>JARQOD010000004.1:484681786-484808990 GCA_033576555.1 Oophaga sylvatica
TTCAGACCGAACAAATTGCCCCGGGAAAACCTATGGGAAAAAGACCCTTACAAAAGCCAATAGTAACCCCTGATTCCAAGTCCTACAACCCTCATAGTCGTAGAAACCACCGGGGGCCTGCTCAAAAATATTCAAACCCTTCAAAAAGCCCCCCCCCTTGAGGAGGGGTCAACGAACCCTCATTTGAGCAACCAGGTCGGTCGGGAGTTCTTGTACGCACGGATAAGCCCGTGGATGTCCGAAAAAAACCCAAGAATTGTCTTCCTGACCAAACCTTATTTAACCAAATACTGGAGTTTCGTCAGAAAAAGGAATCCAATATTTTTAACCACAAACTCCGTTGCCCTCACCAAAAAAGGGTGGGCACGCAGCGGAACCATGGTCAACAAACCTTTCAACAAGGACTTGTGGAACATGTTATGGATCTAAAATGTCTGGGAAGAAGCAAACAAAAGAACAGGATTAATAATCTCCTGATTTTAAAGGTCCAATGAACTAGGCTTAATTTAGGAGTGCTATCTCTAGGAATATTCTTTGGGGGAAAACCAGACCAAGTCCCCCACTTTAAACCGAGGACATCAGTCCTTCCGGTTAGAAAAACCGTGGGCCTTCTCCGGAGAGGGCAACCTCTCCACACCTGGTCCCAAATCTGCTGCATAGTCAAAACAAGTCAACATGGACGACAGAGCCTCTGTCTGAAGAAAATCGAGGGTGAAACCCGAATTACAGAAAAATGAGACATCAAATGGCAGAGCTAGCCCTATTTTAAGAGCAAACTCAGCAAAGGGCAAAAAAAGGACCCAGTTATCCTGAAAGACCAAAGCATCTAGATAAGTTCCAATGTCTGGTTTGTTCTCTCAGTTTGACCATTGGTCTGGGTGAATGGAGGGAAAGACAATTGAACACCCAGTTTAAAAAAAAAAGTCCCAAAAATCTGGAAACAAATGGACCCTTGAAACACAATGTTCTCGGAATTGCGTGTAAACGAACAGGCTGAAGGAACAAAGGACAATTCAGGGGGAAGGAATTAGGTAATGGCACAAGATTATCATTTGGAAAACCTACACAAATTACCGTGGTGGTCATTCTTGAGAAACAGGAAGATCGGAAATGAAACCATAGGTTATGGGTCCTGGCTTTGGGCACAGGCAATGGCATCAACAACCAAGGCGGAGCAAGGCTTGGAGCGAGGCAAGTCCCGCAGGACTGCACAAATTCCCTGACTCGCGAGACAAGGTAGGCCACCAAAAGGACCATAACCCAGTCTCTGGTACCAAAAATCCGGGGATGCCCAGCCAATGCGGAAAAATGATTCAGAATAAACCTCTTTTTCCTTGGTCCGGGAAAACATTTTCCAACAGGGCAGCGCCGGGCCTATCCTCCTGACACCCCTCCAGAGAAGTCTCAAATTGGGGAGATGGCGGAAAGAATACACCCTCCTTCAAAATAACAGAGGGATAGATAGCTCAGGGAGTCCCAAGGAAACTCAGAGGGATCCCTAACATTCTTAGTGCCAGGAAGAAGGAAACCACAAAATTAAAAGTGTGAAAAACAAGCCCACCTGGCCTGTCTAGGATTGAGTCGTTGGCAGATTCAGTAGACCGATTCTTATGGTCGTAAGGACCCCACTGATGTTTGGCTCCCCCCCAGCCAATGTCTCCACTCTTCAAAAGCCCACTTATGGCCATAACCCCGTTACCCCACTAAAAATTTTAGTTCAGTAGGAAAAAAATTTGAGGAAAAAGGCACAAGGGTTATTTTAGAGGTCTTGGATTTTTTGGGAAAAAAACGGGCACCTGCCCAATTTAGGGCTAACCTCCACCTGAATGGCAGAGAAACATCAGGCTCCGTAGAGCAGGAGCGAAGTGAATCTTGTTAAGTTCCTAAAAACGCAGAACTGCCTCAGGAGGCCAATTTCACCACTCGAACCCTTTTGTCAAATCATTTAAAATGGTTTAACAATAACCGAGAAATTACAAAAATTTACGAAAAAAAATTGGAAAACCCAAAAATTTGAAGAGCCTTTAATGAAGTAGGTTGGACCAATCAAGATGGCCTGAACCTTACGGGTCCATTTCAATAACGTGGGGACAAAATGAATCCAGAAATAGATCTTCTGTACGCCAAAAAGCACTTTGATCCTTCACATACGGCTTTCTTCCAAAATTGGAAACGTTCGAACATGTTTCACATGAGAGTCCAGTCATTAGAAAAAATCAAGATTTCATCCAAATAAACAATAGAAACTTGCCACAAATCCCGAAAAATGTCATTCATGAAGGATGGGAAGAAGGGGGGAAGGAGCTTAGTGAGCCCCAAAAGGGCTCACAAGGTACTCAAATGCCCTTCAGGGGTGTTAAATCCGTTTCCATTCATCCCGTGCTTAATGGAATAAGGTTATAGCCCCCGAGGTCAAAGTTGGTAAACCAAAGTAGGTTTTTCACCCTGGAAACAGGTCGAAAATCAAGGGTAACGGGTTTGATATTTCACGTAATATTGTTCAAGGACGTAATCAATTACGGCCTTAATGAACCATCTTTTTTGGCCCAAAGAAAAAAACCGGCACCCCAAGGGTGAAGGGTTGGTCTGATATGACCCCTTCTCCAATGATTCTTGTATAAGGCATAGGTCATTCAGGTACAGCAATTAAAAAGGGCCTTTAGGAATTTACTACCTGGCACTAATTCAATACGCAGTCATGTCTATGGGGGGTAAGGATGCGATTATTTCGCTAAACACATCAGAAAAATCAACAAAAGTAGGAAATCCTCAGCCTGGGGGGAGGAAAAAAAACAGGGTGTTGGTTAAAATTGGCACCCCAACTGGTTACAGAACCCGATTTCCAATCCAAAACGGATTTGGACTGTAACCAAGGGAAACCAGCATTAATGTTGAGATTATATAGAAAAAAAAAAAAAATTTGAGACTCCTGGTGTCGGTTCAACCTCATTATCCCTGAGTAGGGAAAATGGGGTTTATTCTAAGCCAAAGGGGTGAATCGTCCCCAGTAAAGGAATGATTTGTAGGGGTATCGGGAAACCAAACGTTTTGCAAAATCATAATCCATAGGTTAATAAGTGCTCCAAATAACGAAAGCCTGAGCAGAAATGAGGCAGAGAGATTGAGTGAAGTAACAAAAACTTAGTCTGAACATACCCAAGCAACGAGATGCAAAATTTCCCCGCTTAGGGCAGATGAAATAGATGAGAGCATCCCACGTAGAAACATAAACCCTTGCGCTTTCGAAATCATGGCTGTGCCCCGAACCATCCATCCACTGAGGGCTCAGCCTGGTACAAGGCAACAACCCCCATGCTTACTTCTCCGCTACGCAAACGTCTGTCAATTTGAATCGCTAATGCATGAATCTTGGACCAGAGGGGACAGGGAAATCCCCCATAAATCCTTTACTTATCTGACAGACCTTCGGAAAGGGCCGCCAAAGCGTCGTCATTCCATTTGGTCAGGACTGCCACCTACGGAATTCTCTGACAGTATAACTCAGCGTCATCAAGCCCTGATTTAATGCCAACAAGGCTTTTTCAGCTTGATCAGTGACATTAGGCTCATCGTACAAATAACCCCAAAGCCTGAAAAAACGCATCAAATCACTCAAAACAGGATCCCAGGTATCAGGGGAAAAAGCCCAATCCTGAGGATCGCCGCGCAGGAGAGAGATGATAATTTGAAACCTGCTGCGCTGCGTTTCCTGAGGACTAGATTTTAAGGCAAGAAACAATTTACAATTATTTTTGAAATTCTGAAACTTAGTCGATCCCTAAAACAAATCTGGCATGGGGTATCTAGGTTCCACAACAGGCAACTAGCAAGATATGCAGCAATACTCTGAACCTCAGTGGCAGCTGATCCACCGGCCAGACAACTGTGCAAAACTCCATTGGGGAAAAGATCCTCCCAGACCCAGAGATACAGAGGGAAAAAAAAAATGCACAAACAGAAAAATATCTCTGACAACTTTTCTTCCTTCAAAATATTTTTTCCTTCTCTGAGTACCTACAATTTTTTTGGCCGTGTGATACTGTTATGTTACGGTAGTGAGGAGTGCAGGTAAAAAGGAAAATACACCAGAGCAGTTGGAATCTATGAGATTGCAGTACCCTGACTAACCACCGCAATAGGGCAGCCGTGGAGCGTTCTACGTTGGTCCTAGACGCCTCGTCACAGCCTGAGAAACTAACTACACTAAAGATAGAAATAGGAAAGCTATCTGCCCGGAGCAGAACCCCAAAGATAATAGAAAGCCCCAACAGTAATGGCGGTTTAGACAAGAGGAAATACGACACAGAAAGAAAATAGTATGAGCAAACGCTGGGGCCCAAACTATCTAAATAGAAAGGATAGGAAGGGTACTTACTGCATCTCAGAAAACCTGAAAAACACCCAACTCTACTAATTTCAAATCACCTGAGATCACACGACCTCTACCACCTAAATTAGTTCTCTGGTTGTAACAAAAACAAACAGCAGCCACTGAAAAAACTGGAAAATGCAAAAGTTACAAAACACAGTGGCTGACTAACTGAGGAGGGCAAAAGCCCCCGGAGGGGACCCTGAAGGCCCCACAGAAGTGCAGGACAAAAATGCAAAAAAATATAGCAAAAACACAAAATAAGAAATTGTCCTATCCGATTAGCAGGAGTGCAGACACGACACAGCAGGCTACAGGGAAACTGGAAGAAGGATTCAGACCAGAACAATTGATCACCGGCAACCCTGATGGGAAAATGCTCCCTTACATAAGACCAATCAGTAACACTGATTCCCAGTCCTCACATCCTCACTAGTACCGCTAGTAACCACCAGAGGAGCCTCTGCTCAGAACTCATCTCAAACCCTTCACAACAAATCACACAGTTTTTGACCTATTTTATTTTCTGCTAAAACCATTTCCTGTAATAAAAATAAAATAAAAAAGCAAAATTATTCTTACAATCCGATGTACAGTCAGGTCCCACGGTGTAATCATCAGAAAGGGTAACAGGTTACAGCTTGAGAGAGTAATAATGCTATCTCCGAGCTGTATTTCCATGAATGAATAACTTACTCTCCAAGTGAAAGGAGAGAAGAGATGATGAATGAGCTAATTGATTTATTGCCACATTTACTTCAGTGACCTGACCTAACGTGAAAGTGGGATTACAATCAATTAAGATTTCATTCATTAATCACATCCTCTCCTGTCGGCAGGAGATAAGCTCATTCATTCAGGAGCTATCAGCTGAGCACGCAGGATTACTTGCGCTGCTTATCTGATTGCTAGTTAACCCTTTGTGAAGGATTACATCGTGGGACGTGACAGATCGCCAGATAGGTAAGAATATGTTTTTTATTATTTTATATTTATTTTAGAAGAACAGGGCTTCGAACGGATTAAGAGTGAATAAAAGATGGTCAAAAATATGTGTTTTGATTTCATTAAAATTATTTATTCTTAAAGTGTGTTTGTGTTTTTTTTATTTACTTCAATAGGATTAATATTTGATTGTTGTTAATTGACAGGTCTCAATTATTAACCTGCCTTAAGGTCACCTTTCAATACTAAGGTGACATTAACGCCTTATTACCCATTCGCCAACCGCTACAGGGCAATGGGAATAGACGGGCAAAGTGCCAGAAAGGGCGAATCTAATTATAGATTTGCCCTTTCTGGGGTGTCTGGGGGCAGATGTTAGTAGTCAGGGGGGGCACCAAAAAATGTACCCCTCCTAGGCTATTTTATATCCCCCACTCGCTTGCTTTGTCTGTCTGGTGGAGAAAATACAGCGGGGCCCAAGCATTTTTTTTCAACGAATTTACACCTTTTAATTAACCCCTACATGTCTGAAATTTTGCACAAATACACTCATGTAATTGTAAGTTCAAACCATATACAAAATACAGGAAATGACATGGTTAACTGTGTTCTAAACAATGTATCATTTCATGTCGGCTTCTGTGATTTCACAAAAGCCGGCAATTGAATTAGCGGCTATTACAGTATGTTAGAAGTGTATGAACTATAAATATTATATATGTATGTGTTACAATGACATGTATATATATATATATATATATATATGTATTCTATGTGTATGGATCTACTGTTTTGTGAGCGTGTCAGTGTGATTTTACAGTAGCGGGGATGAATTACCGGCTTTCAAAGGAGACGGTGCATATAAATCGGACAGCACTTGCATGGTGCGAGTTGCTGTTCGTTTTTTTATCACACCATTGATTGCTTTGGCGATTTTATCCAAAAATCGCATCAAATCGCAGCAAGCTGCGATTTTTTTATCACACCAATATTGATGAGAAAAAAACGTAATGAGAACTCACCATTGACTAACATTGGTCAGATTTGCATCCGATTTTTTTATCGTCTGATTTTCATCCGTTATCGGCACCAGTGAGTATGAGGCCTAAGGCTCATACTCACTTGCTGGAAAAAAATTGGTCAGTTTTCGGATGGTTGATTATGTGCAATTGTCATGCGATTTGCATGCAATTTTTTTATAGCACCATCTATTGCATTAGCGATTATCGTGCCAAATCGCATCAAATCGCAGTATGTTGCGATTTTTTTCTCACACCGATTTCGGCTGAGAAAAAAAATCGCAATGAGATGTCACCTATTGATAACATTGGTCCGATTTGAATCAGATTTTTTATCGGCTGAAATTCATCCGTTTTCGGCTCAAGTGAGTATGAGCCCTTAGACTGCATCCGAATGATATCTGAGATCAGTCCAATTTCCATTGAACTGATAGAATGGAGAAGGTAAAGATTTTTTTTCGACATCTTCTCCTCATCTGAGAGAATCGGATCACACTATGATCAAAGTGCGATTAGCATAAACTGGACTTTCTCAGAGAAGGGAAAATAAGGACGTGAGACCTAAAACCTAGATCTTGGGGTATGTGCACATGGGGATGTTTTCAGGTGGTCAAAAGCAGTGAGTTCCACTATAAACGCTTCAGGAAACATTCATTCTTTGCACAGTTTTTGGATACGGTATTTCATTTCTGAAGCAGTTTGTAAGCGTTTTAAAATATTTTTTTCTCACAAATTTTTTTTTACAGTTTGGAATATATTCATCAGGAGCCATGCAAAGCAGCACTTTTTTTTTTTACCAATAAGCATTTTTCAAACCTACAGATAATGTGAATTGCATAAATGACCCGATTCTTTCTGATGAGTAAAAATACGCTTGTGTGACCTTAGCCTAAGGCCTCTTTCACACATCCATTTTTTTGTGTCAGGCATGATCCGTCGAACACCTGAAGGGACGGATCCGGCGCTGAAATAAAAAAATGATGCAACGGATCCGTTTTTTTGCTGGATCCGACCTGAACTTTTGAACCCAGAAAAAGAGGGTTTTGGATGCCGGAGACAGTGGAAAATTTAGTAGTAGTTAGTAGTAGTAGTAGTAGTAGTAGACCCTGATTTCCAGAATCCGGATCAGACTTTTGACGGATTGCACAAAAATCTGATCCGGTTCCATTGACTTCTATTATTTCCGGCCGCCTGATGCGCCGCTTCAGGCACTATCAGGGGGCTATAATATATAGAAGGTGTGGGGCACAAAGCCCTGCCAGCTCACCCAACTTTCACGGAGCACGGAGCCACGAAGTCCTGACCAGGACATGGAATCGTAGAGAAAAAGGCAGTTGCAGTCCAGCTTTTAGAAGTCAAATTCTTTATTTCCAATATGATAAAACTCACAGACGGTGTCCTCCAAAAGTGTACATCAAACAGAAAAGGTGACACCTAGTAAAAACAGCGACGCGTTTCGACCTTCAGGCCCTATCAGGCGGCCCGGTAAACAAAAAATTGTTACATGCACCGTTTTGTCCGGCCGCCGGAATGTACATTTCCGCCGGATCCAGACAAAAACGGATACACGCAATGACATCAGGCACGATCGGCGCTATGAAAGTCAATGGTAAAAAAACGCATCCGGTACCGGATCCGTTTTTTTAGCAACACACCGGATCGCACTGATACAAAAAGACGGATGTGTGAAAGAGGCCTAAGAAAACAATATAAGGATGTATAAGGAGGAAAATATTGAAGTGGGTCTGCTCAAAAAACCCTTCAAGTACTCTTTGAATATTCTTCCCAATCAATTCAATAGAAATCCACTTTGCTGTTCATGCAACGAGTTTTCGGATATTTTTTTCGCAATGAAGTGTTGAAGACCTTGTCACAAATAAAGAAGAGGTACGTCACATTCCAGAGTTGGATTCTTTGTGGAATCCGCTCCAAAAAAGTCATAATAACTTAAGGCTTCAAAAGACTAAATATTTTTTTTACAAAAATGCTTCAATAAAAGAAAAAAAAGAACGTTAACTGAAGTGGATTCTCTTGAGCAACTTTTTTACTCTGAAAAAAACTCCATGGGAGCCTAGCCTAAGCGTTCCTGCAGTGTCTGCGTACATTTGGCACTATTAAATGGACCTTTCCGAAAAATTGGTGACTCTATAATACAGATATATACAAATCCAATACATTTTTATGTCATGATTTTTTTTGTCACCCTCATTTTGCTGCAAATCACATCTCATCCATTGGGTGACCCCCATATAGACCCAAATAGCATAATCATCTCATAAAATGCATTCCTGTTCATAGCTAGTCATCTTTGGCCACTCATCTTAAGACATGTTGAACCAACAGAAAAAGCCATGAGTACTTAGTCACATTGTGTTTTCTGAAATGAAACTTGCTGGCTATTGTGGCTCTGCACTGTATAGGCTGTAATGTAGCTGTTGAATCCAGCACTGGGGTGAGATAAACACATACTAGAAAGCTGCATCATGATTTGTCAGTGTCTCTTCTGTCTGTACTTTTTCTTTGCTCCCCCTCCTTCCTATAGATGTCCATTGATTCTTGTAACCTGATCCCTCGTGAGCTGCCAGTCCTTGTTCTTAAGCAGGATGAATTATACAGTTTTTTAGAGGGAATGTTGTGCTCAGGAGGAGAAGTACTACTCAAATATGAAGAAAGAAACATATTTTTCGGATAAGATATATTACAGGGTTTCTTATATTTGCCTGCACTATTGATTTATGAAAAGTTTGTTGATCATTTAAACAAGCAAGATTGATAGCGGAAAAAAAAAAAATATTGATACCGGAGCTACATATAAGAAACCAGATACTGGATGCCAATCCATATGGTCATGACTGACAGGCCTGTAAATTGTGCAAATAAGAAATTGCTGGATAGGCCAAATACTTATCAAATTAAATATTAAATCCTTTTTAAAAGGAGGATCGTGACAGTATGTCAAGTGTTCCTGGATCACTGCATCAAACAAAACGCAGGGCAAGAAAAGAGGTAAGCAGCTCATGATTATTATTTGTAAGGGAGACCATGGTTTTGGCTAGACAGTGCAACACAACAGAAAAGGGGCTTTAAGGAAATCTGTCAGCAGGTTTTCTCTATGTAAAACTGAAAAACATGATGTTGAGCAGAGACCCTGATTTAGTAAGTGTCACTTATTGCTCTGCATGCTGTCATTCTCATAAAATTACAGTTTTTTTCTGCTGCAGATCCAGCATTTCTCTGACTGCTGAGCTGTGTATAACCCCACCCACAATGCTGATTGGCAACTTTCTGTGTAACTGTGAGTAGACAGAAAGCTCCCAATCATGGTGGGGGCAAGTTTACAAAGAGTAGGACAACTACATGGATGAGACAAATAGTCCTCTAGTGATAATCTACTGCTGATTAAAAATACTGATTTTATTGGTACAACACAAAGTTCAGTAAGTGACGTTTTGCTGGAATCAGGCTCTCTGCCCCTTTACTTCATGCTGCTCTCAGATTACATAGAAAAAACCCTGCCGGCATAGTTCCTGTAAGGCCGGGGTCACGCTTGCAAGTGTGATGCAAGAAACGGGCGGTCTCTCGCACCAATACCGGCATGTCGCCGGAACTGTACCGGAACGTTCAGATGCATAGAAATACATGCAGCCGCAGACTCCGGTCCCGAGTGCCGCGGCAGTGCCGGGTATTGATGCGAGAGGCTCACGCGAGTTTCTTGTATCACACTCGCAAGTGTGACCCGGTTAACATTGGCATCAGTGGCCTAAATGTCAATCCTAAATCCCATATAGTACATTAAGTTATATAATTCAGATCAGTACACAAAATATACTCAGGCCATTGCTAGATATAAACTGAGTCCAGGAGGAAACATATTTTTCACATGTAGACGGAATATTGCTTTTACTACAATTTTTTAAAAAAAACTACAAATTTTTTTGAGGCTGTGTCACATCTTGTGTTACCTATTGCATTGCCTTAAAACCCCTTCATGCCATTTTCTGCTGTCCAGCAGGTGATGTTTCTGAACTGATCACCCCCAGCATGCAAGAAAATACACTCAAAGTCCTATTTAATGCACAATGGCCGCTGGTCTGGAATTTTCATTTCTTTAGCTCCAAAAGAGAAATGCCATAAGCTGTGGGAAGCATTTCCAAAATAATGCTTAAAATTGCTTTACTGAGTGTCTGCACATGCTGCTGGATATTCGCTATATCGTTCACTAGTCCTTATGTACAGTCATGGACAAAAGTTTTGAGAATGACACAAATATTAATTTTTACAAAGTCTACTGCTTCACTTTTTCTAATGGCAATTTGCATTTTACCCAGAATGTTATAAAGAGTGATCAGCTTAACAGCAATTACTTGCAAAGTCAATATTTGGCTAGAAAATGAACTTTATCCCCAAAAAAACATTTCAACATCATTGCAGCCCTGCCTTAAAGGACCCGCTAACCTCTTTTCAGTGATTGCTCCATTAACACAGGTGTGGGTGTTGATGGGACATGGCTGGAGATCAATCTGTCATGATTAAATAAGAATGACACCACTGGACACTTTAAAAGGAGGCTGGTGCTTGGCATCATTGTTTCTCTTCTGTTAACCATGGTTTATCTCTAAAGAAACACGTGCAGTCATCATTGCAATGCACAAAAATGGCCTAACAGGGAAGAGTATCGCAGCTAGAAAGATTGCACCTCAGTCAACAATCTATCGCATCATCAAGAACTTCAAGGAGAGAGGTTCCATTGTTGCCAAAAGGCTCCAGGGCACCCAAGAAAGCCAGCAAGCGCCAGGACGTCTCTTAAAAAATGTTTCAGCTGCGGGATCGGGCTACCAGCAGTGCAGAGCTTGCTCAGGAATGGCAGCAGGCAGGTGTGATGCATCTGCACGAACTGTGAGGCGGAGACTTTGGAGCAAAGCCTGGTCTCAAGGAGGGCAGCAAAAAAAGCCACTTCTCCAGAAAAAACATCATGGACAGATGATATTCTGCAAAAGGTACAGGCAGTGGACTGCTGAGGACTGGGGTAAAGTTATTTTCTCTGATGAATCCCCTTTTCGACTGTTTGGGACATCAGGAAATGCCTCATTCGGAAAGACAAGGTGAGCGCTACCACCAGTCTTGTCTCATGCCAACTGTTAAGATCCTGAAACCATTCATGTGTGGGGTTGCTTCTCAGCCAAGGGAATCAGCTCTCTCACAGTCTTGCCTAAAAACACAAACATGAATAAAGAAGGTACCAGAATGTCCTCAAGAGCAACTTCTCCCAACCCTCCCAAGAGCGTTTGGCGATCAACAATGCCTTTTTCAGCATGATGGAGCACCTTGCCATAAAGCAAAGGTGATAACTAAATGGCTAGAGAACAAAACATAGAGATTTTGGGTCCATGGCCTGGAAACCCAGATCTTAATCCCATTGAGAATTGGGTCAATCTCAAGAGACGGGTGGGACAAACAAAAACCTAAAAATTCTGACAAAATGAAAGCATTGATTGTGCCAAGAATGGATGCTATCAGTCAGGATTTGGTCCCGAAGTTGATGAGAGATGCCAGGGAGAATTGCAGAGGTCCTGAAGAAGAAGGGTCAACACTGCAAATATTGACTTGCTGCATTAATCTTTCTAATGTCAATATAAGCTTTTGTTACTATATGTTTGCAATAATATTTCTGTCTGTGATAAAAAATCTGTCAAACACACATAAAAACCAAAGGGCAGCAGTCATGTGAAAATATAATATTTGTGTCATTCTCAAAACTTTTGGCAATGATGTATGTCTAGTCCTTATCCTGTGACGATCGCACAGGTCCAGTCACAGTGCAGTTATCAGAGCTCTTTATTTTTACCCTTGGTAGTCAGCATTAAGAGCTTCCATTCAATGCCTTCAAGCAGAGATATTGAGATCGAAATCAATAAGGCATAATAATGAGTATTGGAGGATTTTATGAGAGTTACTAGAGATGAACAAATTGATTTTATCTACCGTATTCAAGTGTATAATTTCCAAATTCTAGCGAATCTGAATTTTTGGGATTTGGTTGTTTCAAGCAAAATGGCAGCTAACCAGGTGGGAAGGGGTTAAAGAAAAAATCATACCGCTTTGCAGGTTCGACGCAGGTACGACAGTATCAAAAAATCGTTCAGGGTTTCATCCAGAAAAGTTGGACGATTTTCTTCCCCCTTGTCTTTCTTGTACAATCTGACAGCAGCTATTCATCATTTACGGTTTCCTATGCTACAGAATTGAAATGTATTTGCAAAAATGGATGTTATTCTGTTCATAAAGTTTTTATTTTGCTTCCGTAGACATGATTCTATCTGATTATGGAAGAAACATTATATACTGACCAAACAGATTTGGTCAGTGAAAAGAAAAAATCGTTCATCTTCTTGCACCATTGAATAACATTAGTCCACGTCTGATCCGTTTTTGTAACGGACAGCACTCAAACCAAAAGTACGTGTGCACGAGCCCTTACACTCCTCTGTGCCTGCTGCCACAGCTCCCTGCCATCCTAGCACCCTCTCCAGCGCTGGTCTCTTCTTCAACTCTCTGACAGCATTTCAAATGCAAGGAGATCTTCTTGATAACAATCTGACATCCTGACTAGTGTTGAGCGATACTGCTCGATATCTAAAAATTATCGGATCGGAATGGCATCGCGATATCACTAAATATCGGCGATATCCGAATTCCGATACCGGAAGTCCCATGTAAGTCTATGGGAACAAAATATCGCAAATAAAAAAAAACACTTTCTTTCCTTGTAAACACAAAATATACACACTTAGAATACTATATATATTATATATACATGTCATTGTGACATAATATTATATATATATATATATACATATATTTATAGTTTATTCACTTCTATCATAGTAAAATTGCCTCTGATTCAATTGCCGGGTAAAGCCGGCATTTGTGAAAAGACAGAAGCACCCGAGGGTCCAGTCGCCACAGAGATGTTGCATCGCACCAGCGGTGTGGACAACTTACTCTCAGGTAAGGAGGAAACACCCCATTGACTCCAACCACTGCATTCAACAGTACACTATGCCAGCTGAGTGTAGGCGGACCAATGGGATGGTCTAGCTCAGGCTGGTTAGAAAGGGTGTAGCTAGTTGGATGGGAGGGGTTGAGGCAGCCTTATGCTGCATGCTTTGTAGTAAGAATTGTTTCCTTTCCGCTTTCTTACTACGTCGCATACCCACTCTGCTACATCACTCTGCACCATTGCTCTATCTCAATCTATCTGCCCTGGAAGGATAGCGTGTTACCTGTAGAAGACTTATCACCTGCTGCACTACACCATCCCTGCCAGAGGACCTGCACAGCAGCGCTGGTCACCCTGACCAGGTACTACAGGTGGCGTCACGACAAACTACACAAACATTCTATCATCCCCTGGAAATATCCACATTCCAGTGAGCGACCAGGGCACGGACATATGCTGTGCTACCGTCACATCCCCCATAGAAGTCGAAGGGCTTGCTGCCGAGTACCCCAAACCTGTGGCTCTGTCCGACTCAACTTTGGCGTCACGAAACAGGATTCAGAAGCTCGCTATAAGCGAGTCCTGTGTGCCTTAATTGAATGTTTTTTTGCTTGAGAATTGCAAAAATCATCATAGACTGTATTTGCCATTTTTCCGTCATATCTGCGCCACGAGGCACAGTTGAAGAATAAGGGCGTGCTCTGTGGGCGTACACTCACTCCGTGGCGCGAAAACGATGTCCGCACACTCTAAATGTTACTGCAATGTAAGATCGTGCCCCCACAGCTCTGGAGTTCCGCCTCCTCATCCTCCTCAGTGGGCGGAAACGAACGCGAAGGTCCGCCTCCCTACAAAAGATGTCGCCTCTCCTGATGCTAATGACACATGTGACTTGGCAGAGATGGCGAATGGACGTGAGCAGAAGTGGGAAGGGATGGAGGAGTCAGAGCTCTCCCCCACGGAAGCGACCCGATCGCCACGGAGCCACCGTTTGGCACCCGGCTGGAAACCTCCTACGCTGGAAGAAGCGGAGGATACCCTGAGAGACCTGGCCCGGCACCGGGAGGAGGTCGCCAGGATGGAAGCGAGTGGCGGGCCCTAAAACATACAATTGGAGCGGCGCCAATCCCTCTTACCCCCTGAAGTGTCTGTACCGGAAGGTGAGGCACCCGTTCCAGTAGAGGAGGCCGTGCGGGCATCCCAGCCCTTGCAATCTGAACCGGTTGCCAGTATCACAGTGGAGGCACCCGTTCCTGCTGAAACGCCGCACCAGCACCCAGATCCGCTGTCTGCCCCCGTCGCTGAGGCAGAAGAAGCGACACCCGTCCTCATGGAGGAGGCCGCGCAGGCACCAGAGCTCTACTGCCTGTACCGGAGCCCCGACCGTCATCTGTTCCAGAGCCGGCTGCTTCCGCCACAGGTGAGCGCCGCCAGGACTGGCGGGCGCCAGGAGAGCTGCCGCAAACCGGACATCGTAAGCTGGCGTTTGATGTTGGAGACATGGAGCTGCTGGTGGAAGAGAATTACAACCGGCGTCAGGAGGAAGAGTGGAGAGTCGGGAGCGGGAAGCAGAGCGACAAAGGGGAGCAGCGAGAATCCCAAAAGCTTCGGCAACGTCACTGGAGAAGGACCTGGCAGAGAAGGCACGTATGGAGAAAGGATAAAAGTACGGTGAGGGAGCCGCGGCGTAAGGGTGCAGTACGGAACTTTAAGTTAAAAGGTGGTTGGGGCTTCATCAGGAGCTGGACTTTTTTAGAAGTTTTTGTAACCCGGCGGGACGTGGAGGCTCACCTCCCAGAAGGACACCGGGGAGGGACCTGTTGCCAGGAGACTTGGTGACTTACACCCGACACTGGGGTTACAATGGATGGTACGCCCTAAATGTTACCAGGTGCGACCCCTACTCCCCAGAGTGTCAGGAAACTGACAGACCCTACGAGCCTTCAGCCTCCCCCAACCAGGCCTCTGCACAAGTGCCCACCCCACGCCGTAAATCTCCCCAGCCTCCCTCAGTGGTCTCCTCAGCAGCCCCAGCTATGGACATGATAATGATAGCTGGCCCGTACCCGGCGCCTGTTAGGCCCCCTGGGGTTCGTACAGTCCGGGACATAGGGTTCCAGACCCGGAGGGAGACGAAAGAGGTGGCCACACAGACCCAGATAGGGGTCAGACGTCACTGTAAAGGCCACACGACGTTATCAGGTCTGGGTGGATCCTCCTGTCACGGATGTTTGGCAGCTCCAGAACATTTACCAGGTGGTACCTGTAAGAGGCCAGCAAAGAAGTCTAAATAACCCGGACAGGGTCTCTGTATGTAATAGTTAAATTATTGATGTACCCGGACGGGTGAATGTTCATAAAAATAAGTTTATTGTTGCCTTAATATACCCAGGTTGGGTAATGGTTTGATGTACACGGACGGGTGAATGTTCAGAAGAACAAGTTTATTGTTGCCTTAATATACCCAGGTTGGGTATGGTGTTTCACTGTAATGAAAATGTTGAACTTTGAAGCCATGAACTGTACTGGCTCACAAACTTTTCTGTAAATAGTTGGCACTTCGGTGCTCCATCTTGGTTTTACAAAAAACTTTACTGTGCACTATTTTCAACTACCTCAGAAACTAAAAACCCGTTTGGTGTGGCCGAAAGTGAGGTCTGCTCAAGGAAAGTCTTGCAGCCCACCCAAGACCACAGTTGGAGGTTTGGAGCGGGTCCTCCACAAGCACAAGTAAAGGACACTGTGAAGTTACCCCGGTGGGGTTGTAGTCCTAAGAAGTCTCCACGAACTTCGGCACTAATGCTATTTGCACTTTTGTTGAATATGTATTTATTAACACACATGTATAACACATATCAAGGGTATGAACAGTAACAAAACATGTCACATAATATAAGCCATTTGCACTTTTGTAATGTTATTATTAAAAATTTTATTATGCAACGTTTAACTTGAAGTGTTTCCTGCTTTCTTACTACGTCGCATAGTCCACTCTGCTACATCACTTTGCACCATTGCTCTATCTCACATCTATCTGCCCTGGAAGGATAGCGTGTTACCTGTAGAAGACTTTTCACCTACCTGCACTACACCATCCCTTCCAGAGGACCTGCACAGCAGCGCTGGACACCCTGACCAGGTACTACAGATGGCGTCACGACAAACTACACGAACATTCTATCATCCCCTGGAAATATCCCACATTCCAGTGATCGCCCAGGTCACGGACCGAGCTGTGCTATTCGTGACATCCCCCATAGAAGTTGACGTGATCGGTGCCGAGTACCACCAAAACCCCTGTCTCTGTGCGACTCAACTTCCCTCACTGTGCTGTCACTTTACATTTACAATGAATCTGGGTTTTTTTTTGGGGGGTGGGGAACATTCAGACTTTTGCTATGGGGCCCATGATTTATATGTACGCCCTGCTGCTGAGGCATGGTATTTAAGGCTGTTAAGGAGCCAATATCCATGGACCTTGCCAGCAGCGTCGGACTGGAGTACCTTGGGCCCACCCGATAAAAATTATTCTTGGGGCCCACCATCATACTTCCCAACCTTTGAAGAAGGGAAAGAGGGACAAAGGCTGTGGCACGCTGTGCCTGCTGCAGCAAATTTTAGGCCATGCCACGTTGCACACAGACTGTCCAGGAGTTGGTGGATGGTTTAGTCCAGGTGTGGGAGGAGATCCCTCACGAGACCATCCGTCGCGCTCATCAGGAGCATGGCCAGAAGTTGTAGGGGGGTCATACAGCATACCTCCCAAATTTGGAAGACAGGAAAGAGGATTAAAGGCTGCGGCGTGTGTTGCGCGCCGCTAAAAATTTTAGGCCACGCCCCGACAACACCATTTCACAGCTAATCACACCCATATGCTTGCCCCAAGCGTAACCATTTAGCACTGCTGATCACACTGACTGGTAATGAGGGCACAGTGGCTGGTACTGAGGAAAAGAAGAAAGAGCAGCGAGAGAGAAAGAACAAACAGAGAAAGAAAGAGAGGAAAGAAAGAAAAGAGAGAAAGAAAGAACAGAGAGAAAAAAGAACAGAGAGCGAGAAGGAAAGAACAGAGAGCGAGAAAGAAAGACTTGAGAGAGAGCCATAGGCATAGCTAGGGTTTTGGTTTAGTGGGGGCAAAACTTCTGAGTGGGCCCCTCATCAGAGAACCTCAGCAAATGACCGCGCTGTTGGCCAAAATAATCTATTATATAAAAAGACCAATATTGATATTACCGCCATATGGTCTGTGTTAAATAATACCAGTCCTACAGAACATATAATAGATTACAGCACAGGTACAGATAATGACTTACCGCTGATGTTCTTTCTATGGAATTGTTCACTTTTCATGTCTTTTCCATCTAGCCCACACCGACATGACGATTCTCCAGCCAGGACTCGACTGCACCCCCATTAAAAAAAAAATCAAAAAAAACCTCACCTCCCGGCTCCTGTGCTGCTCACTGTTCTCCTCTCAGCGTCTGACAGCGGGCGCCGGCAGGTGATGTTTTTGCGCCCGCTGTCATACACTGAGAGGGGGATGATGGGAGAGAAGGAGCGCTCGCTCCTTCTCTCTCCATGCGGTCAGCTTTATCAGCTGGATGCCGATACAGCTGACCTCCGATGACGGGTGGGGGGCCCACTGCTGGCACCGGGCCCCCCCAACGCCTGTTTAGGCCCCATAGCTTCCGGGCGGCAGAGCAGGGAGAGCGATTCTCCCTGCTCTGCCGCAGAATGTAACTGTATCGTAGCTCTGGGTGGGCCCCTCAGAGCGCGGGCCCCGGGGCCACCGCCCCCTCTGCCCCGCGACCTATCCTTTCAAATCAGGGCCCACCACGCAGGAGCTGGGGCCCACCGTAGGTTTCTCCGGTGTCCCGGTGCCTCAGTCCGACCCTGCTTGCCAGCCTGATAATACCAGGCCACAGCAGTCTGCATATCTTGGCTGGTTAACAAAAATAGGGGATCCCCTCGAAAAAAAATTTGGCGTGGGGTCCCCCATATTTTTGTTAACCAGCCAGATGAAGCAGACTGCTGAGGCCTGGTTTTTCAGGCTGGTAAGGATCCAATATCCATGGACCTTGCCAGCCTGATAATACCAGGCCACAGCAGTCTGCATATCTTGGCTGGTTAACAAAATAGGGGATCCCCTCGAAAAAAAAACGGCGTAGGGGTCCCCCTATTTTTGTTAACCAGCCAAGTAAAATGCAGACTGCTGCGGCCTGTATTAAAAGACTGTCAAGGCCCATGGATTTTGGCCCTCACAGCCTGATAATACCAGGCTACAGCAGCCCCACATTTGGCGCATCAAAAGATGTGCCAATTGTGGCACTTTACCCGGCTCTTCCCACTGCCCTGTAGCGGTGGCAAGTGGGGTAATAAGGGGTTAATGTCACCGTTGATTGCACGGTGAGAATAAGCCCGGTTAATAATGGAGAGGTGTCAATAAGACACCGATCCATTATTAATCCCAAAGATTTTAAATGTATAAAAAAAAAAGACACAGCAAGAAAAAAGTATTTTAATGAAATAAAAGAGACAACACAGTTTTCATTAATTTTATTATACTCTCATTCCTGCGACGCCATCGATCTCCTGTAAAAAAATAAAAAAAACAAACCAACAGTATACCACCTGTCCGACGCAGTCCATAGTAACGAGTGTCCCACGACGATCCATCTCTGCTACATCGCAATGACAGGCAGAGCCTGTCATCGCGACGCAGCACAGCTGATTACCTGCTTCCCCGGCGGGTGACGTCATCGGACTGACTGCTTTACGGCCGGGATTACCCAGCAGTCACTGCAGTTATCGCGAGAAACTGCATGTGACCGCCGGGGAAAGATGATGGCGGCCATCAAGCAGTCCAGCCCGTGACCGCCGGAGATCTTCTGCCAGGTAAGTGCCGCTGACTCCTGACAGACCCGACCGACGGACACTGACAGTGACAGTGACAAATCCGATTCCGGTATCCGATAAGACGAAAATATCGGAACTAAGTATCGAAAGTCCGATAGAGCTAATATCGGCCGATACCCAATACTTGCGGTATCGTATCGCTCAACACTAATCCTGACATAGGCTGACGTCAGAACCAGAGATGAGCAAATGTGCTGAGGTTAGAATTCGGCAAATCACCTGACTTTGCCAGGGAAATTTGATTTTCATCAAAGTTATTTGTTCCTTATTATTCTCAAGAGGCCCTGGACCATAATAAACGTCAGATCTAAAAGCAAAATAACTATTATTCAACTTACTACTCAACTGTCCCCTTCCTATCCACACAGCGCATCATCAGGTTCTCTGCGCCTCTTTTTTTTCGATTTACCCCATTGAGAGCACCATTCTTCAGCCTGCTTCACTCTGACTATGTCTCTGGTATCACTGTGTGCATTACTGTTGTGGCACACAAGGCCTAGACAGCGACAGCGCCTGACGGTGAACTGTGGGGGCAGCAGGACAGGAGAGCGGTGGAGTTGGTGTTCATTTTTTCTTTACTCTTTTACCAACATTCTATAACTCAGCCTCGCCGTCATTTTACTTAATTTGCATTGATCGAAATGTAAAAAATGTTGATTTTGGAGAATTTGTTATTGTTTTTAAATTCCTTTCTGGCAAATCTGTTTAATATACTGTACTTTGGAGACTGAAGGCCTCAGAACAGAATAAACAAGATATTTAATGCTATATACTGTATTATATCCACTATATTTGATGCAAATCAAGTTTCCCATCCGCATTTGCCCATGGCTCTGCAGAGAGAGTAGACTATCATTATATTGTACTTGCTCTCAGTTCAGTTTAGGAGCAGGAGTGATAGATCAGTGAGATAAATCTGCTATACCCTGAATAACATTGTAGAGTCTCAGTGTATTCAATGTAATATTAATTCAGTCTCTCTTCCCTGCCTCCTGCTTGAAACAGGTTTCTCTCTGTCAGCTGTTACTAGCGTGAAGCTGTATATCATGGTAACACACTGGAAATTCAGCACACAGTGCTCATATATAGTACTTATAGAAGTGTGAGCCAGGGGAGCTGTGTGACTTCAGCTATTGTATGGACTCACTTGTACACTACTGCTTTCTTATATAAAGCAATAATAATAATTTTGAACTGCATAGAGGTCCATACAGAGAAATAAGGAAGGTGGAAATGGGTGGAGATGAGGAATCAGAGAGCTGCTAGGAAGGATTTGATAGTTATGATGACATCCTATAGTTCACAGACAGTTAGTACAGGAACATGTACTGGATTGGTAGTCAGACTGGAGATCATGCATTCCAGCTGCTTATAATACATGTGCTCAAAATGTAAGTGCACAACTTACGTGGAATAAACTAAGTTATCATTACTTTACAGCTATCATAACAGTACTAAAAAATTAATTTAGTGTTTCATTAGCTTAGAAATGCAAGTATACAGTACGACAGTACAAGAAGTCATTGCAACTCGTTATTAACTAGCCCTATAATGTCCTTTCAGCCCCCTCATCCAGCTCTGCCATGTATATGTAGCCCTCAGTAATATAAATGCATCAGTTTTGGGGTTCTACGCAGATCAGCCAAAAAACGATGTGAGAAGTGAGTGAATCAATTTAAACTAATCAATTCACTGCAAATTTCCCCAAAAATTTAGTTACTAAATCAGAATTTTTTGGTATTCGATTTGTACATGGGCAATAAAGCTGCCAGACAGCTGTAATTACCTGAATTCTGAAAAACATTAAACTATTTGCAGACGTCCATACAATGCGGTCCGAGCACACAATACATAGACTGGTCACTGCTCTGCCAATCTGAGTGTAATAGCTTCATACAGTGGGTTCGGAAAGTATTCAGACCCCAGTCATACCCATTGTATAAGTGTTTGAGGCTGTGACACTAAGGTCTGGAAATCCAAGACTAGTGTCTGGTTGGTGGTCCATTCTCTAACTGATTTGCATGCTGGTAATCAAAGTTTTCTGATTGGTTCTCTATGATTTTCTCATTTTGAGTCCCCTGGTTGCTGTTCTTCACAAGCCTACATGCTGTCACGCAGGACGTAATGCTTGTCATTGACAGGGTGATGGTCTGGTGAAGAACGGCAGCACTGGAGGACCAGAACGAGAAGAAGATAGACAATTGAGTAGCTGAGGGTTAACATTGGTGGAAGAAGGGATGGTGATATTTTATAACCCTTTCCCTGCAGATTGATTAGCACCAATTTTATTTAATGCAGATTGAATTGCCCATCGAAATTCAAGTGGATTTCATGAAAACTAAAGTCAGAAGATTTGCACAATTTTGGACAAATTAGGAAAAGTGTATAACGAATATACACGATCTATCATTGTGCTATTTGGATTAAATCTTGCTGAGGATGCTCTCCAACCTTAAATCATATTAACATGAAGAATTTCCCTGCTGACATTTTCCTGAATTCGGGAACAGTCATTTTTCAGAAAGAAGCTCCTGTATTCTGTGTTATTAGTCATTTGCATAAACCATTAGTGTCTAGAACGCGGATTATCATACAGGCTAGTCATTTACAAACCTCAGCTGTGGGTACCCCCTCTGGTGGTCGACAGTGGAGAACGATCATTCCTTCAATGGGGACTTCTTTTCCTTGAGGGTCTTGTTCAAAATTTTTCCTCAAGTCTGTAGAGAGAAAAGGGCAAAATAACAGACCTGCTGAGACTGAAATGAGCTTTTGTGTTAGAAAACAAGACGTTTTACACATTTCTTATTCAGCACATACATACTTTGAATCCGGGGCCGTAGAGGCAATAACAGAAGAAATAGCTGCCTTGGGGACAATGTGCCTTGACTGAGCGATTCCAGCCATGAATATAATATTTTTTACTGCTTTAGAGCATCAGATGGAAAAACATGTCTTTAGCGTAGCTTATCACATACGTTGAAGGTCAACAGAAAAATAAAAACTACCTCTAAAAAAATCTTTCAAGTTGCTTTAAGTTTTTTTTATACTTTGTAAGTTCTTTCAATGGTACATATGGAATGATTCTACATAAAACACACATTTTTTCAATGTATTGAAGACAGAGTTATATTCAATTCTGCAGGCTTCGGAGATGTAATCTTCCAAGTAACTCATTGTTTTTAAAGAGGTTGTCCACTACTTATTCATTGATGACCCATCCTAAGGATAGGTCACCAATGTCTGTTCGGCCGGGGTCCGGCACCCAGCAAACCTGTCGATCAGCTGGCATCGTCGGTGTCAGCAGTGCTGACTGCGAGACGGAAGTTCTCACTTGCGGAGCTGGTTTTCTTTTGATAGTGGCCGAAACTTGGTATTGTACAGCCACCTCCTATTCAAATCACTAGGAGGCGAATGTGCAGTTCGCTGCTGTGGCCACTATGGTAAGACTGCCAGCTCCATAAGCAAGTACTTCTGTCCAGCTGCTGCTGTCGTCATCACATATAACAGCTGATAGGCAGGGGTGACGGTGTCGGACCCTGGCTGATCAGACATTGATGACCCATCCTTAAGATGGGTCATCAATGAAAAAGTAGTGGGCAACCTCTTTAACAGTAGCTCAGCTGAATTGCAGGAATGCCTCTGCCTACAGGATTACTGGCTCCTATGCTGTTTCCCATAAAAGGAAATCTGAATGTAACATAAAGGGTATATGTAATTATGCTCTACAACCTCCCCCACCCAAAAAAACAATAAACCGGTTTATATTCTCATATTGCTATTTGAAAGCTGTCATCCACACCTTTACTTATGCAATCTGTGGCTCTCTTACCAGAAAAAAATGCTGCTTTGATGAATATGTAAATATAGCTTAAGTGCTCTGGGTGTGTCAAAGCATTTCCCAACCCTCTGCCTCCCAAGCTATACTCTCCGCCCATACTCACCTTACTCTGCTTGACTGACAGTTCTCTAACCTGACTACACAGGAAAGGAACTGTTAGTGAAGTGGAGAAAGGTGAGGATAGGCAGGAGAATAAGGCAAGAGAGGCAGAAGCATGTGCTTAAACCACATACAACTTCATGCTAGGATGAGCCCAAGATGTTCCTGACATCATGTCATTTGCCTTGACTTTAGGATGCACATTATAAGCTGGGAACTGATGTCACAACTTGCATTGTGACCTTATGATGCACACTTTAGGCTGGGACTTCTGGCTACAAATAGGCCTGGGACTTCCTAGGTCTTCCCTTTAGAATCTGCATGACTTGGAAAATTCGAATCTCGCCAGATCCACTTATCTCTACACGTATTTTTAACACTTTGCATGGTATTTTTTGGTGAAAAGAGTGGCAAACAAAAAACTGTTATTTGGGGTTTGAGTAGCGCAACTGGCCCCTTCCCTGTGTAGAGCAGGTTCAGTTCCTGAGTAGGAATGGGTGAACCCGAACTGTAAAGTTCGGGACCGTACCGGTTCGGTCGCACGGTCCTGAGCACGGTGTATGGAGCAGAGCCGCATGTGTACAAGGTTTACAGAGTGGAACTGTGTGTATGAGGTGTACGGAGCGTGGCTGCGAGTGTAGAATCATAGAATCATAGAATGTACAAGGTGTACAGAGCAGAGCCGCATGTGTGTGAGGTTTATGTAGTGGAGCCGTGTGTGTGCAAGGTGTATGGAGCGGAGCCGTGTGTGTACGAGGCATACAAAGCGGAACCGTGTGTGTATGAGGTCGGTGTATGTTGGGGAGCATTCGTATCTCCCAACCATCCCAGATCCAGCAGGACAATTACGATTTTGAGTCTGCCCTGCTGTCCCGGCCGGGAGCTTACTTTTCCCACGGACACAGAAGCACACGGCGGAGCCCCGAGGAGCACTTTAAAACTCATACGTGACATTCCACCGAAAGTGATGTGCTGAAAGCTGACCAGAAATGAGGTAATTTTGGGAGGAGATTGTGACGGAATCATGGAGGCACTTCAGGGAATGCTTCAGATGCATCACAATGTCCTCCTCCAACAGTGCGGACAGCGGGATTGCCTTGGAATCGGGGATGCCGGCCATGTGAGCGGATCATGATATGTCCTGCAAAGGGAGGCTCAGGTGGACATTACAATGGGAGCCGGGCTGCTATAGTATCTTTATAGAATCTTTCTTTCTTTCTCTCTCTGATTCTTTCCCTCTCTCTCTCTGTTCTTTCTTTCCATCTCTAATCTTTCTTTCTTTCCACTCTTTCCTTCTCTCTCTCTGTTCTTTCTTTCTCTCTCTCTGATCTTTCTTTCTTTCCCCTCTTTCTTTCTCTCTGTTCTTTCCTTCTCTCTCTGTTCCTTCTTTCCCCTCTTTCTGTCTCTCTGTTCTTTCATTCTTTCTTTCCCCTCTTTCTTTCTTTCTCTCTCTATTCTCTCTCTGTTCTTTCTTTCTTTTCCTCAGTACCAGTCAGTGTGATCAGCAGTGCTAAATGGGTGCGATTGGGGAGTGGATATGGGTGTGACTAGTTGTGAAATGGGTGTGACCAGGGGCATGGCCTAAAATTTGCCGCGACGCGCGACACAGCTTTAGTCACTCTTTCCCTTCTTCAAAAGTTGGGAGGTATGAAAATCTGCTCTAAGCTATTGTGGGGAGTTTTCATTTTTCCACCATACACGTATGTTTTTGCCTGTTTCTAACTAGTCACCAATCATACATGGGAAGAAGTGACATTTTCTCCTATTTTTATTATATAAGCATTGAGAGAGGTTCTCTTTTGCCATCACAATACTTACAGGCTATGCGCACAGATGCCCTTCTACTTTTGGAGGTCCCCAGATTACTCCAAGCAACACATTGACACCAGTAATCCTCAGAACCATGAAAATCCTCCACTTGCTGCCTGGTCACATTGATCAGAACTTCTAGAACTTTGAGACCTGGAGAGGCATAGAGAAAAGACAATAAATAATAACATAACCAAAATCCACAATCTTCTCCATAGTAAAAGCCTCATTGTGACTTTTATATTCTGATGATCTTACACCACACTATTAGTATTGCAGTTTTATAGTATTTAGTGACAATTTGATCCCTACAGAATATCTATTGTACAATGTGATGTATATGAGTTTAATAGAAGGCATGATTAACATATTATACAACACTCCATCTTTATTTAGTTACACATGATTTTTTACCAAATTAATAACAGTTAAGAAACTACTACTCCGAGCCTTGATAACTGCAAACAATTCTGCTGTTAAAAGAATAATATTGTTTGTTATTTTTTTCCCAGATCTTAAAAAGAAAACTTAAATGTTAACAGTGTATTAGTCTCAGTGCAGTATACTCTAAATAGAGTGGCCGGACACCTGCTCGACTACCTATCCAGTAAAGCTCCTCCTGGTTGTGGTCTTGAAGCTTGATGTAATGGGTGAACTTGTTTCTCCATTTCAATGATTTGAGTGGGTGATTTCCCAAGAGTCAGACCACTACTGATCTAGCATTTATGTGGTAGGTGATAAATGCTTTAAGGATCCCATACACATTAGATTAGAGGGTTCTTCCCATCTTTTTAGATAACTAAAATTACAAACAGTTTGTAAAAACAAGCGACTTTACGAGTTACTTTTTATTAAAATTTCTCTTAATTTTCATGAATGGAGTAATTGTTTTCGCTTAACATTTAAAAGTGTTGTCCACTACTTGGACAACTAATTTTCATTCCAAATGTTTGGCCCCACTAAAATAAAAAAGTTTATACTCGCCTCCCGTGCCAGTGCCGTTACCGCTGTATCGGTGCTAACATTCCTGGAGGCCAATCAATGCTGATGTCACTGACCCCAACCACCTTCAGACAAGTAAAAGTAATTAACAGGAAGTGAGTGGCGAATCACAGCTCTCACGTCTGAAGGCGGGCACAGTTATACCATGTTTTCCCTATAAAAATAAAAACACCTAACATCATCTCCCGTGCCAGCGCCATTCCAGTAGTGTCAGCTTTTGTGAATGTGTTAGAAATGAATTCTGAGCAGAAGCTCCCTTTGGTGGTTACAAACAGTACTGAACCATTCAATGAAGATTGGCAATCAGGAGTTACAGACTGGTCTTATATAAGGGAGGTTCCCTCCCATCATGGTTGCCGGTGATCAATTGTTCTTGTCTCAACTGTGGTTCCTGGTTCACTTGGAAGCTTGCTGAGTCTTGCCTCTTCTCCTGCTCTCAGATAAGATATTTTCTGTTTTTATTTTTATGCTTGCTTTTTGCATTGTTTCCTGCACTTTTGTGGAGGTCAGCCAGGTCCCCTCCGGGGGCTTGTGCTCCTCTCAGTTTGTCTGAGCCACTGTTGTTTGTTCATTTGCCTTTTCCAGTTTTTTCAGTGGCTGCGGCTTAGTTTTGTTACACCAGAGAACTAATTTAGGTGGTAGAGGTCGTGTGATCTCAGGTGTTTTTGCAATTAGTAGAGTTGGTATTTTTTAGAGTTTTTTGGATTGCAGTAAGTGTCCTTCCTATCCTTTTCTGTCTAGGAAGATTGGGCCCCAACGTTTGCTCATACTATTTTCTGTCTGTGTCTGTATTTCCTCTTGTCTAACCGCCATTACATGTTTGGGGGCTTCCTATGTTCTTTGGGGATCTGCTCCGGGGCAGATAGCTTTCCTCTTTCTATCTTTAGGTGTAGTTAACCTCTCAGGCTGTGACGAGGCGTCTAGGACCAACGTAGGAATGCTCCACGGCTGCCTTTAGTTGTGGTGGTTAGTCAGGGTACTGCAATCCAGTAGATTCCAACCTCTCTGGTGTATTGCCGTTTTTGCTTGCTCTCCTCAGCTACCAAATCATAACAGTCAGCACTTGCATTTCTGGGCTCACGTGAGGTTGTTATGACCCATGAGCTAGCAGGATGCAGCAGGCCCCCACTGATAGAGGCAGGGGCGTCACAGGTGCAACTACTGATAAAAACAGCCACCCACACACCTAGCAAATTAAGGAGGGGTTGGCTGCCTATTAGAAAAATAGGTCTTTAAAAATAGTGTGTGGCTCACAGGATTGTCTGAGAGTGTGTTCTGCATAATTACTGTGTGGGTCCTGTCGCCTTGTGAAGAACAGAAAATTTTTTCAAAAACTGTCCACTTTTGACCTAGTGTCAGGTCCTCTTTATCAGAATATGCATGGAGGTCCTTAAAGGAGTTCTCCCATGAACAAAGTACACTTTGATCAATAGATCTTGGTATATAAATAAGTTCCACAATTGGATGTGTCTAAAAAAAATGTTCCTGTGCTGAGATAATCTTATAAATGTGCCCCTGCTGTGTACTGTGCAATGTCTATGTTTGACCATACAGGAACAAGGTCTGATCATACCACAGATCCTCTGCAGGGGAGGAAGCAAAAGAGAGTTTACAGATATTACAGCATGGGATTACAAATGATTCTATTTGTGAGGCAAAACATTTCACTGACTGTTTTTAAGCAATGCTTTACCTCAAAGAATCATCTGCAATCCCATGATGTCCTATCTGTATACTCTCTTTAGTGTCCTCCCCTGCCCAGGAGCTGTGGTATGATCAGACCATGTCCCTGCACAGTCAGACACAGACATTACACAGTACACAGCAGGGGAAATTTACAAGATTATCTCAGTACAGGAAAATTTTTCTAAAACATAGCTGAACTTATTATTACTCAAAGATCTATTGACTAAAATATTGATGAAAATTAATTTGTGGGAAACAGTTGGAAAACATTAACTTCCTTCCCATCAATGTGTTTAACATACCACTGACTCTGTACAGTGAGGATTGGCGCACATAACGTTTGGGTGATCACCACATAGTGCATGAACACAGCTATATCTCATGCACAAAGCCATATCATGGCTCCCTCTTTTGCATTGTGATAATGGATCTGCTATAGAGGTTTATATGTCTTAAACTGGATTTCCTCTGAGTTCATACAGAGATATGTAGAGAGTTGGTGTTGTATGGGGTCCAACGAGCCTCTAAGGATGTGCACTGAGGCTATGCAGCAATGTGTCCTCCATGCACTGCCATACCGCCTCTGCCATGTACATGGCTCCTTATACACCTATCGTATATACTTCAGCAATGAAACTCAATAGGATATTAACAAAGCATTATCACTATGTTAAAAATGAGCAGTTCTTGGATTAATCTCATATTTATGCTCACACCACATGAAAAAGCTGTCTTTATATATGGTATGTATTCTAGAAGTAATTATAGTAAATTATAAAAGATTTCATAAAGCACAAATATAGCAACAATATAATGCAGGCGTATATGGGGTGAGGGGAATTAATGAAGCCTTTCCTTAGATATACTGGAATTGCATGGTTATATCAAAGCTTGTGTGAAATTCAATTAACTTTTGTGTATTAAGGTGATCAGGATTTTATTTTATTATCTTTGTACAAAATGCACAATGCTTCTTTGAACATCACTACAATATAATGAGAGGATATAGAGTTACTGTAATATTGTGCCATTGTCTGGGTTTCTCCATATACGGTATATGTAATGGTTATTACCATTATCTTTGGCCCAAGCTTCAAAGCTCCAGTCCATAAAGACATAGCTCAAGAATATTCTAAAGGAAAACATCTATAGCAGTGCCGAATGCACTGACAATTATTCTATTACCAGTGGAAATGCTAGAACCATCACCTGTTGGGATTAACTGTGGACTTTAAACCCTGGTAAAGACCTAAGCAAGAACAGAGGTGGTCATTAGAGATGAACGGATCTTTTAAAATTTAAATTAGCCGACTTCACAAAATTTTCCTCAAAAATTTGATAAGTTCAAAACATATTCGTGTGAATCTCAGTACTGGAAAATCTGTAGCTGCTCAGAAAAAACCCGTGGGGAAGAGGAGAGAAAAAAAAAGAACCCCACTGATCAAAAGATCTCACACTATACAGGAGAGTGAGAGAGGACCCCAATGACCAGAAGAGCTCACACTGCACAGGAAAGTGAGAGAAGACCCCACTGACCAAAAGAGCTCACACTATACAGTAGAGTACGAGCGGACCCCGATAACCATAAAAGCTTATGTGGCGCCCCTGAGGGTTCAGTCGCCACAGAGGTATTGCATCTCAGCCAGAGATGTGGTATTTCAACTTTCAGGTAAGGTGGAGACATTACACCTGGCTCTGGCAACACTTCATCCATCACACACACAGTCTAGTTGAGTTCCTATGCCTGCAGCTAGCAAAGGGTGTTAGATGGTGGGTGGAGTTTGTGGGTCAGAGCAGGAGTTAGAGGGAAGTGAGAGGACAGTTCCTCCTTGGGGGAGGAAGGAGACAGATGTGTTTTGAGACAGCTCTTCCATAAGGGAGAGGGGAAGAGATAGAATCGTGTAGCAGGCTCAAAGCCTGAGGAGCTGCTCATAGAGAGGAAGGAAGAAGGAAGGTTCCCTGGAAGGGAAAAGGGATTCTCAGAGAGAGACACGGCTGAGCTGAAAGCTACAGGTGGGCTCATTCCAGGACTGGCGGACTCCGGCTGGGAGAATCCAGGTCGCAGAAGGGACTCGGCCCTAGACTAGTGGAAGAACTTTATGACTCAGCTAGCAAGCCGACAGCTGTGATAACTTTAGGGATCACAGCCACAACCGCAAGTATCTTCTCCGGGAAGGAAAGCTATATAGGATCAAGGAAACCCAAAGAGAGAACATTGTCCTGGAGGATCCGCAGCTTCTAGACTGGGACACTGCATAGTGAGGTGCTGGGAGGAAGAAAAGAGTGTGAAAAATCAGCACAGATTGACGGCCAGGGAAGGCATATACTGACAGGGAGCTTTGGACTAGTGTTCTCCATCCACATGGGAGTTGGCTGGACTCCTCACCTGGAGTACTTGGCACCAAGCGGGCACCTGTACTGTGCGCACATGAACTGTGAGTAAAGCTTTGGAAACTGCAATTGACTGTCTCCTCAAGTTCTTCATTCGACGCACACTCCACTCTGCTACATCTCCCAGAACCATCATCTTCGACTTCATACCTCTGCCCTGAGACAAGCTCTGCCTGTGGAGAGCTATTCCAATTCTGCTACATGACACCATCAGTCTCAGAGGATCTGCACCGCAGCGCTGGTCACCTCTGACCAGAAGCCACAGGTGGCGCCACGGATACCTTATCACAAACTCTATCATCCCCTGTAACTATTCCCTTTTATTGGACGCCCAGGGCCACAGACCGGGTCACTGCTGCCGTGACACATCCCTTAAAGACACCGGCCCGGTACCGAGTATCCCACTGCTCTGGCGGGCGATCCACTTACACTTTATAAGAGAGAGAGGAATCTGTGGACCATAAGAGCTTACATTATACAGAAGAGAGAGGGGACCCTGCTAACCATAAGAACTTACACTCTACAGGAGAGACAGAGGACCCCGCTGACCATAACAACTTACACTCTACAGAAGAGAGAGACTTAACCAATAACTCTGGAGATGGAAAATGACTTTGCCATTCAAACTGTGCTCCACTGTGAACCTCTGATCCATGATGTCCCAGGTACTGACCACCACTATGCAAGTCTGATAAACCATAAGATGTCATAGCTGTAGGACATTATGGGAAGACCCACTCGGCAATTCAAAATGATGTTACATTGCTGTCTGATGCTTCATCAGTGTAGGAAATGGTGCTGGGCAAGTGTTTTCTTTCTTTTTTGCAAATCAAATCTAAAAATGTTAAAATTTGCGTGAAATCACAAATTTCAGGAAATTCGACACAGACTTGATCCTCCACAGATCGACTCACTCATCTCTATTGGTCAATCAAAAGCATTTACCCATCAGCAGAAACACATCACATCACAGGCATAGTAAGAAAATTATTACCCTGGAGCAGAGGCTTTACTAAAGGACCTTTGACAAGAGCCAATAATCAGTTAATGAGCATTTATAAAAACGCATGCCATCTATGAGAATATTAGAAACCGCCACCACTTAGCCTACCTTGGTTGAATGCTGCATCTCTGCCATTGCTGCAGTAACATCACATCAACAGCAGTGCGGTCAATCACTAATCAGTGATTGACTGCAGCGTTGTTGATGTGATATTGCAGCAGTCAGTAAACAATTACTAGAACAGCAGTGGAGATGCAGTGACGTGGGGAAGGTGAGTACAGGCTGTTTGTATTATTTCTAACTCAGACAGAAATGCTAAAAGTTGAAAATCCCTTTTAAACCAGATATTTAACAATTTAAACAAAGGGGGATCGATTACAAAGAAACACATTTTTGTACCACTTAATGAATTTTGGTACGTCTAAAGCCCGGGTCTCATATAGCGATACACCAGCGATCCCGACAACGATCAGGATCGCTGGTGTGTCGCTACATGATCGCTGCTGAGCTGCCAAATAGGCAGCTCAGGCAGCGATCAGCACAGCGACACTGCGGGTAACATCGCTTAGTTACCCGCAGTATAAGTTGGATACCAGCGCCCTGATGCAGGGAGCTGGTAACCAAGGTACACATCGGGTTTCCAGGCGCTGCGCGGTGCCTGGAAACCCGCTGTGTACCTTAGTTACCAGCGGATCGCTGGTCTCCCGCCTGCCACACGCAGCGATGCGTGCTGGCCAGCGGGAGACCAGCGATCAAAAAAATGTCCAGGACATTTAGCGACGATCAGCAATACCCGGCAGGGGGGCTGATCATCGCTGAATGTCACACACAGCGATATCGCTGGGGAGATCGCTGTTGCATCACAAAACTAGTGACTCAGCAGCGATCTCTGTGTGAGACGGGGGCTTTACTCCAGCAGAATCTCATTAAAAGGGACCTATCAAGTCCCTACTATTTAACTGACTTTCCCTATATACTAATGTAATGGAATGCACTGAGATATCTTTATTCGGATAAGGTCTTTCATGGGGCTCACAAACACTGGAGTGTTTAAAACAATATCTTTAATCCGGCATGTTCAGGTTATCATTCATGCCCAAAGAGGTGTGATTAGACAATCTTTGGTAGGACTAGTCCAGGGAATAGGCGCCAGCCGGACTAGTCCTGTCTTATTAGCATATCAATACTTCAGGATTAAAGTTATTTTCTCAAACACTGCAGCGAAATTAAGTTCAATAAAACACCGTATCAGATTTTAGAAATCTCTATGCACTCCGCTATATTAGTCATTGGGGACAGTCAGGTTATCTTTAGGACTGGTGTATAAGATACCAGTCTTGATGAGTTCCTCCCAAATTTTCCCTCAATTTTCATTTTCTGGTAGCCGAATAGTTTTAAAATGCAAATTGTTGACATAAATGATGGTTTCCATAGGATCGATGCAATGACTGCGTGCAGGGTGTGTTGTACATGCAGGTTATAAAGGACATGAAAGCAGCTGTTCTCATCCCCTGCAAGAAACCTTCCTCTTCCCCCAAACAGAAAGATGGATGACTCTGTGCCAGGTCTGCTAGTTGAAAAGCCAGCCTTTATCTTGTATGTGGACCCCAGCCTTGCTTGGCTTAAACCTGGTGTTTAGTAGTCACCAAGCTTCTTCCAAGCATATGTTCCCATAATCCCCTTATCTCCACCTCATTATCACTGCTTTGAAATGTCCATCAGCAGCAGTGTGCTGGGGCTTCTCATGCCAAATGTGTTTTCTTCCTTTGCACCTGGCTGGGGCTGTGAAGGCACAGGGATGATAAATGGAGCAGCTTCTCCAGTCTTCAAAGTCGTTTACAAGGCTCAGTGAGCGCAGACGCCTGCATGTTAATGTGGAAGTCATTCTAATCCACAATCACAGTACTGTACAAAGACCATTTCAAGGCAGTAATCACCTTTGGTACAGATATAAAATGTATCTACCCTTACTTTTCTGTGAAGCTTGTCAAAGAATTACAATATAAATTTGCCAGAGGAACATTGCATGGCCTACAAGTCTCCTTAAATTGGCATATCAAGCATATCTCTCAGCACAAAGAGAGATGTCACCTCTGAGACCCCAGTCAGAGGCTTTTCATATAGCCAAATCAGATTTCAAGCTTTGCACTGAGGAGGGGCAACACCACAGAACAGGTGTCTGATTTGGCTTTTGTCCTAAGTCACGTGACAGGTCATGTGAAAGGGTTAGTATTGACTACATCCAATAGGTGGCGCTAGAGTTCAAGTCCTCTTAGTTTTTTAAAGAGGCAATATGCATGAAGAAATTCAATACGCTATGGCACAAAATAATGTTTTTTTCCTCATTGTTGATTATCTCAGGCCACTTATATACTGAGCCAGGATAAAAGATTGCGAATGGCTCACATATATAACTGTAGCTTATCTGAGCTTATGATGATGTTTTAATGTTATCAGTGGTATTTCACATGACTAAAGCTAATTCACTATATTATCGCAAATTCAATACATTATCTCAACATGCCAGGGAAACACAGGATGTATCTCACATCATAACCACTAGCCACATATTGACAAATATAACAAATAAGGCATAAATATCTCAAAACAGAGTATCATTTTTTAAAATTTATCATCTAGGGCCTCTTATCTCAGGCTATATTGAGCCAAGATGAAACGTAAGAAAGATTACATAGGTGTAGGTTCAGCACGATGTCACAATAATATCAGTGGTATTTTAGAAGATTGAAGTGATGTACAATAATAAATTATATTGTGGTACCGTGTTAGCCAGAAAAATCAATGTGAATACTTTTCCGTCCAATGATGACAAGAGTATTCTTAGAGTGATACCTTTATTGGCTAACCAGAAACACAAATCAGGACTATAAGGTCATGGGTTCCTTTTCATGTACATCCTCCAATGTGGTGTACATGATACAATGTACGAGGTGCCCTGGAGCTATCTATATTGGGGAAACCATGCAAAACTACAAACAAGGATGAATTTACACAGACACACAATCAGGAATGAAATGGACACGCCTGTGGGAAAACATTTCTCTGGAACTGGACATTGTATGACAGACTTAAAAGTCCTACTAAAAGGTCATTTTAAGGATGACAGGGAGAGAAAAATTTGGAAATTCAAAGTTATAAGGATGTTCAATACTATGACACTAGGACTCAATTTAACACCTGGATTTATGACTCATCACATGGATACAGTTCACACTTCCAGCAGAAGGACTGCAGACAACTAAAGGCCCGTTACACATAGCGAGATCGCTAGTGAGATCGCTAGCGAGATCGCTGAAACATCACCAATTTTGTGACTTAGCAGTGATATAGCCAGCGATCTCAATTAGTGTGACACTCAGCGATGATCTGCCCCCCTGCTGGGTGTCGCTGATCGTCACTGAATGTCCTGGACCATTTTTTGATCGCTGGTCTCCCGCTGGCCAGCACGCATCACTGCGTGTGACAGGCGGGAGACCAGCGATCAGCCAGCCGGAGCTGGTAACCAAGGTAAACATTGGGTTTCCAGGCGCCGGGCGGCGCCTGGAAACCCGAAGTGTACGTTAGATACCAGTGCGCTGGTGCAGGGGAAATGGTAACCAAGGTACTCAGCGGGTTTCTACCAGGGCGCTGGTATCTAAGGTACACTGCCGTTAACTAAGCGACGTGCGTCGCTTGTTACCGGCATAGTCGCTGTCCTGATCGCTGCCTGAGCTACCTGTTTGGCAGCTCAGCAGCGATCATGTAGCAACTTACCAGCGATCCTGACAAGTGCATATCGTTGTCGGGATCGCTGTTGAGTTGCTATGTGTAACGGGACCCTAAGAACATCATTCCCACAGTCTCTCCATTTGTAGAAAAATGCTAATTCAATTTCCTTGGCTTATCTTTATGAGGCATCACACCTCCCATCTAATGAACAAATGTCCCACTGTAGTATCCCTTAAATCTTGTGCTTTTTCCTTATTAATCTATTTGTAATCTTGCCTGAAGAAGGAGCCCATGTGCTCTGAAAGCTTGCAAACATATAATTTTCTGGTTAGCCAATAAAGGTATCACTCTAAGAATACTCTTGTCATCATTGGACGGAAAAGTATTCACACAGAAGATTGAAGTAAAATCTATTTTTCCAACACGGTGGTCACCAACATTTCTTACTGAGAGCCACATTGAGTTCTGAGGGATTGTAACGAGCAACATCCAGCACCCAACACAGTAGTGACACACAGGGTCCTCATTACCAGTATAATGAAAGCCAAAACTTTCTCTCAGAAAGCACACTGAGATCTTGTGCCCCACCACCCTCGTAGACAGTAAATCTACATCCAGAGGTTGGGAAGTGGCAGGAGATGTAGGCTGCCTGCGCTGCTGATTGTGTGTCCACAAAAAAATCCAGTATGCAGTATAAGAACTATCAGTGCGGTTTCTTTTCAACGTGTTTCAAAGTTCTCAAACTTCTTCAGGAGAAATACAAAGATTTTTCTCACAGCTAATCCTACATCCACAGGTTGCCACTTTACTCCCATGCAGTATGATTAGATCTAGCACTCCCACCACAGTATTACATTCAGTTTGAAGCATCCCTTCCACCCGGCAGTATTATCCTATCTTTCCACCTCCACAGCCAGTATTTGTGCAGGGCTACTCACTAGTCACCTCTGGAGACTTTTTCCTTTATGGCTGTTTGATAGCCCTTGTGCTAATGCAGCTGGCAGACGGCTGTGAGCAACACAATATGGGCACACGAGCCACGTGTAGCTCCCAAACCATAGGATAGGACAATCTACTCTAACAATCTCTACAAAGTTAGTATTTTGAGCACTCGGAAAAGATACTTTATCAATTGAGCTGTGCTTCACGTGTCTAGATCTATACTGTATTGCCTTCACAATGACATACATGATTGGCCTCCATTAGCTTGTCTAATTGTCAGATTTTGGCCTTTGCTTTGAAATAAACAAAGGCTATAAGTGGAGAAATTAATTAGTAACCCTCCGAAATGTCAGACCAGTCCCTTTTGTCACACTCCTTACCCATCGCTAAGTGCTCCGCATGCAGTTGTTTCTTCTCTATAAAATTATCCACTCAGAAGGGACAGATGTAACCGAATGTCTCGCCCCCAGCAATTTAAAAATCCATTTGCAGGCTGAGCGTCTCATTGTGCTCAATACATCTGAAAATGGACATTTATCTATATGCAAGTGTTCAGAACTGAAACATGCTATACTAGCTAGGAAATTAGATAGGAAAGTAACAGTTGGAAGGACCACCCTAAAGACCTTGATCTAAAATAATACAAATAATGGACGTTAGCTTAGTTGTTATTTTACCTTGGGCTGCTACAATTGTTACAAGACCAAAAATTCCAGTTGTCTCCTACTGGGTCGTGGAGATCCCTGTAGGCTCGGACCCGGCGTCCGGTTTGTATTTGCTGGGGTGAGCTGGTAAGGCTCCTCTGCCCCTTTTGCTACTCTCGCCTTTGGCCTACTCTGGTACTCACAGCTACCGAAACATAACAGTAGTATAAGTGGAGAGGTTATGGTACTGTTGTGAATGTTTGGGAAATGAACAAATAACAATGGCTCCAGAGGAACTGAGAGGAGCCCAAGCCCCCCGGGGGGGGGGGGGAACCTGGCTAACCTCACAGAAATGCAGAGAAATATGCAAATGGTGAGCACAAAAACAAGAACAGAAAATATCTTATCTGAAAGCAGAAGAAGAGGCAAGACTCAGCAAGCTTCCAAGTGAACCAGGAACCACAGTTGAGACAAGAACAATTGATCACCGGCAACCATGATGGGAGGGAACCTCCTTATATCAAGCCAGTCTGTGAATCCTGATTGCCAATCCTCATTGAATGGTTCAGTACTGTTTGTAACCACCAGAGGGAGCTTCTGCTCAGAATTCATTTCCAAAACATTCACAACAGTACCCCCCCCTTTGAGAAGGGGTCACCGAAGTACACAGTGCTATGTAATATGATGATTGCATCAGGGTCGCCATCAGGGCATTACTGCCCTGACTGGCGCATGGGGCCCGAATAGCAGAGGGGGCCCACATAGAGCCCAATCTCTACTGCTCACCATGCCCCAGCAGCAGGATCCTACGGGTGCAGTAACTGAACCTGCGTCCAAGACACAGGTTTAGTTAAATTCTATTGCCTTGCGTACAAGGCCATAATTAAAAGCCACCAGCCAATCGGAAGCTGGCAGCCTACATCAGGCGCACATTGCTGGCGTATGACATCATTGTCATTTGCCAGCGAGTCGGTGGTTGAAATGCCTGGAGGGAGCATCGCCGCTGGACCACGGCCAGGTAAGGAGAAAGTTTTTTTTTTTATGAAAGCGGCAAGTCGCAATATGTTTTGACGGCGGGATGGAGACACATGGACTACGTATCTCAATCCTGCCCCATCTGTCACCATCCTGCCCCATGATCCTGCACCATGTGACAAGGGCAGGATGTAGACACATGAGGAAGGATGTAGACTTGGGGCAGGATGGAGAAATGGGGCAGGATGGAGGCATGGTGCAGAATGGAGACATGGGGCAGGATAGAAACACATGGGTGCAGTACGGAGACACATGGTGCAGGATCATGGACAGATGAGGTAGTATAGTGGAAAAGATGGGTTAGGATCATGGGAAAGATGGGCAGGATGGAAAACAAATGGAGCAGGATGGGGAAAACATATGGGGCAGGATAGGACATCACATGGGGGCAGGATGGATACTCATGAGGGCAGGATGGGACAACATATGGCTGGAGCCATGAATGAGACACACGGGGCCCAAGAGGGGGGATATTATTATCATAGGGGCTGATTAAGTAATATTATTACTGCATTAATGGAATTATTTTATTTTTTGAGGATACTGTTTAAAATGGAGGAGGCGGTCCTGTTACTGTGCAGAGTGACTCTATGTCATCTTTTATTCTTCATCTGGTGTAGTGTAGAAGTTGGGAAAAAAATAATTTGCTCTTCAAGCAGTGCTCTAGATAGCTGTAATTTCCTGCAGAGATGAGCTCTGGCTGGAAATAGTGTTGGCGATCTGTGATGGATGAAGATGAAAAGTGAAGATGAAAGACTTCACCTAAAGACATGACTGGTAAGTCACTGTATTACCTGTACACTGACACTATATACAGAGCTCCTGTGTACAATGTCACTAGTGCTCACTGTATTACCTGTACACAGACACTGCATACTAAGAGCAGATCTCCTGTGTATAATGGCACTTATGGTGATAATAATATTGTGTTTTTTTATTAATGATCATCAGTATTGCAGTATTCGGTCACTAAGTGGTAGTAATATGTGGTCCGGCCATGGTATAGCTGTATTTGTACCTTGTACAGTATCTGTTATTATAGGTCATTTTAAATATTGAAAAATAAATAAACATATACCTAAATTGTATTGGATATTTTAACAAATGTTTAATAGGTTAGAGTAGAGTAGGGCCCGGCCAGAGGAGTCTACCTTGTCACGGTGGCAGATTAAAAAATCTTTTGGCCAAAACAAAAGCTGCCATTGTTTGGGATCTGGTGATGGGAACAGTTAATGAGTTATTGGTGAGAAGTGTACTTTTTCCAAGAGAGAGCGGTGGGACTTTGGACAGTTTGAGAGGTGAAAGTGGAGCTTGGGTGGAGTTTCAAGGGTGCCCCAAAAATTTTGCCAGTATGAGGCCCCGAAATTGCTAGTGGCAGCCCTGATTGCAATATATTAAGAGGATAGTAATTTTGATGGGAGGAGGAGGAGGGCTTCTTTAACTTTCAAGCTTTGAAATGCAGCATATTACTTGGTACTGAACGTCTCTGCAACACTAATGCTACGTAGCAGTTAAGGTTCTGTTTTGAACATCTTTTTTCTCATTTTCATCCTAGGAATGGAGAAATGGAAGTCATATGCATGATGAATCAGGTACATAATGGATACAACAAGCACCAGATGGATCTGATTGACTATAATATGGTCTGCTGGAATTTTATTATGGTGTCCATCATTTTAGTTGAAAAAAGTCTACTATGATAAAATGACATACTCCATAATGGAAAGCAGGTGGCCCCCGTTATAGTCAATGGGTCTTTCTGGTGCCGTTTGCAATGGATCCTCTGCATGAATTTTATTTCTCTGCTCTTAAGGTAAAACAAACAAATATAATTGCAAAATACAGGCATGAAAGAATAGTAAGAAGTTTGGGGGGGAAGAACAAACACAAAGCACCTCAGCCTTACTGCCTGTACCTTTTGACTAAGCATTTGATATAATGACATTATTATGTGCTAAGGGACAAGTATAGGACCATCCAAGCTGTAGTAGGTTAAGCATTCGGTGAGCAAGTGCACCACTTTCACAATGCCTAGGGTGCCAACCTCAGTGGATAGGTAGGGCCAGCACCAGGGATTAAGAGGGCCATTTTATCCCCATTGACTTGGACCGCTGCTGTAACGTATCTTGCAGTGGTTGATATTTTACATATGTGAATATTCAATTTTATATTTTTGCATACTAGAATTGATCTCTTGGGGTTTTACATTTTCTATAATCCTAGCAAAATTATAAGTTGTAAAGAGTTTATTTGATTAGTCGTAGTTATTACTAGTGTTGAGCATTCCGATACTGCAAATATCGGGTATCGGCCGATATTTGCTGTATCGAAATCCGATTCCGAGTACCGATATTTTCGTCATATCGGATACCGGAATCGTAATTGTCATGTCACTGTCAGTGTCTGTCGGTCGGGTCTGTCAGGAGTCAGCGGCACTTACCTGCCAGAAGATCCCCGGTGGTCACGTCCTGGACTGCTTGATGGCCGCCACCATCTTCTCCCTGGCGGTCACATGCAGTTTCTCGCGATAACTGCAGTGACTGCTGGGTAATCGCGGCCGTAAAGCAGTCCGATGACGTCATCGCCGGGGAAGCTGGTAAGCAGCTGTGCTGCGTCGGGATGACAGGCTCTGCCTGGCATTCTGATGTAGCAGAGCTGGATCGTCGTGGGACACTCGTTACTATGGACTGCGTCGGACAGGTGGTATACTGTTGGTTTGTTTTTTTCCTTTTTTTACAGGAGATCGATGGCGTCGCAGGAATGAGAGAGTAATAAAAGAAATGAAAACCGTGTTGTCTCTTTTATTTCATTAAAATACTTTTTTCTTGCTGTGTATTTTTTAAACCTTTAAAACTTTGGGATTAATAATGGATCGGTGTCTTATTGACGCCTCTCCATTATTAACCGGGCTTATTGTCACCGTGCAATCAACGGTGACATTAACCCTTATTACCCCGCTTGCCACCGCTAAGGGCAAGTGGGAAGAGCGGGTTAAAGTGCCACAATTGGCACATCTTTTGATGCGCCAAATGTGGGGCTGCTGTAGCCTGGTATTATCAGGCTGTTGAGGGCCAAAATCCATGGGCCTTGACAGTCTTTTAATACCAGGCCGCAGCAGTCTGCATTTTACTTGGCTGGTTAACAAAAATAGGGGGACCCCTACGCCATTTTTTTTTCGAGGGGATCCCCTATTTTTGTTAACCAGCCAAGCTAAGCAGACTGCTGTGGCCTGGTATTATCAGGCTGGCAAGGTCCATGGATATTGGATCCTTACAAGCCTGAAAAACCAGGCCTCAGCAGTCTGCTTCATCTGGCTGGTTAACAAAAATAGGGGGACCCACGCCAATTTTTTTCGAGGGGATCCCCTACTTTTGTTAACCAGCCAAGATATGCAGACTGCTGTGGCCTGGTATAATCAGGGTGGCAAGGTCCATGGATCTTGGCTCCTTAACAGCCTGAAAAACCAGGCCCCAGCAGTTGCTTCATCTGGCTGGTTAACAAAAATAGGGGGGACCCCACGCCAATTTTTTTCGAGGGGATCCCCTACTTTTGTTAACCAGCAAGATATGCAGACTGCTGTGGCCTGGTATTATCGGCTGGCAAGGTCATGGATCTTGGCTCCTTAACAGCCTGAAAAACAGGCCTCAGCAGTCTGCTTCATCGGCTGGTTAACAAAAATAGGGGGGACCCCACGCCAATTTTTTTTCGAGGGGATCCCCTATTTTTGTTAACAGCCAGATAAGCAGACTGCTGTAGCCTGGTATTATCAGGCTGGCAAGCAGGTCGGACGAGCCACCGGGACACCGGAGAAAAAAAACCTCCAGTGGGCCCAGCTCCTGCTGGTGGGCCCTGATTTGAAAGGATAGGTCGCGGGGCAGAGGGGGGCGGTGGCCCGGGCCCCGGGCTCTGAGGGGGCCCACCCGGAGCTAAGGTACAGTAACTATCAGCGTGCACAGCACGCCGATACAGTTATCATTTGCGGCAGAGCAGGGAGAATCGCTCTCCCTGCTCCTGCCGCCGGAAGCTATGGGGCCTGAACAGGGGTGGGGGCGCCCGGTGCCAGTAGTGGGCCCCCACCCGTCATCCGGGGGTCAGCTGTATCGGGGTCAGCTGTATTGGCATCCAGCCGATACAGCTGACCGCCATAGAGAGAGAAGGAGCGAGCGCTCCTTCCTTCCCATAATCCCCTCTCAGCATCTGACAGCGGGTGCGATGACGTCATATGCCGGCGCCCGCTGTCAACGCTGAGAGGGAGAACAGTGAGCAGCACAGGAGCCGGGAGGTGGAGTATTGTTTTTTTTTTTTTTTTTTTTAATGGGGGGCATTATACTACAGAGCTGTATATGGGGGGGTGCATTATACTACAAAGGCTGTAATGGGGGTGCATTATATCTACAGAGACCCCATGGGGATGCATTATACTACAGAGGCGCCTATGGGGGTGCATTATAATTATAAGCGGCTGCCTATGGTGGTGCATTATATTATAGACTCTGCCTATGGGGGGTTTATTATAATATAGAGGCTGCCTATGGGCGTGCATTATACTATATTGAGGACTATCTGGTGTATTAATGCTGTATGGATGCTATCTAGGGGCCATCATACAGTGTTGGACCCATTAAATAGTTTGGGGACATTAAGGGGTCAGTTTATATCCAGTGAGGGGCATTATTCTGTGTATAGGGGAGATGTACAGGGGGAGACTTGGGGACATTATTAAATGTAAAGTGGACACTTTTGTTATAGGGGAACTCGGGTTACTGTGACTGTCAAAGGGCACACAGGGCATTATTACAGTCTAGGGGGACAAAATGTGGGCACTCTTTTCTAGGGCACTTGCACCCGGCATTACTATATTCTAGAGGGGTGTTTTAGAATTTTAGAGGTCACACAGAACCACACAGCAGGTGCAGTAATAGGGACACATACAGCGCAGCGGCTCAGTATTGGGGTTCAGGTGCAGTAATAGGGACAACATACGCAGCAGCAGCTCAGTATTGGGGTATCAGGTGCAGTAATAGGGACACATACGGCAGCAGCGGCTCAGTATTGGGGGTATCAGGTGCAGTAAGGGGACACATATGCAGCAGCGGTCAGTATTGGGGTATGAGCAGGATGAGGAGTTTGTGCAGGTTGAGAATAGTCCAATTGGTGACCGTGACAGTGCTAAAAATATAGAAGTGAAATGTGTCTTTGTTGTAATCTCTGCAGTCGAGTCCTGGCTGGAGAGTCGCATGTCGGTCTGGGCCAGATGGAAAAGACATGAAAAGTGAACAATTCCATTAGAAAGAACATCAGCGGTAAGTCATTATCTGTATCTCTGCTGTAATCTATTATATGTTCTGTAGGACTGGTATTATTTACCACAGACCATATGGCGGGTTATAATACAATATTGGTCTTTTTTTATATAGATTATTTTTGGCAACAGCGCGGTAATTTGCTGAGGTTCTCTGATTAGGGGCCCACTCAGAAGTTTGCCCCCACTAAACCAAAACCCTAGCTACGCCTCTGGCTCTTCTCTAGTCTTTCTTTCTCTCTTCTAGTCTTTCTCGCTCTCTGTTCTTTCTTTCTCGCTCTCTGTTCTTTTTCTCTCTGTTCTTCTTTCTCTCTTTCTTTCTTTTTCCTCTCTTTCTTTCTCTGTTTGTTCTTTCTCTTCGCTGCTCTTTCTTTCTTTTCCTCAGTACCAGCCACTGGCCCTCATACCAGTCAGTGATCACAGTGCCTAAATGGGTACGCTTGGGGCGAGGATATGTGTGTGATTAGTTGTGAAATGGTGTGGTCGGGGCGTGGCCTAAAATTTTTCAGCGGCGCGCTGAGCGCGCCGCAGCCTTTAAACCCTCTTTCCTGTCTTCAAAATTTGGGAGGTATGCTGGGTATGACCCCCTCAACTTCTGGGCATGCTCCTAATGAGCGCGACGGATGGTCTCCTGAGTGATCTCCTCCACACCTGGGACTAAAGCATCCCAAACTCTGGACAGTCTGTGGTACAACGTGTCATGGCCTAAAATTTGCGCAGCAGGCACAGCGTGCCACGCCTTTGTCCCTCTTTCCCCTTTTTAAAGGGTGGGAAGTATGATGGTGGGCCCAAGAATAATTTTTCTCTGGTGGGCCAAGGTACTCCAGTCCGACATGCTGGCAGGTCCATGGATATTGACTCCTTAACAGCATTAAATACCATGCCTCAGCAGTCTGCTTCATCAGGCTGGTTAACAAAAATAGGGGGACCCCACGCAATTTTTTTTTCGAAGGGAACCCTATTTTTGTTAATCAGTTCCCTCTGACGTCACTGATTGTGTCCCTGGCTGACCTGAAGTGAAAATGGAAAGCAATCAATTAGCTTTCCACTTCCTTCCTGTCAACCAGGAGAGGAGCTCATTCATTTGGGGGTTTACTGTGAGGCTGCAGCATTAGCTGCGGTCCCTGCAGTAAACATTAACCCTTTCTGCAGGATTACACCGTGGGACCTGACTGTGCATGGGATAGGTAAGAATAATTTTGCTTTTTTATTTTATTTTTATTACAGGAATTGGTTTTTGCAGTAAAATAAAAGATGGTCAAAAACATGTGTCTTAATTCATTAAAATGATTTTTAATTAAAGTGTGTGTGTTTTTTTTTATTTTTCATGCAATAGGATTAATAATTGATAGTTGTCTAATTGACAGCTCTCAATTATTAACCTGGCTTAAGGTCACCTTTGAATAGCAAGGTGGCTTTAACCCCCATATTAACCCATTCGCCACCACTACAGGGCAATGGGAATAGATGGGCAAAGTGCCAGAAAGGGCGAATCTAATTATAGATTTGTCTTTTCTGGGGTGTCTGGGGGCAGATGTTAGTAGTCAGGGGGGGGCAAAAATAATGGTCCCTCTCTGGGCTATTATTATCTGCCCCACTCGCTGGCTTTGTCTGTCTGGTTGAGAAAAAAGGGCGGGAGCCCACGCATTTTTTTTCAACAATTTTACACCTCATAATATATATATACATGTCATTGAATTTGTGCACATTATATATATATATATATTTATATTATAGTTCATACATTTACATATATAATAGACGCTAATTCCAATTGCCGGCTTTTGTGAAAATGCAGAACCCGACATGAAATGACACATGGTTTACATAGAGTTAACCATGTCATTTCAAGTTGTTTGCTCTATTGTTTTCACTAACAATTACATGAGTGTATGTGTGCAAAATTTCACACCTGTAGGGTTAATTAAAGGTGTAAATTCGTAGCAAAAAGTCCGTTTTTTTACAACGAATTTACACCTTTATATTAACCCCTACGGTGTGAAATTTTGCACACGTAGTGCCGGGTCTCACATAGCATCCCGCAACGTCACGACGATGATGCGACCTGATAAGGATCGTTTGTTGCGTCGCTGTGTGATCGCTGTTGAGACGTCAAACATACCGACTCTCCAGCGATTCAGTAACGACGCGGATGATCATAGCGATCTATGTGACGACGTCGGCGGTTCGTTGAAACCCTTCACACTACACCTATCCGAACGACACAGCGCTCGATGTGGCTGTACAGAGTGACGTTGTAGGCACGCAGGCGTGGCATAGCGTCGCCTTTTCCGCGCCCCTCATCTCCGATTGGTGCTCACTACTGCGTTCCCATTGGCGGCGCTATTTGCCTATTGTTCTCGATTGTGTAAAAAGGCAACGTAGCTGCGCTCTTGTTTTCATTGCCCCTGGCATTCTCGCAGCAATTTGTGGTTCCTCCTGCTTGCGTTTGCTTTTTCTTTCGGAGCACAGTAGCGTGGTTTGTTTCTACTTGCGACGTTCTTTTCTGGATCTCTGTTGCGTCCTGATGCGACTCCGAAAACCCAAAACAGCTATTTTCCAGTTACCTTGTGACCAGCTATTGTTTGTGCATGGTAAGTTTGTCTGGGGTTTCTTTTATATTTCATTTTAATGTCAATTACCAATTATTGGTAACATTGCAGTGCTGTGCATTGTATTTTTTTGGGTCTCAAATGTGTTTCCTATGGTCTATTTTATCGGGGTCTCGGGGGATCTCAAATACTTGCTGTGCTGGGATGGAGGGAGTTCATGGCTTCTACCGGTGCACATGTGCTTTTTCGCCGGCAGCCATTTTAGGGGGTCTCGGTGGGATCTCAAATACCTTCCCATTTAACATTGTTATAGGACACCTACCTATAGTCCCATTGTTGCTATCTTTGCTGTGCTGGGTGGAGGGAGGGCATGCTTCTACGGTGCACATGTGTATTTTTCGCCGGCAGCCATTTTAGGGGGTCTCAGGTGGGATCTCAAATACCTTCCCATTTAACATTGTTATAGGACACCCACCTATAGTCTATTGTCTGCTATCTTTCTGTGCTGGGATGGAGGGAGGGCATGGCTTCTACCGGTGCACATGTGTATTTTTTCCCGGGAGCCATTTTAGGGGGTCTCGGGTGGGATCTCAAATACCTTCCATTTAACATTGTTATTAGACACCTACCTATAGTCTATTGTCTGCTATCTTGCTGTGCTGGGATGGAGGGAGTTCATGGTTCTACCCGGGGCACATGTGCTTTTTCTCCGGCAGCCATTTTAGGGGGTCTCGGGTGGGATCTCAAATACCTTCCCATTTAACATTGTTATAGGACACCTACCTATAGTCTATTGTCTGCTATCTTTGCTGTGCTGGATGGAGGGAGGGCATGGCTTCTACGGTGCACATGTGTATTTTTCCCGGCAACCATTTTAGGGGTCTCGGGTAGGATCTCAAATACCTTCCCCTTTTTAAAATTGTTATAGGACACCTACCTATAGTCTATTGGGCTGCTATCTTTGCTGTGCTGGGATGGGGGGAGTTCATGGCTTCTACCGGTGCACATGTGCTTTTCGCCGGCAAGCCATTTTAGGGGGTCTTGGTGGGATCTCAAATACCTTCCCATTTAAACATTGTTAAAGGACACCTACCTATATCTATTGTCTGCTATCTTTGCTGTGCTGGGATGGAGGGAGGGCATGGCTTCTACCGGTGCACATGTGTATTTTTCCCGGCAGCCATTTAGGGGGTCTCGGGTGGGATCTCAAATACTTCCCATTTAACATTGTTTAGGACACCTACCTATAGTCTATTGTTGCTATCTTTGGGTGTGCTGGGATGGAGGGAGTTCATGGCTTCTACCCGGGGCACATGTGCTTTTTCGCCGGCAGCCATTTTAGGGGGTCTCGGGTGGGATCTCAAATACCTTCCCATTTAACATTGTTATAGGACACCTACCTATAGTCTATTGTCTGCTATCTTTGCTGTTGGGGATGGAGGGAGGGCATTGGGTTCTACGGTGCACATGTGTATTTTTCCCGGCAGCCATTTTAGGGGGTCTCGGGTGGGATCTCAAATACCCTTTCCCCTTTGACATTGTTATAGGACACCTCCCTATAGTCTATTGTCTGCTATCTTTGCTGTGCTGGGATGGAGGGAGGGCATGGCTTCTCCCGGTGCACATGTGCTTTTTCGCCGGCAGCCATTTTAGGGGTCTCGGGTGGGATCTCAAATACCTTCCCATTTAACATTGTTATAGGACACCTACCTATAGTCTATTGTCTGCTACTTTGCTGTGTGGGATGGAGGGAGTTCATGGCTTCTCCCGGGTGCACATGTGCTTTTTCGCCGGCACCATTTTAGGGGGTCTCAGGTGGGATCTCAAATACCTTCCCATTTAACATTGTTTAGGACCCTACCTATAGTCTATTGTCTGCATCTTTGCTGTGTGGGGGATGGAGGGAGGGCATGGCTTCTACCGGTGCACATTGTATTTTTCCCGGCAGCCATTTTAGGGGGTCTCAGGTGGGATCTCAAATACCTTCCCATTTAACATTGTTATAGGACACCTACCTATTAGTCTATTGTCTGCTATCTTTGCTGTGCTGGATGGAGGGAGTTCATGGCTTTACCGGTGCACTTGTGCTTTTTCGCCGGCAGCCATTTTAGGGGTCTCGGGTGGGATCTCAAATATCTTTCCATTTCGCCAAATTTTTTAAATTGTTATAGGACACCTAATAACTGAAATGTTACTTTTAAAGTTTTAATTTTTTCAAATTTTCCATGTATGCTCACTGTATGCTTTTCTTTATTTCCGATGTCTTTCAATAGTGAAGAATTCGTTCGGGAACTCATCGAGCTCTATAGGTCTCTCCATGCCTATGGAAAATAAAATCCGCTGAATACAGCAACAGGATCAAAAAAAGAGAGGCGTATGAGAAGCTCATTGAGCTCTTCAAAAAGCATAATCCCAAGAGAAGGTGGATGAGAGCCTTGTCAGAAAAAAAAATACAGGGTCTACGCACCGTGTACAAGAAGGAGTTAAACAAGGTAGAGAAGTCTAGAAATCAGGTGCCAGCACGGATGAGGTGTATGTGCCCCTTGTGATACTTTGATTTACTAGGCTTCACCCGTGACCAGGAGCTACCAAGGTCAGCCGTGTCATCGGTGCGTCAGACCCGGAACGACAAGGCCATCCATAATGGTCCTGACTCTGCGGATGGAGATGTAAGTACCTTATTTGTTTCCCCTGGATATAGCAATTTTACATTTGTATTTATGTGCCATAGTTACATGAAAAACAGTAACTAAGGTTTTACCTGTTTAATTCTGCAGTTTACAAAGTTTTCCCTTCCAGTTCAGATAAGTACATGCTCTTCTTTTTTTTTTTTTTTTGCCTGACTCCGTTCTCATATGTACGTTTAGTTAAACCCGTGCGGTCATGAAAATCCAATGCCACAATGCTAACTAATGATTTCCTTTCTGCATGCTGTAAAATATTTATTTTGGTTTTGCTTTAACCTTTATTTTCTTTTCTATATTTCTACAGCACCATAGAGAGGAAATGGGGCCAACACCAAATGAGGAAGACCTGTCTACTGCACGTATGGAGGAGCCGGGTGAGGGGAGTAGTCAACAGTCTGCGGCTTCTCCAGCACTGCGTAGACAGAGTCGAAAAAGAAAGGCGGACGGCCAGCCATCCCCAGACCTATTGGCGTTGGCGAAGAATATTTTACGAATCAAAATCAAAAATCCACGGACACTTTTGCCACGTTTTCGGCAGATAGACTGGGAAAGCTGGATCCCAAGACAGAGGCTCCATGCGGAACGAGTCATATTTGAAGCACTCAGTAAAGCGGGACAAGGACAGCTGGAATGAGTCTTCGAAAACCTGAGTGCGGTGGATCGGGACCAGTCATGGCCACAAGTGCCCGATCCACACAGGAACAACACACCTGTGCGGAGGATTTGTCCTCTGCAAAACATGTCATTCCCCCAACCCCCTCCCCCTCAGTACCCAGGGTTTTCCCAATCATTTTGGCCACAGATGTCCTCAACACCCAGGCCACATCAATATAATGAGGAATCCCAGTATCACGATTTATAGTGGTGTTTTTCCTTTGTTTATTTTTGTTTATGTTGATGTTTTTTAATAAAAGTTTTGATATTAAAACTTGCTGTCGTCTATCAGGAATTAAGCTGGTAGAACAACTTGGTGGGGTCATGAGTGATAGATATAATGCTATCAAAGCTCTGGTGGGAGGGAGGGGGTGCATCTATACAGATGCATAGCTATAATGGGTGTGAGTGATGAAACATTAATTTATTTTTTACATTTAAAGAAATAGGATGGGTTGAGGGTAGGTCAGGTCCGCCATAAGGGCGGTACTCTAGCTTAAGATGCCCAGATATAATGGGTGTGTTTTTAATATGTAGCTTTTTTTTTAAACATTTTTTTTAATATTTTTTGGAAAGAAGTTGACACTGCTGCAGTTATAAAGTCTAAACTGTATATTTGTAAGAATATATATGTAATAATAATATAAATATATAGATATATATATATTACATAAAAAAACAAGCATAACATTGAAAACAAAAAAAATAAAAGAACTATTTACAAAATAACTATTTACATGCCCCTGGTGGATGAACCACTCCAGCAACACTCCATGCTCGTCCATGGCTGCCAATATTGTCGACCTCATCGCCGGTGGGAGGCCAACAGGTCCTGGGCATGATCATTTTGTGGAGGTAAATGGTAAAAGTTAACCAGGCAATTCTGTGGCAACATCAAAGTAAAGTTACATGTGTGCTGTTTTACTTACAGATTTGCGGCGACTGCGCCTCCTTCCTATGAGGCACTTACTGCCCAGCCCGAACCTGTGGCACCACCGGCTAGGGACACAAGAAAAATACATATAACACGACAGCCCTTGCACATTTTAAGACCTACAATGTTATATTATGTGCGTAAATTACCAGAAGGCGATCCTGACACCAGTGTCATGGAGTGATGCTGGAGAGAAGTCCAGTGTGAGGGTGAGTCGATGACCACATATCTGGAGGCGGTTTTGTAGCAGCAGGAGAAGGGGTTGCTGCCGTGATGGTGGTGCTGGTGATGCAGCTGGTGATGCAGCTGGTGATTGATGCCAAAGGAGATGGTGGTGGTGGTGGTGGTGCTGAAAAATATTAAATTGAGTGGAATAATCTTTTACTAACTTTCTTGATTATGGCTATTATTCGCATATAAGCTTCATATATTGGTCCATACAGAGTAGCCCCATTGATGCTACAAATGTAAAGGGCCCCGATACGAAGCCACATAAAATGATCCCCTATATGATGCTCCAGTATATGATGGACCCCATTTCTGAAGTTCCACTGTATGATTAGCCCCATATATTGGTCCATACAGAGTAAGCCCCATATGATGCTACAAATATAAAGGCCCGATATGAAGACACATAAATAATGATCCCCTATATGATGCTCCAGTATATGATGGACCCATTTCTGAAGTTCCATGTATGATTACCCCCATATATTGGTCCATACAGAGTAGGGCCCCATATGATCTACAAATATAAAGGGCCCGATATGAAGACACATAAATAATGATCCCCTATATTGATGCTCCAGTATATGATGGACCCATTTCTGAAGTTCCACTGTATTTGATTAGCCCCATATATTGGTCCATACAGAGTAGGCCCATATGATGCTACAAATGTATAGGCCCGATATGAAGCCACAGAAATAATGAACCCCTTATGAAGCTCCAGTATATGATGTGCATTATTTGCAGAAATGCATTGTAATTAATGCCACTCACCACGACGGGCTGCCTCTGTGCACGGATGCTGGCGATGCGGTCGCTGGATCTGTACCGCAGATCAGCCACTTCTTGCGGATTTGTCTTGTTGTCCGCTGCACTCCATATCTTCTAGCCAGGCCCCGTCTGATCCTCCGCAGCACTGCTGCTTTGGAGGACTGGATGAGTCTGGTGCTGAGTGCACCAGTAATCCCTCTATCCATCTCACGGATCAAATAGCAGACCTCGGCATCCCCCAGGGTGTGTACTGCGTCTCACAGCCGCCATGTTATTGCCTCAAGACAAGCTAGGCCGCATTTACGGCGTTTAATCCCGCCCATGACGCATCAGCACGCCCACTTTTTTCCCCGTGACGTGCGGACATTAGAGACGCAACTGCGTTCTTGCGCGAACAGCATTGCTGTACTTATGATTTTGTTGATTAAAATGAGACGCATTAGCGTCTCCAAAAATATCGTGCCTGCAATACAGCGTCCCCAGGTCACAAAGATGTGGGTATGTTGTTGGTTATGTTGTTGGTTTTAAAGGGTTTGATGTATTATTAGATTGTGATTTTATGTGTGGAAACTGTCATGCAAATATTCACTTTGTATATGAAAAAATTTTTTATTGTCACAAAGTAGATGTTTTTTTTTAACTTTTCCCACAATAAATCATGTGTGGGGTTTTTTTGGGTGTTAGTGTTGGCGTTTTTATTGTTACCATTTTTGGGCACCTGAAATTTTTTTAACCCGCCTTTTTTATTCTATTTTTTGGAAGTTAGTAATTAACAAAAAAAAAAAAATTTTCTTTTTGGGGTGCACTTTTAATCGGTCTGAGTGTGGTAAAATTAGATAGAGCGTTTTTATTGTTGGTCAGACGATTATGGCGAGACCTCATTTATCTCAATTTTTGACTTTTTGTCAGCTGTGGAGGCTGCTGTGGGGTTTACATGGACTGGGTCAGTCGCTGATTGGTCGCGTTCCGGCGGGTGCGACCATCAGCGAGGCGGGCTTTCCGTTAAAGACAGACAGAATTACCGATATATAGTAGATGCACCTGTGTATTACCTCATATTACTGTGTATTACCTCATGTGACTGTATATTACCTCATTACTCATACATTGAGTATATGTAACTTTAAACAATGTAAGTAATGTTGAGAAACCAAATTAACAATACGTGAAAAAAACATTAACTAAGAACTTTATTCAGCAATTTAAGTAGGTAAACAATCTCAGTAGTAGTCCACTATAGGTTCTGATGCTGCCAAGTCCCCCAGCACGGGACCGTTAAAATATCGCAGTAATTGTCTCTGCAGGTCTTCGCATCCTGGGTGCTTTCCAGGTCCCAATTGTCGAAGGCCAGCAATTGCGCGTTCGCTTGCCCGCCATTTGCCAGCTGCACTTCTCCGTTCATTTCATTCACAGAGTCACAAAGCCAGGGACAGTACGACACAGAATCGCGTCGGCGAAGAAAATTGTGAAGCACGCAACAGCCAAAACTACTGGTCAATAGATTTCAACTTCATGTTAATCGGTGTGTGAAAAATGCGGAAAGCGATTGGCCATGATACCAAAGGCATTCTCCACAACCCGACGTGCCCTAGACAAACGGTAGTTATAAATTCTCCTTTCCCGTGTGAGAGTTTTTTGAGGGAAAAGGTTTTATGAGATTGGGATGAAGCGGGAAGCCTCGCCGCCAATAAAAACAAAATTAAGGTTACCTGTAGTGTCTGAGTTATGAGGCAAGTGGAGTTCACAGTTATGTAACCGTTCTCCAAAACTGTATTCTCCAAAACTCCACCATCGGAAACCCTTCCATTCATCCCAATGTCTACACAAATGAACTCATAATTGGCGTTAACAGGGCCATCAGTATGATGCTGAAATAGCCTTGTAGTTGTAGAAATATGATCGCTGTTGGGTGGCTGAGTAATACGGACATGATTTCCCGTCCAAAGCCCACCACAGTTTGGAAACTGCCATAGGTGATCAAAAATCGTTGGCAATCTGCTCCATTCGCCTCCGGGTGGGAAACTCCATGTAGCTCCGTAGACAACTGAAAATCGCCTTGCACGTTTATCGGAATGAGAACGCTCAGTAGAGGCCTTGAAATGGCTGAAGAAAAATGCAAGTCTTGCAAAGAGCGTCCAGTTGCCAGGAATCGCAGCGTGACTGCCAATCTTTCATCTGCGGGATGGCAGCACGCATCGCTGTATCCTTCCGTTCAATAAGTGGAGTAATTCTTCCAAGTAAATAGGTGAAGATTCCTCAGACATCCGCAGATAATTGCGAAAATCATGTGGATTTTTATCCTGAAGCTCTTTCACCAGTTGCATGTGTGAAAATTTGGACCTTTCTGTAGCCACTCTGGGTCCCATGCGCGTTTTCTTTTAGAACGCCTCTCCAGCATCCGTGCCTCATCTTGACGCCGTGCTTCCTCTACAAGCAATGCAGCAACCGCAACAGCACACTCTGCATTGTTCATGATGGGGCAAACTGAAAAAAAAAAATAAAAACAATAGGTAAGTGTCCTATAACAATTTAAAATTAGGCGAAATGGAAAGGTATTTGAGATCCCACCCGAGACCCCCTAAAATGGCTGCCGGCGAAAAAGCACATGTGCACCGGTAGAAGCCATGCCCTCCCTCCATCCCAGCACAGCAAATATAGCAGACAATAGAAATAGGTAGATTCCTATAACAATTTAAAATGGGAAGGTATTGAGATCCCACCTGAGACCCCCAAAAAAATATACACAATAGGAATCACATTAGAGACTCAAAAAAAGTATACACTACCTAGTTGTGCAATGTTAAAATAATTGCATTAATTCTAAAGACAATGGAAACGCAGTAAAGCCCCAAAAATTGAACTTACCGTGCACAACGTATAGCTAGTCAAAAGCCAGTTGGAGAATAGCTGTCTTTTGGAGATGCAAGTTTTTAAAACCCTTCACCCCCAAGGGTGGTTTGCGATTAAGCCGGGACAATTTTTTACAATTCTGACCACTGTCTCTTTATGAGGTTATAACTCCGGAACGCTTCAACGGATTTCGCGATTCTGAGATTGTTTTCTCGTGACATATTGTACTTCATGTTAGTGGTAAAAATTTCTTCCATATAACTTGCGTTTATTTTTGAAAAATACGCAAATATGGCGAAAATTTTGAAAATTTAGCAATTTTCAAACTTTGAATTTTATTCCCTTAAAACAGAGAAATATGTAACACAAAATAGTTAAGAAATAAACATTTCCCACATGTCTACTTTACATCAGCACAATTTTGGAATCAAATTTTTTTTTGTTAGGAAGTTATAAGGGTTAAAAGTTGACCAGCGATTTCTCATTTTTACAACAAAATTTAACAAAGCCATTTTTTTTAGGGACCACCTCACATTTTGAAGTCACTTTGAGGGGTCTACATGACAGAAAATACCCAAAAGTGACACCATTCTAAAAACTGCACCCCTCAAGGTACTCAAAACCACATTCAAGAAGATTATTAACCCTTCAGGTGCTTCACAGGAACTAAAGCAACGTGGAAGGAAAAAATGAATATTTAACTTTTAGCCACAAAAATGATCTTTTTACAAACTTTTTTTTTATTTTCACAAGGGTAAAAGAGAAAATGGACAGATAAGGTTGTTATGCAATTTCTCCTGAGTACGCCAATACCCATATGTGGGGGAAAAAACCACTGTTTGGGACAACGGCAGAGCTCGTAAGGGAAGGAGCGCCGTTTGACTTTTTCAAACTAAAATTGGCTGGAGTTGAGATTGGACGCCATGTCGCGCTTGGAGAACCTCTGATGCGCCCTAAACAGTGGAAACCCCCCACAAGTGACACCATTTTGGAAACTAGACCCCCTAAGGTACTTATCTAGATCTGTTGTGAGCACTTTGAACCCCCAAGTGTTTCACAAAAGTTTATAATGCCTGGGTGTGAAAAAAAAAAAAAAAAATTCCACAAAAGTGATTTTTTAGTCCTAAATTTTTGAATTTTCCCAAGGAAAATTGGACCCCAAAAGTTGTTGTCCAATTTGTCCTGAGTACGCTGATACCCCATATGTGGGGGTGGAAAACTGTTTGGGCGCACGGCAGGGCTTGGAAAGGAAGTAGTAACGTTTTGGAATGCAGACGTTGATGGGGGGTCATGTTCCGTTTTGCAGTGCCCCAGATGAGCCTAAACAGTGGAAATCCCCCACAAGTGACCCCATTTTGGAAACTAGACCCCCTAAGGAACTTATCTAGATCTTTGGTGAGCACTTTGAACCCCCAAGTGCTTCACACAAGTTTTATAATGCCCGGGCATGAAAATAAAAAATCCTATTTTTTTCCACAAAAAATTATTTTTAGTCACTAATTTTTTATTTTCCCAAGGGTATCAGGAGAAATTGGACCACATAAGTTGTTGGTCCAATTTGTCCTGAGTACGCTGATGCCCATATGTGGGGGGAACCACTGTTTGGGCGCACGGCAGAGCTCGGAAGGGAAGGAGCACCATTTGACTTTTTCCAACCAAAATTGGCTGGAATTGAGATTGGATGCCATGTTGCATTTGGAGAGCCCCTGATGTGCCTAAACAGTGGAAACCCCCCACAAATGACCCCATTTGGGAAACTAGACCCCCTAAGGAACTTATCTAGATCTTTGGTGAGCAATTTGAACCCTCAAGTGCTTCACACAAGTTTATAACGTAGAGCCGTAAAATTTAAAAATCATATTTTTTCCACAAAAATGATCTTTTCACCCGAATTTTTATTTTTCCAAGGGTAACAAGACTCCAAAAGTTCTTGTGCAATTTGTCCTGAGTACACTGATACCCCATATGTGGGGGTATACCACTGTTTGGGTGCATGGCAGAGTTTGGAAGGGAAGGAGCGCCGTCTCACTTTTTCAACGCAGAATTGGCAGGACGCCATGTCGTGTTTGGAGAGCTCCTGATCTGCCTAAACAGTGGAAACCCCCCACAAATGACACCATTTTGGAAACTAGACCCCTCAAGGAACTTATCTAGATGTGTGGTGAGAACTTTGAACCCCCAGGTGTTTCACTAAAGTTTATAACGTACAGCCTTAAAATAAAAAATCCTTTTTTTTTTTTTTTACAAAAATGATTTTTTCGCCCCCAATATTTTATTTTCACAAGGGTAACAGAAGAAATTGGAACCCAAAAGTTGTTGTCCAATTTGTCCTGAGTACGCTGATACCCAATATGTGGGAGAAAACTACTGTATGGGCGCACGTCAGGGCTCGGAAGCGAAGTAGTGACGTTTTGGATTGCAGACTTTGATGGAATGGTCTGGGGGGTCATGTCGCATTTGGAGAGCCCCTGATACGCCTAAACAGTGGAAACCCCCCAAAAGTGACCCCATTTTGGAAAATAGACCCCACAAGGAACTTATCTAGATGTGTGGTGAGCACTTTGAACCCCGAAGTGCTTCACAGAAGTTTATAACGCACAGCCGTAAAAATAAAAAATCCTTTTTTTTTTTACAAAAATGATTTTTTCGCCCCCAATATTTTATTTTCACAAGGGTAACAGGAGAAATTGGACCCCAAAAGTTGTTGTCCAATTTGTCCTGAGTATGCTGATACCCAATATGTGGGAGAAAACTACTGTATGGGCGCATGTCAGGGCTCGGAAAGGGAAGTAGTGACGTTTTGGATTGCAGACTTTGATGGAATGGTCTGGGGGCGTCATGTCGCATTTGGAGAGTCCCTGATGCGCCTAAACAGTGGAAACCCCCACAAGTGACCCCATTTTGGAAAATAGACCTCACAAGGAACTTACCTAGATGTGTGGTGAGCACTTTGAACCCCAAAGTGCTTCACAGAAGTTTATAACGCACAGCCGTAAAAATAAAAAAATCCTTTTTTTTTTTACAAAAATGATTTTTTCGCCCCCAATATTTTATTTTCACAAGGGCAACAGGAGAAATTGGACCCCAAAAGTTGTTGTCCAATTTGTCCTGAGTACGCTGATACCCAATATGTGGGAGAAAACTACTGTATGGGCGCATGTCAGGGCTCGGAAAGGGAAGTAGTGACGTTTTGGATTGCAGACTTTGATGGAATGGTCTGGGGCGTCATGTCGCATTTGGAGAGCCCCTGATGCGCCTAAACAGTGGAAATCCCAACAAGTGACCCCATTTTGGAAAATAGACCCCACAAGGAACTTATTTAGATGTGTGGTGAGCACTATGAAGCCCCAAGTGCTTCACAGAAGTTTATAATGTACAGCCGTAAAAACAAAAAAATCTTATTTTTTTTACAAAAATAATATTTTCGCCCCCAGTTTTTTATTTTCCCAAGGGTAACAGAAGAAATAGGACAAATTTCACAATAACTCTTGGGGTCCAGAGTACGCTGATACCCCATATGTGGGGATAAACTACTGTTTGGACGCATGGCAGAGCTCAGAAGTGAAGGAACACCGTTTGACTTTTTCAACGCAGAATTGGCTGGAATGGAGATCAGACGCCATGTCACATTTGGAGAGCCCCTGATGTGCCTAAACAGCGGAAACCCCCCAATTCTAACTCCAACCCTAACCCCAACACACCCCTAACCCTAGTCCCAACCCTAATCCCAACCCTAACCCTAATCCTAACTCTAACCCTAATCCTAACTTTAGCGCCAACCCTAACCCTAACTTTAGCCGAAACCCTAACCCTAACCCTAATGGGAAAATGGAAATAAATACATTTTATTTATTTTATTATTTTTCCCTAACTAAGGGGGTGATAAAGGGGGGTTTGATTTACTATTTATAGCGGTTTTTATGATTGGCAGCTGTCACGCTAAAAGACGCTTTTTATTGCAAAAAGTAGTTTTTTGCATCGCCACATTTTGAGAGCTATAATTTTTGCATATTTTGGCCCACAATGTCATGTGAGGTCTTAGTTTTTGCGGGACGAGGTGACGCTTTTATTGGTACCATTTTTGAGCACGTGACATTTTTTGATCGCTTTTTATTTCGATTTTTGGGAGGTTAGAATGAACAAAAATCAGCAATTCATGAATTTCTTTTGGGTGAGGCGTTTTTATTGTTCCGCGTGTGGTAAAATCGATAAAGCAGTTTTATTCTTCATGTCAGTACGATTATGGCGATACCTCATTTATGTCATTTTTTTTTGTTTTGGCGCTTTTATAGAATAAAAACAATTTTATATAAAAAATAATTATTTTTGCATCGCTTTATTCTGCGAGCTATAACTTTTTTATTTTTTTGCTGATGATGCTGTGTGATGGCTCGTTTTTTGCGGGACAAGATGACGTTTTCAGCGGTACCATGCTTATTTATATCCGTCTTTTTGATCGTGTGTTATTCCACTTTTTGTTCAGCGGTATGATGATAAAGCACTGATTTTTTGCTTCGTTTTTATTTTTTATTTTTTAAGGGGTTCACAAAAGGGGTTAACTAGTGGGACAGTTTTATAGGGGGGGTCGTTACAGACGCGGCGATACCATATATGTGTACTTTTATTGTTTTATTTTTTTTATTTACAATAAGTAATGAATTTATTGGGGAATATTTTTTTTTTTTTTTTGGATTTTTTTTTACACGTTTATTTTTACTTTTTTTTACTTTTTTACTTTGTCCCAGGGTGGGACATCACTGTATTTCATCAGATCGCTGGTGTGACAGTGTGCACAGCACTCTGTCACACCAGCGATGTGACAGGCAGTGCAGGACGCTTCCCATGCCTGCTCTCGGCAGGCACTGAGGAAGCCGCCTCCCTCCAGGACCCCAGCGCCATCTTGGATCCGGGTCCTGGGAGGGAGGAAGCCCTCAGAGCAGCGCGATCACATCGCGCTGCTCTGAGGGTCTCAGGGGGGCGCGCAGGGAGCCCCCACCCTGCGCGATCCTCCCCTGTGCCCCCAGTACACCGCGATCATGTTTGATCGCGGTGTGCAAGGGGTTAATGTGCCGGGAGCGGTCCGTGACCGCTCCTGACACACAGTCACGGGTGTCAGCTGTGATAATCAGCTGACACCCGCGGCGATTAGCTGCGCTCCCTCCGGGAGCGCAGCTAATCGCCTATGACGTACTATCCCGTCCATGGTCAGAATGGCACGGGTTTTATGGACGGGATAGTACGTCTAATGTCAGAGAGGGGTTAACAATGGTAAATAGCGCCGCCAATTGAAACGCAGTAGTGATCGCCAATCGGAGCCAGGGGGCGTGGAAAAGGCACCGCAAAAGCACGCCCTCGATTCTAATAGCAAGTCGCTGGAGAGATCGTTGTTAAAGGTGTCAAACAGGGCGATATGTGCGACTCAGCGGGGCCGCAACAACTAAAAAAATGTCCAGAGTTTTCTTGAACGATCAGCGATCTCACAGCAGGGGCCTGATCGCTGGTATGTGTCAGACGTAGCGAGATCGCTAATGAGGTCGCTGTTACGTCACGAAATTATGTGAGACGGGCCCTATACACTCATGTAATTGTTTGTGCAAATCAGATATCAAACTACATGAAAAGACATGGTTAACTCTATGTAAACCAAGTGCCATTTCATGTCGGGTGCTTCTGTCTTTTCACAAAAGCCGGCTTTACCCGGCAATTGAATCAGAGGCTATTTTACTATGTAGAAGTGTATAAACTATAAATATTGTATATATTTATATGTCACAATGACATGCATATATATATATATATATATATATAATATATATATTATATATATATATGTATTCTATGTGTGTATGTTTAGTGTTTACAAGGAAAGAAAGGGTTTTTTTTAGTTACGATATTTCTGTCCCATAGACTTGCATTGGATTTCTGGTATCGGAATCGGGTATCGCCGATACTTTTGGGGTATCGGCGATACCCATTCCGATCCGATACTTCTTGATATCGGAAAGTATCGCTCAACCCTAGTTATTACCCTTTTTGAATCACCTTTATGAGCATGAAGAACCAACAGAAAGTAGAAAAAAATGAACCATTTCTTAGGGTAAGGCCATTAGACTGATTTTTCCACTTCCAAGAAAAACAGTCCAATTATTCTGATCAGACTTTGATCAGAGTTTATTCATAGTAGTATCCGTTTCCGCATTCTTTCCATTGTCATTGAAGTGCGGTCCTATATTTTCATCAGACCCATAGACTTGCACTGTAGATTTTTGATCTGCCACTCTGATCAAAATCGTAAATGTCAGAGGAAAAAATTGGACATGTACACAGCCCCATAGAATATCATGGAAGCAAGTGCTATTGCTGAAAACCAAGTATAACATTCATAGGAGTAAATTGGTTGTGAGCCTGAGCCCATACAGTAACAAAGGGCCCAATTCATTTTTTGCATATGCACCTGTTTCTTGACGAGTTTTTTTGTTTGCACCATATTCATCTTTTCATATTTCCCCTATTTTGAAGTCTTTTATATAGTTCGCCTGTATTTTTTTTAGTTTTCCATTGTGGGCATAGTTTATGGCCTCCAAATGTTCTCATCTAATTCATCATTTGCAATTTTTCAAAAAGTTGCAAAATTTGATTTACGGTAAATGTATTCTAGTGATTTTATGTAAGCCAGATATTTTGATTCAATTTTTCTGAATATTAAACTTTTTGTACTAAAAATTGAAAAAAACTTTAGAGACAAAAATAAAGACCATTTTTGATTTTCATGAACCCTTGCTTAATTTTGAAGAATGTGGCACAGAAAAACCATCAACGAATACCACAAAACAAAAAAGAGAAGTAACCAAAAAGAAAGCGTATGCGCAGGCTTTATTTCGGGTTACCGGCACTCTTTGGTCTTTTCTGGCGCATGCGCACTAAAGTGCTTTTTTCTGCCGTTGGCAAGAAAGAGAGAAGAGCACCTGCACAGGAGCACAATGGAAGACACTGTGTGGATGACGTAGGATGCGTCATCCATATGAAGTAGGGAAGGAGGATGGCAATTGAAGGAACTGAAGAGGCGCCTGGTCAAGACCAAAGACGGCCATTGTACTGGACCGCACCATATAGGGGTATACAAAAAGGTCTCTTTTGGGATCTGAAGAGGGGTTTGAGGTCCTACATACAACATACCCAAATGCTGTAAAAGACGCCTTAAAAGCGATGGCCGTACTTTATACAGGGAAAACCTGGTGACAGGTTCCTTTTAATAACTTCTGAATATATGCTAAGCTCATCTCTAAATATTTTTGCTTGCCACACCATTCTTAAAAACGCTGTACCTTAAGTATTGCCAGGGTTTGGATGTTACCCGTCATCAGCTGCATCAGAATCTGCCTCTAATGAGACTTCGATTTGCATTGAATATTTTGGACTATTAATTAAAAAAAGTTTTGCTTTTCCTTAGATATTCCTTTATTTAATACAGTAGCTACAAAGTGAATTCTGTTATTATGCTGGATTAGTTATGCTGCATTTGGTCTTTATAGGCTACTTTACCTGGGGTTGGGTGATAATTCTATGGTTTTTTTTATTATTGGTGCCATTATTATTTAATGCTCTGGAATGCTGAAGGGAAAGTATAAAATTGGTAGACATAACCCTTTGTGTGTTTTCTTATCTGTAATCTGCGGAAAAGGGTGAAGAAGGATCTAGATGAAAAGGCCTGATATAGTTTATGAACATTCTTTGATGATTTTAGTCACACAATTGCTAAGCAACTCCACGTCTGAAGGCAAGCTAAAATAGCAAGCGCGTGGTAAAATAGAATGATGAGAAATTAAACTCTGCGAGGAAGGACTGTATGGGGGACATGTCATTGTATCGTAATGAATGTGGTCCTACCCTTATAGAACCTTACCGGGTAGAGGTCGCTCTTAGTAAAGTTGACTTCTCTGGTTAGTTGAACTGTACAGATGAAGTTAATGTGAAAATCATGTCGTCAATGAATAATAATTATTGAATTCTGCCAAAATCAGGCTTTATTTTATATTCTCTAGTCTTCGTTTCTCCGCATCTTCTATAGACATGAACAGGCTGCAGCTATTTATTTGCTCTAAAGTTTGCAGCAAGTTAAGGTCACTTATCGTGAACTTCAAAAAATGTAGACCTAAATTTTAGGCAAGTGATTATATATAAGGGACCTGGGAGAGATAACTGTTGACCAGATGATCTTTCGTATGACAGCCTTCTTAAGGGAACCGGTCAGCTACCACAGACCTTTAAACCGCCACCATCTATGTATAGCAAATTTTCCTTCATGGAATTTTCCCTCTACGTGGCTTATCGATTGCTGAATATTTATGAAGATAACTTTAAGCTATATTTGCACTATGAATATTAATGGTTGAGTAGCTGGGTTGCCAACCGTCCACAAATTCAAAGACAGTCTGTAAAAGTTGGCAAATTTTTTGCCCTGTCCGTAAAAAAATGTAATGTTTTCTGATTTATTATAAGCTGTAGAAACTTGTACAGATTATTTTTTATTGTAGTTACTGTCATTTTACAGTTTACAGTGAATGCAGATAGCGTATTATGGACTGTAGATATGGATCACTTATAAATATGATTATTAATTATCGGTTTCCAATGTGTCCATAAAAAATATTGTCTGTTCGTGATTTTTTGATAAGCTGTCTAGAGAAGATAAAAGGTCAAGTTGGTAAACCTGTTGAGTAGTCAATGAGACTAATCCTCCCTGTCATCATGTAACCACACCGCTGGGCTCATGAACTATATGATTTCCAAAAGTGACATCACTGCCGGCTTCTTGCAAAAATCATGAATGCACACCAAGTTCTCCATTATCTTTAATGAGCAAATAAGCCTGGTGAAATCTGGTGAAACCACGCTTCATCAGTGCACTGCGCATGCTCTAGGGGCAGGAGTGAAGTAGGACTCGGAGCCACGGAGTAGCTCCACATAAAATGTCAATGTAAGTAATGTTTTCATTGTTGGTTTGTGTGTTTCATTGGTGGCATATGGGCTCTGTTAAGACCAGCCTTAAGATTTTGGAAAGTAAATGTGGAGCTCCACAGCGATGATCTGGGTCAAATCATGTTATTCATGCCCACAGGGGCATGCTTACATGATAAGAAGACGGATTGGTCTGGAAAAATCATCCATTTCACAAGATCAGCTTCAAAGTTAATTTCATATTGATACAGAAATTGATAAACCACTTAAAAAGGCTTGATAGAATGCTGGAAAAGGCTGCGATACAGACATGGTGACTATTCATGGGGCTAGGGCAGCTGGCATGTTCCATTTTAATATAATCAGAATTTATCAGCTGGAGATTATCACTACAGGACTAGGTGTATCGTGTCTCCTAGTCCAGCCATGCCTCTCACCACTGATTGCAGCCCTCTGTTAATATGCATTGCGCATAGAAAGCCACCGGTGGTGTGGATGGGGTTATACAGAGGTAAGCATCTGAGCTCTGCTAAATCTACAACAGAGAAAACTGTAATACCGAACACCTGCTTCACGCAGTAAAATAAGTGATACATCACTGGAATCAATGTCTCTGTCCCTACCTTGGGCTACTGACAGATTCCTTTTAATTCTTACAACTTAAAAATTTGACTTATCTTAACCCCTTAACCCCCAAGGGTGGTTTGCACGTTAATGACCGGGCCAATTTTTACAATTCTGACCAATGTCTCTTTATGAGGTTATAACTCTGGAAAGGTTCAACGGATCTTCGCTATTCTGAGACTGTTTTCTCGTGACGTATTGTACTTCATGATAGTGGTAAAATTTCTTCGATATACCTTGCGTTTATTTTTGAAAAAAACGCAAATATGGCGAAAATTTTGAAAATTTTGCAATTTTCAAACTTTGAATTTTTTTCCCTTAAAACAGAGAAATATGTCACACAAAATAGTTAAGAAATAACATTTCCCACATGTCCACTTTACATCAGCACAATTTTGAAACCCACATTTTTTTTTGTTAGGAAATTATAAGGGTTAAAAGTTGACCAGTGATTTCTCATTTTTACAACAAAATTTACAAAGCCATTTTTTTAGGGACCACCTCACATTTGAAGTCACTTTGACGGGTCTATATAGCAGAAAATACCCAAAAGTGACACTATTCTAAAAGCTGCACCCCTCAAGGTACTCAAAACCACATTCAAGAAGTTTATTAACCCTTCAGGTGCTTCACAGGAGCTGAAGCAACGTGGAAGGAAAAAATTTATATTTAACTTTTTAGCCACAAAAATGATCTTTTACAAACTTTTTTTTATTTTCACAAGGGTAAAAGGAGAAAATGGGCAGATAAAGTTGTTGTGCAATTTCTCCTGAGTACGCCAATACCCTATATGTGGGGGAAAACCACTGTTTGGGCACACGGCAGAGCTCGTAAGGGAAGGAGCGCCGTTTGGCTTTTTCAAACTAAAATTGGCTGGAGTTGAGATTGGACGCCATGTCGTGTTTGGAGAGCCCTGATGCGCCTAAACAGTGGAACCCCCCACAAGTGACACCATTTTGGAAACTAGACCCCCTAAGGAACTTATCTAGATCTGTTGTGAGCACTTTGGACCCCAAAGTGTTTCACAAAAGTTTATAATGCCTGGGTGTGGAAAAAGAAACAAACAATTTTCCACAAAAATGATTTTTAAGTCCAAAATTTTAGATTTTTCCCAAGGAAATTGGACCCCAAAAGTTGTTGTCCAATTTGTCCTGAGTACGCTGATACCCCATATGTGGGGGGGGAACTGTTTGGGCGCACGGCAGGGCTTGGAAAGGAAGCAGTAACGTTTTGGAATGCAAACATTGATGGGTCATGTTCCGTTTGTAGTGCCCCAGATGAGCCTAAACAGTGGAAACCCCCCACAAGTGACCCCATTTTGGAACTAGACCCCTAAGGAACTTATCAGATCTTTGGTGAGCACTTTGAACCCCCAAGTGCTTCACACAAGTTTATAATGCCCGGGCATGAAAATAAAAAATCCTATTTTTTTCCCACAAAAATTATCTCTTAGTCACTAATTTTTTATTTTCCCATAGGTAACAGGAGAAATTGGACCTAAAAGTTGTTGTCCAATTTGTCCTGAGTACGCTGATACCCCATATGTGGGGGGAACCACTGTTTGGGCTCACGGCAGAGCTCGGAATGGAAGGAGCACCATTTGACTTTTTCCAACCAAAATTGGCTGGAATTGAGATTGGACGCCATGTTGCATTTGGAGAGTCCCTGATGTGCCTAAACAGTGGAAACCCCCCACAAGTGACCCCGTTTGGGAAACTAGACCCCTAAGGAACTTATCTAGATCTTTGGTGAGCAATTTGAACCCCAAGTGCTTCAGACAAGTTTATAACATAGAGCCGTAAAATTAAAAAATCATATTTTTTCCACAAAATTGATATTTTCACCCCAATTTTTATTTTCCCAAGGGTAACAAGAATCCAAAAGTTATTGTGCAATTTGTCCTGAGTACGCTGATACCCCATATGCGGGGGTAAACCACTGTTTGGGTGCATGGCAGAGTTTGGAAGGGAAGGAGCGCCGTTTGACTTTTTCAACGCAGAATTGGCTGGATGCCATGTAGTGTTTGGAGAGCTCCTGATCTGCCTAAACAGTGGAAATCACCCACAAATGACACCATTTTGGAAACTAGACCCCTCAAGGAACTTATCTAGATGTGTGGTGAGCACTTTGAACCCCAAAGTGCTTCACAGAAGTTTATAACGTACAGCCGTAAAATAAAAGCTCTTTTTTTTTTTTACAAAAATGATTTTTTCGCCCCCAATATTTTATTTTCACAAGGGAAACAGGAGAAATTGGACCACAAAAGTTGTTGTCCAATTTGTCCTGAGTACGCTGATACCCAATATGTGGGAGTAAACTACTGTATGGGTGCACGTCGGGGCTCGGAAGGGAAGTAGTGACGTTTTGGATTGCAGACTTTGATGGAATGGTCTGGGGGCGTCATGTCGCATTTGGAGAGCCCCTGATGCGCCTAAACAGTGGAAACCCCCCACAAGTGACCCCATTTTGGAAAATAGACCCCACAAGGAACTTATCTAGATGTGTGGTGAGCACTTTGAACCCCGAATTGCTTCACAGAAGTTTATAACGTACAGCTGTAAAAATAAAAAATCCTTTTTTTTTTTACAAAAATGATTTTTTCGCCCCCAATATTTTATTTTCACAAGGTTAACAGGAGAAATTGGACCCCAAAATTTGTTGTCCATTTTGTCCTGAGTACGCTGATACCCAATATGTGGGAGAAAACTACTGTATGGGTGCACGTCTGGGCTCAGAAGGGAAGTAGTGACGTTTTGGATTGCAGACTTTGATGGAATGGTCTGGGGCGTCATGTCGCATTTGGAGAGCCCCTGATGCGCCTAAACAGTGGAAACCCCCCACAAGTGACGCCATTTTGGAAAATAGACCACACAAGGAACTTATCTAGAAGTGTGGTGAGCGCTATGAAGCCCCAAGTGCTTCACAGAAAATTTATAACATACAGCCGTAAAAACAAAAAAATCTTTTTTTTTTTACAAAAATGATTTTGTCGCCCCCAGTTTTTTATTTTCCCAATGGTAACAGAAGAAATAGGACAAATTGCACAATAACTCTTGTGGTCCAGAGTACGCTGATACCCCATATGCGGGGGTAAACTACTGTTTGGGCGCATGGCAGAGCTCAGAAGTGAAGGAGCACCGTTTGACTTTTTCTACGCAGAATTGGCTGGAATTGAGATCAGATGCCATGTCACATTTGGAGAGCCCCTGATGTGCCTAAACAGTGGAAACCACCTAATTCTAACTCCAACCCTAACCCCAACACACCCCTAACCCTAGTCCCAACCCTAACCACAAACCTAACCCTAACACACCCATAACCCTAATCCCAACCCTAACCCTAATCCTAACTTTAGCGCCATCCCTAACCCTAACTTTAGCCGCAACCCTAACCTTAACCATAACCCTAATGGGAAAATGGAAATAAATACATTTTTTTAATTTTATTATTTTTCCCTAACTAAGGGGGTAATAAAGGGGGGTTTGATTTACTATTTATAGCGGGTTTTATGATTGGCAGCTGTCACGCTAAAAGACGCTTTTTATTGCAAAAAGTAGTTTTTTGCATCACCACATCTTGAGAGCTATAATTTTTGCATATTTTGGCCCACAGAGTCATGTGAGGTCTTATTTTTTGCGGGACGAGGTGACGTTTTTATTGGTACCATTTATGACCACATGACATTTTTGATCGCTTTTTATTTCGATTTTTGGGAGGTTAGAATGAACAAAAATCAGCAATTCATGAATTTCTTTTGGGGGAGGCGTTTATACCGTTCCATGTGTGGTAAAATTGATAAAGCAGTTTTATTCTTCGGGTCAGTACGATTATGGCGATACCTCATTTATATCATTTTTTAATGTTTTGGTTCTTTTATAGAATAAAAACAATTTTATATAAAAAATCATTATTTTTGCATCGCTTTATTCTACGAGCTATAACTTTTTTATTTTTTCGCTGATGATGCTGTATGGCGGCTCGTTTTTTGCAGGACAAGATAACGTTTTCAGCGGTACCATGTTTATTTATATCGGTCTTTTTGATCGCGTGTTATTCCATTTTTTATTCGGCGGTATGGTGATAAAGCATTGATTTTTTACTTAGTTTTTTTTTTTTAAGGGGTTCACTAAAGGGGTTAACTAGTGGGACAGTTTTATAGGGGGGGTCATTACGGACGCGGCGATACCAAATATGTGTACTTTTATTGTTTTGTTTTTTTTATTTACAGGAAGAAATGAATTTATTGGGGAATATTTTTTTTTTTTTATGATTTTTTTTACCACTTTTTATTTTTATTTTTTTTACTTTTTTACTTTGTCCCAGGGTGGGACATCACAGTATTTTAGCAGATCGCTGGTGTGACAGTGTGCACAGCACTCTGTCACACCAGCGATCGCTCAGGCAGTGCAGCAGGCTTCTCAGTGCCTGCTCTCAGCAGGCACTGAGGAAGCCGTCTCCCTGCAGGACCCCGGCGCCATCTTGGATCCGGGGACCTGGAGGGAGGACGGACCCTCGGAACAGCACGACACATCGCGTTGCTCTGAGGGTCTTAGGGGAGCGCTCAGGGAGCCCCCACCCTGCGCGCTCCTCCCCTGTGCCCCGAGTACACCGCGATCATGTTTGATCGCGGTGTGCCAGGGGTTAATGTGCCGGGAGCGGTCCGTGACCGCTCCTGACACATAGTGCCGGGTGTCAGCTGTGATAGTCAGCTGACACCCGGCGGCGATCAGCTGTGCTCCCCTCGGGAGCGCAGCTGATCGCCCTGGACGTAATATTCTGTCCATGGGAATTAAGTACCAGGTCACATGGACGGAATATTACGTCCAATGGGATTAAGGGGTTAATGGATGGTTGGCAACCTTGGTTTCATACCAGTATCCCTGTCATCAATGCATTTGTCAAGCTACTGCAGTGCAGTGTAGCGCAACCTCCCCCTGAGGGAGCTTGGGAGGAAAGTGAGACTGCGCACACAGAGTAGCTCCACAGAGCAGAAGCACAGGCGTCACCAAGTGGTGGGAGAGTGGTCAGACAATCCGAGTCAAAAAACGTTCAGAGGCAGAAGTACAAAAAGGAATAAGTAGTACACTGTTGTGAATATGCTGGAGGTGGCTTCTGAGCTGGGGCTCCCTCCGGTGGTTGCTGAGGGTAATGAACTGATTAATGAATGACCTTCAGCTGGTGCTGAATGGTAGGATATAAGTGGCCTGAGTTCCAAGCAGCCTTGCCGGTTATCAATTGTTCTTCTGGTCTTGCTCGAAGCACTGCTAGTTTCCTGCTCTCCTTCAGATAAGTGTTTGCTGTTTTTTTTTCTCTGTTTGATTTTCTCTGCTGGTTTGCTGCCTGCAGTGGACTGCAGCCTTTCCTCTTTTGGGGGTCTGGCGCTGCAATTGTGCTCCGCTTGTGTCTGCACTTTTGCTTTGCTCTTTTGTTACTTTTAATTTGCTGAAAAGCGTTTTGTTATACCAGAGATCTGATTTAGGCGGAAGAGGTCGTGTGATCTCAGGTTTTTTGGCAATCAGCAGTGTTGGTAGTTCTGTTAGGGTTTTTGTTGGATTGCAGTCAGAATTCTTTCCTGTACTTTTCTGTCTAGACAGATTGGGCCCCAGCGTTTGCTCATGCTATTTTCTGTCTGTGTCCGTGCTTTCTTCTTGTCTAACTGCCATTACATGTTTGGGGGCTTCCTATTTTCTTTGGGGATCTGCTCCGGGGCAGATAGCTTTCATCTTTCTGCCTTTAGGTGTAGTTATCTCTCAGGCTGTGACGAGGCGTCAAGGATCAACGTAGGAACGCTCCACGGCTACCTCTAGTTGTGTGGTTAGTTCAGGTTACTGCAATCCAATAGGTTCCAGCCTCTCTGGTGTATTACCGCTTTTGCTATTTTTTTCCATTTCTCCTCTTTTACCGTAACATAACAGTACACGTTGTTAGGGTCTGTGGAACTCACCTAATAGATATTGTAGAGGGGGCTTGTCGTATGGCCTTTAGCACCTGGTGAGAACCCCCCTCTTGATATTCCGCTCCCTGATTTACCATTTCACTACTGCATGATAGTTTATGGGATTGTGGTTTCCTCAGGTTATTCATTGTTACCAATTTTAGATGATCTCCAACCATGGAGTTTTTTGAATAGCAATGGGGTTATTGTTGACTGATTACCTAATGGGTGTGTTCTCTCTGACATGTTTAGTCAATATACATTGTTACTGATTTTTTAGGTGCTAATTTGTTGCCAGGTGTTCTGGCGTCTTTTTAACACACATCTGATGTATTTTAATGCTTATTAATACATTGCCTTATTGGGGTTAATAAAATTTTCACACGTTTGCAAAAACTCCATTTTTGTTCTCTGTTAATTGTGCATTGTAGAGAGGTGCATTCGCAGCCCTGGGTCCACCGTGCAGGCGAAGCCCGGTGCTAGCAAGATGACGAAGGTAGCGAACTCTGTTATCCCGCAGAGTCGCTAAAATAAACGCCGTAGTACGCTGTGGCAGTTAGTGCGAACTCTGTTAATCCCCAGAGCCGCTAACGGGAATGCCACAGCGCTATATGGCGATAGGTGCAAACTCACTTAGCTTCAGTGAGCCGCAAAGTAAAACGCTAGGGCGCTGAACCAGCGTTATAAAGCGAACCCTATTGCGTCACAGAGCCACTGAGAAACAGACTGCGTCCTGTTAACACCACAGAGATACACAGATAACTGCTGTGCGGATAGCAGTCCGTGATCATGAAGACAGCAACACAAGCAAGCAATCTCCTCACCGGAGGTGCCGGTATTCTAGGGGCTTATTTCAGCTGGGTCCCTAAACATTTGCACTCAAATCTCCTCACCGGAGGTGCCGGTATTCTAGGGGCTTATTTCAGCCGGGTCCCTAAACACATGCATGCATGATCACACTGGCGCAATAGCACATAATGCAAATGATATTAGCGCATGGCGGCCCAGCCATGCCACCCTTTTATAGTAACAGCTACAGGACCTGCCAGAAACTTGTTCCAGAACACCAGTAGTCACAGGACCTTCCTGGCGGACCAATAGGAGCTGCTGCAGTACCTGAGCATGTGACCCCTGATCTCCAATGAGAGATCTCACCCTGGGCATGCTCAGAAAGGGAAAACAAGGACTTTGTCCCAAAGACGTCTGCTCGCCGCTAATCAGTACTGGCCACAATAGCAGAGCCTGGAGGAGCAGCAGTAATCCTCTGCACACTGTTAGACTGGGCGAGACGCTGGGACCGACGTCTAAGCTGAGCAGAGTCCACTGCGGCCGGAGACGAATGGGAGACTGCAGCCGGAATGGCTTGAGATTCCCCTTGTGCAGAAGCGGGAACTCGACCTCTAACACACGGGGTCAGGAAAAAGCTAGGAGGTTCAGCAACGGTCAGAAGCGGATAAGACAAAGACAGAAAGCAGAAGCGAGTCCGAATACAGGCCAAGTCAGAAACCAAAGAATTAAACCGACAAACAGGGAAATGCAGGGAACAGGGCAGACAGATGGAGACAACAGACACGGGGCAAGTCAGGGATCACAGCAGGACAAATCAAGGGTTACCAGAGTCAGGTTCACACACCGAAGTCAGAACTGTAGCTCACACTGCCAGCAGGATGTATGGGAGCTAAATAACAATCCTGAACCCAGGATGAGGCAGAGCAAAGTTAACCCTTGACATGATCCGCCTGGAAAAAGGGCAGACAGGATTAAACCCTGGAACGGATCATGATAGTATTGCTATCACAATAGGAGAATGGCCCACGGAAAACATGAGACCGTTCTCATGATTTGAAAACAGACTTGGGCTTTAATTGATTAAATTTTTGATCAGTTAATTACATTTCCCCTTATAAAATGATATGTCTGAGTCATCTATCAGAAATGGCTTCCATTGCAAAAACTTGAAACGTTCCACATCCTAACTGTCGACTGAGTTAAACCCGTCATGTTAACACAATGATGAACCCATGGATAACTGATATCATCCTTTATGACTTTTTTTTTTTTCACTCGATCTTTTGGGTTGCATCATCAAGCTTTCCCTTGGTCCTTTATTCCATTTTTTTTTGTTGTTCCACATTTTAATGAGGCAGAAGTTAATATGACAGGTGCTAACTTTCTGACGTGGAAGGAAACTTTCCTGCCTCGTTAATCACCGCTGTCAAAAGGATGTTCCCTCGTCAATCCTGCAGGCGGCTGAAAATGCTTGGACGTCAGATTTTGTTTAATTGAATTTATTTTCAGGCAGCTTGGTGACACATTCCCGGTTACTCATATGATGGAGATTGTTAACTATGAGAAACTACCACACAGCAAGGTGTATTCTACACCGACATCCATCCTTCAGGTTCTTCACTTTTACAATATAAATCACAGGAACAATGTGTAGCTTTTTTCTTTTATAATTGAATACACATCCTGTATCTCTACGCTTGTCTCAGAAAAAGCTTGGTCAAAGGATTTCACATCTGTTTTAAAAAATTATTCTATTTACTTTTACTGTCACGTAGATTTTTATAGTACGTACAGGTGCTTCTCACAAAATTATAATATCATAAAAAAGTTAATTTATTTCAGTTCTTCAATACAAAAGTGAATCTCATATATTATGTAGAGTCATTGCAAACAGAGTGATCTATTTCAAGTGTTTATTTCTGTTAATGTTGATGATTATGGCTTACAGCCAATGAAAACCCAAAAGTCATTATCTCAGTAAATTAGAATAATTACCAAAAACACCTGCAAAGGCTTCCTACACATTTAAAAAGGTCCCTTAAAGCACTGCCACACTTAGCGATTGCACCAGCGATCACGACAACGACTCGACCTGCCAGATCGCTGGTGCGATCGCTATGTGATCGCTAGTTAGATTCCAAACACAACTCATCATTGATCTGTATAATGACCTCTGCGTTGGGAAAACCTAGTCCCACCTGCGACGCTGGTGAAGTCGTTCATAAAGGGTGTCACACTCAGCGATTCAGGTTCACCAGCGGGACACCAGCGACCAAAAAACTGCTCAGAACGTTAATAAGCGATCAGCGACATCTCAGCAGGGGCCACATCGCTGCTACATGTCACACACAGCTAAGTCACTAACGAAATTGCTACTGCGTCATAAATGGTGACGCAGTAGAGATCTCATTAGCGATCTCGCTAGCGATCTCGCTTAGTGTGGCATACCCTTTAGTCTGTTTCAGTATTCTCCACAATCATGGGGAAGTCTGCTGACTTGACAGATGTCCAGGAGGCAGTCATTGACACACTCCACAAGGAGGGTAAGCCACAAAAGGTCATTGCTAAAGAAGCTGGCAGTTCACAGACTGCTGTATCCAAGCATATTAATGGAAAGTTGAGTGGAAGGAAAAAGTGTGGTAGAAAGAGGTGCACAAGCAACCGTGATAACCGCAGCCTTGAAAGGATTGTTAAGAAAAGGCCACTCAAAAATTTGGGGGAGATTCACAAGGAGTGAACTGCTGCTGGAGTCATTGCTTCTAGAGCCACCACACACAGACTTATCCAGGACATGGGCTACAAATGTCGCATTCCTTGTGTCAAGCCACTCATGACCAATAGGCAACAACAGAAGCATCTTACCTGGTCCAAGGAGAAAAAGAACTGGACTGTTGCTCAGTGGTCAAAGGTGCTTGTTTTCAGATGAAAGTAAATTTTGCATTTCATTTGGAAATCAAGGTCCCAGAGTCTGGAGGAAGAGTGGAGAGGCCACAATCCAAGCTGCTTGAGGTCTAGTGTGAAGTATCTACAATCAGTGATGGTTTGAGCAGCCATGTCATCTGCTGGTGTAGGTCCACTGTGTTTTATCAAGACCAAAGTCAGCACAGCAGTCTACCAGGAAATTTTAGAGCACTTCATGCTTCCCTCTGCCGACAAGCTTATTGTAGATGGAAATTTCATTCTCCAGCAGGACTTGGCACCTGCCCACACTGCCAAAAGTGCCAATACCTGGTTTAAAAACAACAGTATCTCTATGATTGATTGGCCAGCAAACTCACCTGACCTTAACCCCATAGAGAATATATGGGGTATTGTCAAGAGGAAGTTGAGAGACACCAGACCCAACAATGCAGACGAGCTGAAGACTGCTATCAAAGAGACCTGGGCTTCCATAACACCTCAGCAGTGCCACAGGCTGATCGCCTCCATGCCACGCTGCATTGATGCAGTAATTGATGCCAAAGGAGTACCGACCAAGTATTGAGTGCATTTTACTGAACATTCATTTCAGGAGGCAACATTTCAGATTTTAAAATCATTTTTCAAGCTGGTGGAATAAAGTATTCTAATTTACTGAGATAATGACTTTTGGGTTTTCATTGGCTGTAAGCCATAATCATCAACATTAACAGAAATAAACACTTGAAATAGATCACTCTGTAATGACTCTATGTAATATATGAGCTTCACTTTTTGTATAGAAGAACTGAAATTAATTAACTTTTTGATGATATTCTAATTTTATGAGAAGCACCTGTAATAATTGCAGTGTTTTACTTTATTAATAGTGTTACATTGGAAAGTAATAGTCCTTTAACATTCAGAAGTTTCTTTGAAACATCTTCAAGTCCTTACCAGAGCCTTCATCGACACTTTCATCAAACCAGTGATCATTCTGGTGCACCCATTCTCCATTACACTTGAAGAAAATCTGGATTGCTGGCATGGCTCTGCAGCGGAGGATGATTGGATTACTTTTGATAATGTAGGCATCTTCAGGTTCCATCTGGAAGTAGGGAAGGGTACCAAGCCCAGAGGGCGCAGAGTCTGGTACAGCTTCTCCATTGCTGTTTCCTGGTAAAAAAAGGACATTTTGAAGGTATTATAAAATGTATGAATTTAATTTCTAAAGTATAATTGCTTCAACTTCACTACTTCACAAAAAGTTTCAATCTAACATTTTACATACAGAAGACAACATATTTGACTAGAAATATGTAAATGTCCTCAAATTTGATTCCGACCCATTTGCTTCAATTGACAGGTAGATTTGATTTGGTCCAAATAAAAGCAGCTAAATAGAATTTTTAAAGATGTTTATTATTTTTTGAGGTCTTCCAGACCCCAAAGAATTAAACAGAGAGGCTTAAAGAAGGGCCTAAATGAATAAAAAAAGATTATATGCACTTGTCATAGGCCAGCTTATCACCAATCCTGCTGTCGCAACTCCCTGATCGGTCTTCCACTCACTTTAAATCAGTGTTTGTATTAGTCTTCATTTTGGTCTTCAAATCCGTTTTCAGTCCGAAACTACCCAATGCTAACTAGGCCCGACTAGGACACATTAATGATGTGAATTGTCCTCCCGTGCTTGCATGAGGTGCAATGCGCTTCAATGACGTGCATTGCAGCCCAGGTGACAGCATGAGGCCTAGTCAGCATCAGAAGATCTAAAACAAAAAACAATTCCCAGTGAGAAGAGTATAAGAGCTAAGGTGACAGGACAGGTGGGGGGTGGACCTAGGACAGTTGAATATTGTCTGTAACTATTTTTTAAACCATTCCATGCTCTTAAAAGAACCCATTAAAATTTCGGCCCAATGGCTTCGTTTTTGGCAGATTCACGCATAATCAAATTGGAAAAATTTGGAATTCTGGTGAAAGCAATATTTTTGGGATATATATCACAAATTCAATTCCATATTAATCAATTCATTCATTTCTAATCCTGTCCTTTAGATGCCAGAGCACACGGCCATGATCTTTGGGACTTTATGTTTTAAACGGGTGGTGTGGCTAGAAATTATCCTATTAGTGACCAGAGAACAGGACTATCATTTAGTAGCCAGAACAGGGAACACATTGAACACATGATACTGAATGACCCAACATGTCCATGTGTTAATTGGATAGCCCAATGGTAACAATGAAAAGTGTGTAATTCTTCATTTCTCCTGCGGAGGCACTGCTGGTGAATTAACAGCTGTACTCTGGGGATCCTGTAGCAGCACAACCTGTAAAAAGCTTATTGTTGAAGACCCTTCTATTAAAACAAATTGTGTAAATCAGAAACCCTATAAAATGTAACAGAAGTGTTCAATAGTTCCTTGTAATTTTAAGATCTGATTGTTATATTAAATATTGAATGATCATCTTATGTATGTTAGATAAAAGCCACAACCAGGCAGGGAATGGAGCAATTACTGTACACCCATTGCATTTAATAAAGCATGATATATAAAGTAAATACTTGTATACTGTAGCTTCTGGTTCCTTAGGCCACACACCCGTCTCTCATGTTATCCTAATACCCAGACCATACTGATAGATGCCTTATTAAGATACACATCAGGCAATCTCTTGCCCAGGGAGAGATTTTATATTTATTTTAACCTAGAAGATTAGAAACATACATCATTGGGTCCAGATGCACATTCTTTTATTTGGCTAGCAGAAATGTCAAGCAAGCCTAATTATCCGATTACACCAAAATATAAATCTGGGTCATAAGAGAAGCGTAATGGGAAGATAAGAAGACTAATGACCACGTGTGACTGGCAGGCAATCAGCGATCCACTATCTCTATATTGATTTGTTATTGTGCTTTGTCGCCGTACATAACAGCAAAGCACCTTATTGGGGGACAGGATATAAATCTGTACATGGAGTTCCAACTGTGTCTATAGTAATATTCCCATAAAGATGTGTGTTCTTTTTTTCCCCTGACTCCACCTGTGAAAAAGAAGCAACAGACTAAAACTTGAAATTTCCTACAAAAACGTTATTTTCGGCTTGTAAAAATGCTCTTAGTTTCAAACATTTTTCACAGTTTTTTTTTGTGCTGCTTTATCTATTCCCCCTCTTGTAACATGTATTTTTCACTATTTCTATAAAGAATATGAGGGTGATCAATGAGTGGAACAGACTGCCATGAGAGGTAGTGAGTTCTCCTTCAATGGAAGTCTTCAAACAGAGGCTGTACAGACATCAGTCTGGGATGATTTAGTGAATCCTGCATTGAGCAGGGGGGTGGACACGATGTCCCTGAAGGTCCCTTCCAACTCTACATTCTATGATTCTAAGAACCCAATGGAAAAAAATACATATATTAACATCGTAACTAGACCATGTATCTTTTAGGCTACAATGCAGACTGGTATGAAGTAAATACAAAAGACAACTCAGATGGGCGTGCCTGCATAGTATGGACTTTACAGGCGATAAACTATATTGTTATAGTCCATTACTTGTGACTTGTTTTACATTCCCCATTTTATTACTTTTCTGATTTTACTTGTTTACACAATGTACAGTATGTGTTTGTGTGTGTGTGTGTGTATATATTATATATATATATATATATATATATATATATATATATATATATATACACAGTATATTGTAGTGATTCACACTCCCAGATAGGCATTAGGCAGTATTTGCACAGGCAATGTGGTTTGATCCAAACATGTGCAGTTTTATTGCTTTCACAAAATTCCAGATGATTTCAAAGCCAAAAAACAATCTCTTCTGGGCACAAAGGTATAAAAGCAACTAAACAGTTCATTCAGCAGTCACATATATGTCAGTGCAGACTCACCCAGACAGATTACAGTGGTTTCTCTTGGAGCAAACTTTACACACCATAGAGATGCGGTCCTACCAGTCTCAGTATTACCTTCAACCTGAACTCCAGAAGCTTCCAGCACCATACATAAGTGTTCAACTCTGGGCACAGTTCACATTGAACAGGCTGCAGCTTCTACGTGTTACTCTGCAGCTGCAACACACATACTGCTCAGCTTATTTAGCTGACCCATGCAGTCTCCATTCAGAAAGAAACCCTGGCTTTTCTCTACAGCTTATATTTTGGCTGGTCACTCACCAGCTTCAACACATTGCGCTCAGCTTAATATCCAGCAGAATGACACAGGGTGTATCCATTTCCTGGTTCTTAGTCAAAGCTAGCCAGGTGAATCTAATTAAGACTTTCAGTACTAGGATTTAACCCAGACTTTACTGGCTTTGCTACAATATGTATACACATTGGGCAGCTCATTTCATTGGTGCTGACTGAGTATGCTGTGTATATTTACCATTGTATGACGCATGTCCATTTATGTCTGCTAGAATGACACTGTCCATTCAATCCAGTGATTTCCTAGATACATGAGTGCAATCTAATAGTTTGAGAATATGTGAGTCACATCATATTTTCAGCTATTTACTTTTGACAGTTGGCCATCATGCCCTTAAGGGGTTAACAGCTATTAAGTGAAAGTCAATGTACGCCATATATAATCCTTATTTCTAATGGACGTCTGTGCCATTTTTTCAAAAGATAATTAGAGTTCAGAACATCACTCGAACATTGGTCACCTTCTTTGTCCAATCAATATTGACTTTGGCAAAATTTGCTTTATATATTCGTACAGTATAGCCCATTTACCTATGATACAAACTACACTAAAATTCCCCGAGGGTTATTACAGTACTTGTTGCAGTGATTAACCAGATATTAAAATCTCTCCTACTATAATCCTTATAATTTATATTATCTTACCTGGCATATCCATATGCAAAACTGGTAAGGGACTTCTTACCAATATTCAATTTATAGTGTTAGAAATTTACTGCTGTGAAAGGTCAGACTACGCTTCAGGAGTTATGCAGCACCCAGGGCAGCTAAAATGTAATTGGTGACATGATGTGCTCTGACAAAGCCATTGAAAGCATTGTGTAAGAAGAATTTGTGAAAGGTTAATATCTATTAGATGACTTCAGGGAAAAAAAAATAATTGGAATAACCCCATCTTCTCCAGATCCCATAGGGAATGTGTCTGTAGGATAATGCACAGTATTCATAATATATCATAATGTGATATTGAAAAACTTTTATCACTATTGCAAAATATGCATAAACATGGCTGAACATGTGCGGACTTAGCAATGGTTACCAGTACTCAGAAAACACAGAACTGGGATACAATGGAATACAAAAGTACGATTTCACACCGACAGTGACATCGGTCAATGGCTTGTAAAATGTTAATTGTGCTTGAGGGGTATCCTCAAGTTTGGACATTACCCCTAACTTTCGAGTAGGGAATAACTTCCTGATCACTAGGACCCCTACGGATCCAGAGAACCGGGGCTCTGATGAGCTCTGTGTGAATAGACCGCTGGTCAATCATGTGCATTCATTCTTAAAAGGGTATTCCCATCTCCAAGATTCTATTTCAATATGTAGTAGGTTAGCCAATACCTCCAAATAGAAAAGTAGTATTTCTTCTTATTCTCTATGTTACTTACCTCATGTGCAAGGCATTGCAGTAGCTTAGGTATCCATAGTTACAACCACAAACAACTAACTAACTAGCTTTCACTGTATTAGTGGTTGTAACCATGGATACCTAAGCTACTGCAATGCCCTTCACATAAGGAAAGTGACATAGCTAATCAGTAGCTCTTTTTCTTGAAATCAGTGGAGGTCCCAGTGGTCAGATCCCAAATTTATCCACTATCCATTAAATAAGGGATAACTTCCAAACTTGAGAATAACAAAAGCTTTTGCTTTCCCAACTGCTGCTTGGCTTTGATCTACTTAAATTACTGGTTACCATTTTACCCCCAAACTTTCCTTGTCGCTTGGTAGCCTCAGTTAAGTTACTCTTAATGTATATACATCCATCATTTTACTGCAGCCTAGATGTATTCCTATACATAGATTATTATGCCATTTTATCTGCCATGTACTTGCCCGGGTTGCCGCCTTGTTGAGTTCTTTCTGTAATACATTACAATTAAGCAGAGTTTTACATATTTTTATAGTTTTGTTTCATCAGGAAAAACTGTTTCTTCCCTTCAATTCCAATTATAAGGTGTAGCGCTGTTTCAGGCGCCCCTGCATGGTGTTCCCTTGTTTCCCCATGCAGGGATGTTGGCCTATTCACCTCCCCGACCCTCGGTGCGTACCCTTGTGCTCCTGCTTCTTGCTTCCTGTGTGGGCACCACAGTTCTGGCGGCATGCCTACTACGCATGTTCTCACACTCCCCTGCTCTTAAATTGGCAGCACGCGCATACAGTAAATTTCCTCAGCTTGTAGCTGACAGGCATTTAATATAATTTAATGCACGTGCAGGATGGCTCTCAGCCAATAGCTGAGAAGCATCTTGCATAAAAGACTCCCTCTCACCTAGGGAGCCGCTGAGCAACATGTAGAATACTTAGTGAGTAAGGGGTACTAATAGTGAGCTGTGAGGTCCCTTGATTCCGGTGCATTGCCAGTGCCCTTGTGAAGGAGAGAATGGCTAATGAAATCAATTATTAACCTTACATAAGATAGTAATATATGTGGTGTGGCAAGTTGGCATCTACATCCTGGAACTATGCACTGGGAATCCTTGGAATGTGAGGTGGATACACTAAAGACCATAAGGCCCCTTTCACACATCAGTTTTTTGCCATCAGTCGCAATCCGTTGAATTTTCAAACAAACGGATCCGGCGACTGATGCCGCCGGATCTGTTTTTTTCTCATAGAGTTGTATTAGCGACGGATTGCGATGGATGGTCTCATATTTTATCCGTCGTTCGCCGGATCCGTCGGAAATTGTTTGTCCGGCGGGCGGAGACAACGGACAAAGGAACGTTTTTTGTGTACGTCAAAAAGACGGACAGCGACGGATCCGTTGCCTCCGTCGTTTGCTACAATGGAAGCTTATGGGCGCCGGATCCGTCAAATGATGGAATCCGGCGACAAATTTAGTTTTTTTAACTGAGCACGCTCGGATCCAATTAGCCAGCCCCAAGTAGGAAAGGTACCTGCCTCAAATATTCGTGAAAACATATATACAGTTTATATATATATATATATAATATATATATATGTCAGTGAGACACATATATATATATATTCACACAGTGCCTTGCGAACTTTTCAACCTTTTCCCACATATCATGCTTCAAACATAAAGATACCAAATGTTAATTTTTGGTGAAGAATCAACAAGTGGGAAACAATTGTGAAGTTGAACGAAATTTATTGGTTATTTAAAATTTTTGTGGAAATGCAAAAACTGAAAAGTGGGGCGTGCAATATTATTCGGCCCCTTTAACTTAATACTTTGTTGCGCCACCTTTTGCTGCGATAACAGCTGCAAGTCGCTTGGGGCATGTCTCTATCAGTTTTGTATATCGAGAGACTGAAATTCTTGTCCATTCTAACTTGGCAAAAGCTCACGCTCAATGAGGTTGGATGGAGATCGTTTGTGAACTGCAGTTTTCAGCTCTTTCCACAGATTCTCGATTGGATTCAGGTCTGGACTTTGACTTGGCCATTTTAACACCTGGATTCGTTTATTTGTGAACCATTCCAGTGTAGATTTTGCTTTATGTTTGGGATCATTGTCTTGTTGGAGACAAATCTCCGTCCCAGTCTCAGGTCTTTTGCAGACTCCACCAGGTTTTCTTCAAGAATGGTCCTGTATTTGGCTCCATCCATCTTCCCATCAATTTTAACCATCTTCCCTGTCCCTGCTGAAGAAAAGCAGGCCCAAACCATGATGCTGCCATCACCATGTTTGGCAGTGGGGATGGTGTGTTCAGGGTGATGAGCTGTGTTGCCTTTACGCCAAACAAATCATTTGGCATTGTTGCCAAAAAGTTTGATTTTGGTTTCATCTGACCAGAGCACTTTCTTCCACATGTTTGGTGTGTCTCCCAGGTGCTTGTTGCAAACTTTAAATGAAACTTTTTATGGATATCTTTGAGAAATGGCTTTCTTCTTGCCACTCTTCCATAAAGGCCAGATTTGTGCAGTGTACGACTGACTGATTGTTGTCCTATGGACAGACTGTCCCACTTCAGCTGTAGATCTCTGCAGTTCATCCAGAGTGATCATGGGCCTCTTGGCTGCATCTCTGATCAGTCTTCTCCTTGTTTGAGATGAAAGTTTAGAGGACGGCCGGGTCTTGGTAGATTTGCAGTGGTATGATTACTCCTTCCATTTCAATATGATCGCTTGCACAGTGCTCCTTTGGATGTTTAAAAGTTTTAGAAATCATTTTGTATCCAAATCCAGCTTTAAATTTCTCCTCAACATTATCACGGACCTGCCTGTTGTATTCCTTGGTCTTCATGATGCTCTCTGTGCTTCAAACAGAACCCTGAGACTATCACAGAGCAGGTGCATTTATACGGAGACTTGATTACACACAGGTGGATTATATTTATCATCAGTAGTCATTTAGGACAACATTGGATTATTCAGCGATCCACAATGAACTTCTGGAGTGAATTTGCTGCACTGAAAGTAAAGGGGCCGCATAATATTGCACGCCCCACTTTTCAGTTTTTGGATTTCCACAAAAATTTAAAATAACCAATAAATTTCGTTCAACTTCACAATTGTGTCCCAGTTGTTGTTGATTCTTCACCAAAAATTAACATTTGGTATCTTTATGTTTGAAGCATATGTGGGAAACAGTTAAAAAGTTCCAGGGAGCCGAATACTTTCGCAAGGCACGGTTTTTCATTCAGAAGTAGATAGCAGAATAGCTGATAATTCAATTGTCGTACAGTGAAGTCCCACACCGCAATCCATCTGAAGGGGTTAAATAGTTTACAACTGGGAGCGATGCTAATGCGACGGCCCAGCTGTAAACCACGGAGGAATGAAGGAAAAGCTGCCTGCGCAGCCTCCCAGCCTAAACGTAGATGAACTGATTAGCGTGGGAAAGTTTCTGAATATTTTCCCACGCTGGTGGAGTTCACCTCAGGTTAGGCGGGAGTATGCGCAGCCTCAGTGAGTGAACTGTGACTGACACGTTGTGAAAATGTTCAGAAACTTTCCCACATTAATTAGTTCATCTCCGGTCAAGCAGGGAGGCTACCCAGGCAGCTTTTCCTTCATTCCTTCATAACGGATATGCAATTGTTTACTGTATGTAAACCATGTCTCATATCCTGTCGGGTTCTGTAATGATTTTATGATTTTACAGATGCTGAAAATTGCCTTTTCACCTATTCTGCTATCTATATCGCTATGAAAAATAAATATAATATATATATATATATGTGTGTGTCAATGGCATATATATATATATATATATATATATATATGTATATACATCTATACAGTTGGATTCTATCTATTCTACCTGTCAGTGTGGAATGAAAAACTGAAGAAACGGATGAAAAAACTGATGCAACGGATCCGTTTTTACGACGCATCAGTTTTCACAATCTGCGACGGATCCATCCATCCGTCGAGACAACGGATTGTAACTGATGGCAAAAAACTGATGTGTGAAAGGGGCCTAACACAGTCTGATACAATGGCTGCTGAGAAGCTCTTGCCAAGAGAGGAGAACTCATGTGTCCAATGTCTTTCTTTTATGCATACACTTGGCTCATATTTATCAAGTCAAGGGCAGGCAATGACTAAGATCTCACCTTAAGATATCATCCCACCATTCTTGTTGCCAAGAATGTTAGGATGATCTCTTAAGGTTAGATCTTAGAATCATAGAATCAGAATCATAGAATGGTAGAGTTGTAATGGACCTCCTGGGACATCTGGTCCAACAACCCTGCTCAAAGCAGGATTCTCTAAATCATCCCAGACAGATGTCTGTCAGACTCTGTTTGAAGACTTCCATTGAAGGAGAACTCACCACCTCTCGTGGCAGCCAGTTCCACTCATTGATCACCCTAACTGTCTAAAAAGTTTTTTCTAATATCTAATCTGTGTCTCCTCCCATTCAGTTTCATCCCATTGCTTCTAGTCTTTCCTTGTGCAAATGAGTATAAAGATGATCCTTCTACAATGTGACAGCCCTTGAGATATTTGTAGACAGAAATTAAGTCTCCTCTCAGTCTTCTTTTTTGCAAGCTAAACATTCCCAAATCCTGCAACGTTCCTCATAGGACATGGTTTGCAGACCGGTCACCATTCTGGTGGCTCTTCTCTGAACTTGCTCCAGTTTGTTGATGTCTTTTTTAAAATGTGGTGCCCAAAACTGGACACAGTATTCCAGATGAGGTCTTACCAAAGAGGAGTAGAGGGCAATAATGACCTCACGTGATCTAGACTGTATGCTTCTGTTAATACATCCTAGAATTGTATTTGCCTTTTTTGCTGCTGCATCACACTGTTGACTCATGTTCAGTCTGTGATCAATTAGTATACCCAAGTCTTTTTCACATGTGCTGTTACTTAGCCCTATTCCTCCCATTTTGTATATGCTTTTTTCATTTTTATTGCCCAGATGTAGTACTTTGCATTTTTCCCTGTTAAAAACCATTCTGTTAGTTGCTGCCCACAGCTCCAGTTTATTTATATCTTTTTGAATCACTCTCTGTCTTCTCTAGCATTAGCTACCCCTCCTACCTTTGTGTCATCAGCAAATTTGATCAGTTTACCCACAGTTCCTTCATCTAAATCATTGATAAAGATGTTGAATAATAGAGGCCCAAAACAGAGCCTTTGGCACCCCACTTGAGACATTCTTCCAACTGGATGTGCAGCCATTTACGACCACTCTTTGGGTCTGATCACTAAGCCAGTTATGAATCCACCTAACAGTTGCCTTGTCCATTCCATACTTAGTCAATTTTTCAATAAGGATTGTGTGGGATACTTTGTCAAATGCTTTGCTGAAGTCAAGATATACTATATCTACAGCATTTCCCTGATCCACCCAGTCAGTGATTCTGTCATAGAAGGGAATTAAGTTAGTCTGACATGACTTATTAGTTACAAACCCATGCTGACTCTGTTTAATCACTTCATTCTTATCCAGGTACTTGCATACATGCTCTTTAATAATTTGTTCAAAGATCTTTCTTGGTATAGAAGTCAGACTCACCGGCCTGTAGTTCCCTGGGTCCACCTTCTTCCCCTTTTTGAAGATAGGAACAACATTTGCTCTTCTCCAGTCTTCTGAGACTTCTCCTGTTCTCCAAGAATTTTCAAAGATTATGGACAGTGGTTCAAGAATTTCTTCTGCTATCTCCTTCAGTACTCTGGGGTGTAATTCATCTGGACCTGGAGACTTGAATTAATTTAGGTTAGCTAAGTGTTTCCTCACTGTCTTTCTGTTTATAGATATCCTGGATTCTTCTTCTATTCCTTTAATAGGACAGTGAAGATCAGTTGATGTTACATTTCCTTTGTGAGAGAAAACAGATGCAAAATAGGAATTTAAAAGTTCAGCCTTCTCAACATCCTGTCTTACCATTTCATCATTTTCATCCTGTAAAAATCCTATAGCATCTTTGACTTTTCTTTTACTTTTGACGTAGCCCCAAAATCCTTTTTTGTTGCTTTTGACATCTCTTGCAAGCCTTAATTCATTGTCAGCTTTAGATAATCTGATTTGTGCCCTGCAGGTTCTGCAGACGGCATTATATTCTTCTTTAGATATGCCTCCCTCTTTCCATTTGATAAACATTTCCTTCTTCCTTTTTAGCATGTGTTTAAGTTCTGTGTTCATCCATCCTGGTTTCCTTAAATGCTTCCCATTCTTCCCTCTTTTCGGAATTGTTAACGATTGTGCTTTGAGAATCTCATTTTTCAAGATTTCCCATCCTTCCTGGACATTTTTGTCCTTAAGGATATCCAGCCATTGGATCCCTCCAATTTTCTTTCTGAGTCCCTTAAAATCTGCCTTTCTGAAATCTAACCTTGACGTCTGAGTCTTCACAGGTCTTCCTCCTCTTGTTATCCAAAGTTCTAAAATAGCATGGTCACTACCTCCTAGTGTCCCAGCCACTCTTACCTCCTCAACCATTTCCTCCCTGTTTATAAGAATTAGATCCAAGGTAGCAGATCCCCTTGTTTTCTCCCCTACCTTTTGGAAGATAAAGTTGTCAGCAAGAGAGGATAAGAATTTCCTTGACCTGTTAGTTTTGCCTGAGAGAGATTCCTAACAAATGTCTGGATAGTTGAAATTTCCATGACCACTATGTCATATTGAACTTGGCCATTTGATGCATAAAGAGTTCATCCATATCTTCAGCTTGCATAGGTGGCCTGTAGTAAATGCCTACAATGGTGTCCTTTCCGTTGTTCTGTCCTTGTATTCTTACCCAAACAGTTTCCACAGAACTCCCTGTCTCTGAAGCGTCAATCTCTGTGCAGATATACGCTTTTCTTACGTACAATGCACACCTCCTCCTCGTTTATCAAGTCTGTTTCTTGCAAATAAGTTGTATCCTTCTAGCCTTGTATTCCAATCATGTGTATCGTCCCACCAAGTTTCAGTGATTCCAATGACATCATATTTATTTTCCTGCGTTAGTAGTTCCAGTTCTCCTTGTTTGTTGCCCATGCTTTGTGCATTCATATAGAAACATTTTAGTTTTTGTGATTGCCTGCCCCTGACTTGATATATATGAGCCAAGTGCATGCATAAAAGAAAGATATCGGACACAGGGTCAGATGTGTCCTCCTCTCTCGGCAAGAGCTGGCACAGAACTGAACTGTATTAGTATAAACAACAGATTATGTAGAGCAGGCAGGAAGAGGGCATTGTACAGCTTCTCTGTAGACATTGTATCAATCTGTGTTAGGTCCGTGCTAGGTCTATTCCATATATGGTCTTCAGTGTATCCACCTCACATTCCAAGAATTCCAGGGCATAGTTCCAGGATGTAGATGCCATCTTGCCACACCACATATATTACTAGCTTATGTAAGGTTGATAATTGATTTCATTAGCTATTCTCTCCTTTACTCCCTGAACGTTATCACCTGGTCCTGGTGTGGCCAGTCCTGTATACGAAGTCCCCTAGTCCTGGAGCAGCCAGTGTCTGAATCTCATCCCCTGGTCTGGAAGCAGCCAGAGCCTGAAACTCATCCCCTGGTCCCAGAGCGGCCAGGCCTGAATCTCATCCCCTGGTCCCAGAGCGGCCAGTGCCTGAACCTCATCCCCTGGTCTATGTTCTGCCAGTGCCTGAATATTGTCCCCTGGTCAAGGTGCAGCTAATCCTTGATCCAGTATCCTAGACCTGAATGTCTGATCTGAACCCGAATCCATTTCAGTAACTGTTCTGTAGAGGGGCCAGAAATTACCAATCTGAACAGAGACCTAGTTTTAATGAGTGTCAGCAAACCTTAGCAGCTGCAGTACCGGGCTCTGTCCAGGAGTGGTACCTGGTGGCTACCTGCACCCCAGTCTGTCTCCTCCATCAGGAGCTCCAGTGAACACCAGGTAGCCGCTTAGCTACGCCCCTTCCTGGGCAGGCCCGGCCCTGTGGCACCGTGATTTCACAAATCCACATGCACCACTGTTGGGCATAACATAATGTCATTAATAAATAGATTAAGAAGAATTGGATCTGCTACAGAACCAGGCAGTCCTCCACTGCTGACTGTAGCCCATTGTAAATTTCTACGGCTAATCTTTTTTTCAACGTTTTTTGCTCAAGTCAATTGATAGTTTCTACTTCTGCAACTTTTGTTTTAGGCTGTATTAAGGATGACTAATGGGATTAATCCCCTTAGACATGAAGGAGTTAAAATACTTGAGCATTATTAAAATTGATTTGGCGCTACATGTTCCTTTAGTTTAGCTCTGTCATCGGTATCTCCGAGTGAACATTGCAGGGGCCTCATACACTAAATTGACCTGCCTCTCTATCAGGACATGAGCCGTTATCTGCCTTTGCTCATTTTCCGAGAAAGTATTAACGTCCCCATGCATAGGTCACACTCCTCCCATCAAATACCCGGGTGACAGGAAGAAAATTGCACTGCCAGCTGCGCAACTATGAAGGACGAAAAATCAATTCCCCTTGCAATTTTGTGGCAGAGAAAAAACTTCATCGACAGGTGGTTGGTATCTGGTTGTATTATTATACAAAAGAGGAGAAAAAAGTTATCACATTCATACAGCGTGTCGGTAAATGTCTCACTCCTGCTTATCAAGCCCCCTAGAAATGTGATTGTGTCTTTCGTTCATGTGAGAATAAGACCCATTTATAGATATTAAGTCGTCTGTGAGTTTCCTGCCAAAATATAGCTGTTCATATAGTCAAATGGTAAAGATTTATGAGACGTCAGCCCGCGTTTCAAACCGGTTGGTATGGCTGCATCGTCAGCAGAAGAGCACAGCAACAACCTCAGCAACAGCAGCAGGCTTCATGAGTCTGAAAAGTCGTATTATGCCGAAGCAAGATTCATGTCCTCTCCAACGGGAAAGTTAAGAGTCTGACAGGCGTGATGCTTTATGGATGACATCGCTTCAGATAATAGACTGAAACACTCACGCATGAGGGAAAGCTGAGAAAACAACCAATAGGCTGAGAAAATGATGTGAATTCGGTCATAAGCGCTTAGTGGAAGTGATGGGTCTAGGACACTGTTTAATAATGAAACCAATTTTTTTAGTTCACAGGTACGAGAAGACTTTTTTTAAGTGTATCCAAGATCCACATTTTATCTATCTATCGATCTATCTATGTAAACAACGTTGACAATGCCATTTGGAACTTATTTATAAGCCACACACAGGATGTTTCGTGTTGAGTTCTTCATAGAAACTTATTGATGATTATATATATATATATATATATATATATATAATATAATATGTATATCAGATGAGTTCCCTTAAATTTGGCCAGGAAATTCGATTTGCATAGAGCTTATTCAATGCAAATTGAATGTGTCTTATCATAATCTGGGGCCTCTCACCTGTCCCGCCACTTCAGCTCCCCACCCAGTTATCTGATTTCTCACTTTGGCTGTAGTTACTTCTCTTCGTTTGTGCTTCTGTTACTGACTAGGGGTTACAGCACATGTCAAGACGTTCTGACATCATGGCATCAAAATATCATGACGTGTATCATACAAAGCCAGGTCAACAAGTGTGTTGACGTATGTCTTGATAGTGTGAGGTCATGAATGCATCGTTAAGGTTTAGTCGGCAAAAGAAGTGTTGGTGAAGATTGAAGATCTGGAAGACAATATCCATCATGACACCTGAAGAAAAGAAACAATGAAGCCACAGGGAGATATCTAATGACTGGTTTAGGAACTGCAGTAGTGGGACAGATGAACATCAAGGTGAGAATCATTTTTTATAACCCCTTCATGCTTAAACGGAATCCAGCAAAATAGTGGAAGCAAATCCTTCCAAAAATCAGATTTCAGTCAACCATTTTTTTTTGCTAAATTTGAGGCAAATTGGATTTTTTTCAAATTAATTCGCTCTTATCTAGTGTGCAATAATAGCAGCAGTGATTACGAAGTAATTAAAAGTGAATGTGTCTCGTATAGATGAAAAATAAGTCATTAATATAATTTTCTCTTTCGAGCAAATCCATTTCCGCTTAGTACATATATAGCATTCGTAATTTAGAAATTTAACTGTTCGGCGTGCGCTGATAACTCACAAAAATGTTGAAACCTTAGAATTGACAAATTATAAATACATTTCTGCAAATCATGGTTTAATCTAGCCTCCTCTTACTTTATGAGTCAATACTGTAAACGGGAGATATATTTCAGAGCTCTTCATATTAATATTTAAAAAAATAACCACTGGCATTGCCAGCTGGCCTCAGAAGTGAACAACCCACATATGCCGGAGAGCTGAAGAAAAGCGAGCATTGAGGCAGGGATGACGGCCAGAGCTGAGAATCGGCATGGTGACAGCTGCAGCATTTTGGAAAGGAACCTACGCTTAACTTAATCTTTCCCGTCTTATGGGGAAAGAAATAGGAGATGAAGAGACAGGGTTCTCCATAAAATCTTGGCTCGCTGGACCACTACAGCAAAATCATACGCTGGTGTGTCTCAGCTGTCTCAACAGCTAGCCACATTAAATATTACTTGGCAAACAATAAATTGCTAAGGTATTAATTGGAGAAATATTTAAAAATAGATGATAATGCTGAACAGTTTTTAGTGCTATGTTCTCATGGTCCAGTGTCTATCCATTAAATTGTAAGGTTGACATGTTTTTCGAAGTGAGCTGTATGTGATTTGTGGTTGATAATGATTCTGAAGTCATCCAATCTCTTCACTTTCTCTATGCCACAGCTGATTTTACTGCCTGATAAGAAACATACACGTCAATATCTTATGATAGCTTATACCTTCACTAATGATCAAATTATTCCCCGTCAGGCATTTGTAAGATGCAAGATGACTTTCTATGATGTTTGATACTGCCTCACTGCATGCAAAATAACCCTTTACTGTCCAGATTCTCCATCTACAGTGGGTATGGAAAGTATTCAGACGCATTTACATTTTTCACTCTTCGTTTCATTGCAGCCATTTGGTAAATTCAAAAAAGTTCATTTTTTTTCTCATTAATGCACACTCTGTACCCCATCTTGACTGAGAAAAACAGAAATGTAGAAATTTTTGCAAATTTACTTAAAAAGAAAAACTGAAATATCACATGGTCATAAGTATTCAGACCCTTTGCTCAGACACTCATATTTAAGTCACATGCTGTCCATTTCCTTGTGATCCTCCTTGAGATGGTTCTACTACTTCATTGGAGTCCAGCTGTGTTTAATTAAACCGATAGGACTTGATTTGTAAAGGCACACACCTGTCTATATAAGACCTCACAGCTCACAGTGCATGTCAGACCAAATACTTTCCGCACCCACTGTATGCCTGATGACAAAATTACCATCAATTTTGGTCTGTCCTTTCCCAAGCCAATATAAAAATCCTCAATCTTTCAAAACTTGCCAGAGGATTGGGATTTTTATTAAATATTGAAAGAAGTGCATGGGTTATCTGCAAGCACACGAAAGATCATGATATAACGACATGTGGTGCAATCTTGCGTGTGCCTGGGCAGAACTCTCTCTCACTTCATCAGAGCCAAAAGTCTCGGTTTAGTGTGAAAGGCGAAGGGATTTCAATACGAGTGGTGTGAATAAGAAGATGCAACAAGAACCTGATTGATGACAGTGAGGACTGGAGTGGGTGGAGGGGTGACCAATAGGATTTACCATTTGATGAACCTTAACTATTCAAATAAATAGCGGTCGCCAATTTTGCTGCATCCGCATGGAAGCAAATTGCAAAATATCTGCATTTTAAAAAGTAAAATTCAATTCAACTAGAATTTATTTGCTCATCTGTTTTATTTTCATATAAGGAATCTGTTAGCAGTTTTTTGCTCCTCAAACTATTTATATGTGCATGGAGCTCTTTCAATGTTGAAAAAAGAGCATGGACCGCACCTCCAAAAAAATCATACATTGATCTAATGCTGCTAGGAAAAAATATATATTACTGAACATGAGGTTCTTTGTTTAACATTCTGATCAGACTGTATGAAGCCCACTGCCACGTCATGGTGAACCTCTCAGTGGGTCCTAACTTTTATTGCCTTAAAAGAGCAGCGTTGTGCTCTAGTCACCGCCACAGCAACAATGCACCAGCACAGCTGGTGGCCTGGTGCCTCACAGCATCCATGCTGCAAGACTGAGTCTCCATGACTCTAGACCGTGCCACCCTACGAGCACAGAACCATAGCAAAAATGGCTGCCACACAGCACCAACACCAAATTTTTGGAGGTGCTGCCCATGCTTTTTTTTATCATATTCAAGTCCAGCGACACCTTTCCCTGGCCATTCGGTTCCTCTTGCTACTGAGAAATAAGTATTTGAATTTAGATGCAAATGAGGCTGAAACCCTATAGTAGATGCAAAGCTTCTATCACTCCAGCTCTTTTACCCGCCCAGTGGCACATCCTTCTGCTTGGCTGAAGAATATTTTGCATGAAGTCACTCAGCATATAGGCCGTCAGTGAATCATAAGGAGACAGTGCTTGGTGGGAAATAATACTCCAGTGACAGAGGCTTCAGACCTATATTAGCTCTTCAGGATCATTTGCATATCAATTAAAACACATATACAGTACATAGTTTGAGCCGTGACATCCTGCTGACAGATTCCTTTTAAGTAAGAACCCAAACACCCGAGTAATGAATGTTATATTTGTAAACTAAAGTTACTGGTATGACGTTATATTTTTTTATCTCCACCATTTATGGAAACCAAATCCAGGAAGCTCTGAATGAACACTGCTTGTTGAGCTTTAAAATGCAGTTATCAACTTGGTAGTTCAGAAGGTTGCTTATTCGAGTCTTTAGCACCTAGAATTCCTATTCTATGAATTTTTGAGACTTGTTACAACTTTGCACCAGTAGACATTTCCCTTCGTAATAGTATCATATAACCAGGACAAATATATCAGACAGAAACTGACTTATCAGAAATTATCCTATGACAGTGTTGAAATTCATTAAGCACTTGGCACAATTTAAATTACTGTTGTTTTATGAATAGAATTGCATGCCCATATTCTGTAAAAAGAGAGCTAATCTGTGCTAAACGGCAGCAATTGCTACACATTGTACAGATCTGTGGAGTTCAGCACCATTCAATGTATACAATCGGTCATTGCCATGCTGAAAACAGCACATCAGTAAGGTTATTGGTGTTGAGCGATACAAAACTGATATTAGTCACCTATTCTCCAGAGAGATCATAAATATTATATATCCAGCCAACCCTTTTATGAAATCCACTGCAAATATATTGTGTCTTATAACTGTATGGAGTAGACTCAGGAGCTGAGCCTGCTCTGTACAGTGCAATATAGGCTTTGAGATTGACTTCAAAGGGAATCTGTTACCAGGTCTTTGCTATCCTGTTGAAGATCAGCAGGGATAGACTTTAATTCTAATGATATATCACTTACTTGTATGCTTACTGCAGTAATATAGGTCTGGACTTCACAGCACACACTGCTGTATGTTCCTCACCACCACATTCAGAAGATGTACAAATAATTGACTTACCACCACATTGGGTTTTATTACTTGTACCTAGTCTGTAGGAGATGAGCTAGAAACAATCTGGAAAAAGTCCACCGGAATGATAGTCATTCAGATGCTTGATGGCACTCGTAATTACATATACTTTTAATGATCCGCTGCTCTTTGTACAGAACACACAGTCATGCAGCTAGTTGACTAATGAAATTGCTAAGCTCTGTCTAAGTATTCAAGCCTAAGACAGAGAAGAATACCTTCCCATATCAAGCAATAGAGAGACCTGTGAAGCACATCGATATAAGGGTGGTTAGGTTCCCGCCGTACTTTTAGATTCAGCTTTGGGAAGAGAGATCAGACATAAATGATTTCTTTTCTCCATCATTTCAGAAACGAACAATAAGAAGACATTGAGAATAAACATCTGTTGCTTCATATTCATGTAGATACTCAACGTTTTCTGGCACCAGAACCAACAATATCTCATTACCATATTTTAAACCTATATCAGCCCCCTGGAGCTGCCTGTAAAGATGAGCTCACATCGGGAACATGAGTAACAACTGAGAATACATGAGAGAGGCTGGATTTCCAGGGCATTACGTAATTAGTGAAATTGTATTCCAAGGTTTTGTGAATTTCGATGAGATAATCTAGATATTTGGGCAAAGAAAACACAGTGTTCCTTGAAAATTTATCATTCCGTGTAGCATAGAACAGAGTTTCTAGACCTCAGTTCTTGAGACCTTCATATTTTCATTAACCCCTTAGTGACTGATAGTGTTGAGCGATACGATACCGCAAGTATCGGGTATCGGCCGATATTAGCTGTATCGGACTTTCGATATTGACTTTCGATATTTCCCATATATCGTATACCGGAATCGGAATTGTCACTGTCACTGTGAGTGTCCGTCGGTCGGGTCTGTCAGGAGTCAGCGGCACTTACCTGGCAGAAGATCTCCGGTAGTCACGGCCTGGACTGGTTGATGGCCGCCATCATCTTTCCCCGGCGGTCACATGCAGTTTCTCGCGATAACTGCAGTGACTGCTGGGTAATCCCGGCCGTAAAGCAGTCAGTCCGATGATGTCACCGCCGGGGAAGCAGGTAATCAGCTGTGCTGCGCCGGGATGTCAGGCTCTGCCTGTCATTCCGATGTAGCAGAGCTGGATCGTCGTGGGACAGTCGTTACTATGGACTGCGTCGGACAGGTGGTATACTGTTGGTTTTTTTTTTTCCTTTTTTTACAGGAGAACGATGGCGTCGCAGGAATGAGAGTATAATAAAAGAAATGAAAACTGTGTTGTCTCTTTTATTTCATTAAAATACTTTTTTCTTGCTGTGTCTTTTTTTTATACATTTAAAAACTTTGGGATTAATAATGGATCGGTGTCTTATTGACACCTCTCATTATTAACCGGGCTTATTGTCACCGTGCAATCAACGGTGACATTAACCCCTTATTACCCCACTTGCCACCGCTACAGGGCAGTGGGAAGAGCCAGGTAAAGTGCCACAATTGGCACATCTTTTGATGCGCCAAATGTGGGGCTGCTGTAGCCTGGTATTATCAGGCTGTTGAGGGCCAAAATCCATGGGCCTTGACAGTCTTTTAATACCAGGCCGCAGCAGTCTGCATTTTACTTGGCTGGTTAACAAAAATAGGGGGACCCCTACGCCATTTTTTTTTTTCGAGGGGATCCCCTATTTTTATTAACCAGCCAAGCTAAGCAGACTGCTGTGGCCTGGTATTATCAGGCTGTCAAGGTCCATGGATATTGGCTCATTACCAGCCTGAAAAACCAGGCCTCAGCAGTCTGCTTCATCTGGCTGGTTAACACAAATAGGGTGGACCCCACGCCTTTTTTTTTTCGAGGGGATCCCCTATTTTTGTTAACCAGCAAAGATAAGCAGACTGCTGTGGCCTGGTATTATCAGGCTGGCAAGCAGGGTCGGACTGAGGCACCGGGACACCGGAGAAACCTACGGTGGGCCCCAGCTCCTGCGTGGTGGGCCCTGATTTGAAAGGATAGGTCCGGGGCAGAGGGGGACGGTTGCCCCGGGGCCCGCGCTCTGAGGGGGCCCACCCAGAGCTACGATACAGTTACATTCTGCGGCAGAGCAGGGAGAATCGCTCTCCCTGCTCTGCCGCCCGGAAGCTATGGGGCCTGAATAGGCGTTGGGGGGGCCCGGTGCCAGCAGTGGGCCCCCACCCGTCATCGGAGGGTCAGCTGTATCGGCATCCAGCTGATAAAGCTGACCGCATAGAGAGAGAAGGAGCGAGCGCTCCTTCTCTCCCATAATCCCCCTCTCAGCGTATGACAGCGGGCGCAATAACATCACCTGCCGGCGCCCGCTGTCAGACGCTGAGAGGGAGAACAGTGAGCAGCACAGGAGCCGGGAGGTGAGTATTTTTTATTTTTTTTTTAATGGGGGTGCAGTCGAGTCCTGGCTGGAGAAGTCGTCATGTCGGTGTGGGCCAGATGGTAAAGACATGAAAAGTGAACAATTCCATTAGAAAGAACATCAGCGGTAAGTCATTATCTGTACCTGTGCTGTAATCTATATGTTCTGTAGGACTGGTATTATTTAACACAGACCATATGGCGGTAATATCAATATTGGTCTTTTTATATATAGATTATTTTGGCGAACAGCGCGGTCATTTGCTGAGGTTCTCTGATGATGGGCCCACTCAGAAGTTTTGCCCCCACTAAACCAAAACCCTAGCTACGCCTATGGCTCTCTCTCTAGTCTTTCTTTCTCTCTCTAGTCTTTCTCGCTCTCTGTTCTTTCCTTCTCGCTCTCTGTTCTTTTTTCTCTCTGTTCTTTCTTTCTCTCTTTTCTTTCTTTCCTCTCTTTCTTTCTCTGTTTGTTCTTTCTCTCTTGCTGCTCTTTCTTTCTTTTCCTCAGTACCAGCCACTGTGCCCTCATTACCAGTCAGTGTGATCATCAGTGCTAAATGGTTACGCTTGGGGCGAGGATATGGGTGTGATTAGCTGTGAAATGGGTGTTGTCGGGGCGTGGCCTAAAATTTTCAGCGGCGCGCAACACGCGCCGCAGCCTTTAATCCTCTTTCCTGTCTTCCAAATTTGGGAGGTATGCTACAACTTCTGGCCATGCTCCTGATGAGCGCGACGGATGGTCTCATGAGGGATCTCCTCCCACACCTGGACTAAAGCATCCACCAACTCCTGGACAGTCTGTGGTGCAATGTGGCATGGCCTAAAATTTTCTGCAGCAGGCACAGCGTGCCACAGCCTTTGTCCCTCTTTCCCTTATTCAAAGGTTGGGAAGTATGATGGTGGGCCCCAAGAATATATTTTCTCTGGTGGGCCCAAGGTACTCCAGTCCGAAGCTGCTGGCAAGGTCCATGTATGTTGGCTCCTTAACAGCCTTAAATACCATGCCTCAGCAGCAGGGGCGTACATATAAATCATGGGGCCCCATAGCAAAAGTCTGAATGTTCTCCACCCCCCCCAAAAAAAAAACCCAGAGGCATTGTAAATGTAAAGTGCCAGCACAGTGAGGGAAGTTGAGTCGCACAGAGACAGGGGTTTTGGGGGTACTCGGCACCGATCACGTCGACTTCTATGGGGGATGTCACGAGTAGCACAGCTCGGTCCGTGACCTGGGCAATCACTGGAATGTGGGATATTTCCAGGGGATGATAGAATGTTCGTGTAGTTTGTCGTGACTCCACCTGTAGTACCTGGTCAGGGTGACCAGCGCTGCTGTGCAGGTCCTCTGGCAGGGATGGTGTAGTGCAGGTAGGTGATAAGTCTTTTACAGGTAACACGCTATCCTTCCAGGGCAGATAGATGTGAGATAGAGCAATGGTGCAGAGTGATGTAGCAGAGTGGACTATGCGACGTAGTAAGAAAGCAGGAAACACTGCAAGTTAAACGTTGCATAATAAAATTGTTAATAATAACATTACAAAAGTGCAAATAGCATTACTGCCGAAGTTCGTTGAGACTTCTTAGGACTACCCCCACCGGGGTAACTTCACAGTGTCCTTTACTTGTGCTTGTGGAGGACCCGCTCCAAACCTCCAACTGTGGTCTTGGGTGGGCTGCAAGACTTTCCTTGAGCAGACCTCACTTTCGGCCACACCAAACGGGTTTTTAGTTTCTGAGGTAGTTGAAAATAGTGCACAGTTAAGTTTTTTGTAAAACCAAGATAGAGCACCGAAGTGCCAACTATTTACAGAAAAGTTTGTGAGCCAGTACAGTTCATGGCTTCAAAGTTCAACATTTTGATTACATTGAAACACCATTACCCAACCTGGGTATATAAAGGCAACAATAAACTTGTTCTTCTGAACATTCACCCGTCCGGGTACATCAAACCATTACCCAACCTGGGTATATTAAGGCAACAATAAACTTCTTTTTATGAACATTCACCCGTCCGGGTACATCAATAATTTAACGATTTACATACAGAGACCCTGTCCGGGTTATTTAGACTTCTTTGGCTGGCCTCTTACAGGTACCACCTGGTACTCTTCTGGAGCTTGCCAAACATCCGTGACAGGAGGGTCCACCCAGACCTGATGACGTCGTGTGGCCTGTACAGTTACGTCGTGACCCGCTATCTGGGTCTGTGTGGCCACCTCTTTCGTCTCCCTCCGGGTCTGGACCCCTATGTCCCGGACTGAACGAACCCCAGGGGGCCTAACAGGCGCCGGGTACGGTCCAGCTATCATTATCATGTCCATAGCTGGGGCTGCTGAGGAGACCACTGAGGGAGGCTGGGGAGATTTACGGCGTGGGGTGGGCACTTGTGCAGAGGCCTGGTTGGGGGAGGCTGAAGGCTCGGAGGGTCTGTCAGTTTCCTGACACTCTGGGGAGTAGGGGTCGCACCTGGTAACATTTAGGGCATACCATCCATTGTAACCCCAGTGTCGGGTGTAAGTCACCAAGTCTCCTGCCAACAGGTCCCTCCCGGGTGTCCTTCTGGGAGGTGAGCCTCCACGTCCCGCCGGGTTACAAAGACTTCTAAATAAAGTCCAGGCTCCTGGATGAAGCCCCAACCACATTTTAACTTAAAGTTCCGTACTGCACCCTTACGCCGCGGCTTCCTCAGCGTACTTTTATCCTTTCTCATACGTGCCTTCTCTGCCAGGTCCTTCTCCAGGTGACATTGCCGAAGCTTTTGGGATTCTCGCTGCTCCCTTTGTCGCTCTGCTTCCCGCTCCTGACGTCTCCACTCCTCCTCCGTAGAATTTTGTCTATTAATGTTAGCTTGCGATGACTGAGCACTCCGCCCCACCAGGTGGTGATTTTAATTACACCAGGTCCCTACCTTACCCATAAATGCAGGCATTACTGACAGAGGTGCATATTCACCCAGAAATTCAGATATCAGCCTAATAGAGGTATGTTCACATTAGGTCAGGGACTCACCAGTATTGAGACCACCTTGACGATGGTTGGTGGGCTTTAAAATGTTGGCCAAATGTTTATACTAAGCGTCTCAAATTTTTCCTTATATTCCAAAGCCATATTGCTATTCTAAATTTCATGTATTCCATATTGTCATGCTTTAGTATGCTTGAGTGCAGCCTTTTTTTGTATGTTTTACATGGGGGTAGCTTCCTTGGTTTGCACCTAGTTCACATTAGTCTGGATGTGCCAGTTAGGTTTTTTTGTCTATTGAATGTTAGCTTGCTGACTGAGCACTCCGCCCCCACCAGGTGGTGATTTTAATTACACCAGGTCCCTACCTTACCCATAAATGCAGGCATTACTGACAGAGGTGCATATTCACCCAGAAATTCAGATATCAGCCTAATAGAGGTATGTTCACATTAGGTCAGGGACTCACCAGTATTGAGACCACCTTGACGATGGTTGGTGGGCTTTAAAATGTTTGGCCAAATGTTTATACTAAGCGTCTCAAATTTTTCCTTATATTCCAAAGCCATACTGCTATTCTAAATTTCATGTATTCCATATTGTCATGCTTTAGTATGCTTGAGTGCAGCCTTTTTTTGTATGTTTTACATGGGGGTAGCTTCCCTTGGTTTGCACCTAGTTCACATTAGTCTGGATGTGCCAGTTAGGTTTTTTTGTCTATTGAATGTTAGCTTGCTGACTGAGCACTCCGCCCCCACCAGGTGGTGATTTTAATTACACCAGGTCCCTACCTTACCCATAAATGCAGGCATTACTGACAGAGGTGCATATTCACCCAGAAATTCAGATATCAGCCTAATAGAGGTATGTTCACATTAGGTCAGGGACTCACCAGTATTGAGACCACCTTGACGATGGTTGGTGGGCTTTAAAATGTTTGGCCAAATGTTTATACTAAGCGTCTCAAATTTTTCCTTATATTCCAAAGCCATATTGCTATTCTAAATTTCATGTATTCCATATTGTCATGCTTTAGTATGCTTGAGTGCAGCCTTTTTTTGTATGTACACTCTTCCTCCTGACGCCGGTTGTAATTCTCCTCCACCAGCAGCTCCATGTCTCCACCATCAAATGCCAGCTTACGATGTCCGGTTTGCGGCAGCTCTCATGGCGCCCGCCAGTCCTGGCGGCGCTCACCTGTGGCAGAAGCAGCCGGCTCTGGATCAGATGACGGTACAGGCAGGTAGAGCTCTGGTGCCTGCGCGGCCTCCTCCATGAGGACGGGTGTCGCTTCTTCTGCCTCAGCGACGGGGGCAGACAGCGGGATCTGGGGTGCTGGTGCGGCGTTTCTCAGAACGGGGCCTCCACTAGATACTGCAACCGGTTCAGATTGAAGGGCGGGAACGCCCAAACTCTTCCTTACTGACCGCGGTGCACTCATAAATTTAACGATTTCAGATTGCAAGGTGGGTATGCCAGACGCTTCTGCTCTCGGAACGGGTGCCCCGTACTTCTGAGTCTGAAACCGGTTCGTTGCAAGGGTGGATGCCGCACGGCCACTCTACTGGAACGGTGGTGCCTACTGAGATACGTGTCAACCCGTTAGATTGCAAGGGTGGGAGCCCGCACTGGCCTCCCTGCTGGAACGGAGTCGCCTCACCCCGGTACAGACATTCACGGGGTACAGAGGTATGGGCCGCTCAGTGTATTTAGCCCGCCAGCTCGCTGGCCATCTGGCGACCCCTGCGGTGCGGGAGTTCTCGGGGTGCCCCCCGCTTCTTCAGCTGGGGGTTCCAGGCGGGTGCCAAACGGGGGTCCGTGGTTCGATCGCTTCGTGGGGAGAGCCTGACATCCATTTCACGTTGCTCACCTCCTTGTACCCCATGTGCGAAGTACCAATTCCTACCAAAAGCCCTGGCTTCCTTATGGAGTGGGTGTCAAGCCAGGGTAAAGACTCCCCAAATAAATCCATACCTGAAAAAGCCCACCACATTTAACTATGTACATATGCAACTGAAATTTGGAGTCCAATATGGCTTTGATTAAGGAAATTGATGCCTTCTTAACATTTGCCAACTTTGCCCGACTAACCTCTCAAGGTGGTCTCTACTTTGTCCCTACCTAATTCGTCCTACCTCTATGCTTCTCTGAATTTCTGGGTGATATTGCTACCTCCAGCAATCCTGCATTTATGGTAAAGTAGCGACTGTGTCAGGTTTCAAATCACCCCTGGTGGCGGCGGAGGCTCGCTCACCTGGAACAACAGTCTGGACAAAACGCTGGGCTTCCAGACAAGTGAACTAGGTGCAAGCATGGGAGCTACCGCCCATGTACAACATGACAAAAAAGGTGCGCTTCTTCTCTACTAAAGCAGACATAGGGGAATCATGGAATTTGGATAGCTTTGGCTGGAATAAGGAAAAATTTGAGCTTATGAAACCTTTGGCCAAATTTGAAGCCCACGACCCGTCAAGGTGGTCTCAATACTGGACGTGCCTCACAGAACTTCAACCGGTTCAATCACTTTGGGATGCCCTCGAATTTCTGGTTATGTCGAGCCCTCCACTAATGCTGATTATGGGTAAGATCAGGGACTGGTGTCGAAGGCACATCACTACGGTGGTCCGAGATACGTCTCGGTCAATGCAAGGGCTGGACATCACGCAAAAAACCTACTGGACTTCCAGACAGTAACTAGGTCTGCAAGGTAAGTACCCAAGGAAAATCAAAAAGGCCTCCTCTATCTGAAGGCCTACATGGTACAGAGACATTTGATAGGATATGATGTGGGAATTGTAGGACAATGAGTTTTAGGCTACACTGCCAGACATTTTGAAGCCCACCAACCATCGTCAGGGGTCCATACTGGGAGTCCTCCGCTTTGCAACTACTCAGTTTAGGCCGGGTGCAAATGTGGTGATTGCACTCTGTCGCATTGCCTGTTATGGGTAAAGTAGGGACCTTGCCTTTATAATCACCACTGGTGGGGGCGAGTCTCGCCAAGCAACATGTGTCATTAGCATCAGGAGAGGCGCCATCTTTTGTAGGGATGCGGGACCTTCGCGTTCGTTTCCCCCACTGAGGAGGATGAGGAGGCGGAACTCCAGAGCTGTGGGGCACGATCTTACATTGCAGTAACATTTAGAGTGGGCGGACATCGTTTTCGCGCCACGGAGTGAGTGTACGCCCACGAGAGCACGCCCTTATTCTTCACCTGTGCCTCGTGGTGCAGATATGACGGAAAAATGGCAAATACAGTCTATGATGATTTTTGCAATTCTCAAGCAAAAAAACAGTTCAATTAAGGCACACAGGACTCGCTTATAGCGAGCTTCTGAATCCTGTTCGTGACGCCAAAGTTGAGTCGCACAGAGCCACAGGTTTTGGGGGTACTCGGCACCAAGCCCGTCGACTTCTATGGGGGATGTGACGGGTAGCACAGCTATGTCCGTGCCCTGGTCGCTCACTGGAATGTGGGATATTTCCAGGGGATGATAGAATGTTTGTGTAGTTTGTCGTGACTCCACCTGTAGTACCTGGTCAGGGTGACCAGCCGGCTGTGCAGGTCCTCTGGCAGGGATGGTGTAGTGCAGCTAGGTGATAAGTCTTCTACAGGTAACACGCTATCCTTCCAGGGCAGATAGATGTGAGATAGAGCAATGGTGCAGAGTGATGTAGCAGAGTGGAGTATGCGACGTAGTAAGAAAGCAGGAAAGGAAACAATTCTTACTACAAAGACATGCAGCATAAGGCTGCCTCAACCCCTCCCATCCAACTAGCTACACCCTGTTCTAACCAGCCTGAGCTAGACCATCCCATTGGGTCCGCCTACACTCAGCTGGCATAGTGTACTGTTGAATGCAGTGGTTGGAGTCAATGGGGTGTTTCCTCCTTACCTGAGAGTAAGTTGTCACACCGCTGGGTGCGATGCAACATCTCTGTGGCGACTGGACCCTCGGGTGCTTCTGTCTTTTCACAAATGCCGGCTTTACCCGGCAATTGAATCAGAGGCTATTTTACTATGTAGAATTGAATAAACTATAAATATATGTATATATATATATGTCACAATGACATGTATATATATATATGTATTCTATGTGTGTATATTTTGTGTTTACAAGGAAAGAAAGTGTTTTTTTAGTTGCGATATTTTGTTCCCATAGACTTACATGGGACTTCCGGTATCGGAATCGGATATCGACGATATTTAGTGATTTCGGCGATACCATTCCAATCCGATATTTTTGGATATCGGAAAGTATCGCTCAACTCTAGTGACTGAGCTAATTTTGATCCTTAATAACCAGACCAAATTTTAAAAATCTGACCAGTGTCAATTTAAGAGGTAATAACTCTGGAACGCTTCAATATATCCCTTTGATTCTGAAATCTTTTTTTCATGACATATTGTACTTCATGATAGTGGTAAAATTTGTTCGATATGACTTGTGCTTATTCGTGAAAATATCGCAATTTTTGGAGAAAATTTTGAAAAAATATTGCAGTTTTCAAGATTTTCATCTTCACATGTTTAAAACAGTTAGTCATGCTGTACAAAATAATTAATAAATTACATTTCCGGTATGTCTATTTTCATGTGCATCATTCTATTTACATGTGCATCAATTTTCAAATGTCATTTTATTTTGTTAAGATGTTAGAGGGATTTAAAATTTTGCAGCAATTTCTCATTTTTTCAACAAATCTCAACAGATCTACAAAACCTGTTTCTTTAGGGACCTATTCAGATTTAAATAGACCTTGAGGGTCCAATATATTGGAAATTCCCCAAAATTGATACCATTTTAAAAACTACACCCCCCAAATGCTTCAAAACTGTAGTCAGAACCTTTTTTTAACCCTTCACATGCTAATCAGAAATTAATGCAAAGTGTATTGAAATAAAAATCTACTTAAAATGTATCACTAAAATGTTGCTTTAGCCCAATTTTTTTATTCTTGCAAGAGATAACACTTAAAAAGTGAACCCCACAGTTAGTCAACCACTTTCTTCTAGTTCAACGATAACCCACATTAAGTCAAAAAGTTCTGTTTGGACAAACGGCAGTTATCAGAAGAGAAGGAGTAATATTTGAATTTCGGAATACAAATTGCCTGAAATAGATTACAGGCACCTGGTCGAATTTGCAGGACCCCTAAGGTGCCCACAGTGAAGAAACTCCCCACAACTGACACCATTTTGGAAACTATATCCCTCAAGGATTTTATCCAGGGGTAAAGTGAGCATTTTGAATTCAAAGGTACTACACAGAATTTGATAACTTTAGGTCATCATATTGAAATCATTTTTATATTTTAGTTTTAAAAATGTTCCAACCCTAACCCTAAGCCCAACCCTAAAACTAAGCCAAACCTTAACCCTGAAACTAAACCAGACCCTAAGCCCAACCCTAAACCTAATGGCAAATAATTTAAGAAAGAAAGAAAAATTATAAAATTAAAAATATAATCTGACTAAGATGACATGGGGATGATTTACTAATTACTTGGCTATTGCTCAAAAGGGAAACAATAAGAAAAACCCCTGCTGTTAGCAGTTGCTGGCAGGCAGATCTCAGTGGGCACACTAAGCATGCACCCGCAATTTTTCTACATGAAGCGGAAGCGGAGGCCTGCGGGATGGTGCTAGAGGGCTGAGAGAGTGCGGAGGTACCAAGGTGGGCTTGGTGACATCATTTCTCTCTCCTCTGACATGTTATATCATGTCAGAGGAGAGAGAAACTATTTTATTATTGGATCACACTTTTTTTTTATACGTGACCGGCCCTGATCATGTTCTCCAGGGTCACAGGTACTCCTGGTAGCTGGGACACTGAAGATTTTTGGACAATGGGGGTGCGGTACCCTTATTGCTAATCACCATTTTAATACGCTGTTGAGGCCATAAGGTTCTTAGCGTCAGCTGTTTTAATGAGTATCTGCGGTTGTTAAGGTGTTAATTTCTTGCATAGAGCTTTCCTGTCTTACATTTCTGACCTTACATACGCAATCTCTTTTTGAGGTAACTTTTTGCTGTTTGGACATTTCTACATTGCTCTTCACATGTGTTTTACAGCAGTGATGAGCGAGTATACTCGTTGCTCGGGTTTTCTCGAGCATGCTCGGGTGGTCTCTGAGTATTTGGAAGTGCTCGGAGATTTAGTTTTTGTTGCCGCAGCTCCATGATTTGCGACTGCTAGACAGCCTGAATATATGTGGGGATTCCCTAACAAACAGGAAACCCCCACATGTATTTATGCTGTCTAGCAGTCGCAAATCATGGAGCTGTGGCGACAGAAACTAAATCTCGGAGCACTTAAAAATACTCGGAAGCCATCGGAGCATACTCCGGAAAAGCCGAGCAACGAGCATACTCACTCATCACTATTTTACAGGCCTATTCTATAGGAAAACTGATGGGACAACTGATGAAAGCATTGTCCTATATATGGTAGACAGCATTTACTGGATTTACTAATTTTGCACTGATCCTAAAATGTACCAAAATGTAAGAACAAAACACATAAATACACTGTTTTATTGCATTTTATGTTTTTACATTGTATGGGAAAAAGACAGGAAAAACAGGCAAATGCTGCAAAGAAAGTATATTTTTTCCAAAAAATGCTGTGACACCACACTAACTGATCAAAAAAAATCAGAATTGGTTGAATAGTTTCAACATTTTTAAACGCATCCAAATATTTTTTTATGCCAGCATATTGAAGGTTGCGACCATTCAGAAGCATGGGAAACTGATTGGTTGCAGCATCCATTGCTGCTGATTGGCTGCAGTGGTCATGTGACATAACAATGTCACATTACTCCTAGAAAACAGAGTGCTGCCATCGGAGGAATTGCTCCAGTCTGTGATGTACGTATGCAGTGTTTTTATTTTATGATGGGCAGTGGAACTATTAAGATGGGTTTGTCCCAAAGTAGGAAGCCTCTTTAATGTACCGTATATACTCGTGTATAAGCTGAGATTTACAGCCCATTTTTTAGAGCTGAAAGTCCCCTCTCGGCTCATACGCGGGTAATATACGGGGTCGGCGGGGGAGAGGGAGGGGGGGTGTCGGATCATACTCACCCCTCTGCCGGCGCGGTCTCTGCAGCCCCCTGCTTCTCCCACGATCTCCGGCTCCTTCCTGCAGCGGTCAGTTGCTACCGCTCATTAAAGTCATGAATATGCACATATTCATGACATTAATGAGCAGTACCACGTGACCGCTGTAGGACGGAAGCGCTGCGGAGACCGCCGGGAGAAGAGGAGAGGCTGCAGAGACGCGCCGGCGGAGGGGTGAGTGTAGCGATATTTACCTGTCCTCTCTCCACCGCTGCGCGCTGCTCCCTTGTCCGACTCCTCTGGCTGTGAATGATCAGGCAGAGGGCGCGATGACGATGTTAGTGAGCGCCGCACCCTCTTCTTGATCATTCACTGCCGAGGACCCGGAAGAGGGAGCAGCACGCAGCGGTGGAGAGAGGACAGGTAAATATCTCAGAAGCCGGGGTCCTGAGCAAGCGGTGACACCGGCACCTGTCCGCCATAGCGCGTCGGTGACACCGCCTGCTCAGGACCCCGGCTGGCACCTGGCCCCCAGTGACGAGAGGTGAGTATGTCATTTTTTATTTTTTTTTTTGCAGCAGCATAATCTGGAGCATATGGGGGCATAATCTGGAGCATATGGGGGCATAATCGCATGGGCAAACGTGACTATGGGGCATAATCTGTGGAGCATATGGGGGCATAATCTGTGGAGCATATGGGGCATAATCTGGAGCATATAGGGGCATAATCGGGAGCATAGGGCATAATCAGGGAGCATACGGGCATAATTTGGCACATATGGGGGCATAATCTGTGGAGCATATGGGGGCATAATCTGTGGAGCATATGGGGGCATAATTTGGAGCATATGGGGGCATAATCAGGGGAGCATATGGGCATAATCTGTGTACCATATGGGGGCATAATCTGGAGCATATGGGGGCATAATCTGTGGAGCATATGGGGGCATAATCTGGAGCATATGGGGGCATAATCTGTGGAGCATATGGGGGCATAATCTGTGGAGCATATTGGGCATAATCTGTGGAGCATATGGGGGCATAATCTGGAGCATATGGGGGCATAATCTGTGCAGCATATGGGGGCATAATCTGTGGATCATACGGGGCATAATCTGTGCAGTTTATGGGGGCCTAATCTATTGAGCATATGGGGGCATAATCATTTTTCACCCTAGGCTTATACGCGAGTCAATAAGTTTTCCCAGTTTTTTGTGGCAAAATTAGGGGGGTCGGCTTATACACGGGTCGGCTTATACATGAGTATATACGGTAATATGACTATAGTGATAAGTATTGGAATAATGATCTTTAAATTCTACCTTTCATTAAAGGTGATTTTTCCACATAGGTTGTGGTGTATGTACATGAGGAATAACACAATATATGATTTGCTTCTCGCATTTCGTAGAGGTTTTCTCTTCTGGAGGCGTAATCACTAGAAGCTGCAGCAGTGTCTATTTGGGGATCCCGACCCTGACTGAAGTCAGATGAGAAGACAGGTTTGGGCAGATCTGGTTGATCAGTTCAGAAGATGGTTGGGTTATGAGAAGAAATGACTTATAAGTGGAAAAGAGGCATTTTTTCTTTAACAAGATATATTATAAAATTTTGCATGTGTGTTAATACTGTTTATTTATGAGACAAAAGCATAGTTACGGTAGTTAATAATTAATGCCTTGATTAATTAACTATTCATTCCTATCTGTTCCTATTTACTGGTTGTTTCTTTTTGTATTTATTCAAATTTATTGGAATTTTTATGCACTAAGATCTAAAGAATAATTCATCCTCTAGAGACATGATGATTTGAATTGATGATACCATACTGCAAACTATATATCATTAATTACTTAAATCATATTTACGGATAGAATAAAATGTGTTAAAATGAGAGAGAGATACATACGGTAATAGTCATAGTGGCAAAGGCGCTGATACACAATTGACTGCTTCAACAGAGGAAGATGAAGCCATTGTCTCATTGTTAATGCAGCTGTGTCCTATAAACTTCTTTAGATATACAGTGAACCCCCTGCAGAAAAATGTCTGAAAGTACTGGCCTGCCAGCATTTAGATGATCTAAACTGACCGTCAGAAAAAAAAGAAAGTAAAAAACAGCATCGGATTCCGATTTCTTGCCAAGTGCACAACCATTAAACACAACATTTCAGCGCTTGTCTGTGAGCCGCACAGCTGTGAACAGCGGGACAATATGAAATATAATGAATGTATATTGTTTTGCTGGCTTATTATATTTTTCCATACTGATCTCCAGGGCTAAGTGTTTTCCACATTTTGCATAATTCTGCCGTGGCCGGTCTGAGGAACTGACTCACTGTGATTACACGTTATGATAGGGGCACCGCTGTTACCTCCGCTGTGGAGAGTGGTCTACCACTGGGCTGAGTGAATCATACCTTACTCTCAGCAGGGACATAAACATGCACAATTGCCAGGTAGTAAGACTAGCTTTCAGCTCTGTGCTAAGAAGAAGTTATTGCCTGCAAATAGGAACGCACAGGATCAGGAAGGTTTTCTGAAAAAAATAGAAAAGGAACACCAGTGTTCTGATCTCTGTGAAGAGCAATAAACAGTTTGGTCAATGCTGGAGTCTCTATGATATATCATCATATATGTTTGTTGTAAAACATTACTCATAGAGACTGGTTACACCGGTACGGCAGGGCCATACAGGCGGTACTGTTTAAAAGGACCCAGTGACCATTTGCCTGTTGTCCATGTACCGTAGAGTGGCATCACAACATTGTATTTTATGGTACATGGCCAAGATTTAATTATTTGTAAAAACAGGGTCAATACATCTTCTGCAACTGAAATGGTATTAAATTAGTCCTTCCCAATGAACCCATCAATTATTTTTAGACCCCATTAATTATAGTTAGATACTGTGGGTGAGATGAAGTAAAAGAACTTATGCTTAAAAAAAGATATTATTTTATAAAATTAGGCACAAGATGGTACCTCAATCTGTCTTTTTGTCTAAATACTATTGCTGCGATTTAGAAGTGCTAGGCAGTTGTGTTACATGGCACTGATAGTGGTTACCCTGTGCTAGGGCAGTTATGTTACATGGCACTGATAGTGGTTACCCTGTGCTAGGTCAGTTGTGTTACATTGCACTGATAGTGGTTACCCTGTGCTAGGGCAGTTGTGTTACATAGCACTGATAGTGGTTACCCTGAGTGGCCTAGGGCAGTTGTGTTACATAGCACTGATAGTGGTTACCCTGTGCTAGGGCAGCTTGTGTTACTGGCACTGATAGTGGTTACCCTGTGCTAGGGCAGTTGTGTGTACATGGCACTGATAGTGGTTACCCTGTGCTAGGGCAGTTGTGTTACATGGCACTGATAGTGGTTACCCTGTGCTAGGGCAGTTGTTTACATGGCACTGATAGTGGTTACCCTGTGCTAGGGAGTTGTGTTACAATGGCACTGATAGTTGTTACCCTGTGCTAGGGCAGTTGTGTTACATGGCACTGATAGTGGTTACACTGTGCTAGGGCAGTTGTGTTACATGGCACTGATAGTGGTTATACTGTGCTAGGGCAGTTGTGTTACATGGCACTGATAGTGGTTACCCTGTGCTAGGGCAGTTGTGTTACATAGCACTGATAGTGGTTACACTGTGCTAGGGCAGTGGTGTTACATGGCACTGATAGTGGTTACACTGTGCTAGGGCAGTTGTGTTACATGGCACTGATAGTGGTTACCCTGTGCTAGGGCAGTTGTGTTACATGGCACTGATAGTGGTTACACTGTGCTAGGGCAGTTGTGTTACATGGCACTGATAATGGTTACCCTGTGCTAGGGCAGTTGTGTTACATGGCACTTATAGGAGTCATCTTATCTGGGATATTTATGGCTTATTGATAAGATAGGTCAGACTCATGAATATCAAATAGATGTGGGACTCGTCACTACACCTGAGCCTTGATAATAGGCCAGCACCCTCCAGTCATTCCCGTGGGAACTTGGCAGTAAGCATTTTTTCGGTACTTCCATCAAAATAATTGTTGAGATCCATAGAATGGGATCCATGTTTTTTCTTACATTTATGTGGTAGAGGAACACGCAACTCCTGAATACAGGTGCACAAGTAGGAGCCCAATCGGTAGTAATATGTGATAGAAGAGCTTGGCACTCTAATCTTAGGAATTCAAGGGAATTTATTTGAAATTGCAATCTACAGTGAAAACATAACGTTTCGGTCCGTTCATAGACCTTCCTCAAATGCATGGATTGCTGAGTCGCATGTACCAGGGCTTGTGGGTACTCGGCACCGAGCCCGTTCACTTCAATGGGGGAGAGGTGACAGGTAGCACAGCTCGGTCCGTTGCCCTGGGCGCTCATTCAAAGGGGAATATTTACAGGGGATTGTAGATTTATAGACATGTTTGTGACGCCACCTGTGGTTCCTGATCAGGGTGACCAGCGCTGCAGGGTGAATCCTCTGAGGGGATGTTATTGGGCAGCAAGGTGTTAAGTCTTCCACAGGCGAGACCGATCCCTCGAGGAATATGGCAGTGTAGGGTGCAGGTTCAATAAGGCAGACACACACAAGCAAGTCTCTTTCTGTACCTTTACTGATGGTATTTGCAGGCACGTCCCGGGAAGCTGCTCAGGGTGGAGGATGCACATCCAGTAATCCACTGAGTAGGTGTTGGGCCTCCTTACTTCTTTATATGTGTGAGTTTCTGACTTGCATAAACAAAGCCTAACTCCGTGTGAAACAGCTACGCCCGGCTGACATTGTGGTAGAGCCTTCTTTTGGACAGAACTAAGTCTCTATCTGCAGCGTCCTGCTAGACTCCTGTTCTTCCTGACCCCGGTTACGTATCAGCACTGTTGGGCCCCTCTGTGACCTGAAGTCCAGCAGGGTCTCCGGTTTTTCCCACTAGCCGTGAAGGTACTAGCAAGCTCGAACCCGGTGTCCGGTAGTGCAGAGTGGAGGTAAGCTATCGTTGCTATTTCTCCTCAGTCACTCTCTTTCCCTTTTTCCACTTGCCTGTCGTCCTACTCACACCTTTAACATAAGCACAACAGCAGTAGATGTCAGCTTCCTTCCCTTCACCGCTCTCCAAGCGTCGGCACGCTTACTTTTCTGAAACGCTTACTGTTGGAATCTCAGTGGACTCAACCTTGACCAGACCAAGTGGCAATCCTTCCCACTACACTGGACTCCACGATATAAGCTGAGTGTTTGCTGAAGTCCTCAGGCTTTCAGATAAGTCTTTCTTTCTGGCTAGAGTTCCCTAGCTCAATGTAAGGTTCTTTGTCTCTTTTGACATGTTCCTTGAAACTCAGTTTTCCGTCGGCCATTTTGCTTTCTGTCTTGCTGCAGCTATCTTGCCCTCAGTTAAAATGGAGGTTCCAGCTTTCATGTTCCCGCCCTGATTCTCTCCTCTTGCTTCTTAAGCAGCATCAGCTGAACAATCAGTGCTCCTGAATCAAGCTTCAGTCAGCCTGTGACCTGACTCCTGGAAACCTAGGATTTTGGACTCCAGCTATTTCCTACTGAGGAACTTTGGAACACTTTTGGACTCTGGAAACCTGCTGTCTGGTGAATCCATGTTTGCAGAGGAATTACGGTACAGAGAAGAGATCCTGAACCTGCTTTGGAGAGTTATTGTAGAGCTTGAAGTTTCTCTGGCCTGCTGTGTCTCCTGCCTCTGTTCCTGCAAACTGTGTGACCTTTTCTGCATGCTTGTATGAAGTAATACAAGTCATTTCATATCAACCTGTGTCTCATGTGTTTTCCTCGCACCCAAGCACAAGACGCTATAGGAACTGTACACTATACTTGACAAGATTCATGAGCCAATGTTTAGTGTCTGCTGGGTCTGGGAAAGCCGTGTCTGCTGTGACTGTGGATATCAGATGTCCGTTTAATACCTTCTGTGATGACAGTGGTTGTGACTTCTCACAACCATTCCAGGTGAGCGCATTCCCTTAAATGTTACTCTGGAGTGTTACCACAGGTAAACACTATTGTTTTTTTTTCTCCTTTTCTCTTCTCCTTCCAGCACTTCTGCCTTAAAAGATCTGGAAGATGGAGGCCCGCATAAAGGAGCTTTGCGGAGTGACTGATACAATCCTTGCAGATATACAGACTATAAAGACCCGTTTTGCAAGCCTACAGGACCTCACTAATCATAATTTGCAAGTGTTTGGACAAACTACCCAGGAATTACGAGCCAGGATTGAGGCTCTAGAGGAACGAGTCCAGGCTCCTGCCATAACCCCGAGTTCTGGGATCCCCAAGTTACCTCCTTTTCGTTTTGGCGGTGAACGTGAGAAATTCAGGGGATTTATTAACCAATGCAATCTATTTTTCTCTGCACATGCTTCACAATTTCCCACTGAACGATCCAAAGTGCTTACTATAATCATGTTGCTTACCAATAAGGCTTTGATGTGGGCAAACCCTCTGATTGAGACTGAGGATGATTGTTTGAATCACCTTGATGCTTTTATTTCAGCCATGGGGCAGGTGTTTGATGACCCCAATCAAGGGTGCAACAGCTGAAGCAGCCATGTTAACTTTGCGCCAAGGTAAGCGTTCAGTAGCCGAATATGCCTTGGATTTCAGGAGATGGGCTCTTGATACCACTTGGGACACTTCCGCCAAAAAATCTATTTTTCGGAAAGGGTTGTCTCCACTGATTAAGGATGAACCTGCTTGTGCCGACCCTCCCACTGCGTTAGGTGACTTTATTAACTATTGTATCCGTATTGATGCTCGTCTGACTGAAAGCAGACAAGAGAGATGGTTCGAAAATAATCGCACTAACCTTTTCCTACCTCCCTCCTCAGCTAAGGAACCTTTGAGTAGGATCACAAGGGAACCAGAACCTGAACCCATGCAGGTGGACTCTTTACAAAGACGGGTTAGTGATGCACGCAAAGAACATCGTATAAAGGAAAATCTATGTTTTTACTGTGATAAGTCAGGGCACTTCATTATAAACTGCCCCAGCTGTTCTCGTAAGACCACTGCAGCACTCATTTACTGTGAGTGTTGCGAGAGGAGCTCTGTCATGTCTGAGCCTCAGATTCCAGAGAGATCTGCTGCAAGAGATCTTGATTTTTCAGACTTAAACTCTGTTAGTTCTGGGGACATTGACGGTATAAACGCTGCAATTTTTCAAGTTTCCTCAGCGGTGTCCCAGCTGAGTTGTAAAAGAAACAATTCTCATTGCTTCCTTTCCATCAAACTCTGGGTTGACTCAGTCTGGGTGTCTAGCTCTGCTATGATCGACTCAGGAGCAAGTGGAAATTTTATGGATATCTCCTTTGCTCTGAAACAGGGGATACGTTCAGTGAAGAAGGCTACTCCAGTACAGATGGAGACTGTGGATGGCTCCCTGCTGACCTCTGGACCAGTGGATCAGGAAACAGAGCCTTTGAGGGTCCTTATGGGTAAAGATCATCAGGAGAAAATGTATTTTATGCTTATCTCTTCTCCCCACTTTCCCATTATTCTAGGGCTACCATGGCTACAGGCGCAGAATCCTACGATTAACTGGGAGACCAAGGAATTACACTTTCCGGAGAAACAGATGAGTCAAGGAGTTTCAGCTTGCTCTGTTCCTAAAGAAACCATGTCAGTCCCTGAACTACCAGCTGTATACCAGGACTATGTGGATTTATGTGACAAGAAGAACGCTGATCAGCTTCCTCCTCACCATCCATATGATTGTCCAATCGAATTATTGCCTGGAGCCGAGATACCTTTTGGTAAGATCTACCCCCTAGCGGGGCCCGAGCTAAAAGCTTTGAAGGACTACATAGATGAAAATCTAGCCAAAGGCTTCATACGCCCCTCTTCATCTCCCGCAGGTGCACCCATCTTCTTTGTGAAGAAGAAAGATGGATCTCTGAGACCCTGCATAGACTATAGGGAACTCAATAAGGTTACTATTAGAAACCGTTATCCATTGCCTTTAATCCCTGAGTTGTTGGAGAGAGTGCGGCACGCCAAAATTTTCTCTAAACTGGATCTCCGTGGGGCCTATAACTTGGTCCGTATTAGACCTGGGGATGAATGGAAGACTGCATTCAGGTCACGCTATGGACACTTTGAATATCTAGTTATGCCTTTTGGTCTGAGTACCGCCCCTGCCACTTTCCAACACTTGGTGAATGACATCTTCAGGGATCTCCTAGATACATTTGTGGTGATTTATCTGGATGATATTCTAATTTTTTCGAACTGCACAGAGGAACATCATGGACATGTGAGAATGGTCTTAGAACGCCTAAGACAAAACCATCTCTACATCAAACTTGAAAAGTGTGAATTCCATAGGACCGAAATTCAATTTCTGGGGTATGTACTATCTACGCAAGTGATTAGTATGGATGGAAGCAAGACCCAAGCCATCAAGGATTGGCCAATTCCTAGAAATGTGAAGGAGGTGCAGCGCTTCATCGGGTTTGCCAACTTCTATAGACGTTTCATTAGGAATTTCTCTGAGGTAGTGTCACCTATCACCCAACTTACCCGGAAACAGTCTAGGTTCTCCTGGACCCCGCAAGCGCAGGAAGCATTTTCCTGTTTAAAGGATAAATTTACCACCGCACCTATCTTAGTACATCCCAACCCGGAGCTTGCCTTCATAATAGAGGTGGATGCTTCAGACTGTGCCGTTGGAGCTATACTCTCTCAGAGAACAGGTGAGAAGAATGTCTTGCATCCCTGTGCCTTCTTTTCCCAGCAGTTGTCTTCGGCTGAGAGGAACTACGATGTGGGCAATAGAGAATTGTTGGCCATTATTGCCGCCTTCAAGGAATGGAGACACCTTCTTCAGGGAGCTGCACAGCAAATAGTCGTCCTGACAGACCATCGTAACCTTGAATTTATCAGGTCGGATAAGTGCCTGACTCCTCGCCAGGCTCGCTGGAATCTTTTCCTAAACCAATTTAATTTTGTAATTTCTTATAGACCAGGATCGCGCAATGGAAAGGCTGATGCACTCTCTAGGATTCATTCAGCAGAGACACGTCCACTTACTCCTCCTAAGACTATTCTTCCTGAGAGAGAATCCTCTAGATTCCTGGGAGTGATTCATAATCAAGACCTACTTAAGGACATCAAGGAAGCATACCATGCGGATTCTTTGTTGGCTCAACCCCCAAGGGACGTAAGTATTGTTTTTAAGAATGGTGTGTGGATTCAGGGACAACGTCTGTATATACCTGAAACAGTCAGATTGAGAGTATTGCAACTCATCCACGATTCTAAGATAGCCGGGCATAGGGGAATTCTAAAGACACAAGAATTTCTTTCTCGTTTCTTTTGGTGGCCCACTTACAGGAAAGATGTTTTAAACTATGTCACTTCATGTGAAGTCTGTGCAAGATGCAAAACACCTCGCTCCTCACCAACTGGTCTGTTACAACCTCTTCCCACCCCGTCCCGCCCGTGGGGATCCATTTCTATGGACTTCATTGTGGAGTTACCAACCTCTCAAGGGAAGAACACCATTCTAGTGGTGGTTGATCGTCTAACAAAGGCAGCTCATTTTATCCCTTGTGTCGGTTTACCCACTGCAAAACAGACATCAGACTTAATGATTAAGAATGTGTTTCGCTTACATGGAGTACCGGATGAGGTCATTTCGGATCGAGGGGTGCAATTCACTTCAAGGTTTTGGCAAAATTTCTGTGCCGCATTGGACATTAAAGTAAACCTTTCTTCTGCTTTTCATCCCCAGACTAATGGACAGACAGAACGAACCAATCAGACCCTGGAGCAGTATCTCCGCTGCTTTATCTGCCACCTACAAGATGATTGGGTGGATCTACTTCCACTGGCTGAGTTCTCTTATAACAACTCTCAGAGCGCCTCCACTAAGCAGTCTCTTTTTTACTCCAATCTAGGTTATCATCCTAACATTCTTCCTCGATTTCCCATAGATACGCCCTTGCCGGCAGTGGCTGAAAGAATCACTTCTTTACAAAAGAATATGGATCTTCTAAAGGAAAATCTAGAATTGGCTCAGGAAAGGTACAAGAAAGCAGCAGATAAATTTCGTAAACCTGCACCAGCTTTCAAGGTAGGAGATTTGGTCTGGCTGTCAACCAGAAATCTTAAAATAAAGATTCCATCGTCTAAATTAGGACATAAGTACATTGGACCTTATAAGATCAGTAAGATTATAAGTGCTGTTGCTTGTCGTCTTCAACTGCCCAGAACTATGAGAATCCACCCTGTCTTTCATGTATCCCTACTAAAGGCTGCAACACCCAATACGTTTCCTGGACGCTCTTCTCCTTGCCCTGACCCAGTGCTGGTCGATGGTCAGGAAGAATTTATGGTGGAAAGGATTCTAGATTCCAGGTTGTACAGAAATCAGTTGCAATATTTGATTAAATGGCAGGGCTACCCAGTGGAGGACAACTCATGGGAGCCAGTCAATAATGTAAATGCTCCTCGCCTGCTCCGCCAGTTTCATCAGAGGTACCCTGACAAGCCTGGTCTGAGGTCATCCGGAGGTTGTCCCTAAGGGGGGAGTAATGTAAGGTTCTTTGTCTCTTTTGACATGTACCTTGAAACTCAGTTTTCCGTCGGCCATTTTGCTTTCTGTCTTGCTGCAGCTATCTTGCCCTCAGTTAATATGGAGGTTCCAGCTTTCATGTTCCCGCCCTGATTCTCTCCTCTTGCTTCTTAAGCAGCCTCAGCTGAACAATCAGTGCTCCTGAATCAAGCTTCAGTCAGCCTGTGACCTGACTCCTGGAAACCTAGGATTTTGGACTCCAGCTATTTCCTACTGAGGAACTTTGGAACACTTTTGGACTCTGGAAACCTGCTGTCTGGTGAATCCATGTTTGCAGAGGAATTACGGTACAGAGAAGAGATCCTGAACCTGCTTTGGAGAGTTATTGTAGAGCTTGAAGTTACTCTGGCCTGCTGTGTCTCTTGCCTCTGTTCCTGAAAACTGTGTGACCTTTTCTGCATGCTTGTATGAAGTAATACAAGTCATTTCATATCAACCTGTGTCTCATGTGTTTTCCTCGCACCCAAGCACAAGACGCTATAGGAACTGTACACTATACTTGACACTCGTCTGCTCTCCAACACGCTCTTACACAGACTAGTATAATCTGATCTCTGAGCTAGAATGTCTAGAATGCCTACTGCTGCGTCTTTCCACACCCTTATATACCTGCGTAATCTTAAGGGCTCCCTCTAGTGGCACCAGGAAAATGTGGAGTGTGAATGAATATCGGGTGATTGTGAATTACCTTTCATGCATCCTCCAGGTAACATGTGGCACCAAGCGCAGCTGGGCTACACATCCCCCCCTAGTTAATATCAGCAATCCCGGGCTGAAAAAGAAAACAATTTTTATAACATCAACAAAACATAACTCATCCCTTGCGGAAGGTAAGGATACTTCAAACGTTACAATGTGTACAAATTAGCAAATAGAAAAATATCAGACGCTTTCACACAATAAATACAAGATTCTTGTGGAGGACCCGTACCAAACCTCCCACGGTGGTCCTGGGTGGGCTGCAGGACTTCTTTGCTGCAAAACTCACTCAAGGCCACACCTTACGGGTTTTTCTTCTGAGGTAGAATGGCTTACTTAAAACCAAGATGGGGCACCGAGTGCCAACTATTTACAATTAGGTTCTGTGCTGCAAGAGTCCTCAGCACGCAGTCCTTCAAAATAGCATTTCACATATTATACGACACATTACCCAACTGGGGTACAATACTTCAGACATTATCAACATTCACAATAAAAAGTGCAATTCTTCTTTAACCTTTTTACATACAGTAAACCCTGTCTGGGTCCTACTGGTCTTCTTCGAATATAGTAGCACCATCCACACCTGGGGCTGGAAGTATACGGTGCGCTCTGGAACGCATCACTAAGAGATTGTGTCCTGCTACCAGTGTCTGAGTAGCTACAGTTCTCGTTTCAATTTTTGCTTTGCGACCTCCTGGAGGCCTGACAGGTGCCTCTCCTAAGTACAGGCTTGGCTCGGTAGGGGTCGCTGTTGCAGTCGCTACGCTCTGCAGCATTTCCAATGGTGACGCAGATGTATGGAGTGTCTCAGTAGGGGTCGCTGTAGTAGTCACGCTCTGTAGCGTTTCCAATTGGGACGCAGGTGCACGCAGTGGCTCAGTTGGGGACGCACTAGCAATCGCTGCGCTCTGTTGCGTTGCAGAATAGGACGCAGGATAGGATGCAGGTACGCGGCCAGGCACTGATGTGGCTGGGGCCTGGGACGCTGAGACACGGGATGTGTTTCCGGCTTCAGGGACTGGGTCGCTGACTCTGGAGACATTCAGGGCATACCACCCCTTAAGACCCCAGTGCCGCGTGTAGGTGACAACATCCCCTTTTAGCAGGTTAAACTCTACATCACAGCAATGAACGAAGATCTTCTGAGAGAGCCCGGGCTCGCGTATGAACCCCCAACCTCCTCGGAACATAGAGGCACACACCTTCCCCTGGCGCCGCGGTTCCCGGAGCATACCTTTGTCTCGCCGGACGATCTCCTTGTCTGCAAGATTCTGCTCCCGGTACCTCTGGCGGAGCTGCTGCGCCTCTCGCTGCTCCCGCTGCTTCCGCTGCTCATACTCTCGGCGTTCCAACTCGTTCTCCTTCTGGGCGGCGTATTCCACGTCGTCCAGGTGCTCCATTTCCTCCTAGTCGATTTCCATCGCTAGTGGCTGGGGATCCTCCGGTGTCCCTACCGGGAGATAGCTTTCCGTTGCGGCCTCTGGTTCCAGGCCTGGCTGGCGTTCCGGTCCGGGTAAGGCCTCCTCAGCCTCCTTCCCTCCCGCCGCGTCCTCGGCGGAGTCAGGATCAGCTCTTTTGGGGCCGGCCTCTGGTTCTTCTTCAGCCGCTGGTTCCAGTGGTGGCGCAGGTGACGGTTGTGCATCCAGGGGGGAGAGCAGTGCATCCCACAGCAGCCGCTGTTTCAGGGCACGCCAGCTCTGCTCCATCGCCTCCATCTCTGCACGTTGTCAGGCCATATCCCTCAGCGCCTCATCCAATTCATCCACTCTCTGCATTCTCAGGTCGTTCTCCCGACCTGGGGACGGTTCAGGCACAGGCTGGGGCTCTTCAGGGGAACGGGGTCTGCGCACCGCCATTCCTCCACACAGCGACTCCTGTCCTTCCGTCATCTCACTCCAGGCCAGACTGTGTGTTTCATCTGGAACACTCTGGATTTTTCCGTGGAGGCGGGACTTTCGCTTTCTCTTCTTAGCATGGAGGATGAAGAGGAGGCGGATCTCCCTTGCAGTGGGGCAGGCTCGGACATTGTAGTAACATTTAGACAGGGCGCCCATTACTTTCGCGCCACAGTGGGGGGGCACGCCCACGAATACACACCCCTCTTCTTCACCAGCGCCTCAGGGCATGAATATGGCGGCAAAATGGTGGAAAATGGCGCCTAAAATCACAAAAACGTAACACAGTCTTTTTGCACAAAACAGTCCACTTTAGGTACACAGGACTCACATATTGCGAGCTTCGGATCCTGTTCGTGACGCCAAAGAAGAGTCGCACGTACCAGGGCTTGTGGGGTACTCGGCACCGAGCCCGTTCACTTCAATGGGGAGAGGTCACAGGTAGCACAGCTCGGTCCGTTGCCCTGGGCGCTCATTCAAAGGGGAATATTTACAGAGGATTGTAGATTTATAGAAATGTTCGTGACGCCACCTGTGGTTCCTGATCAGGGTGACCAGTGCTGCAGGGTGAATCATCTGAGGGGTTGTTATTGGGCAGCAAGGTGTTAAGTCTCCCACAGGCGAGACCGATCCCTCGAGGTATATGGCAGTGTAGGGTGCAGGTTCAATAAGGCAGACACACACAAGCAAGTCTCTTTCTGTACCTTTACTGATGGTATTTGCAGGCACGTCCCTGGAAGCTGCTAAGGGTGGAGGATGCACGTCCAGTAATCCACTGAGTAGGTGTATGGCCTCCTTACTTCTTTATATGTGTGAGTTTCTGACTTGCATGAAACAAAGCCTAACTCCGTGTGAAACAGCTACGCCCGGCTGACATTGTGGTAGAGCCTTCTTTTGAGAGAACTAAGTCTCTATCTGCAGCGTTCTGCTAGACTCCTGTTCTTCCTGACCCCGGTTACGTATCAGCACTGTTGGGCCCCTCTGTGACCTGAAGTCCAGCAGGGTCTCCGGTTTTTCCCACTAGCCGTAAAGGTACTAGCAAGCTCGGACCCGGTGTCCGGTAGTGCAGAGTGGAGGTAAGCTATCGTTGCTATTTCTCCTCAGTCACTCTCTTTCCCTTTTTCCACTTGCCTGTCGTCCTACTCACACCTTTAACATAAGCACAACAGCAGTAGATGTCAGCTTCCTTCCCTTCACCGCTCTCCAAGCGTCGGCACACTTACTTTTCTGAAACTCTCACTGTTGGACTCTCAGTGGACTCAACCTTGACCAGACCAAGTGGCAATCCTTCCCACTACACTGGACTCCACGATATAAGCTGAGTGTTTGCTGAAGTCCTCAGGCTTTCAGATAAGTCTTTCTTTCTGGCTAGAGTTCCCTAGCTCGTCTGCTCTCCAACACGCTCTGACACAGACTAGTGTAATCTGAGCTCTGAGCTAGAATGTCTAGAATGCATACTGCTGCGTCTCTCCACACCCTTATATACCTGCGTAATCTAAAGGGCTCCCTCTGGTGGCACCAGGAAAATGTGGAGTGTGAATGAATATCGGGTGATTGTGAATTACCTTTCATGCATCCTCCTGGGTAACATGTGGCACCAAGCGCAGCTGGGCTACACATCGCCATCAGAGAAATGAACAGAACGTTGCTGTGAAAGCTTCCCTAGAGCGCCACACTTACAATGGATTTTAACTGTTCTATAGCAATGTATAAAGCTGGAGTCTTTCACAGCAACGTTCATTTCTCTGGTGGCAATCTGTGTATCTGAGGAAGGTCTATGAATGGACCGAAATGTTATGTTTTCACTGTGGATTGCATTTTCAAATAATTCCATTAAATTCCTAAGATTAGAGTGCCAAGATCTTCTATCACATATTTCAGATATTTATGACGTATACTGTCAATATTCCATAAATACCGGTTTGAACAATCCCTTTAATACAGAATCTTGTTTTATCTATCTGTTGTCAGTCCTTGATGCTTCTATGGGACCAAGGACTGATAACAAAAATGGAAGTAACCATGTGGTCCATTTGGATATAATCAGCAATCTCCAGTTATATTTAGCTGGTGGGCGCCCAAACCTACTTTTACCTACTAGAGTATAAATTCAATTCATAACTGAGATAAATGGAGATTAGGATATTTTGTAATGTCACAAAGTTGTCCTGATAGTGAACCACTTTGCCAGACATATAGAAAATGGACATTAGATCGAAACATGAAGGAGGCTAATGGTTGCACATAGAAGTGCTTCTCACAAAATTGGAATATCATCAAAAAGTTAATTTATTTCAGTTCTTCAATGCAAAAAGTGAAATTCATATATTATATACAGTCATTACCGACAAAGAGATCTATTTCAAGTGTTTATTTCTGTTATTGTTGATGATTATGCCTTACAGCCAATGAAAAACCAAAAGTCATTATCTCAGTAAATTAGAATAATTAACAAAAAACACCTGCAAAGGCTTCCTAAGCGTTTAAAAAGGTCCCTTAGTCTGTTTCAGTAGCTCCACAATCATGGGGAAGACTGCTGACTTGACTGATGTCCAGGAGGAAGTCATTGACACACTCCACAAGGAGGGTAAGCCACAAAAGGTCATTGCTAAAGAAGCTGGCTGTTCCCAGAGTGCTGTATCCAAGCATATTAATGGACAGTTGAGTTGAAGGAAAAAATGTGGTAGAAAAAGGTGCACAAGCAACCGGGATAACCGCAGCCTTGAAAGGATTATAATATATGAGTTTTAGTTTTTGTATTGAAGAAGTTAAATGTATTAACTTTTTGATACAGTAAAGATGTATATCTTTGTACCGTGTTAGCCAGTAGATAGAAAAATATTTTTTTTTATTTTTCTTAACTTTTTGATGTTATTCTAATTTAGTGTGAAGCACTTGTATCTAGTCTAAATAAAGGACAATGATCTTTGGAAGAAAGCATTTTCATCATTCAAAATTATCACTGTAAGTGTAAAAGACAAATATAATTTCATCCTACAGAAAGAGTAACAGGACTAATGTTCTTAAATGACTTGCTGCAGTAAAATCTCACTGTACTACTAATGCAGTAGTAATGAAAAGTATGCCATTTACTAGAAAAGCATAAAATATCACTCTCAGCACCCACTCATTTTTAATATTGTCTATCAGTAATGAATGACTCACTAATCTACAATGTCGGGGAAATCTGTGAGACCTTCTATGTCTCCACCAACTGGGGAGGGTCCTGGCTTCCATATGGATTTCGAGATGAAGCTGCTGTTACAACAAATCTCTGTGGAATTGAAGATGACACATTGCTTTCTTTCCCCTTGAAGTCTGGATTTTGAGCATTTGGAGGAGGTTAATTACATTCTTGCTGGGTCAAGAGGTTTGAAGATGGTCTTTTTATAATAAATAGCCATTATTGTCAAGGATGTTACATTTTTAGTGACTTCTTGTTGCTGACATTGAGGCAACCCATATCTGAGAGTATTGTCATGCAGCAAATTTTCTAGTCAATTGATATGTAGGTTGAGTTCTTCGTGTGTCTCTATATGTTCAGCTCTTTCTTTGGAAGATTAAATATAAGGTATGTCTGTAGCAGCCCAAACCACAAGTATAAAATTCTACCCTCTACATGCATCCCAGACGTAAGGAGTGCAGTCAAGTTCTAATGTTTGGTTGGAGGTACGTTATAAGAAGAGTCAAATTGAAAGATAGCTACAGTACTTTCGGTTGTATTCTATGCTCGCTAGAAAATGTGCCCAGCTTGCCCAGAAAAAAAAGATATTAGTGGTTAATAGAATCAATTTTTAAGAACAATGTTTAATTCAGTGGTCAACCAGTGTTCCTTGATGGCCTAGCGGGATAATACCCAAAAAAGTGAACTCTATTTCCTTCTTCTATGACAAATGCAAAAAATATATTGCAGTTACTAAAAACTTTAAAAGGAGTCTGTCAGCACAAAATGATTGTTCAAATCAAGCACAGATGCGGGATACAGAGTTGGCGTGGCCAAAAAGTTCAGTGGACATTCCCACCTACTTGTTTTCCATCTATCTCCACACCCTTTTCCTTGATGGACAGCTATGAGTTTACAGAGGCAAAGAGAAATATTTAGACTTGAGAGTCCTCAGTGGTTGATACCTTTTAATGGCTAACTGAAAAGATGGTAACAAATTGCAAGCTTTCGAGACTACGCAGGTCTCTTCATCAGGCAAAGACTAAAACAAAAGCTGAAGAATCACATATTTATACACAAGAGGACACAGGAATAATGCAATAGGTAAGACAAGTGACGTGAAGCAGAACTGTCATTATGGCAGAGGGATTAACATAAATATGACTAGTTCATAGATAAGGAGTGACTATGAACTAGTCATATTTATGTTAATCCCTCTGCCATAATGACAGTTCTGCTTCACGTCACTTGTCTTACCTATTGCATTATTCCTGTGTCCTCTTGTGTATAAATATGTGATTCTTCAGCTTTTGTTTTAGTCTTTGCCTGATGAAGAGACCTGCGTAGTCTCGAAAGCTTGCAATTTGTTACCATCTTTTCAGTTAGCCATTAAAAGGTATCAACCACTGAGGACTCTCAAGTCTAAATATTTCTCTATCTACTGGCTAACACGGTACGAAGATACACATCTTTCCTATATCAGAGGCAAAGATAAATAGAAGACAAGTAGGTGGGAATTAGAGTAGAATCAGATGATACTGCATGTATATGATGGCATGTCTGGAATAAAAAAGATCAAATATGTTAGATTACAAGACCTTAGCTAAACATGCATTTAGGGGTGTCAGAAGGACTAGTCATTGTCAAAAAATTGCTTTTGCCTGACATCTATCTAAAGTATTTCAGCACATCCAAAACAGTTGGCACTGCATTGTAGAAGTCTACCAGGAGTGCAGCAATGATGAATGCCCAAAAAACTCCTGTAGGTGCTCAGCCGTATGTTGTTCAATATTATTCAGTATTCAAAAGAATAAATAAGATGTGGTGCTGCATCTTACTTCTAAAATGTTTATAAAGTTTTAACTCCTTCTCCCCACTGAGTTGTGCGATAAGCTGCCAGATAAGTGCAAGGAGAGGACACAAGACTAGTTATTGGTAACATATTTGTGATGAGTACTCGAGCTGGCCATATAAAGAGGGGAAGGGGTGGTAATCATTCATATCACATCCTAGACCTGGAACGCTATCAGTAACCCATCACCATGAATAGCCTTAGGTGCTAAAAAACCTTGTCAAATCGATGTACAGAGTTGTACTGTTTATTTTACAAGAGCGAAATCTCTGTAGCCCCAAGACATAGAAAAATATTCCTCTGGCAATGACATAGGAGACTGCAAGTCATTGTGGCATTGTTATTGGCCATACAACTTTGCAGGCTTAGGCTACTTTCACACATCCGTTTTCTGCTGGCCGGCACAATCCGTCCAATATATAAAAAGACGGATCCGGCGCAGAGTGTTGAAAAACTGATGCCATGGATCTGATTTTAAGCCGGATCCGTTGTGAAGTTTTGAACCCGGAAAATGCAGTGCACGCATGCCTGGAACGGATAGAGAGAGCGAGAGAGAAAGAGAGAAAGAGAGAGAGAGAGACCAGGCGTGTTCCGAGCTGATAAATGGAATGCGGTGGCTGGATCAGGCTAAAGACTGATCCAAGGGCTGGATTCTCCCATTGACTTTCATTGTACCCCAGAGCCGGTTGCACCGCATCCGCTGCTGTCCTGTTTTTGCGCCAGACACAAAAAAACTTTACAACATGCGTTGTGTCCAACAGCCGGAAACGAAATTTGAGATGGATCCTGCAAAAAACGGACAAAACGCAAGCACATGAGGTGCGATCCGGCGCTAATGCAACTCAATTAGAAAAAAACGGATCCTGCGGCGCATGGAAACCCGATGTGTATGTTGGATACCAGCGCGCTGCTGCAGGGGAGCTGGTAACCAAGGTAAACATCGTGTTTCCAGGTGCAGCGCAGCGCCTGGAAACTCGATGTGTACCTTGGTTACCAGCTCCCTGCACCAGCGCGCTGGTATGCCGGTAACTAAGCGACATGTGTCGCTTGTTACCGGCATACTCGCTGTCCTGATCGCTGCTGAGATCTGCCTGTTTGGCAGCTTAGCAGCGATCATGTAGCGACCCAGCAGCGATCCTGACAAGTTCATATGTTGTCGGGATCGCTATGTGAGACGTACACATTAGGTCTAACCAAATGATAGAGTTTATAATCTTATGTGTAAAAAGTAGTTAGGAATCTGTTAAAAGTGGTTGGTGAAAAGTCCCCTGTAACAATGTGTCGCCACAGTCAGCATCCATGGACCATAATGTAATTAGGCCAAATGGAGTGTAATGTAATTAGGCCTCCATTGGCATTCCCTGTTCTGCATCTCCTGGGAGGTATGTGTGTGCTTGTTCCTCTCTGCAGGGGGCCTCCCTGATACACAACATTACAGACTGGCCTAAAGGTACTGCCACACTAAACAATCCCGCTAGCGATCACAATAACGACGCATACTAATGCGATCGCTAGCGGGATTGTTTCTATATCGCTAAATGCGGTCACATTTAGCGATATAGTTAACGACGCTATCGCCGTTAGCGATCTTCTTAACGACTTTAGCGGTACAAAAGTACCGCTAAATCGCTAAGAAAAGGTGCCACACAGCGATAAGATACTTACCCAGCGGGAGCGCCGACGAGAAAATAGGGTCCGGAACGATTCCAGCGACGAGCGAGATCACAGCAGGAAGCTCGTCGCTGGAAGCTGCCGCACTGAACAATATCGCTAACGGGATCGCTAAATAGTGACGTTTTTTAGCGATCCCGTTAGCGATATTGTTTAGTGTGGCATACCCTTAAGGCAAGATTTCACTGACCTTTTTTCACTTTTTAAATTTAGTATACCAGATTTTTAAAGTTGTGGGATGTGAGTATTTCTATCCAACTAGCGGACTGGTCCCAAGGAGAAGGTAGAAAAGGAAATGCATATGTTTGGGGGTCATTATTGGTGCTATACCTTAGAAGGGCTAAGATCTACTGCTGAGGCCAGATTACTACATGGGCATTTAGAGACTTTTTTTTGGTACCCTCAAGAAAGAATGTCTTGGGGCTGTTTTGAGATCAGCAAGAGCCAGTTGCTAAAAAGGAGAAGCAAAATAGGACACATGTGTTAGAAATGTTTTTCAGTTGTTAGAAACACTTACGAGGCGCAGTATTGCTGTATGTGATGGATAGATTTTTTTTTTGCATTTGGTTTATTTTACTTTCTATTCTTGCTGAATGATTACCAGTTTTTCTTTCCGAGCCTCAACCAAATCTATGCAATCTACAAGAATCAAATAATTTCCAGGCTCAGTACTCCCAAATGTGGCATATATGAATAAATACATGAGCTCATATATATTTTAATAGAGATCGGTTGAATGAGCTACGACCAACTCTACAGGAACTACTTTCATTACGAAACCATTCTTGTTTGCACAAAGAAAAGTCAATCTTTGATCTGCCGTCATTCTGCTAGCGGGAAATTAGTGAAAAACTATTGTAGATTAGAAACAAAACAAATTTTATTTTATGTTCTGTTTTCTATAGTTCTGTAGTCCATTTCCATAACAATTGTTCACTTGTGAAAGGGAAAATTACATTGTTAAACATTTAACAAGCTTTTGTTGATCACAAATATCTTGATCACACATTGTAGTACGAGTTGCTAATGAGAGCTTCCTTGTTTTAATTTCGGGACCTTATTTACTTAGAAATATTATTGTTTACATTCACTTTTACATATAATTTCTCAATTTTTATGACTTTTTAGCCTAGAACAGAATATCATGGGGCCACAGAAAACCAGGACGTGGCCACATCTATCATCAGATTCATCAAAGTGCTGATTTTTGTCTACCAGAAATTTTATTTTTGTCCCTGACTAGAGAGGCATTTCTGGCAAAGTGCACAGAGGAGCACACCTACAGAGGAATTGTGCCGAATTTATCAAATGGCGTTTGCTTCTTAATGAATTTGGTGCACTGCCCTCCATCAAAGCTGGCGTAGTTCGAGCACATGCTACACCAGTCTTAATTAGTTGGACTTAATACCTTTTATATGCACTATACAAACTCAAATGTTTGGTTAAATGCGGTTGTATCAACTGGACAACTCCTTACAATACAGTTGTCCTTGATCCCTTGATCTCTGTAGATCTAGTTTCTTTAAAGATGTGACTGCTTTGTTATAAATATATTTAATACATGATTAAAGTTGTAAAACTTGTTTATATACTGTACATTCAGCTTGAATCCAACCACAGTCCCATCCTGGCTTAGCGTTGTGTCTTCATAAACAGTGCCCTCTGTACTAATCATTCAATGGCTCCAGTACATGTGACATGAAGCCCTAAAGGAGCAGATGATCCATCACATGACCCACATGTCCATGCTCTGAATCTATCATCCGGTGTATCCTCTCTAGAATTTTTGTTCCATTTTCTGATACACATGCACTTCATGAGAAGTGATGCATGATGAATCCAGAGTGGTGCTTTTTACGTGTGGCGCAGCATTAGGAACTTTTGTGGATGTGGCAGAATTCACATTACAAGTGACATAACTTTATATCATATAATAAAATAAATAAACTTGTAGCAAAGCAGCCACCTCCTTTATTCCAAGCAGCAAGCTTTAGTTGGTGAAAAAAAGCTCTAGAATTGCAATAATTTAGTGTTATAAGGAGTCATTTCAAATGAATGTCCGACCGTGTAACATATTGACTCCAATAAAACAGTAGCTGCTCTTACTGTGCCTCCTCACTTGCTTTATTTTTCGGAGTACTGTACAGGTCCGGATAATTCTTTGAACTTGCAGATTTAGGGTTAATCTGCAAGTTAACAGTGTTATTTAGTTGCCTGGCTGCGGTGCAGTGCTGGGAGAAAATGAACTTTATTTCTCCCAGGAGTCACCGGCTTTCAGTCATATAGACGTGCCGGCCTAGATACAGTCTCCGCTTACAACACTGAGAGTGGTGGCAGTAGGCATGCACCAGCACTGACTGACAGTGAGCTTTACGTCAATGCCGGGGTGTGCTTACTGCTGCTACTTTCAGTTCTGTGAGTGGTGACTATAATTGCTCGTGGCATGCCTGAGTCACTGAAAGCTGGCGGCTCCTGGGAGAAATAAGATTTATTTTCTCACATGTCCCTCACTTTCAGTACTTCAGCCAGGCACTTCTATAATGCTATTAACCTGCAGACTGACCCTATATCTGCTGGTTAATAGTTTTATTGGACCTGACAGGTTCCCTTTAGTGGAGCTGATCAGTAGTACTAGACAACAAGCCCTTCACAGTGTATGGTTTTGAGTTGTTCCTGAATACCCCAAGTGGCTGGGGTATGCTCTAGCTGATGAGTAGTTGGGTAGTGGCTGTTGTACCATCAATGGTCTGATATTTATTTTTTTATCCTGGGACTAGTTTATCAGTATCCTAATCTTAGAAAACTTCTTGAAAAAGTCAAATGGCTTTCAGCTCATTGTGAAATGACAACTTTAGGTTTGACTTTAAGCTAAGTTTTATACTATCAGACCAAGACACATAAAGAATAATTCAAATGTAATGTCTAACAGAGAAAAGCAGGATTATATTAGGAGAACCAAACTAGGATGAGACAATATCGGATCTAATAGGCAGAAAAATGCCCATTGTAAGGGACCTGACTGATATAATTTAGTTCCATTACCTCCTTTAGCTTCTTGTCTTAAGATAAAATTGCTTTTTTGATAATCTGGAAGCAAAAAAAACAAATGTCAATTTTTACTTTAATAAGACAAGGAAAGGACACACAGCCATTC
>JARQOD010000004.1:484809090-484914480 GCA_033576555.1 Oophaga sylvatica
AATGATAAAATGCAAAAGTGACCAAAACAGCTAAAAAAGATGAGAATAGAGAAATGGTCTGTGGTCACCACTTGCAGAACCACTCCTTTATAGGGGGTGTCTTGCTAATTGCCAATCATTTGTACCTGTTGTCTGTTCCATTTGTACAACAGCAGGAGAAATTGATTCATAATTGGTGTTGCTTTGTTATTGGAGAGGTAGATTTCACAGAAGTGTGATTGACTTGGAGTTACATTGTGTAGTGTTAGTGTTCCCTCTATTTTTTTGAGCAGTGTATATATTGAATTAAAAGTAGAGCAAAGTTCTCCAGCATATGTGCAGGACAGAAAGACACTAAATAATTATAATCTAGAGGTTATTGAATCTTTCGAGATTCAAATTCAGCAAATCAGTCAAATTTGACAGGAAAATTTGATTCCTTCAAAGTGTTATGCATTGCATGTTGAATGTTCCTTACACTCGAGGGCCACTATAGACCTCAGGGCATTATAAATGTAGGATGCTAAAAAAAATACTCATCTCCAGCTCACCTGTGCAATAGCAACCACAGTCCTTCCCTCTAGTCCTCTCTTTTTGAACTCTACCATTGTGTGCATACTCTTTGGCCATCTTCACTGTTACCAAGTCTCTTATACTGCGGCATATCGTGCTGTCGCGGTACACGTTGTGACATCAAAATGTCTTGACGTGCATCGTCTGTGGCCTATTCAGCACCTCGGACCTAAATGTTAGGATGTGACAACATGCATGGTGCACAGTAATGTCAGAGGCTTGGTTTTCACTAGAAATTTTTGCACAGAGTAAGCAGGCCAAAGCACAGAGAACGAGATGACAGGCTATGGAGGTGGCAGAAAGGTGAGACGTGACGTCTATATCAATTTTTCTTTTTTTACCTTTTACCGTCCCGCTATTATTACTCAAATTGGAGGATGCTAGCACCATTTTCCTGAAATCTCATTACAAATCACAAAAAATCTAAGCAATATTCAATTCTACTCGAAAAATTTTGCTCATTTCTGTATTGAACCCAACTGCTTCTTTCAGTTACTAACACACTAGCAGTTAAATTAACACTTTATCATATAGATGAATAGATTTACTTGGTTTATTTAGTCCAAGCAATCAGAAAAATTGGGGATTAAAGGGTGTTTTGAGGTTTGTGAATCCTAATATTAGGCAAAATGCCTGCTGTCAGAATTCTCCGATACCCACGGTGCGACCTGGTGGTCACATTACCGCAAGTATGTGATATGCATACTCCTGACCACATTCCGAATAGATGTGCACAGCGTCGATCAAGTTACTTGTGTTGAGTGAGGCAGCGCACATCTAGTCAGAATGTAGCTGAGAGTATGACACCAGAGAAACCTGATCGCGCAGTGTGCATGATGTCAGGACTCACAAGTCTGCAGTCACATACAGTGACTGCAGACTTTCATGCCAAACCTCAACAACCCCTTTAAGGCACTTTTTCCTAGGTCGATAATCAGTCAATTAAGCATAAAAATTCTTGTTCCAGATCATTACATCATGAGAACATGGAAGAATCAGCTAATATTTGAGCAAACACTTATCCGTTAGCTAATTAACATTTTTATATCTTAAGGGTATGCCACACTAAACAGCGTCGCTAACGAGATCGCTAAAATATGTCACTATTTAGCGATCTCGTTAGTGACGCTGTTTTGTGTGGCATGTAGCAACGACGTGGCCCCTGCTGTGATCTCGCTGATCGTTCACTAGAGTTCTGGACCGTATTTAGATCGTTGGCGTCCCGCTGGTGAGCCTATATCGCTGTGTCTGGCACCTTTTGTGAACGATGTGCGCTGTTTTTTACATCGCAATGACCGCCAAAGTCGTTAAGGAGATCCCTAACCGCTTATGAGTCGTTAACGAGATCGCTAAGTGTGGCAGCTACTAGCGACATTAAAACGATCACAAAAACGATCGCATTAGTATGCATCGTTATTGTGATCGTTAGCGGGAGCGTTTAGTGTGGCAGTACCCTTAAGAAATAACTATTGTCAGCAGCTGACATGCAAATTTTATGGTAACCAATCGTTTGCATATTTGTCTTATGCAGATTAAATCAGCTATCGAAAAGAGCCTGTTAACGATAGCCGACTGTCTTATATTGTTGAACAGTGCTCATTATGAGTCGATAAAAGGAGTCTTATGGATGTTCCCCAAACATCCACACATACGCCACTTAGAGCATATAGAGCCTATATACTGTAGGACAGCATAGCTTGGATATTAAATCACCAGGTTATCATGAGATTTTGGTAATTTTTGTACATAAATTTATACATTTAATTTTTTGCTATATCTCTGCGTCTCTCAACAATTTTGCTTGGTATATTTTTGGGGGTTTTGTGTGAAATTGTGTCCAATTTACTTTTTTTCTGTGTTTTTTTTCATGTCGTTGCATACATAGAAAATAAACACATGTATAAAAAAACATGTATAATTGCAATAATTTTCTTGAAGAAATATTTAATTTTCTGGAACAATTTGATGGGTGCCAACATCTTCGGCCGTGACCGTACATTCATTTTACATAGAAGTTTTCCCCTTTTTACGGACCTCATCACTGATATAAGGAGGTGACTATATCTGGTGACTTCATGCCTTATACAATAAATCAGCAATTGCTTTTTAATCTCTGATCTTATACCATTTTGTGCTTCTTTCTCTTGGCAGCTGCCCACTCGTATTTGCAGCTTATAACCATTTATTCTACTTTTTTATTGCACTGCTAAGTGCTTCCTGTGATCCATATACATTTCCTATTGATTTCACACACAAACTGCGAAAAGGAGAGATCCTCTATTGGTTTATTAATAATGATAACAATTATACAAATGACAGGCTTGTAAAGGACACTTCAGCGTGACACCAGCATGTCTGATTTATAGGGTTTGTGCTGTGAACTTGTTCGTGCAGGCACCTTTCTGTTTGGACCACATCCTTTTCAAAGTGCAATATTAAAAGCATAGACAATTAAATTATTGCCTGCAGTATCAGAAAACTTTCAGTTATTACTAGCAAAACATTATATGTGGAATGATGCCAGTAATGCTGTATATAGTGGACATTTCCTTACAATTATGCAGAATTTAGAATTGAGGGTTTTTCCCATCTTGGCAATTTATCAACTATTCAAAGGATCGGTGATGACTATCTGATCGAGAGGTGTCCTACTGCTTGGACATCAATCTTGGCGATAGGGCCCTGACGTGGCATCCTTGAATGGAGCAATGACTGCGGATGGACATCATTGCTTTTTATTGTCTATGACAGGGATCCCCAACTCCAGTCCTCAAGGCCCACCAACAGGTCATGTTTTCAGGATTTCCTTTGTATTGCACAGGTGATGCAATTAGCACCTGAGTAATACTAAGGAAATCCTGAAAACATGACCTGTGGTGGGCCTTGAGGACTGGAGTTGGGGAACCCTGGTCTATGAGACTGATGGAGATTTCAGAGTAGATGACTTGTCCAAGCTCAACTATCCCTCCACTCACATGAGGCACTGCAAAGTCATATTTGACTGGTCCCAGAAATGAGATCCCATAGATCAGCAATTTATGACTTATGACTTGCTAAGATAGGAATAACGCTAAATGGGAAGCGCAAAAAGTCTCATTACATAATAAGAAGTACGATCCTAAGGTTATCCCATATAAGTAGGACAAAGTTTTAATTTCAAATAGTTTTGTTTCTTCACAGAAAGAAATTGTACACTAGGCTATGCCACACTTCTTCATGGATTAGGAATCAACTGTTTTGCTAGGAATATTTATACCCCCTTTGATCAAAAATTGCACTTCTAAATTCATTTTGTTCCATGAACAAAATACATTTTAATTAATAGTTCTTAGAATAAAAATAAGTTCCACAATTGGATGTGTTTAAATAAAATGTTCCTGTGCCGAGATAATCTTATTAATGTGCCCCTGCTCTGTACTGTGTAATGCCTGTGTCTGACCGTACAGGATTATGGTCTGATCATACCACAGCTCCTGGGCAGGGGAGGAAGCAAAAGAGTATACAGACAGGACAGCACGGGATCACAGCTGATTCTTTCTGTGAGGTAAAACATTGCTTAAACACAGGCAGGAAAATGTTTTATCTCACAGAAATAATCATCTGAGATTCATCAGCTGCAACCCAGATCCATGGTCCACATCAGTGCTCTCTGGTAGTGGAAAGAAGCTTTGCAGATTTTTTACATTTCTGGCTAACCCAGGGTAGCATTTCATGTGCCGGTCTGGCGTGTCATCATCTGTGCGGCGTGCGTATCAAAGGTGACGTCACACTAGCTCAGCTAATCATAAACCAAGCCTAGGATCCCCAAAAGTAAGGAAATGTAAGCAGTTCTTGAACATAGCTAGAGACTATTGACAGAGACCATAGACCAGGATAATGGGAAGCAATCTGCTCATCTCTAGTGGCTATTTGAAGATCATAAAATGCATTAGTCTTTGATATCCACATTGACAAATTTTTGCGTTACAATCCACATTATACTAAGCCTTCCCAAATATGAGAAATTGGGTTCTGCCATTTGGGAAAGCTCAGTAAAATGTTGATCTTTGGCATGTTCATGGCAACACAAATTCATTATGGCAATCTCAAGCAATAGTTTTTATATTCAACAATATGCTTATTGCCCAGATTGCTGGAGAACGCAAATTATGTCCTGTCCTATATTTTCTACCCTTTCTATTTCCTTTATTAGCAAATGAAAGCATTTTCTAGTAATTACGATGAAAAAAATGGGAATATATAATGGAAAGAATGGGATAATGCAGAGGGGGCTACTGAAGCAGTGGGGGTAAGAGCGGAAAGATAAATCACGCCAGACATATTTCACCTCAAGGAAAGCTAAGTGACTGGTCAGAAGGCCTATTTATCATATTCCGGCAGCCTGGCAGCTGGTTAACCAGACACACAAGGATAGTCAATAAACTCTGTTGAGTAATACTACTGCTTTGACTTGTCTGCCTTTTAATTTGGTGAATAAATAAATCCGCTCCACCGGGGGCTGATCGCCCACCTACCTCAGCTGCCTGTGCAGTAAATTCATGTCATTAAATAGTAGTGAGCTGTGTACAGTCACCCAGAATGATTGCAACTGAATGGTCAATGCAAGACTCACAAGTGCCTCGACTTCTATTAATCTGTACATATGCAGTGGATGAACAAAGTCTACACGCCCCTGTTAATATGCCAGGTTTTTACAATATCAACAAACCACACCAGGAAGAGTCTTTTCAAAACTTTTCCCACCTTTAATATATATCATAATCAGCACAAATCAATTGAGGAAGAGGTTGAAATTATTTTGAGGTGGAAAATAGAAATAGCAAATTTCATATAATATGGTTGCATAAGTGTGAATGGGGGATGTAGCTGTGTCAGAATTAGCCAATAACATTTCAACTCATATTAAATACCGTAATATTCAGTACACCGCTGCAACCATATACAGTGATTCTGTTTTAATTCATATAAAGTGTTCCAGACAATTTCTAAGTTGTACTTAACAGCAAATGCTATGGTGTATAAACAGCATACAACATAGCAAAAGGATCTCATTATTGAAAGTTATCAGTCAGGAAAAGGGTACAAAACATCTCGAAGACATTAAATATACCATGGAACATTATGGAAATGCCTATCAAGAAGTGGCTTAATTATGACTCAACAATCAACAGAAACATTACCTAGAACTGCATATCCCTCAAAAATGTATGAAATGTCAAGAAGAAAATTGGTCTGGGGAGCTGCATAAAGGCCTACAACAACATTAGCCCCTTCATGACCGGAGCTTTTTTGGTTTTGAGTTATTGTTTTTTGCTACCCTTCTTCTCAGAGCCATAACTTTTTTATTTTTCCGTTAATATAGCCGTGTGTAGGCTTGATTTTTGCGGGAAGAGTTGTACTTTTGAACGACACCATTGATTTTACCATGTCGCGCACTAAAAAATGGGAAAAAAAAATCCAAGTGCGGTGAAATTGCAAAAAGAAGTGAAATCCCACACTTGTTTTTTATTTGGCTTTTTTACTAGGTTCACTGAATGCTAAAATTGACCTGCCTTTATGATTCTCCAGGTCATTACAAGTTGATAGACACCAAATATGTCCAGATTCTTTTTTTATCTAAGTGGTGAAAAAAATTTGAAACGTTGTAAAAAATAAAAAAATTGCACCATTTTCCGAGACCCGTAGCGTCTCCATTTTTAATTGGGTGAGGGGTTATTTTTTGTGTGCCAACCTGACATTTTTAATGATACCATTTTGGTGCAGATACAATCTTTTGATCGCCCGTTATTGCATTTTAATGCAATGTCGTAGCGACCAAATAAACTTAATTCTGTCGTTTTGACTTTATCTCTCGCTATGCCATTTAGCGATCAGGTTAATCCTTTTTTTATGGATAGATCGGATGATTCTGATCCCTGTGATACCAAATTTGTGTATATTTTTTTTGTTAGTGTTTTATTTTGAATGGGTCGAGAGGGGGGTGATTTGAACTTTTATATTTATTTATTTTCAAAAACATTTTTTTTTTACTTTTGGCATGCTTCAATAGTCTCCATGGGAAACTAAAAGCTGCCACAATCCGATCGGCTCTGCTACATGGAGGCGATGATCAGATCGCCTCTATATAGCAGAATTAGTCACTTGCTATGAGCGCCGACCACAGTGTGGTGCTCACAGCAAGCCAGCACTGACAACCATAGAAGTCTCCAGGAGACCTCTGGTTGTCATGCCAATGATCCGGTGACCCACTGTCACATGACGGGGGTCACCAGTGGGCGGATTTTTGGCCCGATGGCCGGAAGCGTGAGTTAAATGCCGCTGTCAGCGTTTGACAGCGGCATCTAACTAGTTAATAGCCACAGGTGGATCGCAATTCCACCCACGACTATTCCTGGCACATGTCAGTTGTTCAAAACAGAAGACATGTCCCGAGAAAGATGTGGGCTCAGCGCCGGAGCCCACATCCAAGGAAGGGAGTCCGACGTCAGTGTACTATTACACCTGACGTCGGAAAGGGGTTAAAGGAGTTGCAGGAATATCTGTTAAACACAAGTTGTGTACTGAATGTGACAACAGTCTCCCATGTTCCTCAAATTACTGGCCTGTGGAATAGTGGGTAAGATGAAGCTTTTTCTTACAAAGAAAAGTGTTTAAGTCCAGCTACATTTGCTAAAAACAAATCAGGTCTACCAAAAGTATGTGGGAAAGAAAATGTGTTAGGGTGAGTTTTCCACGATCAGGATTCCTTCAGGAAATGCTGCGTGTTTGGCGCTGTGCGTTGGCGCAGCGCCAAACACGCAGCGTCCAGATGTTACAGCATAGTGGAGGGATTTCAAGAAATCCCGTCTCCACTATGCGTAACAACACGCAGGCGGAAGGCCTGCATTTCCGGACATGCGGTGCGTCTTTTCAGACCGCAGCATGTCCTAGCGTATTGCGGCGACGCTGCGTCGCCGCAACGGAATTTAACACAGGGCTATGTAGCCCTGCGTTCTTTCCGGATGTGTTTCGGAGGTGTCCGGAACACATCCGGAAAGAACGCGGGTCAAAAAGGGGGCGGGGCTTAGGACGGTGCTGAACTTCCACTCCGTCAAATGCGCTATAGTTCCGGACCGTGGAACCACAGCCTTATGGTCAAACCAGACCAGTGTTGAAGAGCTTACGCACAGTGGAGGCAGCATTATGCTTTGGGATTGTTTTTAGCAGCTCGAATTGAGACTTTGGCCAAGGTGGAAAAAATTACAAACTTTCAAAATGTTAGCAAATTTAGCAACAAAACCTTCAGAACTCTGCTAAAAACTGAAGATGAAGAGGAATTTCACCTTTCAGCACAACAATGACCCTAAGCATACCTCCAAATCAACAAAAGAATGGCTTTACCAGAAAAAGATTAAAGTTTTAGAATGGTGCAGCCAGAACACAGACCTAACTTTAACTGAAAATCTATGGGTTGACCTGAAGAGAACGCTGTACACAAAATATGTCCTGGAATTGAAAGGGGTACAGTGCTGGTTGCTGTGGACCAGAACGGAGTTCTCTTTACCCTGAAACTTAGTGTGATATGCAGTGGGGTGCTTTCTTTACTCACTTGTAGTTCGGAAGTCCTTGTTACCTCCCCATCCATGGGACTGAATACAGCTACATACATGACAGGAGACCTTAGGTCCAGTTCAATAGAATCAGCTTTACTATGTAATTTGGAAACATGCAGTTGCGGCACACAGATAGAGACAGAATCCTGTCCAGATGATGTTCCCTTTGTCCAGTGTACTATATGTCCCTGACTCCATTCTTCCCATTCTATCCCCACCTCAACAGTTCCTATTAGTATCGGGGCCTATATGTGCACAACAGCTTCCCTGAGGCCCACCATCCTTTCCTCTTGCTGAGACCTGGATGACAGCTTTCTCACAAGGGAGACAGAGACATGGGACTCAGTGCCTCTTCCTGACCCTAGGCCCAAGACTGCCCTGGGATCTTAACAAAGCTTCAGATGTGTCCTCATACTATTTGGAGATTTTGCACTGACAGGACCACTTTGCTGCTGCTGTATCACTGCCTTGAAACTTGTAAAACACTTCTCTGTCAAGCACATCCTCTGACTGAACTCTACTAGCACTTGACTCTGAACTTGACTCTCAACCTTACTCTCCTTGACTGACTGAGGAAATGCTTCCCCTTCTTATTTGATCTAACCCTTTCTAGTGTATGGGCTGTTCCCTTGTTGTTAACTATTTACTACTCTGAGTGACACAAATGATATCCCTATGATTTGTAATAGTTTCCTAACTGGGCAGACCTGCCCAATCCCTGGAATGGTGTTGTGAATGGGTTTGAGATGAGTTCTGAGCAGAGGCTCCCTCTGGTGGTTACAAGCGGTACTAGTGAGGATTGTGAGGACTGGGAATCAGGTGTTACTGATTGGTCTTATATAAGGGAGTCATTTTCCCATCAGGGTTGCCGGTGATCAATTGTTCTGGTCTGAATCCTTCTTTCCAGTTTCCCTTGTAGCCTGCTGTGTCGTGTCTGCATCTCCTGCTATCAGATAAGACAATTTCTTATTTTGTGTTTTTGCTATATTTTTGCATTTTGTCCTGCACTTCTGTGGGGGCCTTCTGGGTCCCCTCCGGGGCTTTTGCCCTCTCAGTTTAGTCCAGCCACTGTGTTTTGTACTTTTGCTTTTTCCAGTTTTTTTTCAGTGGCTGCTGTTTTGATTTTTTTACACCAGAGAACTAATTTAGGTGGTAGAGGTCGTGTGATCTCAGGTGATTTTGAAATTAGTAGAGTTGGTGTTTTTTCAGGGTTTTCTGAGATTGCAGTAAGTACCCTTCCTGTCCGTTTCTATTTAGATAGTTTGGGCCCCAGCGTTTGCTCATACTATTTTCTTTCTGTGTCAGTATTTCCTCTTGTCTAACCGCCATTACATGTTTGGGGGCTTTCTATATCTTTGGGGTTCTGCTCCGGGGCAGATAGCTTTCCTATTTCTATCTTTAGGTGTAGTTAGTTTCTCAGGCTGTGACAGGCGTCTAGGACCAACGTAGGAACGCTCCACGGCTGCCTCTAGTTGTGGTGGTTAGTCAGGGTACTGTGTTATGTTACGGTAGCTGAGGAGTGCAGGCAAAAAAAGGAAATACACCAGAGCAGTTGGAATCTATGAGATTGCAGTACCCTGACTAACCACCACAACTAGAGGCAGCCGTGGAGCGTTCCTAACGATGGTCCTAGACGCTCGTCACAGCCTGAAAACTAACTACACCTAAAGATAGAAATAGGAAAGCTATCTGCCCCGGAGCAGAACCCCAAAGATAATAGAAAGCCCCCAAACATGTAATGGCGGTTAGACAAGAGGAAATACTGACACAGAAAGAAAATAGTATGAGCAAACGCTGGGGCCCAAACTATCTAAATAGAAAAGGACAGGAAGGGTACTTACTGCAATCCAGAAAACCCTGAAAAACACCAACATACTAATTTCAAAATCACCTGAGATCACACGACCTCTACCACCTAAATTAGTTCTCTGGTGTAACAAAAACAGCAGCCACTGAAAAAACTGGAAAAAGCAAAAGTACAAAACACAGTGGCTGGACTAAACTGAGAGGGCAAAAGCCCCCGGAGGGGACCCTGAAGGCCCCCACAGAAGTGCAGGACAAAATGCAAAAATATAGCAAAAACACAAAATAAGAAATTGTCTTATCTGATAGCAGGAGATGCAGACACAACACAGCAGGCTACAAGGGAAACTGGAAAGAAGGATTCAGACCAGAACAATTGATCACCGGCAACCCTGATGGGAAAATGATTCCTTAAATAAGACCAATCAGTAACACCTGATTCCCAGTCTTCACAATCCTCACTAGTACCGCTTGTAACCACCAGAGGGAGACTCTGCTCAGAACTCATCTCAAACCCATTCACAACAGTACCCCCCCCTTGAGGAGGGGTCACCGAACCCTCATTTGAGCAACCAGGTCGGTCAGGATGAGTTCTATGATAAGCACGGATAAGTCTCCTAGCATGGATGTCCGAAGCAAACACCCAAGAATTATCTTCCTGACCATAACCTCTCCATTTAACCAAATACTGGAGTCTTCGTCTAGAAAAACGAGAATCCAATATTTTCTCAACCACATACTCCAGATTGCCCTCAACCAAAACAGGGTCAGGAGGCACAGCAGCAGGAACCACTGGCTCAACAAACCTCTTCAACAAGGACTTGTGGAACACGTTATGGATCTTAAATGTCCCTGGAAGAAGCAAACGAAAAGAAACAGGATTAATAATCTCCATGATCTTATAAGGTCCAATGAACCTAGGCTTAAATTTAGGAGATGCTACTCTCATAGGAATATTCTTTGAGGACAACCAGACCAAGTCCCCCACTTTAAAACCGAGGACCATCAGTCCTATGCCGGTTAGCAAACCGCTGGGCCTTCTCCTGAGAGAAGGACAACCTCTCCACTACCTGGTCCCAAATCTGCCGCATACGCTCAACAACAGAGTCAACACCTGGACAGACAGAAGCCTCCGCCTGTCCTGAAGAAAATCGAGGGTGAAACCCAGAATTACAGAAAAACGGAGACATCAAAGTGGCAGAGCTAGCCCTATATTAAGAGCAAACTCAGCCAAAGGCAAAAAAGAGACCCAGTCATCCTGATCAGCAGACACAAAGCATCTTAGATAAGTCTCCAATGTCTGGTTTTGTTCTCTCAGTTTGACCATTGGTCTGAGGATGAAATGCCGAGGAGAAAGACAATTGAACACCCAGTTTAGAACAAAATCCTCAAAATCTGGAACAAACTGGACTCCTCTGTCAGACACAATGTTCTCAGGAATGCCGTGTAAAACGAACCACGTGCTGAAGAACAAACGGCACCAATCAGAGAGGAAGGCAACTTAGGTAATGGCACAAGATGTATCATTTTGAAACCTATCACAAATTACCCAGATGGTGGTCATCCGAGAAACGGAAGATCGGAAATGAAATCCATAGAGATATGGGTCCATGTCTCTTGGGCACAGGCAATGGCATCAACAAACCACTAGAGCGAGAGCAAGGCTTGGAGCGAGAGCAAGTCCCGCAGGACTGCACAAATTCCCTGACATCGCGAGACAAGGTAGCGCCACCAAAAGGACCGACTAACCAAGTCTCTGGTACCAAAAATTCCAGGATGCCAGCCAATGCGGAACAATGAATCTCAGACATCACACTCTTTTTCCATTGGTCCGGACAAACAATTTTCCAACAGGGCAGCGCTCGGGCCTATCCTCCTGACACCCCTCCAGAGCAAGTCTCAAATTGGGCGAGATGGCGGAAAGAACTACACCCTCTTTCAAAATAACAGAAGGATCAGATAACTCAGGAGAGTCCGCAAGGAAACTCCTCGAGAGGGCATCCGCCTTAACATTCTTAGTGCCAGGAAGAAAGGAAACCACAAAATTAAAACGTGTGAAAAACAAGGCCCACCTGGCCTGTCTAGGATTGAGTCGCTTGGCAGATTCCAGATAGACCAGATTCTTATGGTCCGTAAGGACCACCACCTGATGTTTGGCTCCCTCCAGCCAATGTCTCCACTCTTCAAAAGCCCACTTCATGGCCAATAACTCCCGATTACCCACGTCATAATTACGTTCATAGGAGAAAATTTTCGAGAGAAAAAGGCACAAGGGTTACTTTTAGAGGTCTCTGGATCTTTTTGGGACAAAACGGCACCTGCCCCAATTTCAGAGGCATCAACCTCCACCTGAAATGGCAGAGAAACATCAGGCTGCCGTAGAACAGGAGCAGAAGTGAATCTCTGCTTAAGTTCCTGAAATGCAGAGACTGCCTCAGGAGGCCAATTCACCACATCAGAACCCTTTCTGGTCAAATCAGTTAATGGTTTAACAATAACAGAGAAATTACCAATAAATTTACGATAAAAATTGGCAAAACCCAAAAATCTTTGAAGAGCCTTTAATGAAGTAGGTTGGACCCAATCACAGATGGCCTGAACCTTGACCGGGTCCATTTCAATAACAGATGGGGACAAAATGAATCCCAGAAATGAGATCTTCTGTACGCCAAAAAGACACTTTGATCCCTTCACATACAGAGCATTCTCTCTCAAAATCTGGAATACAGTTCGAACATGTTTCACATGAGAGTCCCAGTCATTAGAAAAAATCAAGATATCATCCAAATAAAAATCAGAAATTTATCCACAAAATCCCTGAAAATGTCATTCATGAAGGACTGGAAGACGGAAGGAGCATTAGTGAGCCCAAAGGGCATCACAAGGTACTCAAAATGCCCTTCAGGGGTGTTAAATGCCGTCTTCCATTCATCCCCGTGCTTAATGCGAATAAGGTTATACGCCCCCCTGAGGTCAAGCTTAGTAAACCAAGTAGCGTTTTTCACCCTGGAAAACAGGTCAGAAATCAAGGGTAACGGGTATTGATATTTCACAGTAATATTGTTCAAGAGACGATAATCAATACACGGCCTTAATGAACCATCTTTTTTGGCCACAAAGAAAAAACCGGCACCTAAGGGTGAAGAGGATGGTCTGATATGACCCTTCTCCAATGATTCCTTGATATAAGACCGCATAGCGTCATGTTCAGGTACAGACAAGTTAAAAAGGCGACCCTTAGGGAATTTACTACCCGGCACTAATTCAATAGCGCAGTCATAGCTCCTATGGGGAGGTAAGGATGCAGATTTACTTTCGCTAAACACATCAGAAAAATCAAACAAAAAGTCAGGAACATCCTCAGCCTGGGGGGAGGCAGAAAAAACAGGAGTGTTGGCACTAACACATTGGCAGCCCCAACTGGTTACAGACACAGATTTCCAATCCAAAACAGGATTATGAGACTGTAACCAAGGGAAACCCAGCACTATAATGTCATGCAGATTATATAGAACCAAAAATTTGCAGCACTCCTGGTGATCAGGTTCAACCCTCATTATCACCTGAGTAGAAAACTGGGGTTTATTCTCAGCCAAAGGGTAGAATCGATCCCCAGTAAAGGAATAGACTTCTGTAGGGGTATCAAGGAAAACCCACAACGCTTAGCAAAATCATAATCCATCAGGTTAATAGCTGCTCCAGAATCAACGAAAGCCTGAGCAGAAAATGAGGACAGAGAGCATATCAGAGTGACAGTTAATAAAAACTTAGTCTGAACACTACCCAAGACAACTGAGCGTGCAAAATGTCTTCCCCGCTTAGGGCAGACTGAAATAGCATGAGAGGCATCACCACAGTAGAAACATAACCCATTGCGCTTTCGAAACTCATGACGCTGTGCCCCAGACACCACTCTATCACACTGCATGGATTCAGAAGCAGGTTCACAAGGCAACACCATTCCACGCATACTTCTCCGCTCACGCAAACGTCTGTCAATTTGAATCGCTAATGACATAGAATCATTGAGACCAGAGGGGACAGGGAATCCCACCATAACATCCTTTACATTATCTGACAGCCCCTTCCGAAAAAGGGCTGCCAAAGCGTCGTCATTCCACTTGGTCAGGACTGCCCACCTACGGAATCTCTGACAGTATAACTCAGCGTCATCAAGCCCCTGATTTAATGCCAACAAGGCTTTTTCAGCTTGATCAGTGACATTAGGCTCATCGTACAATAACCCCAAAGCCTGAAAAAACGCATCAACATCACTCAAAACAGGATCCCCAGGTATCAGGGAAAAAGCCCAATCCTGAGGATCGCCGCGCAGGAGAGAGATGACAATTTGAACCTGCTGCGCTGCGTTTCCTGAGGACTTAGATTTTAAGGCAAAAAACAATTTACAATTATTTTTGAAATTCTGAAACTTAGCTCGATCCCCTGAAAACAAATCTGGCATGGGGATCCTAGGTTCCACAACAGGCAACCTAGCAAGATATGCAGCAATACTCTGAACCTCAGTGGCAAGCTGATCCACACGGCCAGACAACTGTGCAAACTCCATTGGGAGAAAAGATCCTCCCCAGCACCCAGAGATACAGAGGAAAAAAAAAAAAAAAAATGCAACAAACAGAAAAATATCTCTGACAACTTTTCTTCCTTCAAAATATTTTTTCCCTTCTGTGAGTACCATACAATTTTTATGGCCGGTGATACTGTTATGTTACGGTAGCTGAGGAGTGCAGGCAAAAAAAGGAAATACACCAGAGCAGTTGGAATCTATGAGATTGCAGTACCCTGACTAACCACCACAACTAGAGGCAGCCGTGGAGCGTTCCTACGATGGTCCTAGACGCCTCGTCACAGCCTGAGAAACTAACTACACCTAAAGATAGAAATAGGAAAGCTATCTGCCCCGGAGCAGAACCCCAAAGATAATAGAAAGCCCCCAAACATGTAATGGCGGTTAGACAAGAGGAAATACTGACACAGAAAGAAAATAGTATGAGCAAACGCTGGGGCCCAAACTATCTAAATAGAAAAGGACAGGAAGGGTACTTACTGCAATCCCAGAAAACCCTGAAAAACACCAACATACTAATTTCAAAATCACCTGAGATCACACGACCTCTACCACCTAAATTAGTTCTCTGGTGTAACAAAAACAGCAGCCACTGAAAAAAACTGGAAAAAGCAAAAGTACAAAACACAGTGGCTGGACTAAACTGAGAGGGCAAAAGCCCCCGGAGGGGACCCTGAAGGCCCCCACAGAAGTGCAGGACAAAATGCAAAAATATAGCAAAAACACAAAATAAGAAATTGTCTTATCTGATAGCAGGAGATGCAGACACAACACAGCAGGCTACAAGGGAAACTGGAAAGAAGGATTCAGACCAGAACAATTGATCACCGGCAACCCTGATGGGAAAATGATTCCCTTAAATAAGACCAATCAGTAACACCTGATTCCCAGTCTTCACAATCCTCACTAGTACCGCTTGTAACCACCAGAGGGAGACTCTGCTCAGAACTCATCTCAAACCCATTCACAACAGTACTGCAATCTCATAGATTCCAACTGCTCTGGTGTATTTCCTTTTTTACCTGCACTCCTCAGCTACCGTAACATAACAGAATGGCCTTGAAGTAGAGCCTCCAGGAAAACTGAGACACAAACGGTGTTATAAATTGAAATGCCTCTTCAAGAAAATATTAGTTTAAGGATGTGAATGTTTATGCAACCACATTATTTTAGTCTTTCTTTTTTTTCTTTTTTCCACCAATTGAATTGTATAGATTATAGGTGACATTAAAGTTGGAAAAAGACCCGAAATTATTCTCTTTGGTTTGATTTTTTTACATGACAAAAACCTGGTATTTTTCAGCAAGAGATATCAGGAGGTGTTGAAAGAATGCTGCAAGTAAGATTGTTTTAAAAAATAGCATAACTTATTGTTATTAATTAACAAAATGGAAAGTGAATGAACAAAAGAGAAATTTAATTCAAATTGATATTTGTTGTGACCACCTGTTGCTTTCAAAGCAGTACATTTTGTAGGATTATAATTAGGTATATACAGTATGTAACCAAATATAGCAAGCATGTGATAATGATCATAATTTTATATGTACAGTAATTTGAAACACAGCCATTAAATGAAACAAAAACAGCTGTGTAAAAGGCAAAAATTTATGGAAGAAAGCATAACCACGCCACAAAAATGAGTTTGTGAAAGCCAGATTTTTTCATGTCGCTGCTCCTACACCTTGACAAGACACAAGGTAGTTATACTGCATCTGCAAAGTCTGTCTCATGCAAAGATTTCGAAACAGACTGGGGTTTCAAGATGTGCTGTTCAAGTTCATTTGAAGACACACCAAGAAATGTGCAATGTTGATGTTGAGGATCATAAACACTGTGGTTGGTCTAGAAATTCAGTGAAACAGATGAAAGACACACTTCATTGTTAAATTGAAAAATATCCAGCATTGCCATCAGCTCAGATGTGGCAGGAACTAGTGGGATCAAATTGTACCCTGCAGATAACAGTGAAGCATAGTGGAGGTTCTTTGCAAGTTTGGGGATGCATTTCATGAAATGAAGATGGGGATTGTGTAAGATTTAATGGAATCATCAATGTTGAGAAATACAGGCTGATACTTACCCCTTATGAAATATCACCATGGAAGCATCTGATTGGCTCCAAATCCATTCTGCAGCAGGACAAACACCCTAAACATACAGCCAATGTCATTAGGATCTACTTTCAATGTAAATAAGACCAAAGGATCCAAGAAATTACAGTATAGTGCCCAAAGAGCCCTGATCTCAGCAACATCAAATCTGTCTGGGATTACATGAAGAGTCAGAAGCATTTGCCTACATCCACCGAAGATCTGTGGTTCTACAAGATGTTTGTCACAATCTCCTTCAAAACTGTGCAAGTGTGCCTACTGGAGAAGATTTGATGCCATTTTGAAGGCAAAGGTTGGTCACACCAAATATTGATTTGATTTAGCTTTTTTTTTCATTTACTTTACTTTTTTTTTAATTGAGAAAAAATAAAAACATGTTTTTGGAATTCATCTAATTTTGCAGCCTTTTACACACCTGCCTAAAAATTTTTGCATAGTACTCTATATAAAACTAATGTCCATATATCCCATTCTTGTCACCCTATGAAATATGTAATGCATTATCCTTTACAATGCATTGTAGGTAAACGCTTTGTTAGTAGTGAGAAAGATACCGTAGTTTTAGTGAGAGGTTAATTGAGAAGATGTCAGCGGCAGCATATATGTGATGAAGTGCCATAATTCCAGAGTCTTCACAGAGGAGGGAGAGAAGACTAATGCAGAAAAAGATTTCCAACTGCTTGTGACAAACATAATAAAATTGACCATGTAGGCCTTTACTGCAGGTAGGAACAAGGCAGTGTTCATTGCTACTGGTAATGCAGGCCAGCTTGCTGCAGATGGAAAGCGGGCAGGAGCCTGTGGCTGGAGCCCTTGCTGACAGCACTCTGATAAAGCTGCCTATAAACAGCCTCAGTGGGGACTCCGCTTCCTTAAAGGTGATGGCAGAAAGTGCATTATAACCCCTTGACTGCTAAAGCTGTTAAAGAGCCATAGAAGAACCTATGCAGATCATTAGGCTTTGTAATCCCTCAGCCCCTTCAACACCCATCCTGGTGTGGAGCAAGACTAATTAAAACCAGCATGATGCACCATTAACACTGAACTTGTTAAATCCTGGAAATAGTAAATAAGCTTAACCTCTACTCTGCTGGATTATTATCTTTATGGGATTTCCGTATATTACTACTTGAAAGAATTATAGGACAACTATAATTAGGGAATTAAAGCAAGTAGGTAGTGATGAGGCATTAAATAAATACAGAAGACTGAATAAATTCTGTAAAAAGCAGATCAAGACAGCAAAGATTGAGGCAGAGAGACTCATTGCCAGAGAAAGTAAAAATAATCCCAAAATATTCTTTAACTACATAAATAGCAAGAAACTAAAAAATGATAGTGTTGGTCCCCTTAAAAATAGTCTGGGTGAAATGGTGGATGAGGATGAGGAAAAAGCCAATATGCTAAATGACTTTTTTTCAACTGTATTTACACAAGAAAATGTCATGACAGATAACATGATCAGAGATAAAAAAATTTCTCCATTAAATGTCACATGCTTAACCCAGCAGGAAGTACGGCGGCGTCTAAAAATCACTAAAGTTGACAAATCCCCGGGTCCGGATGGGATACACCCCCGAGTACTGCAGGAATTAAGTACAGTTATAGATAGACCATTATTTTTAATCTTTAAAGATTCCATAATAACTGGGTCTGTACCACAGGACTGGCGTATAGCAAATGTGGTGCCAATATTCAAAAAGGGGGCAAAAACTGAACCTGGAAATTATAGGCCAGTGAGCTTAACATCTACTGTGGGTAAAATCCTGGAGGGTTTTTTAAGGGATACTATATTGGAGTATCTGAAGCTGAATAACCTCATGACACAGTATCAGCATGGGTTTACGAGGGACCGTTCTTGTCAGACTAATCTGATAAGCTTTTATGAAGGGGTAAGTTCAGGACTGGACCAAGGGAATGCAGTGGACGTGGTGTTCATGGACTTCTCAAAAGCTTTTGATACAGTGCCACACAAAAGGTTGATACATAAAATGAGAACAATGGGGATAGGGGAAAATATGTGTAAGTGGGTTAAGAACTGGCTCATGGATAGGAAACAAAGGGTGGTTATTAATGGAGCACACTCGGACTGGGTCACGGTTAGCAGTGGGGTACCACAGGGGTCAGTATTGGGGCCGCTTCTCTTTAACATATTTATTAATGACCTTGTAGGGGGCATACAGAGTAGTATTTCAATATTTGCAGATGACACTAAACTCTGCAGGGTAATAAATACAGAGGAGGATAATTTTATATTACAGGAGGATTTATGTAAACTAGAAGCTTGGGCTGATAAATGGCAAATGAGCTTTAATGGGGATAAATGTAAGGTCATGCACTTGGGTAGAACAAATAAGATGTATAATTATGTGCTTAATTGTAAAACACTGGGCAAAACTGTCACTGAAAAAGACTTGGGTGTATGGGTGGACGACAAACTCAAATTTAGTGGCCAATGTCTGGCAGCTGCTGCAAAGGCAAATAAAATAATGGGATGCATTAGACGAGGCATAGATGCTCATGAGGAGAACATAATTTTACCTCTATACAAGTCACTGGTGCGACCACACTTAGAATACTGTGTGCAGTTCTGGTCTCCGGTGTATAAGAAAGACATAGCTGAACTGGAGCGGGTGCAGAGAAGAGCGACCAAGGTTATTAGAGAACTGGGGGGTCTGCAATACCAAGACAGGTTATTACACTTGGGGTTATTTAGTTTGGAAAAACGAAGGCTTAGGGGTGATCTTATTACAATGTATAAATATATGAGGGGACAGTACAAAGACCTTTCTAGTGATCTTTTTACTCTTAGACCTGTGACGGGGACGAGGGGGCATCCTCTACGTCTGGAGGAAAGAAGGTTTAGCCATAATCACAGATGCAGATTCTTTACTGTAAGAGCAGTGAGACTATGGAACTCTCTGCCGTCTAATGTTGTAATGAGTGATTCCTTACTAAAATTTAAGAAGGGACTGGATGCCTTTCTTGAAAAGTATAATATTACAGGCTATATTCACTAGTTTCCTAGATACAGCGTTGATCCAGGGAGCTAGTCTGATTGCCGTATGTGGAGTCGGGAATGAATTTTTTTCCCCAATGTGAAGCTTACTGTTTGCCACTTGGGTTTTTTTTGCCTTCCTCTGGATCAACATGTTAGGGCAGGTTAGGATAGGATATGGGTTGAACTAGATGGACTTAAAGTCTTCCTTCAACCTTAATAACTATGTTACTATGTTACTATAATGATTATGCATTGCATTATTACAGTATATTAATCTAATTCGCCCCTAGAAACAATCACAAAATATAACATACTCTACATCGTATACTGGATATACTCCAACAAACACACATGTGAAATGCAGTGGCGTAACTACAAAGTTATGGTCCCCGATGCAAACATTCAAATGGAGCCCCCATGCCAAAATATTTTCCACCCAAATTCACATTTTCCCTATTCATTTCGCACACTGTAGCTTTGTTGAAATGTTGTATAGTCTGACCTCAGTGGTGTAACTATCCGGTGCCCATCCTGGTATATATTTGTCCCCCATAATGCCTTTGTCCTGTAATGTATAAAAGAAAATAAACCATTATACTCATCAGGGGCTTATATAGATGTCATGGGGATCCATATAAGAAGAATAATGCACACCCATAGTCCTCCATATAATATAATGCACAGTTCATAGTCATCCATGTAGTATAATCAAATGCACCTCCATAGTCATCCATAAAGTATAATGTACCCCATAGTACTTCATAGTAGTATTATGGACCCCATAGTCATATATAGTATAATGCAGCAGCCCATAGGAGTATAATGCAGCAGCCCCATAGGAGTATAAAATGCAGCAGTCCCATAGCAGTATAATGCATCCCCTTCCCCTCTACCCACCATAGTAGAATGCAACCCCATACCGGTATAATGTGCCCCATAACTCAGCTTTACAAAAAAAAAGTTTTCCGTACCTGGCCGAGCTCCAGCGATGTCTTCACCTACGATTCGGCTGAGGCGTACAGCGTCATTCCGATGTATGACAATGATGTCATACGTCGGCGACGTGCGCGCTGACGTCAGCTGCCGGCCTGTGATTGACCGGCGGCTGTTAACTGTTGCCAGAGGTATATCTAGGATTTATGACCTGCCATTGCACCACCTGCATCCCCTGCCTTGATCTGCAAGCATCCCCTGCGTTGTTCTGCCTGCATATCCTGCCATGCTCTGCCTGCATCCTGTGTTGTTCCGCCTGCACCCCCTACCATACTCTGGCTTCTGGAAGGCCACAGGCTGGGAGCAGTATATGGTCGGCCCAAGTGAAGTAATGGTAGTGGACCAAGGAGCCGACAGCTCTCTTTTCTACAATTGTCCAGAATATCCACTTTTTGAGATGCTGATACTGTTATGAGTGTTGTCAGACCACCTATCTGGCATTTGCCTGTATATCCAGATGACCAGTCCGTTGTTGATTCCAATGGAGCGGCGGTCATTGAATGCAGGAATGACAGTGACGCAGATGACAAATTGGATAGAATCGAGAGCAAACACCATGTCGCGTTTGAAGAGCCCCTGATGTGCCTAAATAGTGGAAACTCCTCAATTCGAACTACAACCCTAACCCCAACATACCCCCAACCCTAACCATAACCCTAACCACAAATTTAACCCTATCACACCCCTAACCCTAATTCCAACCCTTACCCTAATTCCAACCCTAATCCCAACCCTAACCCTAACTTTAGCCCCAACCCTAACCCTAACATTAGTCCCAACCCTAACCCTAACTTTAGCCCCAACACCAACCCTATCTCTAACTGCAGCCCCAACCCTAACCCTATCCCTAACCCTAACCCCAACCCCAACCCTAATGGGAAAATGGAAATAAATACATTTTTTTATTTTATTATTTTTCCCTAACTAAGGGGGAGATAAACGGGGGTTTGATTTACTATTTATAGCGGGTTTTTATGTTTGGCAGCTGTCACACACTAAAAGATGCCTTTTTTGTAAGAAGTTTTTGCATCGCCACATTTTGAGAGCTATAATTTTTCCATACTTCAGTCAACAGAGTCATGTGAAGGCTTGTCTTTAGCAGGACAAGATGCGCTTTCAGTGATACTAATTTTATTACCATTCGTTTTTTATTGCGTTTTACTCCACTATTTCCAATGGTATGATTATACCACTTGGAAAAAGTATAATTTGCTACTTTTTATGTTTTTTTTAATGCCATTCACTGAAGGGTTTAACTAGTGTGACATTTTTATAGATGGGATTTTTATGGATGCGGCAATACCAAACACGTATTTTTTTGTTTATTTTTTTTACATAAAAGTATATTTATTAGTGGATTTTTTAAATTATTTTTATTATTTTTAATATTTTTTTACATATTTTTAAAAATGTTTTCCTTCTTTACCTAATCCCTTTATGGGACTTTCACTTTTTTTTTACTTTTATTTGCAGGTATAATACCTTGCAATGCTCCAGCATTGCAGTGCATTATACCTATGGTGAAAGCTTCTGAGACCTTACTGTGTGCATGGTTTCAGAGGCTTTCCATAGTATAATCACCCGGGGGCAACAGATGTGCGTCTGACCCGCCGGGCCCCTGACCCGCCAGGGCCATTCGCAGTTGCGACAGCTGCAACCGCGGTAGTTACGCCCCTGGTAAAATGTTTCCAATACTTTCAGAATATGTCACAAATTAATTGTCATAATAAGAAGATAATAAAATGGCCTTGTCTTCTGCTTTATTCTGATTAGCTTTCTCATTATGAAAAGCAATTGTATGTTTTATTATTAAACAGCATGACATTTCAGAGAAAACAGCTTGGAAAACGGGCCAGTCAAGTGAAGAAGAGTCTGGGCGCAGGGCGAAGAATCCACTGGGATGCTCTTCTACAAACTATTCCCTTTCAGCTTGGTTTTTATTTTACCGTATGCACATAGTTTTGCTTTTGCATGTAAAACAATACATTGCAGGCTGCTGGACGATGTTCAGTGACAATTTTAATAGCCAGGCTACTTTTTGTCTTAGTTTCCAACATCCTAATCCAATCTCCTCACTTCTAAACAAGCTTTGGAACACATTAAATTAAATGGTACTTGGCCTTAGATTTGCCTTTGACCATCAGACTTGACACAAGATGTCATTGAGCAGCATGCAGTGTATTGCAATACATGCAAGCTGCAGACACAAAATGGTTAATTAAGAAGATGTTTAATAAAAATCAGGATTTTTTTACTGAGTACATTGTATTCACAAAAAAAAGAAAATATGCAAAAGTAACTATAGCCTTTATTCATTCTAGTAAATATTAGGTCTACGTTCCAGAATCTTGATCAACAGCCTTGTCAATTTAATGAAATACTTAAACGCACGTAAAAGATGTAGCTTAGCTATCATTATTTATTTCCCTAAACCTATGGGATTTTCAAGATTATATACGGTATACCCTATTATAAATAACATGTTATGCTGATAAATTAAAGTTTAGAGCAAAAAAAAGGGAAGGGATCCTAATGAACATCGAAATGATGAATCACCCAACGTGCCGACAAGGAAGTTTAATACAAATTAGGATGGAAGGATAAAAAGAGATGAGGAGAGGAATTGCATCCTTCCTGGATATGACCCTTATTTTGCTTGTAACCAGTTACAAAAGCAGCAGGCAATTTTTTAATAGATATCTAACACAGCGTATTTTTTTATATAATGACATGAGACAGGCCCCGCAAAGTACAATAGCCTCACAGGATAAAGGGAGGGATGATGTCGATGAACCTAGTTGCTGCATTGCACAAAACTCTCAGTGTTCTGTTGTGAAGCTAGTCGGAAAACATAGCACGGTAAGCAACATGATTCCCCGTGCCAGCAGTATTTTAATAAATCTGTGCCCCCGCTAAGAGCAGGGTGCTAACACTAGTATGAGAAATTAATGCGTTTCCCAATGTGACACACAGAAAAACATCAGCAACAGAATTCCATCTCGGTAATTACAAGCGCTCACATTTCCATGAGCTATGCCCGATGTTTAATCTTTCATGTACACAATATTCTTCCATTTTGTTCCATGTCAAAGTCGGAGAAAAAAATCATAATTCAATGTCAGGTCACTAAGTGGAGGCTTATCAATTATCTACTGTATGTCACTGAGCTAGATCTATTAAAGTGCCTCAAATCTAACGAATCCAGACATATGGCAACACAGCATGAAGTGCAATTATAGCCCATGAATGGGACGCTTTATTTGTGGGTGTTTACATGCACCGATTATGGCGAAATATAAAAGAACATAATATTGTGACAAAATGTCCATAATTTGCTCATTATGATCTCCCTTGGTTATAGATGCAATATAATTAAATTAACTATGAATTTGTTCATGTAATATTTTTTTTCATGTTTTGGGAATTTTACTACTTTCTATTCCTCCAAAATGTTAACTTTATGAGAAGTTAATGCCTTTTTTGTCCATCACAATAAGGATACGGTAAAACCCCAATCCGTTGGCTGCAGCTTGATAAAACAATATGCACTTGACTCACCATTCACTGGTCCAGTGTTGAGTCACCCAGTGTCTGCTATTGTCTGCAGCGCTGAAGTCACGTCGACAGTGCTGCTGACAATCAGTGAGTTCGAGGCTCTGCTCAAGTTGATGGCACGTGCTGCTCAGAGCCACCGCAATCAGTTATTGGCTTCAGTGCTGCAGACAATAACAGACAGCGGGAGCAGTGACAGAAACTCAGTGCTGGACCCAGGGACAGTGAGTCAAACACAATTTGTTTTGTTATTAAAACAAACTGCAGCTGGGGGGATATGAGTTTTCCAAAACTGAAAAATCTCTTTGATGATACATGAAAACATAATTATCAATTCTGATTAATTTTCAGACAACATAAACTTACAAAGGCAGTCTAGAAGTGTGCCAAATTGGTCACAGTGGCTCATGCTGAACGTTAAGTTTTAATAAATTTTTACACATTATTATCCAAGTTTAAAAATTCTATTGGTTGAATTACTTTACGACTAAACTAGGACCAATTTCTGGCAATTTTGGAAACTTTATTTTTAGGAAAAAAATAATTTTTTTCTACCAGACTAAACTATTTTGCTCAGTGAGTGTTAAAACGTATCTAAAAAATATAATAAATATTGTGCATGGCATGTACATCAGAGTTTGGCACAAAAGAAGCCATTATTCTGACACATTTATCTTGCGTTAATGTGTAATTCCCCTCATTATATCTGAAACTAGATGGAGGCCCGATGCTATTGCATCGGGAGGGCGGTGATGTCACGATGGGGGCAGGTTTTGCAGCGTTGAGAATTTCTACCCCCCATGTGGTCACCCACCTATCCACTCTCTCTTTCCCCATGTGCTGACTTCTCCCGTCTGTGCTCTCTTCTTTGACCTGTCTACCCCATGTGCTATCCCCCTTGTCTGCTGTCTCTCTCCTTCCTGTGCTGTGTTCTCCCCTTATGTGCTGTCCTGTTTGAGCTGTCTCCCCCATGTGCTCTGTCTCTTTCACCCCTGTGTCTGACCGTTGTAAGGTTTCACTCACTCGGCTGCTTCAGAGGTAATCAGGAGACACTTTTCTTATGCAAAAAGTCCTTTGGTTTATTACATCATAAACCATATGGTAACATACAATACAACTCTTCAATGCTTCAGCTCCTGCCTGGAGCCTCACTCTTCAGTCACAGAGACCTCTCTGTAATGTCCTGCCTTGGACACATGGAAGCCTGTCCACACTGGCAGACTCCCACACACTCTCTCACAGGTGCCCAGTTCACTCAGTTACATAGCCGTAACCCGCCCACAGGTGAGGTCAGGATCACATGGCCAGGATCACATGGTCATGACCTCACCACAGGTCCTTTTGATACACAAACAACGACAGGCTTTATCTTGGGTATTCAGACACATACCCCTTGGGTGGGTTTGTAGGTGACTGGACCCACCCAGCTCTCCTAGTCACCTGGAAGCCTCCCAATATATAGCACAACTCTCAGCAGTAGATCTGCTGAACAAAACATGCTCAGGCTTCCATCACAGGGCCACCCACCTCTGTGATACATAACGTCCATCCATCACATGCCTCCATGCATATCCCGAGGGCCATACACAGTGCCCCCTAGCTGCATCAGGGTCATTACACCACATACCTCCCCCCTCTGTTCAAACTTGTGGGGTTGAACACTTTTTTCCCGACCAGAGATCCTTCTCGGTCGTCTCTGCCAGTCAAACCGCCTATCTAAGTCGGACCCTGCTACTAATCTCTTTGGTAGGCGTCTGTCCTCCGACTCTGTCATATCTGTTGCTGACAAGGCCCCCCTGTCAGACCACCCGCATCCCCAGCGGTCAGTACGGCGTCGCAATTCACTTGCACCCATACGTCCTGTCTGATCTGAGTCCTTTTCATTTCGTCCACTACAGGTTCTCCTGCTTAGGTCACTCATCACTGAGCTAACTGAGGCATCACTATTTCTACCTCTTCCATCAGGCGACCTATTTCCTGTATTATCTCCAGCTTGAGGACTTCTCGTCTTAAGCGAACCTCTTCGCCTCTCAATACCACGGGTTGAAGGTGGCGACCATCTTCTTTCCATTTCCCGTAGGTCTCTGTTGACCTGCTCCCTCTCCAGTCGTAGCTGCTCTACTTCTCTCAAGTATGACACACGATACTCCAGGAGCATCCGGATATTCCCAAGGCTCTCCCTGGATCCGACAACGAGGAACGGAACCATCCCGTCTTCACCCACGACCTGGACTTCGTCATCAGCCGGAATCCTGACTCTCGTCACACCGGACTTATTTACCATCTCCTTCATCACTTTCCCGAGTCTTCCGATGACCTTCTTCACCAGACCTCTGGGCACTTGAACAATGTCTTCCATCAAGCCAAGCTGATTTTGAGTCTTTCTTACTTGCTCCAGACGTCGAGCGGCTTCTCTATTTCTCAACAGGATCACCTGTTTCGTGCGGAGACAATGTAGGTGCTTGTCGCTCAGGATAGCCACCCGCTTCATCGTGACTTCCCTAGTCGACAGTATGACCAACTGTTTCATCTCTGGCACCCAGTTCACACTGCATGCTTCTACTGCCTTTCTAAAGGCCTCGTGCACCTCCTCAATGGCACACACTTCTCGCATGTCTTCAGGTATCTCTATTACACACTTGAAAACGGACCCGTCACCTTCTTGGACAGACTGTTGTACCTCCTCATCCTGAGCGTTAGTACGGTTTTCCAAGACCTCGATCTCCTTTGTGTGGCCATCTGCATGGCACTTCCCTTGCTGGATTTCTTCTCCCAGAGATTTCTGGAGCTGGGCACCAGTCTCCTCCTCCATCTTGAGCTCTCGGAGAACTCCATCTCGCTCTTCTGCCAAGCAGCGACACTCCTGCTGATGTTTCTCTTGGGCCTCTCTGAGCACCTCCGTCTCTCTCCATAGAGCCTTGTTCATACTCTTACACGCTGACAGACGATCTCTGAGCTTAGAGACTTCCTTCTCCAGCTCCTCCACTTTGTTCTCAATCATTCGTCTCAGGACCCTTTCCTGCTCGACTGCCTCTTTCACTGTTTCTCGACTCCCGGTAACTTCAGAGAGCTCCAGCTCTGCCTCCTTATCAAGGACAGTCACCTGACCGGTACCTGACCCTGACTCTTCCTCATCATTTCTCTTCTTAGAGGATGTAACCTGTCCCGCCTTTCTGCGGCCCCTGCGGCGAGAGGAAGATCGGCCATTTTTACTCGGCTCCACGTTACTGCACTCGCTTTCCCTTGCGGTCGAGTCACAGTCTGCACAGGAGTCACTCTTGAGGCCCCTCCCGCTACCCTCTAACCGGGTGTCCGTTCTAGAGGTCTTAACTACCACATCGTCATGGGTTCTGTTGTCATACATTTCAGAGTACATCATGTCAGTCAGTCGGGCAGACGCATCCTTTCCTCCTGTGTCACCGTCTGACTCATCAGTTTTGGGAGGTGTCACTGTCCCAATGTCTGCCACCCCAACAGTAGAGAGGCCTCCCTCCTGCTGTAAAGGAACTCCCCTGTCCCACAAGCCAGAGAACAGTTTAGAGTCCCGACCTATGACCACTGGACACGACAAATTAGGGATTATAGCGACATCCTGTCCTGCAATGTCCCAGCCTGTCTCAAAGATTACCCTGGACACTGAATAATCCTTTGTGTCCCCATGGATACAGGTGACCCCGACCTTTCTTCCAGGTATTTGAAACCCGTCAGGTGCAACCCTCACTAGAGTCACTGGACTCCCCGAGTCGACCAGACCCACCACCTCTTCATGGTGTATCTGCAGGGTACACCCCCGTAGTAGTGTGCCGGGTGGATAGCTCCTAAGGCAGACTGGATACATATAACATATTTGCCCCGGGCAACAGTTGGTCTGCACCTCCCTTTAACGTTGGGATCCTCCACCCACTTTATGCCAACCGCCCCCTTTTGGGACTCCGCCCCCTTTTGGGCCATCATCCCCTTTTGGGTTGCCATCCCCTTTTGGGACTCCGCCCCCTTTTGGGCCATCACCCCTCCTTGGGTTATACACCGTGGACTCCCTCACGGCTCTACCAGACCCCAGTTCGCACAGACCCTTATGTCTCTCAGGGCTGGTACCGTCACTTTAAGAGGTCACCCACTCTGGACCTGATGTCCTTATGGTACCTCACCAGCTCCTGCTGGTACTGCCACCACCCACCAGCACCTCCGGCTGCCACGCACAAGCCGCTGCTGCCACTGCAGCTCTTGCTGCTGCAGAACCTCTTGCTGCAAGTCACTTTAGCTCCTGCTACCACAAGTCTCTGCACACTGCGCTGTCTAGCCGCTTGTCACCTTCGTGGACTCCGATGAGCCACAGCACACACCTCACACGTGTTCCAGAAAAAAAAAACACCAAAAAAAAAAAAAACAGTTCTCACTAATTCTTCTCACTGATCCCGACCAGCCTAGCACGGTTGTCAAGACCGTCCCCTGTTGGCGTCAGCCACACAGGTTCCTGGAGACCTCAGCCTCAGAGGTACCCAGCAAACACAAAAATACAGTCTTTCTCACTGACCCGTCAGCACACCACAGACTCCTGTCTGTTACTCTTGGCCACAGAGATTTCCGGACACCTCCTCTCTCAGAGAGGCATCCCTCAAAGGAAAAAACAGTCTCACTTACCCGTCAGTACACCACAGACTTCTGTCTGTTACCTGTTGGCCACGCAGGTTTCCGGACACCTCCTCTGAGGTATCCTCTCAGCATGCTTTTTGCTTACTTCTCAATGACCCCGGACACATAACACAGACTCCTGTCTGTCACCACTGCTTAACAGTTTCTTCAGATACCTCATATCTTCAGAGGCACCACATAAACATCAATGCACAGTTTTTTCGTGACCACTGGTCACACTCACGGTTTTCACAGACCGTCCGTTCCTCCTCTGGCTCCTGATTCCCAGTCCTGGAACATGTGCTCCTTGGGTCGCTGCCAGCATTCCATCCACCAATTGTAAGGTTTCACTCACTCGGCTGCTTCAGAGGTAATCAGGAGACACTTTTCTTATGCAAAAAGTCCTTTGGTTTATTACATCATAAACCATATGGTAACATACAATACAACTCTTCAATGCTTCAGCTCCTGCCTGGAGCCTCACTCTTCAGTCACAGAGACCTCTCTGTAATGTCCTGCCTTGGACACATGGAAGCCTGTCCACACTGGCAGACTCCCACACACTCTCTCACAGGTGCCCAGTTCACTCAGTTACATAGCCGTAACTCCGCCCACAGGTGAGGTCAGGATCACATGGCCAGGATCACATGGTCATGACCTCACCACAGGTCCTTTTGATACACAAACAACGACAGGCTTTATCTTGGGTATTCAGACACATACCCCTTGGGTGGGTTTGTAGGTGACTGGACCCACCCAGCTCTCCTAGTCACCTGGAAGCCTCCCAATATATAGCACAACTCTCAGCAGTAGATCTGCTGAACAAAACATGCTCAGGCTTCCATCACAGGGCCACCCACCTCTGTGATACATAACGTCCATCCATCACATGCCTCCATGCATATCCCGAGGGCCATACACAGTGCCCCCTAGCTGCATCAGGGGTCATTACACCACACCGTGTACAGAACATACCACAGCTGCTGGGCAGGGGAGGCAGCAAAAGACAATACTGACATAACAGCAGGAGATCGCAGAAGATACATTTTGTGAAGTAAAATATTGCTTTAAAACAATGAGTGAAATATTTTACCTCACAAAATGAATCCTCTGTGATCCCCTGCTGTAATGTCAGTATTATCTTTTGCTTCCTCCCCTGCCCAGGAGATGTGGTATGCTCCGTACATGGTCAGACACAGTCAATTTTTAAAATGAACTTTCGTTCGTGGGAAAACATCTTTAATGTGACCGGCTTCCTCTGCCTTTAGACACGTCGCGCATCTGCCACCGGGATCAGCCGAATGATTCACTGCGCCTGCTCGGAATTCTCGCAGGCGCAGTGCGACGGTGTTCTGCTGTTGGTACCACGCAAGAGGCTGCGTGAGTGTGTGAGTGTGATTGAGTGTAAGTGTGTGTATGTGAGTGTGTGAGTGTGTGTCAGTGAGTGTGTGTGTGAGTGTAAGTGTGTGAGTATGAGTGTGTGAATATGTGAGTGTGAGTGCGTGAGTGTAAATTGAGTGTGAGTGAGTGAGTGAGTGTGAGTGTGTGAGTTTGAGTGTGTGTGTGAGATTGAGTGTGAGTGTGTGAGTTCGAGTGTAAGTGTGAATGTGTGAGTTTGAGTGTGAGTATGTGAGTGTGAGTGTGGACTATGTATGTGAGTGTGAGTGTGTGAATGTGTGAATGTGTGTCTGTGAGTGAGTGTGTGAGTCTGAATGTGTGTGTGAATGTTAGTGTGTGAGTGTGTGTTTGTGAGTGTATGAGTGTGAGTGTGTAAGTGAGTGTGTGAGTGTAAGGTGTGAGTGTGTGACTGTGAGTGTGTGAGTGTCGTGTGTGTGTGAGTGTGTGAGTGTGTGTGAGTGTGTGTGGTGCTTATGGCGTAAAGAGTGGTGTGTGTGTGTGTGTGTGTGTGTGTGTGTGGTGCGTACGGCGTATAGAATGTGTTGTGTGTGTGTGGTGCAACGGTGTTCCGCTGGTGGTAAAGCGCAATAGGTTGGTACCAGCAGCAGTTTCCATATTGAGACACCCATCATGTTCCCATAATAGCTTCAGTAATCTCTATAAAGAGATAATGTGAAACAACATATATGGAGTATGTATCAAGGCTTTTGCTCCAGTTTTTGGCATTAAAAGGTCATAATGTCATACATTTTGAGGCACGCTATTTTTGCCAATTAGTTTTGGGGATTTTATGCAAGTTTTGAAAATTTAGGTTTGTTGGTTACAGAAATAAGGCCTCATTCAGACATCAGTTTTTGAACGGATTGAATGTCATCAATGCTTTTTATCCGATTTGCTTTAGTCAATCAGTTCATTAGTGAGTTTCACATATGGATAAATAAATACGTTATAGTTTTTCCTATGCATAACAAGGTTAATCACAGAAACCACGTGGATTTTGTATGAGATTTTTATCTGTGACAGTGATGCAAAATGATCATGTCTCTGTGATCTTTTTGTGGACACATGATCCTTAAAAAAACATGTACATGTGAATGACCCTATAGAATACATAATGTGAATTCTATTTGTGAATACCACACATAAAGCATACGTGAAGCACAGATGTCTGAATCATGCCCAAGGACTTAGTCGGAGTTATAAACTGCAACTTTGTGTGAAAAAGTTGCAAACATAAACCAATAAGTGTACAGATAGTAAATTACCCTGTAGATCGTAAGCCCACGAGTGCAGTCTTCTCTCCCTCTGTACCAGTCTGTACAATATGTATTGTATGTAACCCTTCCCACATGGACAGCACCATGGAATTAATGGTGTTTTAAAAATAAATAATAATAATAGAATCAAAGGGTCACACACAGCATACTCTTTATACTTTAAAAATAGGGACACAAGCAGAGTTTTTATATATTTGACCATCAGGAGCAGGTTGGGCTGGGGAGCAGAGGGGCAAATGTTCCCTAGTAACTGTGACTGCTGTGATCAACATCAGTGCTGTACTTTACATGAAAGCACCTGTGATCACATCACTATGTGGAAGATGCTATTGTAATTGGACTGCGAAAGTTTTAATACAATGTATATAACTGCCTAGATCAAGAAATGTGATGTGCTGCATATGAAGGCTGTGTATAGAGGGGCTGAAGAGGAGTGTACAGATGGAGCTGTATGTACAGGGGCCAAGAAGTGATGTACTGCAGATGGAGTTGTGTATAGAGAAGTTGAGATGTGATGTAGAGCAGATGGATGCTTTATATACAGGGGTTGAAGAGTGATGTACTGCAGATGGAGGCTGTGTATATAGTGGCTGAGGAGTGATGTAATACAAATTGAAGTTGTGTATAGAGAGGTTAAAGTGTAATGTGCTGCATATGAAGGCTGTGTATACAGGAGTTTAAGAGCAATGTACAGATGGAGCTATATGTACAAGGGCTGAGAAGTGATGTACTGCAGATGGAGTTGTGTATACAGAAGTATTGTACTGCAGATGGAGGCTGCATATATAGGGCTGAGGAGTGATGTACTGCAGGTGGAAGCTGTGTATACAGAGGCTGAGGAGGGATATACTGCAAATGGAGGCTGTGTATAGAGAGGCTGATGAGTGATGTACTGAAGGTGCAGGCTGTGTATACAGACTATGAGAAGTGATGTACTGCAGATGGAGGCTGTGTATACAGAGGCTGAGGAGAATTGTACTGCAGATGGAGGCTGTGTATAGAGAGGCTGATGAGTGGTGTACTGCAGATGGAGGCTGTGTATACAGAGGCTGAGGAGGGATATACTGCAAATGGAGGCTGTGTATAGAGAGGCTGATGAGTGATGTACTGAAGGTGCAGGCTGTGTATACAGACTATGAGAAGTGATGTACTGCAGATGGAGGCTGTGTATACAGAGGCTGAGGAGAATTGTACTGCAGATGGAGGCTGTGTATAGAGAGGCTGATGAGTGGTATACTGCAGATGGAGGCTGTGTATACAGAGGCTGAAGAGTGATGTACTGAAGGTGCAGGCTGTGTATACAGACTATGAGAAGTGATGTACTGCAGATGGAGGCTGTGTATACAGAGGCTGAGGAGGATTGTACTGCAGAGGGAGGCTGTGTATATAGAGGCTGAGGAGTGATGTACTGCAGATGGAGGCTGTGTATACAGAGGCTGATGAGCGGTGTACTGAAGGTGGAGGCTGTGTATACAGAGTCTGAGCAGTGATGTACTGCAGATGGAGGCTGTGTATACAGAGGCTGAGGAGGATTGTACTGCAGATGGAGGCTGTGTGTACAGAGGCTGATGAGTAGTGTCCTGCAGATGGGCGCGGTGTATTAAGGGGCTGAGGAGTGATGTACTGCAGATGAAGGCTGTGCATAGAGAGTCTGAGGAGGGATTTAGTACAGATGGAGGCTGTGCATAGAGAGGCTGAGGAGTGATGTACTGAAGATGGAGGCTGTGTATTAAGGGGCTGAGGAGTGATGTACTGCAGATGGAGGCTGTGTATTAAGGGGCTGAGGAGTGATGTACTGCAGATGGAGGCTGTGTATACAGAGGCTGAGGAGTGATGTATGCAGATGGAGGCTGTGTATGAAGAGGCTGAGGATTGATGTATTGCAGATGGAAGCTGTGTATAGAGAGGCTGAGGAGTGATGTACTGAAGGTGGAGGCTGTGCATAGAGAGGTTGAGTGATGTACTGCAGATGGAGGCTGTGTATACAGAGGCTGAGGAGGATGTACTGCAGATCGAGGCTGTGCATACAGAGGTTGAGGAGGAATGTACTGAAGGTGGAGGCTGTGCAAAGAGAGGCTGAGGAGTGATGTACTGCAGATGGAGGCTATGTATACAGAGGCTGAGGAGTGATGTACTGCAGGTGGAGGCTATGTATACAGAGGCTGAGGAGTGATGTACTGCAGGGGGAGGCTATGTATACAGAGGCTGAGAAGGGATGTACTGCAGATCAAGGCTGTGCATACAGAGGCTGAGGAGGAATGTACTGAAGGTGGAGGCTGTGCAAGAGAGGCTGAGGAGTGATGTACTGCAGATGGAGGCTATGTATACAGAGGCTGAGGAGTGATGTACTGCAGGTGGAGGCTATGTATACAGAGGCTGAGGAGTGATGTACTGCAGGTGGAGGCTATGTATACAGAGGCTGAGGAGTGATGTACTGCAGGTGGAGGCTATGTATACAGAGGCTGAGGAGTGGTGTCCTGCAGGTGGAGGCTGTGTATGAAGAGGCTGAGGAGTGATGTACTGCAGGTGGAGGCTGTGTATGAAGAGGCTGAGGAGTGATGTACTGCAGGTGGAGGCTGTGTATACAGAGGTTGAGGAGTGATGTACTGCAGGTGGAGGCTGTGTATGAAGAGGCTGAGGAGTGATGTACTGCAGGTGGAGGCTGTGTATACAGAGGTTGAGGAGTGATGTACTGCAGGTGGAGGCTATGTATACAGAGGCTGAGGAGTGGTGTCCTGCAGGTGGAGGCTATGTATACAGAGGCTGAGGAGTGATGTACTGCAGGTGGAGGCTATGTATACAGAGGCTGAGGAGGGATGTACTGCAGATCAAGGCTGTGCATACAGAGGCTGAGGAGGAATGTACTGAAGGTGGAGGCTGTGTATACAGAGGCTGAGGAGTGATGTAATGCAGGTGGAGGCTATGTATACTGAGGCTGAGGAGTGATGTACTGCAGATGGAGGCTATGTATACAGAGGCTGAGGAGTGATGTACTGCAGGGGAGGCTATGTATACAGAGGCTGAGGAGTGATGTACTGCAGATCAAGGCTGTGCATACAGAGGCTGAGGAGGAATGTACTGAAGGTGGAGGCTGTGCAAAGAGAGGCTGAGGAGTGATGTACTGCAGATGGAGGCTATGTATACAGAGGCTGAGGAGTGATGTACTGCAGGTGGAGGCTATGTATACAGAGGCTGAGGAGTGATGTACTGCAGGTGGAGGCTATGTATACAGAGGCTGAGGAGTGATGTACTGCAGGTGGAGGCTATGTATACAGAGGCTGAGGAGTGGTGTCCTGCAGGTGGAGGCTGTGTATGAAGAGGCTGAGGAGTGATGTACTGCAGGTGGAGGCTGTGTATACAGAGACTGAGGAGTGATGTACTGCAGGTGGAGGCTATGTATACAGAGGCTGAGGAGTGGTGTCCTGCAGGTGGAGGCTGTGTATGAAGAGGCTGAGGAGTGATGTACTGCAGGTGGAGGCTGTGTATACAGAGGCTGAGGAGTGATGTAATGCAGGTGGAGGCTATGTATACAGAGGCTGAGGAGTGATGTAATGCAGGTGGAGGCTATGTATACAGAGGCTGAGGAGTGGTGTCCTGCAGGTGGAGGCTGTGTATGAAGAGGCTGAGGAGTGATGTACTGCAGGTGGAGGCTGTGTATACAGAGGCTGAGGAGTGATGTCCTGCAGGTGGAGGCTGTGTATACAGAGTCTGAGGAGTGATGTACTGCAGGTGGAGGCTGTGTATGAAGAGACTGAGGAGGGATGTACTGCAGATTGAGGCTGTGTATACAGAGGCTGAGGAGTGATGTAATGCAGGTGGAGGCTATGTATACAGAGGCTGAGGAGTGGTGTCCTGCAGGTGGAGGCTGTGTATGAAGAGGCTGAGGAGTGATGTACTGCAGGTGGAGGCTGTGTATACAGAGGCTGAGGAGTGGTGTCCTGCAGGTGGAGGCTGTGTATACAGAGGCTGAGGAATGGTGTCCTGCAGGTGGAGGCTGTGTATACAGAGGCTGAGGAGTGATGTACTGCAGGTGGAGGCTATGTATACAGAGGCTGAGGAGTGGTGTCCTGCAGGTGGAGGCTGTGTATACAGAGGCTGAGGAGTGATGTACTGCAGGTAGAGGCTATGTATACAGAGGCTGAGGAGTGGTGTCCTGCAGGTGGAGGCTGTGTATACAGAGGCTGAGGAGTGATGTACTGCAGGTGGAGGCTGTGTATACAGAGGCTGAGGAGTGGTGTCCTGCAGGTGGAGGCTGTGTATACAGAGGCTGAGGAGTGGTGTCCTGCAGGTGGAGGCTGTGTATACAGAGTCTGAGGAGTGATGTACTGCAGGTGGAGGCTGTGTATGAAGAGACTGAGGAGGATGTACTGCAGATTGAGGCTGTGTATACAGAGGCTGAGGAGTGGTGTCCTGCAGGTGGAGGCTGTGTATACAGAGGCTGAGGAGTGGTGTCCTGCAGGTGGAGGCTGTGTATACAGAGGCTGAGGAGTGATGTACTGCAGGTGGAGGCTATGTATACAGAGGCTGAGGAGTGGTGTCCTGCAGGTGGAGGCTGTGTATACAGAGGCTGAGGAGTGATGTACTGCAGGTGGAGGCTGTGTATACAGAGGCTGAGGAGTGGTGTCCTGCAGGTGGAGGCTGTGTATACAGAGGCTGAGGAGTGGTGTCCTGCAGGTGGAGGCTGTGTATACAGAGTCTGAGAGTGATGTACTGCAGGTGGAGGCTGTGTATACAGAGGCTGAGGAGTGATGTACTGCAGGTGGAGGCTGTGTATACAGAGGCTGAGGAGTGGTGTCCTGCAGGTGGAGGCTGTGTATACAGAGGCTGAGAAGTGGTGTCCTGCAGGTGGAGGCTGTGTATACAGAGGCTGAGAGTGGTGTCCTGCAGTGGAGGCTGTGTACACAGAGGCTGAGGAGTGATGTACTGCAGGTGGAGGCTATGTATACAGAGGCTGAGGAGTGGTGTCCTGCAGGTGGAGGCTGTGTATACAGAGGCTGAGGAGTGGTGTCCTGCAGGTGGAGGCTGTGTATACAGAGGCTGAGGAGTGATGTACTGCAGATTGAGGCTGTGTATACAGAGGCTGAGGAGTGGTGTCCTGCAGGTGGAGGCTGTGTATACAGAGGCTGAGGAGTGGTGTCCTGCAGGTGGAGGCTGTGTATACAGAGGCTGAGGAGTGATGTACTGCAGGTGGAGGCTATGTATACAGAGCTGAGGGTGGTGTCCTGCAGGTGGAGGCTGTGTATACAGAGGCTGAGGAGTGGTGTCCTGCAGGTGGAGGCTGTGTATACAGAGGCTGAGGAGTGATGTACTGCAGGTGGAGGCTATGTATACAGAGGCTGAGGAGTGGTGTCCTGCAGGTGGAGGCTGTGTATACAGAGGCTGAGGAGTGGTGTCCTGCAGGTGGAGGCTGTGTATACAGAGTCTGAGGAGTGATGTACTGCAGGTGGAGGCTGTGTATACAGAGGCTGAGGAGTGATGTACTGCAGGGGAGGCTGTGTATACAGAGGCTGAGGAGTGGTGTCCTGCAGGTGAGGCTGTGTATACAGAGTCTGAGGAGTGATGTATTGCAGGTGGAGGCTGTGTATGAAGAGACTGAGGAGGGATGTACTGCAGATTGAGGCTGTGTATACAGAGGCTGAGGAGTGGTGTCCTGCAGGTGGAGGCTGTGTATACAGAGGCTGAGGAGTGATGTACTGCAGGTGGAGGCTGTGTATACAGAGTCTGAGGAGTGATGTACTGCAGGTGGAGCTGTGTATACAGAGGCTGAGGATTGATGTACTGCAGGTGGAGGCTGTGTATACAGAGGCTGAGGAGTGGTGTCCTGCAGGTGGAGGCTGTGTATACAGAGTCTGAGGAGTGATGTATGCAGGTGGAGGCTGTGTAATGAGAGCTGAGGAGTGGATGTACTGCAGATTGAGGCTGTGTATACAGAGGCTGAGGAGTGGTGTCTGCAGGTGGAGGCAGTGTATACAGAGGCTGAGGAGTGATGTACTGCAGGTGGAGGCTGTGTATACAGAGTCTGAGGAGTGATGTACTGCAGGTGGAGGCTGTGTATGAAAGACTGATAGGGATGTACTGCAGATTGAGGCTGTGTATACAGAGCTGAGGAGTGGTGTCCTGCAGGTGGAGGCTGTGTATACAGAGTCTGAGGAGTGATGTACTGCAGGTGGAGGCTGTGTATGAAGAGACTGAGGAGGGATGTACTGCAGATGAGGCTGTGTATACAGAGGCTGAGGAGTGATGTACTGCAGGTGGAGGCCGTGTATGAAGAGACTGAGGAGGGATGTACTGCAGGTGGAGGCTGTGTATACAGAGGCTGAGGAGTGGTGTCCTGCAGGTGGAGGCTGTGTATACAGAGTCTGAGGAGTGATGTACTGCAGGTGGAGGCTGTGTATGAAGAGGCTGAGGAGTGATGTACTGCAGGTGGAGGCTGTGTATACAGAGGCTGAGGAGTGGTGTCCTGCAGGTGGAGGCTGTGTATACAGAGGCTGAGAAGTGGTGTCCTGCAGGTGGAGGCTGTGTATACAGAGGCTGAGGAGTGGTGTCCTGCAGGTGGAGGCTGTGTATACAGAGTCTGAGGAGTGATGTACTGCAGGTGGAGGCTGTGTATGAAGAGGCTGAGGAGTGATGTACTGCAGGTGGAGGCTGTGTATACAGAGGCTGAGGAGTGGTGTCCTGCAGGTGGAGGCTGTGTATACAGAGTCTGAGGAGTGATGTACTGCAGGTGGAGGCTGTGTATACAGAGTCTGAGAGTGATGTACTGCAGGTGGAGGCTGTGTATGAAGAGGCTGAGGAGTGATGTACTGCAGGTGGAGGCTGTGTATGAAGAGGCTGAGGAGTGATGTACTGCAGGTGGAGGCTGTGTATACAGAGGCTGAGGAGTGATGTACTGCAGGTGGAGGCTGTGTATACAGAGGCTGAGGAGTGATGTACTGCAGGTGGAGGCTGTGTATACAGAGCTGAGGAGTGGTGTCCTGCAGGTGGAGGCTGTGTATACAGAGTCTGAGGAGTGATGTACTGCAGGTGGAGGCTGTGTATGAAGAGACTGAGGAGGGATGTACTGCAGATTGAGGCTGTGTATACAGAGGCTGAGGAGTGATGTACTGCAGGTGGAGGCCGTGTATAAGAGACTGAGGAGGGATGTACTGCAGGTGGAGGCTGTGTATACAGAGGCTGAGGAGTGGTGTCCTGCAGGTGGAGGCTGTGTATACAGAGTCTGAGGAGTGATGTACTGCAGGTGGAGGCTGTGTATGAAGAGGCTGAGGAGTGATGTACTGCAGGTGGAGGCTGTGTATACAGAGGCTGAGGAGTGATGTACTGCAGGTGGAGGCTGTGTATACAGAGTCTGAGGAGTGATGTACTGCAGGTGAGGCTGTGTATGAAGAGGCTGAGGAGTGATGTACTGCAGGTGGAGGCTGTGTATGAAGAGGCTGAGGAGTGATGTACTGCAGGTGGAGGCTGTGTATACAGAGGCTGAGGAGTGATGTACTGCAGGTGGAGGCTGTGTATACAGAGGCTGAGGAGTGATGTACTGCAGGTGGAGGCTGTGTATACAGAGTCTGAGGAGTGATGTACTGCAGGTGGAGGCTGTGTATACAGAGTCTGAGCAGTGATGTACTGCAGGTGGAGGCTGTGTATGACAGAGACTGAGGAGGGATGTACTGCAGATTGAGGCTGTGTATAGGAGAGCGATGGGCTACATAAAGAGGAGTTAAAGAGCAATGTACTGCAGGAGGGGCTGTATATAGAAATGCTGAGGTGTAGTATTACAGAGCGGGATAGCATATGATGTTGCAGAGAGGAATAACTACAGCCCTCCACAATCTTTAAACGCGGCATGTAGACAGTTTGCCTCGTTCATCTTCCTACCTTAATGCTGCATAAGTGAATTTCCCTGCTTGTTATTTGCTGCACAATTTTGTTGAGACTGCAACTATTAACAGTACATAAATAATTTGATTCATTCTGAGTGCAGAAGAGACCCAAGACAAATATTTCTGTGACACTTACACTGCAGGACTTTGGGTTTGCCCCACAGACAAAAAATGGCAGCCAGTCCCTGGTACCATTGTGCTTTGTTGTTTTTTGATGAACAGTAGTAAGATGTATGTCAGCCACAGTCAGTGAGCAGAGGAGCTGTCCGCAATATCCGAGTGCTGAACTCAGTGACAGTCACTGACCTGACGAAGAGAGGAAAATTACACATCACATTCTTATAAAAAGTCTTAAAGAGGCTGTCCGCTCCAAACTGATAAGTCTGCAGTCCTTTGTGTGACTGCAGACTTATGAATCCCTCCAGTGACCGCACTGTGTGCGGGGATCCACCGATTTCTGAGCCGGGGCCGGAGGGTATGCATTATACATACTCCGGGGCAGAGCCCGTCCATTGGGTGTGGCCTCGCTCCATACACTTGTCCACAAGCTTGGATACGCCTTGTCGCAGTGGGATGGTTAATATGCTTTTTTGATCAAAACAGTGTTAGCTAAGTCCCCTATATTATATACTTTTACTATTACTATTTTCTTATTTATTTATTACAGGATATATTCTTTTTTGTAGATCTTTTGAAGTGTTTTTATGTAATAATGATATGAGTACGGACTCCTGAGCGGACACATAAAATCTCATGAAGGCAGGCATTAGTATAAGTGTACAGTGATGCAAAATATGCTGGCGTTACGTAAAGTAGCCGCATAAATAAAAGCAAATTGTCATATTTATGATATAGTGCTTAGATCCGTCTCTAGTACCAGACGGTAAAATGTGTCCTGACTCCTCTCGGCTGTGTACGATATCATTAATAAACTTCATGGGTCATGTATTTTGTCATCTCTGATTCCATAGACTCACTGGAAATAGAATTATGTGTGCTGCTTATTTCAATGTGACTCAACAGGAGGGACACAGCTGAGTGCAGCATCCTTTGATGACTATGTTGTCTGCTTTGCCACATTGCTCTGCTGTAAAAGGATCACACTTAATGGGCCATACGCCTTTTCAGTGTCACTGTTGCTGCAATAACCTGCAGTCCGAAGGACAAACTCAGCAGGCCATATTGTACATGCCTCATTGTTCTTGTTGTTGTCTTCCCACAGGACTTAGGTCACTTCATTGTATAGTTTGAAGGCCAGTCCTTGACGATGTATATTATATTCGCTAATAACATAAGACAAGGCTATTCAGTGCAACAAATATATTGCGTCAAGTAGCTGACTCAACATTTCGCTTGTGTTGGATACATATAACAATGAATGGTTATAACATATTACAGTGAATATTTTTTTGTGCTGCAATTTTAATATGCATCTCACCGGCAATATTTTAAGAATACACCAAAGGCTAGCAATAGGGATGAGTGAATTTATTCAACTATAATTTAATTCTACTCAAAAAATTTACAGAAATTTGTATACAGTACTCCAGAACATTTTTTTTTGCAATTTGCTCCATGCCATCTGGGTGCTGCTTTACTGAACCATAGCAGGCCTGCAACACGTTAAAAAGATTCCCTCACTACTAACACCATAGTCACATTTTATAAAAAAAAAGCATACACCCGGAATAAAGTAATTTAATTTAAAGAATGACACAGACTCCTGTAATGAATCTAAATTAAGCCATACTTACGTAATCGCACAGTCCTCAGAAGCCAATGTCTCCAGTAACAGAATTAAAATAACAAAAAACAATATTCCAATATTCCTTACAACTTTTTTCACAGCGCTCACGCTGACATTAGTGAGTTGAGATGGTAGCACACGCTACTCAGTGTCTCTGCTGGATGGAAGGCTGTATAGTCACATCATGCAACAATGTAGCCTGCCATCAACATGCAGCAGAGATAGACCAGTCGTGGGACAAATGGATTATTATCTTCTTGGCGGACAGGTGAAGAATATTGTTTATTATTTTAATTATATTACAGGAGACCATGGCTTCTCTGGACTGGGCGGTAATGTGAGTATGGTTTAATTTAGAGTCATTAAAGGAGACTGTGTCATTCTTTCATTTAAATGGCCTGATGTCACAAAGGTGACATCAACCCCACAAATATGAACCCCACTTGCCACTGCCACAGGGCAAGTGGGAAGAGCTGGGCAAAGTGCCAAAACTGGTGCATCTAATAGAGGGGGCAGCTGTGGGATGCTATTTTTAGGCTGGAGCAATATCCATGGCCCCTTATCAGCCTCAGAATACCAGCCCCATCTGTCAGCTTTAGCTTGGCTGGTTATCAAAAATGGGAAGGACCCCACGCCATTTTTTAAAATTATTTAATTAAATAATTAAAAAATATAGCTTGGGGATCTCTTTATTCTTGATAGCCAGCCTTGCTGAAGCTGACAGCTGAGGGTTGCAGCCCACAGCTGGCACTTTTGTCTGGCTGGTTATCAAAATGCAGGGGAACCCACTTCATTCTTTTTATTTATTTATAGCACAGGTGGCGGTTGATGAATACTCCCATCAGCCGCCGCCTGCTCTCGCTGTTAACAGTTGAATACAACTTTTAACATTTAGGGGACAGTGATGTGAGCTGTCCTCATTTCAGCACCTGGTGCCAGAGAACAGCATGAACAGTACAGCTGATTCCCAGGCGCCGACTCGTGTCACACTGGTGATATATGGATTTCATCCATGTGTCATCAGTGTGCACTTGTGAGGAACATTTTGCGGCCCATACTGCTAACTGAAACACTAACGTCTGAAAGAGCCCTTTATGAACTCAATCATTTACCAAACTTTGCCGACTTTTGCCTATTTTTAGGGAAAAGCTTGGGAATCCGAGCACAAATCCAAATGTGCAACGTTTGTGCTGAGTTTGCGACTGGAGAACATTTTCCGAACAAGTTCGCTCATCTCTAGTGCTAACCATTGAGCCACCATGTTGCCCCTATGTTTACTATGATGGCATGGAGTGCAAGAACGTCAGAGGCCTAGTCGTGCCCCAGAGTGACGGAGGCTGATGAAAATGTAGGTAACGGAGGAAGCCAAAAAGAGGAAGCACAGAAGACTGGATGACGAAAGGTGGTGGTATAGGTAAGCGGTGACTTTAGCATTCAATATTTTTTACAGCCTACGATAAAACACCCAAATGCATAGAAAGGAACATGAAAATCTAATTTCACTTATGTATTCGAGAAATTTGCTGACTGTGAATTTGCAGATTTGATAATTTTTAGCTAGTGTATGTAACAATTTGCCGAATATTCTGTCATAAATATGTTTATATTTCTGACAGAAGAGACCAATGGAGATGTTTGGCCAGATTGTCTTGGATCAAGTTTGTCAAAAACCAAGCATAATGGTGGAGGTATGTTTTGGGCTTCTTTTGCACCCACAGGACCTGGCTCCTCATAGTCATTGAGTCGTCCATGAACTCTCATATATACCAAAGTATTCTAGAGTCAAATATGAGGCCATGTATCCAAAAGCTTAAGCTTGTCCAAAACAAGGGTCATGCAATAAGAGAATGGTCCTAAGCACACCAGCAAATCTATATCAGAATGGCTTAAACTTTTAGGTATTACTAAGATATCTTAATAATGAATTGAATCGAAATGGTAAGAAACTGGAATCTAACACAAAGTAAATGGTGAACATATCTTTATGTGTACATCTTACCCTTTGAAGTCATATTTGATGCCCCAATAATGAAGCAGGCTGTAGACTATCCTTATAATGTAAGAAAACGTTAAAACAATATTAGATTAATACAGTAGAAGATGCAAATAATGGGTCCTCGTACAATAGTCCAATACCCGCATCTCAAATACGAGCTTCCTTCTGTGACATTGAAATGTCAATGAGATTTTAGAACGTCTTTATTCATTTCTTGGCTGGTGTTACATTCCTTGTTAAGACAACTCACAGCAATAAAGTGACATGTTTAAGGTCACATGCGTTTGCTGACACTGAGACTTAGAATAAGATTTCTAGCAAACATCCCGATTTTATGGCTTTGTGCTAACAGCTCCTAACTCTTGAGTGCTTTCACCACAGGAAATATTAACCCATAAAAGGAGGCCTCTGATTGCACAAAAGTGCCGTTGTCTGTTATTTTCAGCCATTTCATGCATCAATAGAGAAATCATTATAAAGGCACAAGTGAAAAAAAAAAGAAACAACGTCTTGGCTTTCAGCTTCCCCATGGAAATAAGAAGGTTATACAGCTTAAAAGACAAAAGCTTCCACACTACAATATGAACATCTCGGCAGGGGAGACCAGGGACAACACTTAAGAGCAACCATAGCTGGCTCGTAGACAGGAGGACAAGCCCTTTTTACCTCTAAACACCTCGTGAGACACAGTTTGTTCCTGAAAAATCAATTGCAATGTGTTAAGTGGCTGTTTGGAGCCAAGCCACGGAAGCAGAATGACTGTTCTTGGTGAGGACTGAAACCATAAATCTCAGAAGGAGCTGGTTGGACAAGTCAGACCCTTCCGGCAGGAATAGCGTTAATAAATTTTATCACTGCCCTGAGAGCGATAAGAAACACCAAGCCTAAACTCGGCTAATAATAGTACTTAAGCCCTATGCCCTTCCCTGACTCTAGCCATCCCATGGCTCTGGCAAAATGGTCTTCATACTACAAGAGGTATCATCTTCCATACTTCTCTGTAATTTGCCATGGAGACAGCACATTACATCCTCAGCTCCTGCCATCTCCCTATTATTTTAGCTGCCAACTTTTTACAGCTGGGAGTGGGTGCAATCCAAATGCCTCTATATATAAAGTGATAGAAAACATAAAGACATCTCAAAATGACAAAAACAAACAATATAGACTTTTCTTTTGAATTTTGATTTTCTTTTGTTTTCTGCTTGAGAAATGCCTCACTTTAGTATAGGTTATAGTTTTCATTCAATAAAAAATCTCGGTTAGTCAATAGTTACTATGCATATGAATGTAAAGCATGTATAATAATAATCCATCATTCTCTCTTCACTTTAGCAGTGCATCTATAAAAAGGTTTTTACAACTGGCTTCTTGTTCATGTCTCAGCAAATTTACATCAGAAATGTTCTGGATATCTTGGTCAACTTGACCATAATGGTCCATTAGTTAGGCGAAGGCCGAAAGAATGTCCTTTTGACCTCTGTCTGCCAAATATACATCACTAAACTAAAAAAATTCAGAACATGCAATATGTTTTTTCTAATAATAAAGTAGCCCATGGATGCACAACACTGTTCTCCATTAAATCTAGACATTAGAAATAAGGGGAACAATTCACAAAGGATCAAGTTCAACATGAATTGTCTAAAATTTGCAGTTTCACGCAAATTCAAACATTTTGAGATTCAATTCACAGCTTGCAAAAGAAAAGAACCTTCCCAGCACCATTTCCCACATTATTGAAGTATCAGAGAGCCCGCTATTATCATTTTGCATTGCCACGCGGGCATCCCCAAAATGCTCTGCAGCTATGACAATTTACAGATTATCAGACCTTGTACAGTGATGGTCAGTACCTGGCCCATCACAGATCAGCGGTTCCCAGTGGAGCTAATTTTATACAGTAAAGTCTTTTTTATCACCAGAGTCACTGGGTAAGATGTTCTCCCTTGTACAGTATAACCTCTTATGTTCTACAGAGTCCTCTCTCTCCTGTAAAGTGTAATCTCTTGTGGTCAGCAAGGTAAATTCTCTCTCCCTTGTAGCGTGTACGCACTTGTAGTCAATGGAGTAGCGCTCTCTCCTGTAGAGTGTGAGCTCCTATAGCAGCAGGGTCTTCCTTCTCTCTCCTGTAGAGTGCAGTCTCTTATAGTCAACAGGGTCCTTTCTCTCACACTTATAGTGTATTAGCTCTTATGGACAGGCATGAATTGGTCATGTAAATCACTGCAAAAGCTCAGGAATACTTCCGGAAATCATTGTCTATGAACTGTGCTTCACAAGGATGGTGCTGGGTGAAGCGCTATACCTGCCGGCAACAGTCATCAATATCCCTGACAGTGCTGTTTTTCATCCGCCTGCATTCTATGATCTGCAGCACAATCTATCAGATGAATGTCTAGCAATGTAGCTTCAAATGTGATGTGTACTGTTGGATTGCATATTAAAAGAAACTTTATTAGCTACACAAAAAGAATGCCGGGGTCCCTTTTGTTCATTTCCTTATCATTGGTGTCCTACCCGCTCACCCACTAGGAGGGAGTGACGTGTATCCTACACATTATCCTTCAGAACCTCAGGTATTTGTTGTAATGGGGAACCTGGCAGAAAGTTTTCAATATCCATAAATGAGGACCATTAAAATAAAGGACCTGGTCATTTATAGCATTCAATTTATGGGATGGGTCCTCCAGAGATACAATGGTAGTGGATGGAAATTCACAAAATAGAGTTTACAGTAATCTAATGTCACAACCCCATTAAATGCCCCTAGAGTATACAGCTGCTGCAGTCACACCCATTAATTGAAGGAAATCTTCACTTCAAAATATATTGAGGAAAAAAAGGAGATGGACGTTTCTGGTTTACTGTGCTGCAGCTGGAAAAGTAGTCGTTCCATGCTGAGTAGTGTTTAATATTACATTTATTATGCCTTTCAAGTTGCACCAAACTCATTTTCAAAATATAGACTCCATATCTTTTGTATATGCCTGGTATAGGTACTGAGTCTATTCTTTTAAAAAGAATTTGGTACAAACTTGAAGCTACTATTAAATACTACACAGCATGGAACGACTACTTTTCCAGCAGCATCGCAGTCTCCCAGAAACGTCCATCTCCTTTTGTGCGTCAAAGAGCAGATTTTGACACTATGGGAGTGAATCATTAAGTTTGTCATAGCGCAGTCTTAATGAAGCAGTCGCTTGAGTACAATCACCTTATTCCTTAACCCCTTCACTACCTATGATGTATAGGTTACGCCATAGGTCATGTATGCCCATTTGATGCAAACTTGTAATGACCTGGAGAATCATAATGGCAAGTCAGTTTTAGCATTTAGTGGACATAGTAAAAAAAAGAAAACACCATATGGTAAAATCAATGGTGTCATTCAAAAGTTCAACTCGTCTCATAAAAAAAAAACAAGCCCCTATACCGCAATATTGATGGAAAAATAATAAATATATGGGTATGGGAAGAAGAGGAGAAAAAAACGATAGCACAAAAATGGAAAATCCCAAGGTAGTGAAGGGGTTAAGGGGTGTGTGCCGCTTAATGAATCAGGCGTGTCCGGGACCCAGCATGTTCTGTCACCAGATATGTATGCAAGAAGGAGGCTAGCATATACTTATGCAGTGAGCTACACCACTTATGGCATAACTTATGTGTGGTCATTACCATGGCCCGTTCCGCCCACATATCGCCCATGCTAAGCCCATAACTATAGCGTAGATGACCGGGAATAGTGTATATTACAAAAAGTTGCTACATTATAGCACAGCGTTTTAGTTGCACAAAAAATATTTTGACTTATTAAGCTATTTATAACAGATTTCTGTCATTAACACGTTCATGAAGTGTCTGAAGCTGAATATTCAGCATACTACCTAGAAATGTAAACGCCTTCACTGATATTTATATGTTTTATGGGAAATTACATCCACATTATTATATCTCATAATCCTCCCAATCCCGTTAAACTCCTAATTCCAGAGCTCATCAGGGTTGCCAACTTGACTTTTCATGTTTTCTGAACAGCTTATCAAAAAATAATGAACAGACAATATTTTTGAGGCTAGTTTCACACTAGCGTTTCGTTGGTCTGCGCATGGCCGCAGCTAAGCTCCGCCCCGGCCGTGCCTCCTCCCGGACGCTCCACCTGTGGGCGCATGACTCTGCATGCGACCTGCGTACCCTATCTTTAGCATTGGGTACGCAGGCCATTTGCAGACATGCATTTGCCGGCGCATGCGTCCATTTGAAGGTGTGCCGAGCGCACCAAAATGCAACACAGTGTGTTGAGCGCAGGTCGGCGCACCGTCAAAAGGATGCATGCGCCAGCAAACGCATACCTGGCACGGCCTGCGTACCTAATGCTAAAGATAGGGTATGCAGGTAGCATGCAGCATCATGCGCCCATAGGCGGAGCGGCCGGAGGAGGCACAGCCGGGGGCGGAGCTTAGCGGCAGCCATGAGCAGACCGCCGCAGGTCGGTGAAATGCTGATGTGAAATTAGCCTTACAAACATGTTGGAAAACTGTAATAAATCATTATGATTTTAAGTGATACATGTCTGCTGCCCACAACTCTGATATGTAGACATCAGTGGCATGCACTGCAAACTGTAAAATGATGATAATTACAGTCAAAATTATTTGTATAAATTACTGTACTTCAGCATCAAAAAAATCACGGCGGCCATAATACATTTTTATTGACAAAGCAAAAAAGTGCTCTATTTGTACGGACTGACCTGGAATTTCTGGACGGTGGGCAAGCTTGGGGCTCATTCATGTTGTCTATTTCCCGTTGTGCAGTCATGAGATCTACGTCATCAGACAAGCAGACCCTGAGTAAGGTGTATTTAATGTCATAGCATACCCTGTGTAAGGCTTGTTTCCACGTTACAGAAACACAGCGCTTTGGATGGAGCGGAAAGTCCTCTCCGCCCCAAGCCCGCCCCCTAGAGAGCGCGCGCTCATTCCAGATGTGTTCAGGAACACATCCGGAACACATCCGGAATGACCGCAGGGCTACATAGCCCTGTGTTATGTCCCTTGCGGCGACGCAGCGTCGCCGCAAGGGAATAGGACATGCTGCGGTATAAAAAGACGCGCCGCATGTCCGGAAACGCAGGTCTTCCGCCTGCGTGTTTTGCAGCATAGTGGAGACAGGATTTCTTGAAATCCCCTCCACTATGCTGTAACATCTGGACGCTGCGTGTTTGACGCTGCGCCAACGCACAGCGTCAAACACGCAGCAAATCCTGACTGTTTCCTGAACGTGGAAACATACCCTAAGGTGTATTTAATGTCATAGCACAGCCCTGGTGTAAGGTGTTTAAGGTCTTTTATTCAGGGCCTTAACAAAATTGTCAAATGTCATAGAAAAATTCAGTATGGAAGACGTTGTCAGCCTGGTGCTGAGCAATCACTACAGTACAGAAATAACCCTCCGATGTGGAATGAGAAAACATTGCAGGCGGCGGGCAGTAAACCGCTCCCGGACTCTGCCTTTTAAACACTAACTGATTAGATCCGTTATTGCTCAGTTGCTGAGACAAGGAATTCCTCATCGTCCTCCGAAAGCGCTGACCAGGAGAATTGGAGATCTGGATTTCCACACTAACAATTGCAAATTTAACTGTAGTGAGCTTCCCAGAACATCCTTCATGAGCTCGTAACCGGACACTGGACCAGAAGCGATGTCCAGGCTTTATGTAATAATAGTAGTTATTTAACAACATGGTAAGGTTCACAGGGGAAGTCCAGGGTATTAAAAAATATACATAATTGACAGCAAGAAAGGTAATAAAACAAAAAAATAACCATTGCTCCCACTATGCAATCACCTGCAGCTGCAGTGCTGACACTCCGGTGGTCCCGGCCAGCATTTTCCTTCCTTCCCTACAGTGATGATGTCTCATATATTCATGATTTATTTAATAATCTATACAGTATTTACACTGTGAAATCTGCCAATAGAGCCTCATTTACTCTTTCACCACCTGTGATGTACATGTCGCGTGCCAGTTGTGTAGAGCAGACTCAGAAGATGAACCCATTCCACAGACGGCTGATCGCTGCAGTTTAACTCCTTTAATGCCACTGTCACCAGATATTAGGGTATGTGATCCTGGTGTCATACTGTTCCATGCTGAAGGCCCCTGTGGCTGTCAAATTGGTATTGCCGTGAAGCCCAGCAACAGACCATGAATTTACCTACACATTGCAATACTCTAGTGTAAGGTGCCCAGGACGGTGGGCATAAACGAGCTGCTGCTCCATAACGCCCTTGCTCTTTACAAACAAATCAAGTCCCAATCCATATGCATTGTGCGGTGATAGGTGCATTACACTCACTTGCAGTCCAGAGGCTTTCTCTGTCTCCACGTCCTTAGTCCAGGACACACATCAGGGACACCCGCTTCGTTTTAAGAAGTTCAACTTTACTGAATAGTTCAATTACATCAGTCTCTAACACGCAGTATCGGGTGCAGCGCCCTTCACCATTTGCATCGTTCACACAGTACATTTCCATCATTTTATTACCTTCACTTCAGACTATCCCTACTTTAATAGATCCTATTAGCCCTAGGGATTTACCGTCCGGCACCGCAGTATTTCCGAGATCCGCTATGTCTCCTTCACACGGTTCCACACCCATCTTGCTATATGGCAGGGATGTTAGTGCTCTCTATAGCCCCTGACTCAAGCCTTGAACTTTGGACATTGCAGGAATGTCCAGATGGGAGTTCTGTGTGACCTCATGCCGCAATATTGTTTTGTACACACAGTTCTTCCAGCCAACTGCACCTTGAACTTCACCTTACCTTCAACAAACACTGTCACAAACTCTCTCACTGACTCTCTCTTACTGAATAAACCAGGAAATAGGTCCCTTTTCAAATTGCCCTAGCCCCACTCTATCTGGGGTAGTCCCAAACAGTAACTGTATATTGTTCCACTGTACCCACAATCACTATCTATCTCTATCCTATATTTCCCTACACCTTAGCTGAGTGCATGTTACTCGCAATAGGCATTACTTTTACAGTATTCACACAGCGGCGTTAGTACTTACAACCTATTCATTAGTTACATTACATCGCTTAAAAACTGCATGAGATGTTACACACTTCACATGGGACGATAAAACATAATAAAACTGCACAACACTATTCTTGTTATTCTACGCTGTCCTCAGGGGCAGGGACAGGGCATTCTTCAACTTACACTAGCATTGCAGAATATTGAAAAAGTGATAGCAGGTTCAAATCCTCTAAAAAGACTCAAAAACAAAGTAGTAAAAAAAAGTATGTTCTTAAAATATCTAATCACCCTCTTTTTCCAGTTTAAAAAACCTAATATTTTGTATTAATATGTTCATAAAAGATAGATCTATCAAAATATAAAATGATTTAATCCATATCATAAATGCCGTCATGTAAAAAATAAAAAACTGAAATGCCAAAATTGCCATTTTTTTAAATTGCAATTGCAACAAAAAGCAATCGACTCATCAAATACACACCAAAATGGTACCAATAAAAATGACAGGACATCCCACAAAAAAATAAATTCTACTAAGCGCCATTTATGGAGAAATGAAAATATTCCAAATTTCAATTAGTGGTGACACAAAACAGTTTTTTCTTTAATTTCTGATTTTTTTCACTACTTAATTTTACTTCACACCTTGAATTAAATTTTTTTTTTTTTACATATTTAGTATTGCCGCAATTGTACTGAACTGGGGAATCATGTACCTGGATCATTCTTATTATACAATGAAAATGATGAGTTTAGATCTATAGTGTGAGCAAAGACGTCTTATGTATCCCAGATCCCATGGGCATTGGCCGAAGTCAATGGTCATTGGTGCTTGCTTGCCCTTTTTGCAGCAGACAGCAGTGCATACGCCTGACCGATGGAGAGGGTGGTGTAATGCGACATAGAACAGAATGCTTACCATATCGATAGGTGATCCGGCAACAAGCGTAGGGTGCATGATGGAGTGTGATGTCATTAATTAGCACAAATAAGAGACCCCCAAATCTTCTTGACCCCTACGCTGTTTTATCTATCACTGACTTTTCCTACAAGCTGCTCAGCTCAGGCTGTAGCTTTTAGATCTGTAAGATATCTGCTATACCGTGGATTGGGTTTCCGTGAATAATGCATGTCAACTGTCAGAATTGACCGCCCTTGAAGAAGCACACCTTAGTTTGCACCGGGGTCACATTTCGGTCTTCTGATTATAATCTGAATGCTTGCAGTGCTTCAGAGGCCAATGTGATTGCATGAGGTTGCAATGAAATGACTATACTGTATGTGTGTAAAGCAATATCAGCTTCTGCACCATTACTCGCTGTTAATATTTTATTCTGTAATTGAAGGATTATATTACTAGAGGGACTAGGTCTACGGAGTCTACAGTATGCATTTCCCCAAACCGGTTTTCCTAGTGGGAAGTAAATGTAGACATATCATAGGGCTATTGTATTAAGGCATAATAATAAAATGTGACCCCTATTCCTGGGGCCAGATGGGACCCTGATAATGCACTACATATCTCATCAGTCCCTACATAAACATGGTTATACTCTAGAATATTTGTAATTACATGTCACAGCCTATCACATCTCTGAGGTCAATGGGAACACTCTCTTATTTTTTCCATACATATTAATTGGAATATCCTAGCTTCCTAAATGTATCCGTGTGGATTTGATTTTTTTTAACCATTGCTGCATGTGTGTTGAGTATTGGCAGTGAAGTAAGGCTACTACAGATGGCAGAGGATAAAATGAAATATAAAATGAGTGGGGAAAATACAGGTGCAACCAACTGAATGTGACATTTTTCTTTATGGATCTGCACATCATGATAACTTAGTGAATCAAAATAATAAAGTTAGTTAACCTGCCGATGTCAAAGCAGTTATCAGGTATTATCTTCAGATCTGCTACTTTTATACTTTTATATGTGCTGTCACGTTACATCACATCAAACAAAATAAATAAACCTGGAAAAAGCTCATTGTTCTCAGCTAAAGGGTAGATATACTCGTAGTATTGAGATATATACAGTATATATATATATATATATATATATATATGTGTATATATATATATATATATATATATAATATAATATACATTGTTACTATTTATCATGCAATCCCAGGATATTCAAGGAGAGCAATATATATCATCCTTAGGGTTCTTTCAGACATCAATGTGTCCGGATCGATACGTGTGGTGACAGTTTTCACACATACTGGGGACACTAGCACATGTTAAAGTGTGAATGGGTGTGTGCACATATCAGTGTGTTTCCACCCACCGTGTGTCCGTAGGCAAAATACGCTGACATGTCTGTTTTTCTAACAGCATCATGGTCCGCAAAATGTCCTGCATACGTACACACTGATGACACATGGATGACATCTGTGTGCCATAAGTGTGACACATACCGGTGCCTGGGAAGCAGAGGTACAGTTAGCGCTGTTCCAAGGCGCCGGGTGCTTAAGACAACTATCATCATTCTCCCCTGCTCTGCCGGCGATCAGCGCTAGCAGAAGAGAATGTTGAGAGTTGTATTCAACTGATAACAGCGAGATCCCTCTATTCTTGATAACCAGCCTTGTTAAATTCGACAGCTGAGGGTTGCAGCCAGCATCTGTCAGTTTTACCTAGCTGGTTATCAAAAATACAGACGAACCCACGCCGTTTTTTAAATCAATTATTTATAGCGCATGCGGCTGATGAATACTCCCATCTGCCGCCTGCTCTCAATATTATGAGTTGAATGAATACAACTCTCAACATTGTCCCCTGCTAGCGCTGATCGCAGCTTAAGCAGGGGAGAATGATGAGAGTGGTCTTCAGCATCTGGCACCGGGGAACCGAGCAAACAGTACTGCTGCTTCCCAGGTGCCAGTACATGTGGTACTGATGAGGCACATGGGCTACACACAGTTGCCACACATATGCCACAAGTATAACACACACATAAACATGTACACTGATATCTCAAGTACTGTTTTTTTCAGTGAAAAGAGAAGCAGCCCTTAGACAGGTTTCACACTTCTGATATTTATAGCCTGAGTACAGAATGTCTCTGGGTCTCCTAAGGAGAAATCAACAGCGATATAGACCTTTATGAGGGAAGTGAGCTTAGGGCAGGGGTCCCAATGCTGGCCCAAACATTGTGGTCCGTACTCGGGCCATCAATATGAGACAGCAGTCTGAAATGTGTTTGCTTGTAATAGTTGATTACAGACTTTTTTATATTTTCTACAATAAAAAGTGATTTTATGAAGATTTGAATGCTGGAATTGTTCCTAGTCTTGATGAAGGGACCTGCTGGAATCAGTCGCCCCTGATTCATTAAAAGGTGCTCCCCTTCTAATGAATCAAGAGCATCTGAAAATTGGCATGGTATGCACCCCTATATGTGCCTCCCCACAAACCTTACTCCAGTCCAGGACTGAAAGAAGATTTTTGGCATAGGAAATGCTGTGACTTGCCATAATTTGATACATATCAAAAACTGACCGGCAACTCATATACATTTCAATTTTTCATATTTCTAAGACAGTGATGCAATTCATTTTTCATATTTTTGTGTCCGCAAGCTATAGCGCTACAGTGTGCTACCTTTTATTCTTGAATGTATATGAGTTGGTGACCCTAGGTTTTAGCACCTGTTCAGACTAGATCTATGTTTGGATGTGCCGGTCAGTTTTTGATATGTATTCATTTACCTTCTACCTGAGCACTCCACCTGGTGGTCACAGGCGTTTTAATTATAGCAGGTTCATTACCCCTCCACAGAGATGTAGATTTTAGTCTGGAGAGAGGATTCATATGTTCCTATGCAGACAGACTTTTCTAAGTGAGGATTGGCATAGTTAGGACCTGGTATATGAGAAGAGCCTTAACGTGGCTTCCAGGTACACATAAATTGGCCTTTTTACGCGCTAAGACTTCTCAATTTTTCATATTTCTAAGGCAGTGATGCAATTCATTTTTCATATTTTTGTGTCCGCAAGCTATAGCGCTACAGTGTGCTACCTTTTATTCTTGCCATAATTTGATGACCGAGGCTCTTCACGCCCTGTCCCGCCCCACTTTGTCAGAGCTAGATGAAAATGATGTGAAAACATCAAAGATCACAAAATATTAGCACAGCCTCTCCTTGCACCAAAACTTTGAGACTTTTCAAAGCTTTTTATGTCAGAATTCTGATGTGCAAGCTTTGATGAATCGGGTCCTTTGTAATGATATGTAAATAATATATTTGTGTATCGATGGTTCCACCATTTTACCATTCCACAAATCTCATTGCAATACAAATTTAGTAAAATATTGAGTCATGTTAGATAAACCCTTGATATGTTTCAATTTATATTACGTCCACTGGATGGTCACTTATAGACACACATAGCAAAAACATCTCCCAACAGAGTAGTGGAAAATCAAAATTTTTGTTTCAAAGCAGGCCATTTTAGAATCTTGGGACATTGTAGGTTGAGAAAAAAGTAAACGTAAAGTATGGACTCCTGGGATATCAATCTGGTCCTTGTAATAAGTTGGTACTTTGTTTCATTTTTGTTTAGTCCAGTAACCCAAAATTTCTGTATGCAATGTATAGGCACTCATTTTTTTCACCCCTAAAGCTGCTAAGGTGGATCCAGTTGAAATAAGGTGTGTATAAATTTCTTCCTACTTCATTGGTTTTCATTGAAGTCAAAGGTGGTACATATTAAGGAGTAGTCATAGTCAAATGGTTATTCCCAGTCTAGCAACTCACATCCTATAGGATTACTTACTGAGAATGGGGTTCTGAAATCCTCATTGGAACAGAGTGGTGGCCATGCTATTCCTTCTTTATGGGCCTGCCAGAGATGAGCTAATGGTATACTCAGCTACAACATCTCTGACAATCCCATAGCTAATATATTGAATGGCATGGCACATGCACAACTTCCTCTACTTTCAAATAGGGACAAAAATTATAAAGATCAGAGCAAATCTCAATGGTTGACTCACTAATAGTCTAGAAATGATCACCTATCCACTATTGCTTTTAACTGTGATAAACCTTCAAATTGTACTAAATGACCTGGAAACCAGTGTAGCATTGAAATGATCCCAATGGTAGTATACAGTATACTAATGTAAACCTTTTCTTTTTTAGATTAACTCATTAGTTTATTACGATCTTTTTTTCCACTCTTTGATTTATCTGCCCCATCTCTACAAGCCTGTTTCGTTGTATTACACTACGGTGAGTTGTTAATGAAAATCCCCAAACACTTGTGCGCCAAGAAGACAGATTAGGACTGTGTGGAAGACAACACCGAGCTGACACATCTGTAACTACTGCTCTGTCTTCTGCCTCTTCACGGCAAAAGACAAAGTTCTATGTTCTGCCAAGTCTTAGTGATTTGTATCTTGCCACTAAAAGGCTTTTCTTAGTGTTATAAAGTCTAAAAGGTTGTCTAGTCTGTAGTGTCTGTAAAATATGACTGTAACCCAACACTATCTGACTTCTGAATATGCATTATAGTCCTAGGAGTGCATTCAGAACATTACCTGATGGAATTCTGCATAGATTATATTGTCTGTTGGGACTTATTTTTGGTACCTAGACTGCAACTTCTGTGCCCTAATGCAAAATTAGTACTAGGGCATGGCAAGCTGTTTCTTTTTTACGTCTGTCTGTGGCCTTCGGCACAAAAAGGCTACCTTTGACAGACTTCATGCTTTCTAGTCCATCTGTCAGATTCCAGAAAAAACCCAATTTTTACTATCCTTATTCTGGATTTACAACAGGACATCATGGATTGCAACCACAGAAAGCTGCTGGCAAGAGAAGCAAGTCTGAGGACAGAGTAGTCTATCTGGGTCAGCAAGCGGAGGAACAAAACCAGGGACAGAATCAAGAGAGAAAATCATATGCAGGTAAAAAGCCAGTGTGAGACACCGGATGGTTAATCAAAGTGAAGTCAAGCTAGGCAGGGTCAGAGTCAGGCCGGAGTCACACTTGCGTGTGTGATGTGAGAAACTCGCGCGAGTCTCTCACATCAACACCCGACACTGCCCCCGGCACCGGCCTCAGGAGGGATTACAGAACACAATTGTCAGGACTACAAGTTGGGTAAAAATCAGGATAAGAGCATCGTGAATAGCACCACTGAACCAGGAAAAATTAAAACCATATCTAGCAACTACCAGCAATAACCTGGGAGTCTAAGCAGAGTATTTTACTGCCACAGCAGTATCCTGATAACTCCTGCTTGAGCTAACAATTGATATGATGACTCCTCCAATACAAGAGCTGCACACAGGGTACAAAAAGGCGATTCCTGGTGACAGAAGGAGGCATCAATAGAGCAGGCTTGGGTAGAAATGTACCATTTTCTAGACATATTACTGGTCAGCTTTTATGGGTTTTTCTCATCTTATATTGCTAGGATATGCCAGCATTTTATCTTTGTCTGGGGTCTGATATTTGGGACCCTCATCATTCTTAAAAATGAAGAGGCCATGGTGGTGTAGTGCTCCTGGCCACCTAGATGTACAGGGAACTACAGTTGGCCACATGTAGATACATACAGCATAAACAACTGCTGACAAAAATTGTTTTTTTTTTCCCAAAGCTGGCCATCTTGTTATAGGAATTTTGTAAAATATTTCAAGCCCAGAGCAAAGGTAAGGATGAGCAAATATTTTCTTATTTCAATAAGATGGCAGGAATCATTCGTTGCATTTTTCCTGCTGCATGATACTCCAGCTATACAACAATGAAAGAACAAAATTAGAATTTTAAACCAAAATGGGGGATTAGTTATTCCATACCATGAACTAAGGTTAATTCTTCTACTGACTTTCTATAGTTTTTGTAATACCGCAGGCCATAGAAGTAATGACGAAAGAGACATGCAAACCCTGCAAGTAGACTAACTGAAGACTAACCACTTATTCTGGGTTCTCGAAGACTAGCTTGACCTGCATTTGCTACAATCAGAGCGTGGCCTAAAACTTGGCATCTAGGCTTTAACTCTTTTTTCCTGATTACACATGAACAAAATCATGTATTACAGTAATAGTACTGGGCATAAATACACTGCTCAAAAAAATAAAGGGAACACTCAAATAACACACCTTAATCTAAATGAATGAAATATTCTCATTGAATACTTTGTTGTGTACAAAGTTGAATGTGCTGTCAACATAATCACACAAAGATCATCCATGGAAATCAAATTTTTGAACCAATGGAGGCCTGGATGTGGACCCCCAAAATTAAAGTGGAAACAAGTCAAAATGAAAATCAAAACAAGACAAAATTAAAGTGGAAATAAGTCAAAGTGATGCTCAGTATTGTGTGTGGCCTCCACGTGCCTGTATGACCTCCCTACAATGCCTGGGCATGCTCCTGATGATGTTGTGGATGTCCTCCTGAGGCATCTCCTCCCAGACTTGGACTACAGCATCCGTCAACTCCTGGACAGTCTATAGTGCAACGTGACTTTGGTGGATGGAGCGAAACATGCTGTCCCAGATGTGCTCAATCGGATTCAGGTCTGGGTAATGGGCAGGACAGTCCATAGCTTCAATGCCTTCATCTTGCAGGAACTGCTGACACACTTCAGCCACATGAGCTCTGGCATTGTCCTGCATTAGAGGAGGAACCCAGGGCCAACCACACCAGCATATGGTCTCACAAGGGGTCTGAGGATCTCATCTCGGTACCTAATGGCAGTCAGGCTACCTCTGGTGAGCACATGGAGAGCTTTGTGACCCTCCAAAGAAATGCCACTCCACACCATTACTGACCCACTGCCAAACCAGTCGTGCTGAAGGATGTTGCAGGCAGCAGGTTCACACACAGCACATGTGACAGACGTGACAGTCTGGAGACGCCGTGGAGAGCGATCTGCTGCCAGCAACATCCTGGCCATGGCCTCTTTATTTTTAAGAATGATAAGGGTCCCAAATATCAGACCCCAGGCAAAGATAAAATTCTGGCATATCCTAGCGATATATGATGAGAAAAACCCATAAAAGCTGACCAGTAATATGTCTAGAAAATGGTACATTTCTACCCAAGCCTGCTCTATTGATGCCTCCTTCTGTCACTGGGATTCGCCTTTTTGTACCCTGTGTGGAGCTCTTGTATTGTATCCATTGTTAGCTCAAGCAGGAGTTATCAGGATACTGCTGTGGCAGTAAAATACCCTGCTTAGACTCCCAGGTTATTGCTGGTAGTTGCCAGATATGGTTTTAATTTTTCCTGGTTCACTGGTGCTATTCATGATGCTCTTATCCTGATTTTTACCCAACTTGTAGTCCTGACAATTGTTTTCTGTAATCCCTCCTGAGGCCGGTGCCGGGGGCAGTGTCGGGTGTTGATGTGAGAGACTTGCGCGAGTTTCTCGCATCACACTCACAAGTATGACACTGGCCTAAAGAAGGGATTATGTCATCAAAATGTGACCTGCTGCTTAAATCAGGTTTTTGGCAAGTTTATTTTTCACATCATGATATATTTAAAAAAAAAATAATAATAATCTTATGCTTATACTTTCAGAGATCTCTGTATCATCACCGGCAGGAGTCCCAGTGTCCAATGTGAAAACTGCTAAATTTCTATTTTTGTTTTTAGCACAGATTGTGATCTGAAAAAAAAAAGAAGTCAACAACTTTTGAAAAAAAAATGCATTTAAGGGACTAGTGTAAAGTTATGTCTTAAGTAGCTCTCAGCTCTGTAGTCTCCTTACATCCTAGTTTCTGGGGTTGTGGGAAATCCTCAATGAGAAACAGTTCTTGTCAGTTTGTTCTACATCTGTTAATGTTATAAGTCTACATTTGTATCTCAATAATTGCATTTGGAAATAACAGTGCATTTGAACCAGCACGTAGCTCAGTGAGAGACATTATTAGGAGAACTGCTCTGGAAACTGCCGATGCTGATGGCCTGGAAATTGTGAATATGCAGTACTGATAAAAGTAGCTCGGTCAGGAGCTGAGTGTAGAGGGGTGAGCATCCAACTGCTGTATAGAAAACTAGAGAGCTGACTCGTATCTAATTAGTAACGCCTCAGCAATTACTGAGCAATCATCCTTGGTCAGGCTCTTATGGACGTTCTACTTGGAATGAAGCTGTACACTATATTAGATAAAAGCTCTCACAGCAGAAGAATGAAAGCACATAGAAAAAGCTAGTCAATTGCTTACTTGCCTATTGTATTACTGACTAAAGCAAGTTAATAACAGGAGAATATACCTACAAGAAAACCTAATTTTAACAATAGGTCAGTTTTTTATGACATATTCCTTTAAAATCATAGCCAATTAATGGCACATTGTGTTATGTTAACCACAGGTTAAGGATTCCATACAATTTGGCAGCTGGATGTTGGAACCTGCTCAATCGAGGGCAGTGCTTTAATTGTAGAATTATGAATTAAATTAGATTGAGCTAAATTCATTACAGTATATCATCTTGTTATATTACTTTGTGTTCCATTTCTTGGTGATCCCTACTAACTCTGACCATACAATTAGCTAAAACCTCTGCCAGATCTGTACAAAGCCATTTCTTCAAGCATATTAGTCACATCCTGCTGAAATACTGGAATACATATCCTTCACTATATCTGCGAATAGTTGGAATATTATGTCAACTTGATGCTTTATTTTTGGTCTCTCAGTACAATCCACAAAAGCATATGTGACTAATAAGAGAAGGAATGACTTGTTTTCTAGCTAACGCCTCAGCAATAACTTTTCTGTAAATGACCTTATAGACACGGACTTATCTCATCTACCATCCGCGCTGCTCATTATTTATACATAGCTAGCATTAACGTTAACTTAGACAGGATTAGCTTGCAGTGTGCTTGCTGCTGTTATTAGAACTCATTGAAAGTTTTCCCTCCAGGGAACATAAAACACACGGCCTGTCTGAGCGTGCCTTATAAAATTGGAAGCAGAAAACCCAAGGGAGCAATAGCTTGATGGCTATTTCCCACCATCACAAGGCATAATCGAGAGTCCTAGCTGTTACATTTATAGCATGCAATAGCACGAGCAAGAGAAAATATATGTAATAGGCTCCAGGAGCCGGGTTATAATGTACTTTATAGAGAGGTGTCTATGAGAGCTGTCAGCTGATCTCATCTATTGCTTCAATTTTGCTGCAGAGAAAAGATATTTGGACTCAAAATGTTTCTGTTTAAAAAGTAATAATGAATGCAATATTTTTCTCCCTCCGTAGTTGGAAATTGATCTATTTGCGGAGTTTACTCAGACAGCTTAAAGAAGTCTGTAACTTCAAGCGAAAACTGAAAAAATGGATTATGGTTGTGTCCATTCTTAAAGGGGCTTTTCCAACTCATCAAATTATCCCCTACTTATGGGATAAAGAAAATCTTTCTGAAAGAATGGGGACCCACTGCTCGGACACCCAAAAATGCTGAGAACAAGGCTCTGAAGAAATGTAGTAGAGGTCACTGGCACTGCAGTTGTGTAAATCTCGTGAAATTCGTTTAGGGTATTTTTGCTACATTTTTGAGGAGGTGATTTATTTAATTACCATCAAATGCAGATTAAATTCAGTGCTAATTAAATCTGCCAGAAAGGGGTGAAAAAAGAAAACTCTTAAAGTGAATTTTTCTACCTCATCTGAAAGCAAGATAAAATAGGAGCCCCACCTACACCAGGCTCTCTATATACATTGTCTTTTAACAGTGAGCTGCTTATCAGAAGAGGGGGTGTAGTCAGACACCTTGGCACACAGCAGTTATCACAGCAATAATAATGTCTTGGTGATAAAATGTTCAATGTAAGTATACAGCAGCACACAGCCTGATAAGTGACACATCACTGAATTCAGTGTTTTAAATCTTACTTCATGCTGTCCTCAGTTTACATAGCAAAACCCTGCTGACAGATTCCCTTTAAATGGTTTTCCTTCTTCATACCTTCTCTGCCACTCCAATTTTTCTTGCCACCATAGACTAGGCCCCACATAGTTATGTAAGATATAACACATATAATTGATATTAATGGCAAGTGTCTCCCCTGACGTAGTTGCATGAGATGTTGTGGGCATTATTGATGTGCATTTTGCCCAACATGACCACGTTGGGCTTAGTCAGTGGTGGCGCCCACAGGGAGATCTGTACTAAGAAGCAGGTTCGAAAATAGTTGAGGAGTTGCATAGTTTATTGATTTCTTTAACCCTTTCCTGGTCCTTATGATTCAGGAGAATGGTGGCAGGCTGCCCTCTATTTTGTCGGCTTTATGAAAAGCAAAGTGCAAAATTCAAATTTGATAGGTAGTCTCATGAACAAGGCAGTAGGAGATGGTGAGACTGGAGCCTGAAGTGAAAATTTCAAAACATTGTTATCCTTTTACTCTTCACTGTATCTTGGAGATATGTTCAATTAGAAACAAGTTAAGGAAGAACATGTCTGCAATAACATGGCATTTTACAATATTGCTTATTTAAGTTTCAGGCAATACTTTTATTAATTTGGTCAAAACAATGTTGTTTTTTTAACATAATTGACTGGCCAATATAATTTCAAAGACAAGTCAATTCTTAAAACATACTCTCAATTTGCTCAATGTTGGCAGCAGAGGTAGTTTTTTTCTTTTTTTACAATTGTGTGTGACATCATTGTAATTGCTGATGATGTCAATAAATATTTGTGGATTCCAAGGTTAGTGACATTGCAGCAAAAATAGAAGGGGAGGAATGTTCAGTAAAGATATGGTCATGAGATCTATCGTCTGGAAATGTGAGGATTGTTGTTGCCGGCTGGAGATTGATACACGTGCTACGGTCGTGATATCTAGCATCTAGATGTAAGGAACTGGCTTACGGATAGTTGTTGCTGGCTGGAGATTGATACACGTGCTACGGTCGTGATATCTAGCATCTAGATGTAAGGAACTGGCTTACGGATAGTTGTTGCTGGCTGGAGATTGATACACGTGCTACGGTCGTGATATCTAACATCTAGATGTAAGGAACTGGCTTACGGATAGTTGTTGCTGGCTGGAGATTGATACACGTGCTACGGTCGTGATATCTAGCATCTAGATGTAAGGAACTGGCTTACGGATAGTTGTTGCTGGCTGGAGATTGATACACGTGCTACGGTCGTGATATCTAACATCTAGATGTAAGGAACTGGCTTACGGATAGTTGTTGCCGCTGGAGATTGATACACGTGCTACAGGTCGTGATATCTAGCATCTAGATGTAAGGAACTGGCTTACGGATAGTTGTTGCTGGCTGGAGATTGATACACGTGCTACGGTTGTGATATCTAGCATCTAGATGTAAGGAACTGGCTTAAGGATAGTTGTTGCCGGCTGGAGATTGATACACGTGCTACAGTCGTGATATCTAACATCTAGATGTAAGGAACTGGCTTAAGGATAGTTGTTGCCGGCTGGAGATTGATACACGTGCTACGTCGTGATATCTAACATCTAGATGTAAGGAACTGGCTTAAAGGATAGTTGTTGCCGGCTGGAGATTGATACACGTGCTACAGTCGTGATATCTAACATCTAGATGTAAGGAACTGCTTACGGATAGTTGTTGCTGGCTGGAGATTGATACACGTGCTACGGTTGTGATATCTAGCATCTAGATGTAAGGAACTGGCTTAGGATAGTTGTTGCTGGCTGGAGATTGATACACGTGCTACGTCGTGATATCTAACATCTAGATGTAAGGAACTGGCTTACGGATAGTTGTTGCCGGCTGGAGATTGATACACGTGCTACGGTCGTGATATCTAACATCTAGATGTAAGGAACTGGCTTATGGATAGTTGTTGCTGGCTGGAGATTGATACATGGGCTATGGTCGTGATATCTAACATCTAGATGTAAGGAACTGGCTTAAGGATAGTTGTTGCTGGCTGGAGATTGATACACGTGCTACGGTCGTGATATCTAGCATCTAGATGTAAGGAACTGGCTTATGGATAGTTGTTGCCGGCTGGAGATTGATACAGTGCTACGGTCGTGATATCTAAATCTAGATGTGAGGAACTGGCTTATGGATAGTTGTTGCCGGCTGGAGATTGATACACGTGCTACGGTTCGTGATATCTAACATCTAGATGTAAGGAACTGGCTTATGGATAGTTGTTGCGGCTGGAGATTATACATGGCTATGGTCGTGATATCTAACATCTAGATGTAAGGAACTGGCTTAAGGATAGTTGTTGCCGGCTGGAGATTGATACACGTGCTACGTCGTGATATCTAGCATCTAGATGTAAGGAACTGGCCTTAAGGATAGTTGTTGCCGGCTGGAATTGATACACGTGCTACGGCTGATATCTAGAATCTAGATGTAAGGAACTGGCTTATGGATATTTGCCGCTGGAGATTGATACACGTGCTACGGGCGTGATACTAACTCTGATGTAAGGAACTGGCTTATGGATATTGTTGCTGGCTGGAGATTGATACATGGCTATGGTCGTGATATCTAAATTAGATGAAGGAACTGGCTTAAGGATAGCTGTTGCTGCTGAGATTGATACACGTGCTAACGCGTGATATCTAGCATCTAGATGTAAGAACTGGTTATGGATAGTTGTTGCGCTGGAATTGATACACGTGCAAGGTCGGATATCTGAATCTAGATGTAAGGAACTGGCTTATGTATAGTTTGTTGCCGCTGGAGAGATACACGTGCTCGTGTAGATATCTAACATCTATAGTAAGGACTGGCTTTGGAAAAGTTTTTACCCTCGGAATTGATACACTCTTCGTCGTGATACTATCATCTAGAGTAAGAACGGCTTATGGATAGTTGTTGCGGTCTGGAGATTATAACACGTGCTACGGTTCGTGATTCTGCACTAGATGTAAGGAACTATCCTAAGGCAATGTTGTTGTTGTCAGCTGTATTGGGGACATGTGCTACGGTTATGGTATGGAGCATGGGCTGTGACTACAGACTATACTGGCAGGAGATACAAAAGATACAAACCAAATTTTAGGAGAGAGTGGGTAGCACCTGGTAAGGGGGTAACTATTGGCCCCAAGATGGGATATTGTGTACTTGGGGCATTGCATTGTGACCATCTACCTGGAATTGCTGTAAGACTGAATGTAATGAATAAAAATAGTTGTATTGCTAACCTGCCTAGGTAATTATTACAACCCACAACCCCAGATCTTCACACCACCTTTGCCTCCTTTGAGATGATAGATTTTATGTAGAAAATTTGGATTAGGTACCGTAAAGGGAGCAATAAATGTGATGTTTACGGACAAGCACATAGGGAAGAACTCCCTATTTCTATAGTTTTCGCTTGCATCTATGCTGCAGAAAGAGTTAAATGAGTTTGTTAAAGAATCCCCTCTGAAGTAATTACATTTTATTCCCTGCAATGACTGTTTCAATTTAACCACTCTCCTGTCACTTTTCACTTTCCGTCTCTGCATAGAAGCGGCTTGGCAGAAATACGGCAGTACAATTAGTTAGATGTGATATTAAAGATTCAATGGAAATTAAATATTAAAAAGTTATTTCGCTGATCCATGCACAGATCAAATCCATCTGTTGCTATAAACTCAAATACTGCCATATGCCGGCAAAGATAACTGAGTCTGCATCATTAACCTGAACGCAATGTATAGGAATATATATTTACATTTATATACTGTAATACCGTTCTCAGAGATTACCAGGTGATCCATTGCTGCTTCTCAGGGGTGCAAACAGCTATAAATTCCTAATTGAATCCTAATATGAATACTCACAAAGATTAATGTTATACCATCAAAGGTCACGTTGCAAGATGGCAGGTAAGGGGGGGAATGCATTTTCTCCTTACTGAAAGGAAGGTTAATTAATGGAGTGGATATGTAGAAAGCAATCGCTATAAATAAACGCATATGAAAAAATAGAAATTAGATTTGACACATGGTATGAAGGGTTGTCTGGTTAAGAAAACACTGAGGAATATCCTATTATAACATGATTTCAATCATAACCGCCATCAGTTAGCTAGATCAGGGAGCACATAAACACCACACTTCTGGAGGACATGGTAACTCCAAGTGTGACAAGAACAAGCCAATAATAGGACATGTATTAGCACACTAGTCCCCCAACATGTTTCACCACTCCTGCCGCATCATCAGGGTTGGGACATAGGCTAGCCTGCGATATGAGGCAGATAGATGATCAGGTTAAAAAAAATTCTCTACACTCAGTTGGAAGATATTTATGTTATATGCGCCTATGATTGGCCACCCGATGATGACATGAAGAAGAAATTGGAGTCCTTAACAAAAAATTGTAGATGAGTAAGTAATGGTGGACACAGCTGTAAGGATTGACTAGTGACCATTCTTGATAAAACTGAAGCCATGTTATTTTTTTGCTGTTAGAAGAAGCCAAGTCTGGAAGTCCAATTTTGTGAATGGTAGAAGTAGTTTGCTCAGTCTGAACTGGTCAATCTCAGACACTGGGCAGAGGAATGAAATCACTGAACTCTACATAGAATTATATATATATATATACTAGAGATGAGCGACTTTGGTCGAGTCGAGTTTCGGACCACCCGACTTTACCAAAAGGCGAGTCGGACGAAATTGGTCCGACTAGTGGCAAAAAAGTCGGAGTTCCGACCGAAACCCGACCCCAATGCAAGTCAATGGGGAATAAAAGTCGGCAGTGAGTGGAGGACTGCCGACTTTTATTCCCCATTGACTTGCATTGGGGTCGGGTTTCGGTCGGAACCCCGACTTTTTTGCCACTAGTCGGACCAATTTCGTCCGACTCGCCTTTTGGTAAAGTTGGGTTGTCCGAAACCCGACTCGACCAAAGTCGCTCATCTCTAATATATACTGTATGTGGTTATGATTTCCTTTTAATATAATCTACATGAATTCACCTTGTCGCGGTTTGCAGAGATTCAAGCTGATGAGCCTCTTGGAGAAGTAATTCGGAAGACAATTTTTTTTCAAAACGTCTAATAATAGAGTGGATAAAACGATATTCGTGATCTAGTAATCTTCTCAAGTTCTTCCACATTCTAAAGTGTAGGCGAGGATCCATTATTATGGGATATTAAATGTAAATGTAGGCTTTTAGTTATATTGGAGTGCTTCCATAATAAGTGCTGCGTTGACTACTTTGTTATGTAGATTGAGAGCCGGAGGAGACTTCTTGTGACTTGGCCTGAGCTCTGGTAGCACACTGTAGCGCTATAGCTTGCAAACACGAAATATGAAAAATATGAAAAATGAATTACATCATTACCTCAGAAATATGAAAAATTGAGAAGTCTTAGCGCATAAGATGGCCAAATTATGTGAGCCTGATAGCCACGTCAAGGCTCTTCTCGTATATCAGGTCCCTAACTAATGCCTATCCTCGCTTTAGAAAAGTCTGTCTGCATGGGAACCTATGAATCCTCTTTTCAGACTAAAATCTACATCTCTGTGGAGGGGTGATGAACCTGCTGTAATTAAAAGGCCTGTGACCACCAGGTGGAGTGCTCAGGCAGAAGGTAAATGAATACATATCAAAAAACTGACCGGCACATCCAAACTTAGATTCAGTGTGAACAGGTGCTAAACCTAGAGTCACCAACTCATATACATACAAGAAGAAAAGGTAGCACACTGTAGCGCTATAGCTTGCAAACACGAAATATGAAAAATATGAAAAATGAATTACATCATTACCTTAGAAATATGAAAAATTGAGAAGTCTTAGCGCATAAGATGGCCAAATTATGTGAGCCTGATAGCCACGTCAAGGCTCTTCTCGTATATCAGGTCCCTAACTAATGCCTATCCTCGCTTTAGAAAAGTCTGTCTGCATGGGAACCTATGAATCCTCTTTTCAGACTAAAATCTACATCTCTGTGGAGGGTGATGAACCTGCTGTAATTAAAAGGCCTGTGACCACCAGGTGGAGTGCTCAGGCAGAAGGTAAATGAATACATATCAAAAAACTGACCGGCACATCCAAACTTAGATTCAGTGTGAACAGGTGCTAAACCTAGAGTCACCAACTCATATACATACAGAAGAAAAGGTAGCACACTGTAGCGCTATAGCTTGCAAACACGAAATATGAAAAATATGAAAAATGAATACATCATTACCTTAGAATATGAAAAATTGAGAAGTCTTAGCGCATAAGATGGCCAAATTATGTGAGCCTGATAGCCACGTCAAGGCTCTTCTCGTATATCAGGTCCTAACTAATGCCTATCCTCGCTTTAGAAAAGTCTGTCTGCATGGGAACCTATGAATCCTCTTTTCAGACTAAAATCTACATCTCTGTGGAGGGTGATGAACCTGCTGTAATTAAAAGGCCTGTGACCACCAGGTGGAGTGCTCAGGCAGAAGGTAAATGAATACATATCAAAAAACGACCGGCACATCCAAACTTAGATTCAGTGTGAACAGGTGCTAAACCTAGAGTCACCAACTCATATACATACAAGAAGAAAAGGTAGCACACTGTAGCGCTATAGCTTGCAAACACGAAATATGAAAAATATGAAAAATGAATTACATCATTACCTTAGAAATATGAAAAATTGAGAAGTCTTAGCGCATAAGATGGCCAAATTATGTGACCTGATAGCCACGTCAGGCTCTTCTCGTATATCAGGTCCCTAACTAATGCCTATCCTCGCTTTAGAAAAGTCTGTCTGCATGGGAACCTATGAATCCTCTTTTCAGACTAAAATCTACATCTCTGTGGAGGGGTGATGAACCTGCTGTAATTAAAAGGCTGTGACACCAGGTGGAGTGCTCAGCAGAAGTAAATGATACATATCAAAAAACTGACCGGCACATCCAACTAGTCAGTGTGAACAGTGCTAAACCTAGGTCACCAACTCATAACATACAAGAAGAAAAGGGACACACTGTAGCGCTATAGCTTGCAAACACGAAATATGAAAAAGAAAAATGAATACATCATTACCTTAGAAATATGAAAAATTGAGAAGTCTTAGCGCTAAGATGGCCAAATTATGGGCCTGTAGCACGTCAAGCTTCTCGTATATCAGGTCCTAACTAATGCCTATCCTCGCTTTAGAAAAGTCTGTCTGCATGGGAACCTATGATCCCTTTTTCAACTAAAATCTACATCTCTGTGGAGGGGTGATGAACCTGCTGTAATTAAAAGGCCTGTGACCACCAGGTGGAGTGCTCAGGCAGAAGGTAAATGAATACATATCAAAAAACTGACCGGCACATCCAAACTTAGATTCATGTGAACAGGTGCTAAACCTAGAGTCACCAACTCATATACATACAAGAAGAAAAGGTAGCACACTGTAGCGCTATAGCTTGCAAACACGAAATATGAAAAATATGAAAAATGAATTACATCATTACCTTAGAAATATGAAAATTGAGAAGTCTTAGCGCATAAGATGGCCAAATTATGTGAGCCTGATAGCCCGTCAAGGCTCTTCTCGTATATCAGGTCCCTAACTAATGCCTATCCTCGCTTTAGAAAAGTCTGTCTGCATGGGAACCTATGAATCCTCTTTCAACTAAAATCTACATCTCTGTGGAGGGTGATGAACCTGCTGTAATTAAAAGCTGTGACACCAGGTGGAGTGCTCACAGAATAAATGAATTCATATAAAAACTGCCGGCACATCCAAACTTAGTCAGTTGAACAGGTGCTACCCCCAAATATACATAAGAAGAAAAGAGCACACTGTCCTATGCTGCAACAGATTTATAAAATGAATACATATTACCTGAAATATGAAAAATTGAGAGTCTTAGCCATAAGATGGCCAATTATGTGGCTGATAGCCCGTCAAGCTCTTTCGTATATCAGGTCCCTAACTAATGCCTATCCTCGCTTTAGAAAAGTCTGTCTGCATGGGAACCTATGAATCCTCTTTTCAGACTAAAATCTACATCTCTGTGGAGGGGTGATGAACCTGCTGTAATTAAAAGGCCTGTGACCACCAGGTGGAGTGCTCAGGCAGAAGGTAAATGAATACATATCAAAAAACTGACCGGCACATCCAAACTTAGATTCAGTGTGAACAGGTGCTAAACCTAGAGTCACCAACTCATATACATACAAGAAGAAAAGGTAGCACACTGTAGCGCTATAGCTTGCAAACACGAAATATGAAAAATATGAAAAATGAATTACATCATTACCTTAGAAATATGAAAAATTGAGAAGTCTTAGCGCATAAGATGGCCAAATTATGTGAGCCTGATAGCCACGTCAAGGCTCTTCTCGTATATCAGTCCTAACTAATGCCTATCCTCGCTTTAGAAAAGTCTGTCTGCATGGAACCTATGAATCCTCTTTTCAGACTAAAATCTACATCTCTGTGGAGGGGTGATGAACTGCTGTAATTAAGGCCTGTGACACCAGTGGAGTGCTCAGGAAGTAATGAATACATATCAAAAAACTGAGCAATCCAAACTTAGATTCGTGTGACAGTGCAACCTAGAGTCACCAACTCATATACATACAAGAGAAAAGGTAGCACACTGTAGCGCTATAGCTTGCAAACACGAATATGAAATATGAAAATGAATTACATCATTACCTTAGAAATATGAAAAATTGAGAAGTCTTAGCGCATAAGATGGCCAAATTATGTGAGCCTGATAGCCACGTCAAGGCTCTTCTCGTATATCAGGTCCTAACTATGCCTATCCTCGCTTTAGAAAGTCTGTCTGCATGGGAACCTATGAATCCTCTTTTCAGACTAAAATCTACATCTCTGTGGAGGGGTGATGAACCTGCTGTAATTAAAAGGCTGTGACACCAGGTGGAGTGCTCAGGCAGAAGGTAAATGAATACATATCAAAAAACTGACCGGCACATCCAAACTTAGATTCAGTGTGAACAGGTGCTAAACCTAGAGTCACCAACTCTATACATACAAGAAGAAAAGGTAGCACACTGTAGCGCTATAGCTTGCAAACACGAAATATGAAAATTATGAAAAATGAATTACATCATTACCTTAGAAATATGAAAAATTGAGAAGTCTTAGCGCATAAGATGGCCAAAATTATGTGAGCCTGATAGCCACGTCAAGGCTCTTCTCGTATATCAGGTCTCTAACTAATGCCTATCCTCGCTTTAGAAAAGTCTGCTGCATGGGAACCTATGAATCCTCTTTCAGACTAAAATCTACATCTCTGTGGAGGGGTGATGAACCTGCTGTAATTAAAAGGCCTGAGTACCACCAGGTGGAGTGCTCAGAGAAGGTAAATGATACATATCAAAAAACTGACCCGGCACATCACAAACTTTAGATTCAGTGTGAACAGGTGCTAAAACCTAGAGCTCACAACTTATATCATACAAGAAGAAAAGGTAGCACACTGTAGCGCTATAGCTTGCAAACACGAAATATGAAAATATTGGAAAAATGAATACATCATACCTTAGACATATAAAATTGAGAAGTCTTAGCGCATAAGATGGCCAAATTATGTGAGCCTGATAGCCACGTCAAGCTCTTTCGTATATTTAGGTCCTAACTATGCCTATCTCCTTTAGAAAAGTCTGTCTGCATGGAACCTATTGAATCCTCTTTCAGACTAAAATCTACATCTTGTGGAGGGTGATGAACCTGCTTATTGTATGTATATGATTGTGACTCTGGCTAGCACCTGTTCACACTGAATTAAGTTTGGATGTGCCGGTCAGGAATGTATTCATTACTTCTCCCGACACTACCTGCACGCCAATAAGCAGTTCATAACAGGTGTTTAGTCTGAAAAAGTTTTAGCCCTGCAGACAGACTTTTCTAAAGCGAGGATAGGCATTAGTTAGGGACCTGATATACGAGAAGACCTGACGTGGCTATCAGGCTCACATAATTTGGCCATCTTATGCGCTAAGACTTCTCAATTTTTCATATTTCTAAGGTAATGATGTAATTCATTTTTATATTTTTCATATTTCGTGTTTGCAAGCTATAGCGCACAGTGTGACTCTTTTTCTTCTCTAGTATATGAGTTGGTGACTCTAGGTAGCACTGTTCACATGAATCTAGTTTGGAGTGGCAGGTAGTTTTTTGATATGTATTCATTTACCTTTGCTGAGCACTCCACCTGTGGTCACAGGCCTTTTAATTTTACAGATTCATCAACCCTCTTTCAAGATGTTAGATTTTAGTCTGAAAGAAGGATTCTAGGTTCCCATGCAGACATGACTTTTTAAAGCGAGGATGGATTATTAGGGCACTGATATCGAGAAGCCTTGACGGGCTATCAGGCACATAATTTGGCCTCTTATGCGTAAGCTTCTCAATTTTTCAATTCTAAGGTAATGAGTAATCTTTTTCATATTTATATTTGTGTTTGAAGCTATAGCGCTAAGTTGCTACCTTTTCTTTGTATATATGATTTATCATTTAGCACCTGTTCAATGAACTAAGTTTGGATGTGCGTTTTTTTGTATGTATTATTCTCTGCTGAGCACTCCACCTGGTGTCACAGGCCTTTTAATTACGCAGGTTTCATCACCCCTCCACAGGATGTAGATTTTAGTCTGAAAGAGGATCATAGTTCCCAGCAGACAGATTTTCTAAAACGAGGATAGGCATAGTTAGGACTGTTACAGAAGCCTGACGTGGCTATAGGCTCAATAATTTGGCCTTTTGCGCTAAGACTCTCAATTTTCCTATTTCTAAGGTAATTTAATTATTTTTATATTTTTTATATTTCGTGTTTCAACTATCGCTCAGTGAGCTACCTTCTTCTGTTGTATTATTGGTGCTTAGGTTTAGCACCGTTCCATGAATCTAGTTTGGATTGCCGTCAGTTTTTTGATTGTATCATTTATTTGCCTAGCACTCCCTGTGGTCACAGCCTTTTAATTACAGCAGGTTCATCACCCTCCACAAGATTAGATTTAGTCTGAAAAAGGATTCATAGGTTCCCATGCAGACAGACTTTTCTAAAGCGAGGATAGGCATTAGTTAGGGACCTGATATACGAGAAGACCTTTGGCATTAGGCTCAATAATTTGCCTTTATGCTAAGACTTCAATTTTTCATATTTCTAGGTATATGTATTCTTTTTATATTTTTCATATTTCGTTTAGCTATGGTAAGTGTGCTACCTTTTCTTTGATGTTAGGTTGTGATAGTTTGACCTTTATGATCTAGTTTCCAGCAGACAACTTTATCAGATAGGATATTAGAGACCTGCACATAGAAGGCTTATGCATAGGCTCCAACTAATGCCTTACCTAAATTCATTTAATTTTAAGTAGATTATTATTTATATTTTATTGTGTTGCACTGCTCGTGACTTCTCTTGTGTTTATTGGTGATCGTGCACCTGTTCATGATTATTGTGCGGCTTTGATATGTATTCTTTACCTCTGCTAGCATCCACGGTGGTCAGCCTTATAGCAGTTCCCCCGAGATATTTCTGAAAAGAGGATTCAAGGTTCCTAAGATTCAACGAGAAGCTTTAGGATGATAAGAACTGAGTGCTCAGGCACTATTGGCCATCTATGCGCTAAGACTCTCAATTTTATTAGAATATGTAATATTTTATATTTATATGTTTCAAGCTGCGTAGTGGTTTTTTGTATAGATTGTGATGTTTAGACTTCCACTGATATTGGATTGCGGTCAGTTTTGAATTGCCTGCCCATCAGGTTACAAGGTACATCAAAATTAAATATCTCACACAGATGAGTAGCGGCGTACAAATTAAACTTTATTAGAGTTCTTTTTTTATTTACAGTCTATTTTTCTATGAGAGTTTGACGTATCATGCAATGACCCTTTGAATCTAAAGGGTCAAAGTTACCCTAAAATTCTAAAGTAGAAACTTCTGTGTGGTGTGTTACTAAACCAAAACATTAAGAATAATTTATTTTCGGTGCAAGTAAGCAAGTGATTTGTTCTTGTTAAAAGAGTGGGCCTAGTAGCCTTCCACTTTAGATGGCCGCTTTTTGATATTCTTTTAGCACCACTGTGTACAGTTAATAGTAATTACTTCAGTGTAATTTAGTTGAAAGATGATTTGGTCATGCGATTTAACAGGAGCATTAGTCCTTCTAACCTGAGACTCACGGTGTCAAGGTTAAGCAGCAAAGTTCATAACATCCCATTCACCAGAGAAGTAGATTTTGTCTGTAAAAAGATTATAACCATGTCAACAGATTTTCTTAAGCTGTGCTGAATAAATGGCATTATTTGGGCCATTAATATAAAGAGAAGACTTGAATTCGGCCTATAATGGCCACATAGATGTGACCATCTAGCGCGTGGAAGAAGTGGGTGCATGAGGCAGGTTACACGGGGCACTAGGAATCTACATCATTATCCATAAAAAGTTTCATGGAAATCTTCATTCCTTGTTACAGTGAGACAGAAACATGATGTTGAACTTAAAAGCACCAATAAAATAAAAAAACAATGTAAGTGAAAATTGAAAAGTGTATTCAATTTTCCAAGAATAAAAAGGAATTTGAAGCAATTTGGACAAACTGAAGGTTCACAATGGTGTTTTTCTTCAGATCTGGCATGTTTTGGTTACCCTGTCCAAACCTGATGAGTTAAAAGATAATGCAAAAAGGAGGTTGGGCCATTAGGAAATAATAAGACCCTCTTTCACTCCTACCTGCCTATTTTATGACTCATGAGCCAGGGCTGTTCCCTCTTTCGTCTCATCAATATTGTGCCTGTGGATGGACTTAATATGCATTTGGAGCCAATGTGGGTCTCATCACTCTAGTGGAGTATCACTTTGGTATATACACTTAATGCCTTTATAATTTTACTGTTCAGGTTGTAGATTCTTGATCAGTTAGTAAATGAGACATATTGATGTCTGTTCTTGCAGTCAAAGCCTTTACTGCCTCGAATATTTCATACTGTAATGCTAGAGATAGGCAATGTGGGTAGGTGAATGCAAATATGTGAAGTTCAGAATAATAATGTAGACATGGGAGTTTATTCTCTCCTTTCATTACATTTGGTCAATATCCTAACCTTCTGCTTGCCCATAATATACTTTTTCTTGAGATAGAAGTCCTGCATAAGCTTGGCAAAGGAAATGGGATCAGCCCTAAGCATCAAATAGCATCGGAATTGTTTGCCTCTATGTAATGTATATCGCAGAAAACCTCTGGAGACAAAATTGAAAACTTTATTTTGTGTATGCATATACATGTACTCTGACCTAATCTCCCGATACCTTCCAACATGTAATTGGTGGTCCTCCCAAGGCCTCCTCCTCTCCTCCACACTTATATGTTCCTCACCCAATTGCCTCCAAAACGTCTCCCAAATACCCCCTATCCTCTGGAATTCTGTACCCCAACACGTCAGATTATCCACCACACTTGGAAATTTCAGATGGGACTTGAAAACCTAACTCTTCTTACAGTGTGTATATGTATATATATACTGTATATATAAATTTTTTTGTTTTATGTAAATACATATATCATAGTATAATATATATATATATATATATATATATATCACATTGTACTGTTTGCTTTTGTCCATTTTGTCCATTAAAACTTGAGTTATCATCATGGAAACAATAAATATAAATTAGCTAAATGCATTTCCAGAGAAAACATAATCCGGTCTATTACAAGTATGCAAGTTCGTCTTTGTATAGAAGGATACATATCATGTAGGATGCATATACTGTGTGTAGACCTGGATTAGGCCATAGATAGGAAACCCAGAATTCCTTCACACAGTATATGACCACATGAACACCAAGCACATAGCCTCTTCTCCCTCCCTGTCCCCGTGCTCCGTCACCTGCTGCTACAAGACAATGTGCTTCACTTACTCAGCCATTTGAAACCTTATATATCACTTTATCCACATTGAGAGTAATAAAGTGCTAGACTGCTATTCAAGGCTAAGGCGCAAAGCACATTAAGGACGACTGTCATGGTTCATATTGAGTTCAATTTCATTGGTTTTTATATTACACCCTGCAGCAATATCAGTATATGGTAATCAAGGAGCGGGGATGAGGTATAATTCAGTCCGCCGATACTCTGCCTTACAAGCTGGAATGCTTTTACGCTTTCAGAAATGTGATCGGTTTTTATAGTCACTCCCCAGAAAATGAATAGCATGAAGCACAATCAGAAATGAAATTATGGCTGTTGTTTGTCAGCTGTTTCAATGCGGTATCCATTAACCCTGGCGGAATGGGTTAAAAAGGCTGCTCTTCTCACTTTTACATTTCAGTAATTTTTTTTTTATTCCAACTCTGTTTGGCAATAGTACAAAGCAGAATAGAAAGCTGAGATCACAAAGAAATGTCAGCGCTACACTTTAGAAAGGCATGGTCCCTTCTCGCATAGTCACTTTACTCCTGTATATCTTAATACAACTAGAAAAATAAGATTTGTTAGAATATCAGTCTCTAACTATCCAAGCCAAGCTCTCAATCAGACAGAATGCCTCCGAGATGTGGTGGAAAACAAGTCAGATCAATAGAGATCCAATTTATAGGACTTAAAGAGTACCAAAACTTTATATACATATATATATATATATATATATATATATATATATATATATATAGTAAAATACAGTAGTTATTACTTTATTTTGATTCCCTCAGTGTTGTTTCAATGCTCAGTTTATGGTCCTTTAGAAGCTGCTTTCAACCGCTTCTCAGCAAGATCTGTACAATATATACAAACATCTTCTGTATAGGACTTTCCCTTTCTGACCTCTCTGCTTCCACCCCGTACTCAGACAGGGGAATTCCTATACATAGATTGTATAATTAATTGTGGTGTATGATTCTTGCTAAGCAGCAGTTTAAAGCAGCTTTCAAAGGAGCATTTAATGGACATTGAAACAGCACTGCAGCATAGTGTTTGGGAGAAAAGGAAGCAAATTAAGATAATGATATATATTATTAAAATTCTTATCTTTACAATGTCTGGAAGATAATTAAATGGGGAAAGTTGCTCAGAATTTGCAATAAATGTCATAGAACTCATGTCTCATTGCGTCAGAGCCATTTTGGTGGCAAGATGAAGACATACAGTCTCTCCCATACCTCTCCCGTGCCTCTCCCATACTCTGGAACTCTCTACCCCAACACATCAGACTCGCGCCTACCATGGAAACCTTCAAAAAGAACCGAAGACCCACCTCTTCCGACAAGCCTACAACCTGCAGTGATCATCAGTCTACTGAACCACCGCACGACCAGCTCTACCCTCTCCTAGTGTATCCTCACCCATCCCTGTAGACTGTGAGCCCTTGCGGGCAGGGTCCTCTCTCCTTCTGTACTTGTGAGTGCCTTGTATTGCTCATGTTTACTGTACTTGTCTATATTTGCCCCTCTTCACATGTAAAACACCATGGAACAAATGGCGCTCTAAAAATGTATAATAATAATAATAATAATAATAATAATAATACAGCACACAGGTGTAAGGAAAAGGTTGTCGCCATTTTGTATAGGGCCTGTACCAGCCTCCATTTTGTCAGTTCACACAGCCACAGACTTTTAGCTACACATTGCCTATTAGCATATCCAGTACGACAGGTTTTGATGTCCACTAGGAATCAATAGGCCTTTACATGCTAATTAGTCTAGGCCAGTGACTGAATGAGATGGTCAGTCGTATGGTAAATAGCCCAAGCTCAGGCATTGTTTCCTGCTCCATATGAATTGCAGGCCAATTAATATGCGTGCTTCAAAGCAATGGGGATGGGCCTAGCAGGTTTAAGAACTAGCCATGACCAGGCTGCTGGTCTCATTCCATTTCACACACAGAAGCCAACAAGATGGTCTAGGAAAGACCAAGGGACTATTCAGGAACTGAAGACTGTACCTGGGAATGGCAGAGCCAAGGCCTTCCCATGACCATAATACCCGGTAATATTGATCCATAGCTTATACCTTTAAGCCTTGTACATTATTGTTGTATTTTTTCTCTGACTGCCATTCCATTGTAATTACGTTGTATAGCTTTACTGTATATTTCTGTAATTATCTAGTGCGCCCTTAAGGCAAATTAAACCATAAAATTAATCTTGGGCTGATGCTTTTACTCTGATCACGAATCTTAGAATACCCAGTGGGTAGCAGGACACCTTCCCCGGCGGCCATTTGCTCTAGGTGCAGTTCTCTTACTGACCTGAGAGACAAAGGGGGGCGCCGGAAAGCTGTACCTGTGGAGTTACGTCCCATTGGTGACGTGGGAGGAAAGGGATCGTCCGTCACATTTGGTAGCGGCGGTGGTATCAGAAGCTGTGATACCCGGGCTACCGTGTGGCGGCCGGCTGAGTTCCTCACAAATTGGTAATGAAATTTATATATAAAGGCTCAGGATCTAAATTAAGTTAGAGTGTCTCATTTCTAGTATTTTATGCACTTACAGTATATGAAATTTGTATTTTTCTTTTATATAAATGTTTTCTTGGTTATGATTTCAGATGGATTCTGTGCAAATCTACTATTGAATGTAATCAGTTTGTGTATGTAAAGGCTTGTATGAGGCACATGGACTGAAGCTACTAAAGGATGAATGGGCAGAATTTCAAAGGGAGTAAAACAGTACATTGATAAGAAAAAATAATGTATTATTACTTGTATATGTGTATTCCATTAGAAATTAGTAATTACTATTCAATATCTTCAATATCATTTTAAGTATTGTGTTTTTTTATATCTATTCCAGATATTAGTTACTGCATATTCACATGGTTGTATTGGTTATCATGGCAGATTTCAGCCTAGGAAAATCTTCTGAAGTAAAAATCAGAAAAAGTAGCGGTCACTGGGGAGCGTCGGGAAAGCGGTGAATGAGGTAAATTAAATTATATGAGCTGTCCAATGCAGCTCCAGCCGTAGACCTCCAATGGAGGATAGTAGCTAGAAGAATGTAGAAAACAGTCAAAGGAGCACAAAGAACACAAGGACAAGGTAGTAATTTCTTAAGCCCACAACGCGTTTCGACGGTAAACCGTCTTCATCAGGTGGCAAACCTGATGAAGACGGTTTATCGTCGAAACGCATTGTGGGCTTAAGAAATTACTACCTTGTCCTTGTGTTCTTTGTGCTCCTTTGACCATTTTCTACATTGTTCTAGGAAAATCTTCTGGCACAATGAAATTTTTTTATTTGTTTTTTTCTAAGCTTTTCTTTGCACTAACGTTTTATAGTGTGAATTTTTTGGTACTGCAACTGATCTTCAGTATGTGTCTTTTCACTTTTATGACTTGTCTAAGTTTTAGTCATGGTTCGTACGTCAACATACAGGTGGTGCCCACTCCATTGTTATTTTTTGGTTTATGTGTAAAAATTATATTTTACACTTCTAGAAAGTAAAACAAGAAAAAAGTGGTCTTCATATTATTATAGGGAATTAGATCTTACTCTGAATCTTCTGCACGGTGCGATAAGCACATATGGTAAGTAACTGTAATATACCCTGTACAGTGCAGCATTAATAGATCTGACTGTAAGATAATATTGAATATTAATAGGATGCTCTGAACTGTGTGATATTAAACTGTCTAAAATACTTAAACTATTAAAAATGAAAGGGATTAATGAAGCAAAAAAAAATATTAAAGAAAAAAACTTTATATTTCTAATGTGGTGACTGATATTAAAGAGGGACGGAGGACCTATGTATCCGGCACTGGGGATATAGTATTGTATTATGAAACTAAGTATAGATGTGTCCTTCCTTACCATTTTTTATGGCTTGATGCAAAATGATGAGATCCACTTTGGTGATACTCCGATGAGAGGTGTGTCTATATGTGGTTACCAGGTGGTTGTGACGTAAACGGCGGATTGTTGGAAGTTTTCCAAGTATGTCACAATGGAAAATTAGGATAATTAGAAATTGGAAATAATAGTGGAAAAGGTGGACACATTTGAACACCATAAACCAGCGCTGTCTTTAGCTCCAAAACCTAGGCAAGTGTTAAAGTCCATTGTGTTTGGTGGCCCAAAAATCTCTCAAGAAACAATTTAAAGGCAAAGTTTGGTGATCCACTGTGACTGCATTATCCAAGTGGTTTTACTTGTCCTTTAACCCAACAACAGCACATACACAAAGCCAAAATTCATAACAGTCAATGAACACGGTAGTAAAAAATTCCTCTTGTCCTATATGGTCATTTATGTAAAAAAGAAAGCTCAAGTCCTTATGTAGCCCCTGATAATATCTCATATCAGTATAGATGATTACATTTTTCGTTAATTATTTTTGACTATTCTCCAACACTTTAAATTGTGTGAAAACTCAGCTCACACATTTTATTTTTTTAACAGCCCATTTGCCAGCTTAGATAATCGTTTTCATTTGGAATTGGTTTCCATCTATGTATTCGCTAAAATAAAAAAAAAAGAAACCTTTAACTTCATCCACATCTGGAAAATCAAATTATAGACTTTACTTCCTTTTATCCCCTCAATTATAATTTCACACTTTGCAGTTATTATGATACATTTGTTTTATATTATTTTAGATGTTTGTATTACAAATGTATTTTGAGTTTTTAGACTTTAGATTTTATCACCTTGATCTCATTTCATGTGTAATTCTCTGGAAGTGCTCCTGCCAGCAGAGAAAACAGTGATACAATGATAAAGCAAGTGCCCTGAATCTATTTATATGTCTGTAGGAGAAAAGGTTAAAAAAGACGGAAAATTTTAAATTCTCATAAACATTCATCAACAGCTAAGAGACGTAAGAAGAGATTGGGCAGTTTGGATGCTTATAGTCATTTCTATTAGTTCAGATATAAAGGAGACCTGTTCCTATTTCTCCATCCTTAAAGGATAGAGGAGTGTAGTGGATCCCGGGAGCTGCAGCTGACAAAGCTTAATCCAAGCAAAAAGTATAAAAAACTTCCGATTCAATGCAACGTGTTTCGGCACAGAACCTACTCCTTCCTGAGGCATAACCTACTTCTTCTTCAGTCATAGCAAGAATCACTTGTGAAGGAAGTGAATCCAGCTTCCATCCATAAAATCAAAATTTTAAAATAAAATAAGCAAGGTAATATATTTTGGCATGCCTTGGCATAGGCACAATTGGGGATAAGGGTGTGAGGTGGTGAAAGACGGACACGTTTTGAGCAACTATTGCGTTTTTAAACTTAGTTACACTCATAAAGTGAGAGCCAGGCAGGATGGGATTTTGAGGTAACCACCACAAAGTTAGAATGACTAATTAATTGATTACCAGGCATCTGAGAAAGTCTTACCCTGGACTTGTCAAGAAATATAGTGCAATTAACACACCTGAACAAAAGGAAAAAGAAAAAGTTTGTGAAAAGGCAACTAAATACAGTGTGATTTAAAAACAATGTTTGAAGCGGGAAAAAAGAAAAAGACATGCATCAATCAACTATATGAATATATATACATTAACTAAATAGTTAATAATGCAACATAATTTCCCACTTTAAATTTAATCCTAAAAAGCCTCCCTGTTGCGTAGTTTTTTGTCTATCACCATCCCGTGTGTGTTTAGGAATATGTTCTATGGCATAAACAACACATTCTGATACTTATTTCATATGTACTGAATTAAAATGGTTAGATACATTAATACATTGTGATTACTATGTTGTTTGACATCATAAAGGTGCTCTCTTATTCTGGATTTTAAGTTCCTGGGTTCATATTTGACATTACAGGCATGACATTCTTGGATACAGATTGTATACTCTGAATTGCAATTGAGAATTTTTTTATTTTAAAAGTTTTTGAGTCCTCGAAATGTGAAAGCGTTTGGGTCTTATTTGAGTGTGTTCACATTTTACAAGGGGATTGACCACATTTAAAATAACCATTGATGGAATGCCAATGCCGAGGAAGGTGATGTATTTCCAAACATTACAGGCCTGGTGTGAAAAGCTTTCCAATGGTTGGTGCACGGTTAGAACTCTCCTGTTAGGTTTTTTCTATCTTGCTGGTCACATGACCTTTGTGGCCTATTTAATCCTGCTCCACCCTTCTGGCTTTGCTGGACTTCATTGTAATTTCTACTCTTAAGCTAGCCGGGTGCTTTGTTACCTTACTCAAATAGTTTTGCTTGGTCTTCAGACCTCTATGTTCTATTTTGTTTTGTTTTTCTTTTTACTGCTACAACTTCTGTTAGGAGGTGTCCATCTTTTATCCCAGTCCCTAGTGCTTGTAGGGATCCCTTCCTCGCATCTATAGGTCTTCGTTCAGACTAGCTGAGGACTTTAGCGGGTCTGATCGCAGGATCAGGTTCCCCGTTACATCGTAGGGATTGAGCTTAGTTCTATTGTAGGGACAGATCTCCCATCTTTCCTTAGTGCTTGTAGCAGAACATAACATGCACATCTAGAAACAATTCTTATACCATCTTCTAGTATGGAATCCATAATAATATCATCTCTGAGAGTATGTAGGATGCGATTAACCATGATTCAAACTTGAAACGGCTTTAAAATGAGTATTATACATGACAATTAAGGTAGTTTTTGTGAAATTGCTTATAAATTGGAAGTTTTTTATACAGTTCCTACCATCTGGATTAACTTTTGTTAGTGGCTGCGCTCGGGATTAGGGTTGAGCATTCCGATACTGCAAATATCGGGTATCGGCCGATATTGGCTGTATCGGAATTCCGATTCCGAGTTCCGATATTTTCGTCTTATCGGATACCGGAATCGGGATTGTCACTGTCACTGTCAGTGTCCGTCGGTCGGGTCTGTCAGGAGTCAGCGGCACTTACCTGGCAGAAGATCTCCGGCGGTCACGTCCTGGACTGCTTCATGGCCGCCATCTTCTTTCCCCGGCGGTCACATGCAGTTTCTCGCGATAACTGCAGTGACTGCTGGGTAATCCCGGCCGTAAAGCAGTCAGTCCGATGACGTCACCGCCGGGGAAGCAGGTAATCAGCTGTGCTGCGTCGCGATGACAGGCTCTGCCTGTCATTCTGATGTAGCAGAGCTGGATCGTCGTGGGACAATCGTTACTATGGACTGCGTCGGACAGGTGGTATACTGTTGGTTTGTTTTTTTTCTTTTTTTACAGGAGATCGATGGCGTCGCAGGAATGAGAGTATAATAAAAGAAATGAAAACTGTGTTGTCTCTTTTATTTCATTAAAAGACTTTTTTCTTGCTGTGTCTTTTTTTTAAACATTTAATAACTTTGGGATTAATAATGGATCGGTGTCTTATTGACGCCTCTCCATTATTAACCGGGCTTATTGTCACCGTGCAATCAACGGTGACATTAACCCCTTATTACCCCGCTTGCCACCGCTACAGGGCAAGTGGGAAGAGCCGGGTAAAGTGCCACAATTGGCACATCTTTTGATGCGCCAAATGTGGGGCTGCTGTAGCCTGGTATTATCAGGCTGTTGAGGGCCAAAATCCATGGGCCTTCACAGTCTTTTAATACCAGGCCGCAGCAGTCTGCATTTTACTTGGCTGGTTAACAAAAATAGGGGGGATCCCCACGCCGTTTTTTTTTCGAGGGGATCCCCTATTTTTGTTAACCAGCCAAGCTAAGCAGACTGCTGTGGCCTGGTATTATCAGGCTGGCAAGGTCCATGGATATTGGATCCTTACCAGCCTGAAAAACCAGGCCTCAGCGGTCTGCTTCATCTGGCTGGTTAACAAAAATAGGGGGGACCCCACGCCAATTTTTTTTGAGGGGATCCCCTATTTTTGTTAATCAGCCAATATATGCAGACTGCTGTGGCCTGGTATTATCAGGCTGGCAAGGTCCATGGATCTTGGCTCCTTAACAGCCTGAAAATCCAGGCCTCAGCGGTCTGCTTCATCTGGCTGGTTAACAAAAATAGGGGGGACCCCACGCCAATTTTTTTTGAGGGGATCCCCTATTTTTGTTAATCAGCCAAGATATGCAGACTGCTGTGGCCTGGTATTATCAGGCTGGCAAGGTCCATGGATCTTGGCTCCTTAACAGCCTGAAAATCCAGGCCTCAGCGGTCTGCTTCATCTGGCTGGTTAACAAAAATAGGGGGGACCCCACGCCAATTTTTTTTGAGGGGATCCCCTATTTTTGTTAATCAGCCAAGATATGCAGACTGCTGTGGCCTGGTATTATCAGGCTGGCAAGGTCCATGGATCTTGGCTCCTTAACAGCCTGAAAATCCAGGCCTCAGCGGTCTGCTTCATCTGGCTGGTTAACAAAAATAGGGGGGACCCCACGCCATTTTTTTTTCGAAGGGAACCCCTATTTTTGTTAATCAGTTCCCTCTGACGTCACTGATGGTGTCCCTGGCTGACCTGAAGTGAAAGTGGAAAGCAATCAATTAAGCTTTCCACTTAAGGGCCCGTCTCACATAGCGATATCGCTACCGAGATCGATGCTGAGTCACTAGTTTTGTGACGCAGCAGCGAGCTCACCAGCGATATCGCTGTGTGTGACATTCAGCGACGATCAGCCCCCCCTGCCGGGTATCGCTGATCGTCGCTGAAATGTCAGGACCTTTTTTTGATCGCTGGTTTCCCGCTGACAGGCACACATCGCTGCGTGTTACAGGCGGGAGACCAGCGATCCGCTGGTAACCAAGGTACACAGCAGGTTTCCAGGCGCGGGGCTGTGCCTAGAAACCCGCTGTGTACCTTGGATACCAGCGCCCTGATGCAGGGAGCTGGTATCCAAGGTACACAGCGGGTTTCCAAGCGCTGCGCGGTGCCTGGAAACCCGCTGTGTACCTTGGTTACCAGCGGATCGCTGGTCTCCCGCCTGTCACACGCAGCGATGCGTGCCTGTCAGAGGGAAACCAGCGATCAAAAAAAGGTCCTGACATTTCTGCGACGATCAGCGATACCCGGCAGGGGGGCTGATCGTCGCTGAATGTCACACACAGCGATATCGCTGGTGAGCTCGCTGCTGCGTCACAAAACTAGTGACTCAGCAGAGATCTCGGTAGCGATATCGCTATTTGAGACGGGCCCTTAAGCGATGTTACCCGCAGTGTCGCTGTCCCAGATCGCTGCCTGAGCTACCTGTTTGGCAGCTCAGCAGCGATCATGTAGCGATACACCAGCGATCCTGACAAGTGCATATCGTTGTCGGGATCGCTGGTGTATCGTTATGTGACACCCAGCCTTTACTCTCCTGTCAGGCAGGAGAGGAACTCATTCATTTGGGGTTTACTGTGAGGCTGCAGCATTAGCTGCGGTCCCTGCAGTAAACATTAACCCTTTCTGAAGGATTACACCGTGGGACCTGACTGTGCATGGGATAGGTAAGAATAATTTTGCTTTTTTATTTTATTTTTATTACAGGAAATGGTTTTTGCAGTAAAATAAAAGATGGTCAAAAACATGTGTCTTTATTTCATTAAAATGATTTTTAATTAAAGTGTGTGTGTTTTATTTTTATTTCATGCAATAGGATTAATAATTGATAGTTGTCTAATTGACAGCTCTCAATTATTAACCTGGCTTAAGGTCACCTTTCAATAGCAAGGTGGCTTTAACCCCATATTAACCCATTCGCCACCGCTACAGGGCAATGGGAATAGACGGGCAAAGTGCCAGAAAGGGCGAATCTAATTATAGATTTGTCTTTCCTGGGGTGTCTGGGGGCAGATGTTAGTAGCCGGTGGGGGGGCAAAAATAATGGTCCCTCTCTGGGCTATTATTATCTGCCCCCACTCACTGGCTTTGTCTGTCTGGTTGCGAAAATAGGGCGGGAGCCCACGCATTTTTTTTCAGCAATTTTACACCTCATATATATATATACATGTCATTGAATTTGTGACACATATATATAATATATATATTATATTTTGTAGTTCATACACTTCTACATAGTATAATAGCCGCTAATTCAATTGCCGGCTTTTGTGAAAATGCAGAACCCGACATGAAATGACACTTGGTGTACATAGGGTTAACCATGTATTTTCATGTCCTTTGCTATCTAATTTGCACAAACAATTAAATCAGACTATGTGTGCAAAATTTCACACCTCTAGGGGTTAATTAAAGGTGTAAATTCGTAGCAAAAAAGTCCGTTTTTTTTACAACGAATTTACACCTTTAATTAACCCCTACAGGTGTGAAATTTTGCACACATAGTCTGATTTAATTGTTTGTGAAAATCAGATAGCAAACGACATGAAAAGACATGGTTAACCCTATGTACACCAAGTGTCATTTCATGTCGGGTGCTTCTGTCTTTTCACTGAAGCCGGCTTTACCCGGCAATTGAATCAAAGGATATTTTACTATGTAGAAGTGTATAAACTATACATATATGTATATATATATGTCACAATGACATGTATATATATTATATATGTATTCTATGTGTGTATATTTAGTGTTTACAAGGAAAGAATGGGGTTTTTTTAGTTGCGATATTTTGTTCCCATAGACTTACATGGGACTTCCGGTATCGGTATCGGTATCGCCGATTTTTTAGTGATATCGGCGATACCATTCCGATTCCGATACTTTAGGATATCGGAAAGTATCGCTCAACTCTACTCGGGATCCATCACACCGCACTCCTCTCTACTTTACATGCTGTGTCCTCTCTCCATTTGGTGTGAGTACAGGGCCGGAGCAGCAGCCACGACTGAATTATACTTCACCTTCAATGTAGTTGTGCTTCACACAACCAGATCAGATGAGCGACCAGCCCTCCGACTCACCTTCACCTGTTGTACATGGTGTTACACAGTTAGCACCTCTTTTTTATTTCTCCATATTTCTGCGCACTATGCACGCTGTCATCCTTTGATTCATGGTGTTAATACTGTATATTTATTAAGATGCATGTTGGGAGTAATTTAATATGTTGTAGTTGTTACAGGCTGTATGTAAATTACCTGGCAAAAGTCATAAAGGCGTGACCACAATGCAGTAGAGCCAGGTCTCTGCTCCCTAGACGCGCACTCACGGCTTAATTTGTTGCACATGTTTTCATCAAACTATTATTTGCATCAAGGTCTACATACACTTTTGGTTAATTAAAATTATGCACATTTTTGTAAATGTTGTCTCTGTTCCATGGGATGTGATATAGAGCTGGGCAAAAATAGCTTTAGGTGAAATTTGATTGACAAGTGGATTTCCTATTATAAAGCCATGTACTGACTATCACATAAAACACAACCAGAGACAAATAATACAACTGTGATCCATATTTTAGCCTGGTTGTCTTATGTAGTAGGTGCGTCATACAGCTCTGCAACAGGAAATAAGACAAGGGGTCAAAGTTAAGGGGGTGTAAAAATGAAAAACTGTTCATCTGCTTGTAGACTGCCCATAGACACTAAACGTCTGCATGGTAGCACAGCTAAACGCAATCATGCAAATGTGGGAGCTGAGTCCCCATAATGAAGGCATAGACAGCATGACAGTATAACATTGACATAAAAATGAAGCCCCATCTATCACGAAAAAAGACGCAAAAACTAACTGAATGTTCAAATAAGAAAAATATTTTCAAACCACATGTATGGGAAAAAAACCTAAAATTTGGCTGGTCAGGAACAGGGTTAAATGACCTCTTGAATTGGTTCATTGAAAAAGTGAAGTTTCATGGGAATTATAATGAGAGGTGGTTGCTTTGTTGGGTTCTGAGTTTTCCATGATGGTCAACTGATGGTCTATCCTTAAAGAAGCACTGTCATCAAAGTTTTTTCATCTTAATATATTGCAATCATCATATTGTATAGCACTGTGTACTTACAATTGCTAATTTTACCATTCTACCTAGTTAATCCTTCTCTTTTCTCTGCTCTCTGTATAAACAGTAAGTCTCTTGTCCCTTCATTTATCTTCCCACTGTACAACTTCTGACCCAACTGCTCCCTATTTTCCCCTGCCGGGGACTTTTGCAGTGATGCCTCATGCAAGGAAAAGAGATTTCTTGTTTCTACAAAGAGCTTAGAAGGATACAGTTAGTATGATTTTAATCATGTGATGTCACAGACCTAAAGGAAAAGAGAAAAATTAACTGAGTAGAAAGGCAAAATGAGCAATTGTAAGTACAAATTGCTATATAATAAGATGCCTGCAATATATTAAGAGGATACAAATTTTGATGGTAGTGCATTTTTAAGATTTGACATCTACGTATGATCTGTGGGGATCCCACCTACAGAGGCCTCACCAGAGATTAATGTGAGCAATCTCACTAATATTTACTCTGATGTGCTGGACACAGCAATAAAGGGGGTTATTCATTCTACGAGCAAATGACCCACTGATGAAGAATTGTCAACTTATGCCTATGTGACACCCCTGAGGGTCCAGTCACCACAGAGGTACTGCACCTCAGCCAGAGGTGTGGTACTCAGCTCTTGGGTAAGGAGGGGGCAATACCCGGTTCTTGCATATGTGCATCCAACACCACATCACTCCAAGGGAGGGGGGGAGCTCCAGTTCAAGTGGGAAGTGAGTGTGACAGTTGGAGGGAAAGTAGTGAGTTGGTGGCGGGAAGTTGAGAGGAGTAGTAGAGAAGAAAGAAGCTCCTGAGGGAAGAAGGGATCCTAGGGGCCAGGGAAGTGAGGAATCCACCCGTGGCACTGGAATTCAGGCTGACCGTAGTCGAGTGGATTGACCAGGTTGCGGTGGGGGACCGGCCCCAGACTAGAGGAGAGACTGTAGGACTCAGCTAGCAAACTGGAGGCTGTGGTAGCTGTACGTGCGACAGCCAAGTCCACACACATTCGCTGAAAAGGTAGCCTCATAAGAACAAGGGGACCAGGAGATCATTGCCCAACAGGATTTGAGGCTGCTGGCTTGGGACACTGGGTGTGAGGTGCAGGGCAGGAGGGGCGTGAGCCAGCGCAGAGAGAGATGACCGGAGAAGGTACACAAGAAGGGGGTCCTGGTAAAGTGTACCCCAAACTACCAGAGAGCTGGGTGGACCACCGACCCGGAGTACACAGCACCCGGCTGATGATTGTAACCTAAAGACTGTGAGTAAAGTGTGAAGACTGCACCCTGCTGTGTCCTCAAATTAATTTACTACATCACCTACAACTGTTAACATCATCATTAATTCTGTAACTGCCCTGGGACCTACAGTTATATGAAAAAGTTTGGGCACCCCTATTAATCTTAAGCTTAATGTTTTATAAAAATTGGTGTTTTTGCAACAGCTATTTCAGTTTGATATGTCTAATAACTATTAAACACAGTAATGCTTCTGCCTTGAAATGAGGTTTATTGTACTAACAGAAAATGTGCAATCTGCATCCAAACAAAATTTGACAGGTGCATAAGTATGGGCACCTCACCAGAAAAGTGACATTAATATTTAGTAGATCCTCCTTTTGCAAAAATAACAGTCTTTAGTCGCTTCCTGTAGCTTTTAATGAGTTCCTGGATCCTGGATGAAGGTATTTTTGACCATTCCTCTTTACAAAACAATTCCAGTTCAGTTAAGTTTGATGGTCGCTGAGCATGGACAGCCCTCTTCAAAAGATCCCACAGATGTTCAATGATATTCAGGTCTGGGGACTGGGATGGCCGTTCCAGAACATTGTAATTGTTCCTCTGCATGAATGCCTGAGTAGATTTGGAGCGGTGTTTTGGATCATTGTCTTGCTGAAAGATCCATCGCCTGCGTAACTTCAACTTTGTCACTGATTCTTGAACATTATTGTCAAGAATCTGCTGATACTGAATGAAATCCATGCGTCCCTCAACTTTAAGATTCCCGATGCCGGCATTGGCCACACAACCCCAAAGCATGATGGAACCTCCACCAAATTTTACTGTGGGTAGCAAGTGTTTTTCTTGGAATGCTGTGTTTTTTTGACGCCATGCATAACGCCTTTTTGTATGACTAAACAACTCAATCTTGGTTTCATCAGTCCACAGGACCTTCTTCCAAAAAGAAATTGGCTTCTCCAAATGTGCTTTTGCATACCTCAGCCGACTCTGTTTGTGGCGTGCTTGCATAAACGGCTTCTTTCGCATCACTCTCCCATACAGCTTCTACTTGTGCAAAGTGCGTTGTATAGTTGACCGATGCACAGTGACACCATAAGCAGCAAGTTGATGCTGCAGCTCTCTGGAGGTGGTCTGAGGATTGTCCTTGACTGATCTCACCATTCTTCTTCTCTGCCTTTCTGATGTTTTTCTTGGCCTGCCTCTTCTGGCCTTAACAAGAACTGTCCCTGTGTTCTTCCATTTCCTTACTATGTTCCTCACAGTGGAAACTGACAGGTTAAATCTCTGAGACAGCTTTTTGCATCCTTCCCCTGAACAACTATGTTGAATAATCTTTGTTTTCAGATCATTTGACAGTTGTTTTGAGGAGCCCATGATGCCACTCTTCAGAGGAGATTCAAACAGGAGAACAAGTGGCCACTTTAAGTAGCTTTTCTCATGATTGCATACACCTGGCTATGAAGTTCAAAGCTCAATGAGGTTACAAAACCAAAAAAAGGGCTTTAGTAAGTCAGTAAAAAGTAGGTAGGAGTATTTAAAACAAGAAAATGATAAGGGTGCCCATACTTATGCACCTGTCAAATTTTGTTTGGATGCAGATTGCACATGTTCTGCTAGTAAAATAAACCTCATTTCAAGGCAGAAACATTACTGTGTCCAATAGTTATTAGATATATCAAACTGAAACAGCTGTTGCAAAAACACCAATTTTTATAAAACAATAAGCTTAAGATTAATAGGGGTGCCCAAACTTTTTCGTATAACTGTAGCTCTACCCATGGAGAGCTGTATCATCTCTGCTGCATCACCAACTGCCTCATTGGATCTGAATCGTAGCGTCAGCCATTTTCTTTTATTGCTGCATACCACTAGTGGCGTCACGACTTAAATTCCTATGAACTTTTATCCCCTCATTTAATTGCACGCCCTGGGCCACGGACCAGGTCATTGCTACTGTGACCTTCCCCCAAAGAACTGTCCAACCCGGACCGAGTACCACACGGCCCTAGCGGGCGTCGCACCTACATCTTGGAAAGAAAATCTTTTTGTACCATGATATTTAAAGACAAGCATCTCTGTGGTATATAAATGCAAAGTATTATTATTATTATTATTACTATTAATAATAATAATATGGTTATGATCTTCTATCTTCATCTCCACTGACTTAATTAGGATAGCCTCATTGTTGATTCTGCATTATAGAAGTTGATTCTAGTTTGTGGGGCAGATGAGACGTCAGACTGTGTCATTGCAGATAAAACACTGTGTTCTATGCCTTGTTCCAGAGGCTCGATAGCTTTTTAGGACAGATGCTTCTAGGGAGCATTGGATTGAAACCAATCAATTTAGCATTGTTCACCAGTGCATACCCAGCTGAGCTGTTGAACCTCCCGCCATGTGCAGTGGCTGAAATTTTATTGATCGCTATAATTCATTTCTGAGAAATTTGAGAAAGCAGATTGCACTCACTTAACAGAAGTTTGTCAATAACTACACCCTCCATCAGATGGTTGCAAAAGGGTCGGAGTCCCTTAAGTGCTATGAAGACTTTCAAGGCACAGCAGGGTAGCACATTGCAGAAATATTTTGTCAATAAAACAAAGTTTTCCCGATTCTCCGCTTCCCCAGCCTGACACATGCTGTAAATCACTGCAGATGCCGTACTGGAGGTTGTGAAGCTTTGAAGATAGATTAGAGGATAAACACATAAATGGTAAAATCTGAGGGCTGTTTCAGTTGATGAATATCTGCAGGCTGCTTCTGTATTATTTAGGCATAAGCTGCATTTTTTGATTCACTTTATTAATATTATGATAATTGTCATTGCAAATACATTTTCCAGTCTTGTACAATATGCCACCAATACACTAAAACTGATGTGCAGTGTAACAAACATAAGAACGTGATGTAACAAAGCCAGAAAATATGTCAGATTTATCACAGTGGCTCACGCTGGATGTTAGATGTGACGCACAATTATAGCGTTCTATCTAATTTTACAGCACATTTCGAATGGCTTATTTTTTTGTACATTAATTTTTCCCAATTTTGGCTCTCATTTCAATGGCTTGTGCCCATGACCGATTTTCTGGATGAGTGCTATCCTTGGGTTTCTTAGAGATAGCAGTCATACCTATGATATTCCGTGGGGCTGTGCACATGTTAAATTATTTCCTCGGACCAAGTGATCTGCAAAAAAAAAAATCAAACTCATGTCTGATTTTGATCCGAGTGTCAAATCAAAATCGGCAATGCAAGTCATCAGGGGGCGCCCCCTGAGGAAGGAGCTTAGCACTCTGAAACGCGCTTCGGGGTACGCCTGCTGGTATCATGTCCCTGCACCTCACAGGTATATGCAGCATGATTTTAGGCTATATTCATGACTATGCTCTATTATGTTTCTCTATTTAACACTATCTCCATGCTGCATGAAGCCTTTGCAGATACTTACTATGTCTTTTTCTCACATGGCTGCTTGCATTGGTCGCAGCTAGTATGATGTGCATTATTCCTTGATTCAATACCGCATGTTTGCAGGAGCAGGTGATCATTAAGGCCCATTGTATATGTGTGTTCATAGGTGTGCTCATGTTTCCCTCATTTACCACTGTACCTACAGTACAGACCAACAGTTTGGACACACCTTCTCATTCAAAGATTTTTCTGTATTTTCATGACTGTGAAAATTGTAGAATCACACTGAAGGCATCAAAACTATGAATTAACACATGTGGAATTATACATTACACTTTACAAAAAAGTGTGAAACAACTGAAAATATGTCTTATATTCTAGATTCTTCAAAGTAGCCACCTTTTGCTTTGATTACTGCTTTGCATGCAGAAAAGGTGAACGGATGGACTCTACATGCCTGGTTCCCACCGTGAAGCATGGAGGAGGTGGTGTGATGGTGTGGGGGTGCTTTGCTGGTGACACTGTTGGGGATTTATTCAAAATTGAAGGCATACTGAACCAGCATGGCTACCTCAGCATCTTGCAGCAGCATGCTATTCCATCCGATTTGCGTTTAGTTGGACCATCATTTATTTTTCAACAGGATAATGACCCCAAACACAACTTCAGGCTGCGTAAGGGCTATTTGACCAAGAAGGAGAGTGTTGGGATGCTACGCCAGATGACCTGGCCTCCACATTCACCCGACCTGAACCCAATCGAGATGGTTTGGGGTGAGCTGGACCGCTCACCGCTTCAATTTTGAATAAATCCCCCACAGTGTCACCAGCAAAGCACCCCCACACCATCACACCACCTCCTCCATGCTTCACGGTGGGAACCAGGCATGTAGAGTCCATCCGTTCACCTTTTCTGCATGCAAAGCAGTAATCAAAGCAAAAGGTGGCTACTTTGAAGAACCTAGAATATAAGACATATTTTCAGTTGTTTCACAATTTTTTGTAAAGTGTAATGTATAATTCCACATGTGTTAATTCATAGTTTTGATGCCTTCAGTGTGATTCTACAATTTTCACAGTCATGAAAATACAGAAAAATCTTTGAATGAGAAGGTGTGTCCAAACTTTTGGTCTGTACTGTACATATCCACTTATTTTACAAATAGTTATTGTTGTTTGATCTAATAAAATTAGAATTTTATGGGACTTTATGGCTGTTTTGTCTGTGGTGTTTACCACTCAAAATAAAGCCATACCCCATTATCGAGAAGCTCAAACAGTACATATTGTCTCCAAAATGCACTATATTCAGCCCGAATGACCTAAAAAATTAGGCTGACGAAGACCATGTTAGTGCTTTCCACCAAAATGCTTCCTTATTGTGTTAGACTGTCTAAAAAGCAATGAAATCTCAGCTTGCAGTGAGCAGGAATAAATTAACAAAATAAAAAATTGCGCCATTTCCTTGCTTTAATCTTAGTAAATCTGTCTAAAACTTCCACAGCGACTCTCTGAAAAAAAAAATGTCTACTTTTCTCAGCACTTTTAAAATTTTAAAATCTGCTGAGTGACAAGAAAAGACCCACCTTTTTTCACTAATTTGACTTTTGAAGGCAAGGTTTACCCTAAAAATGTATGCAAACTGATACATAAATACTATATTTGTTTCAAACCCCTGATGCCTGCGATGCTTGGATGAAGAATATGCCATTAAAATGTATATGTAACTATGGGAGACCTTATTTTTCTGAAAGCTGATGTGATGAATGGAGAGTAAATCTGGCCATAGACATTAAAAAGCTGTCAGCTGAACGATGCTATGGTCAATCGTCTCTCCGAGAGCTATCCATCTCAGCCGACTCTCCCATACACAAGAGTGCTCGTTCGGCCATGTGTTCCTGTGCTCTCTAGGAGAAATTCTTCTGCTGACTCATCGGCCGGTGGCTTTTCCTCCAGAGAACAATTCAATTGACAGTGCGAAATCAAATAAGCGCAATCGACATCTCTGCAGACTATTGATATCAGCGGGTTTGGCTGGCATTACTCTGAACCGTATGGGGACCTTTAGACATCCATTTTTCCAGTAGATCGCTGATTACCTAAAGGTAAGCCACAGGACATTTTACCGCTAGATATACAGTACAAGGAAGAAAATGGGGGGCCAAGCATCTAATTACCATATACATGGTTTCAGACGTGGGCCCTTCAGGTGCCTTTTATTTTGAATAATAAAGCATTTAACAAAACATGTTGTTTTCTTAAACACATACTGTAAATTTAATACAAGTTGTAGAGAAAGCCTGACTACGTTGTCTCAGTTCTTCGGGGAAAAATACTGCTTTCCAGAAACTTCCTGTTAGATTTTTGTGCAGACGTGTAATAGCAGGTGGAAGTCAAAGTGTTAAATGGCTAAGCACATCAACTTTTATTTCTGAGTCAATATATAGAACACTTGTGAGAAAATGTCAGGAGAAAATGCGTAGAAAAAAAAGAGTCAGCGTGTGCTAAAGTGCGTATTATTTATGGGGTCAGGGAATAAATGTCTCCCACCTACAGCTGCACTGCGAGCACAGTGAGAGGTGTCACTCAGCCTGAGCACCGCAGGATTTATGGCCCTTTCTCTCTGGGTTGCACCTTGGTGACTCTTTTACATCTGTTCTGTAGCAGGAAGGTTTGCTGCAAAGGTTAATGCTTCTGTAAGCCTCATTTTCCCAGATGTTTGTGAAATTCACTATATGTCAGAAGGCTCATTTCATCCCTAACGTACGTAATGTCGCGAAAGTCAGAGAATGCTTTCAGGTGGAAATGGAGCGTTGGAAAGCCAATGACCTTCTTCATCTACAGCTGGAAATTTCCACTTTTATTTTCACTGTAAAAATTACTATAATTTCACATTCAATTCTGCCCTTGAGATTCTAATGGTCGAGGAACAAATCCCTCATGATCATCATACCGCTGATCTGTCTATTGGTCATGCTTTAGACTGCAGCTCTTTTTGTGCAGATTGGTTGATGTAGTTAAAGGTCAAGCCTGGAAAAGTTCACCATTGCACTGAAGAACAATTATAAAATACATAAGACATTATCATCATACAAAGACTGAGCTAAAGCAAGCGCTGGCACAGGAGAAAAGGCTTCCATATAGAGCTCAATTATTCCTATGCTTCTACTGTATATAGAAGTTAGGACCATGAGAACTGTCCAAGGTACAGGTTGGTTTATTGTTTAATAAACGTTGGCGAATGATCATCTTAGGCTACATTCACACGTTCAGTTTTGGTCAGTATTTTCCCTCAGTATTTGCAAGCCAAGAGTAGTAGTGGAACAATCAGAGGAAAAGCATAATAGAAACACGTCACCTCTTCTGTATTTATCACCCAACTCTTGATTTTGGCTTACTAATACTGAAGTAAAATACTGACCAAATACTGAATGTGTGAACATGCCCTTACTTATATACATTGTTAAGTTCTTCATAGTTTCTATTCCCCTTGAATAGGAGTCAGAGGAATTTCAAGTTAGTAAATAGCTATTCCTCCAGGTCCATCTATACACATGCCCTCTAGTCTTATTTAAGCTGACATTCAGTTACAATGGGTAGAGTGGAATAAACTACTGCTAGATACCATTGATGACTTATCTCTCCTGAGATCAAAAGGTAACAAAAGCAGACAGCTCTTGAGTTAAATACTTTAATAAACATAAAATTAAAATTATGTATCCAATCATCTGTAATGGATTGAGGTGATAAGATAAGATTCAGCAGACTCTGGAGTTGTGGTATACTGTTCTTCTGTTCAGATACACATGCACAAATATGGCCTTCATGGAAGAGTCATCAGATGAAAACCTCTCCTCTGTCCTCACCATAAAATTCAGAGTCAGAAGTATGCAAAAGAACATCTAAACAAGTATGATTAATTTTGGAATACAAGTCCTGTGGACAAATGAGGTTAAAATAGAACTCTTTAGCCACAATGATCAAAGTGTGGAGAAAAAAGGGCACAGAAATAATTCAGAATTTAGAATTCACAAAAGAACATCTCGACAACCATTAAGCATGCTTTGGGGTTAATCGTGCTTTGAGGTTGTGTTGCAACCAATGGCACATTTCCCCGTAGAGAAGAATGGATTCAATAAAATTTCAACAACTTCTTGATGCAAACATAACACCATCTGTAAAAAAGCTGAAAAAGTTGAAAAGAGGATGTCTTTTATAAATGGACAATGATCATAAATGCACATCAAAATCCACAAAAGACTACCTGAAAAAGCTCAAGCTGAACGTTTTACAATGAACCCTCACAGTCCCCTGATCTGAACATCATTGAAAATCTGTGGTTAGTCCTCAAAATAGCACTGTATGCAAAGACAACCCAGGAATCTCACAAAACTGGAAGAATTTTCCAAGAAAGAATGGATGAAAACACCTCAAACAAGAATTGATAGATGCTTGTCTGGCTACAAAAAACGTTAACAAGCTGTGATACTTTCAAAGGGAGGTACTACTAGGGTGGTGCTACTGTTAGTATCTATGGACCAGACATAAATCTCTCTAAGAATCAGCCTCCAAAGCTTATTTTAAGTGAAACAGGGTGTGTGAGACATGTAACTCAGGAGAGCAGACTGACAGTCACTACAGACTTCAAATAAAAATGTCTGCAACACTCATTATTCATAAAGGAGTGTCATAGTCAAAATATACACGAGGGATTCACTAATGTAAAATCCACAGAACGCTGCCATTATATGAAGCAATGAAGAATTTACACATGAAACTTCCTAAGGAGCACTGTCTTTCATTGGTTATACCAGTCATTACATGTTTAATACCAGTTATGTCCTCTTTCATTTAAAATAGTCTCTGGAGGCAGATTCTCAGGGAGATCTGTGTCTGTCCCATAAATCTTAACAGCTAATTTATATTAAGAAAATCATGGATTACTCTGGAAAAAAACATTACATTTCAAATATCAAGAGCACATTTTATACCACTTTCTACAGCCTATATGCCCATATAGATGGCTTGCGAGGATTGATCCTACTTACATAGGCCCTTTAAGTCCCCTATTTGACAATATGGTAAGTTTAAATTGTGTTTTGGAGGTGACAAACTCCTTTGAAAATGTCTGTCTTACTTTTTATTTCTTTATTTGGTAAACTATTTTTAATGTGATGAAAACATACCCCACCTAATTTGAAGGGATTGGCCAAGATTAGAAAAAAAGCTGGGATGCCTTTTTCCAAAAATAGTGCAAACCCTGTCTATAGGTTGTCTGGGATATTAAAGCTCTTCACCTTTAAAGTGAACCTGTCATCAGGATTTTGCTATATAAACTACAGGCATTGTCAGGTTGGTGCCATTACATTGATTAACATGATACCTTGGTTGATGAAATCCATCTCATGGTTGTTGTTTAGTCGTTATTTGCAGCTTTCAGTTAATGAGAATCTCGTGCTCCGTGGTGGCATGTGATCGAGGCTGTGGGTGGCCGTTATGTGATGCTCTGTTCTCATCTGCATCCTTCTGGGCTTAAGAAAGGTCACTGATCCTTTAGTGTCCCACTTCCTATTTTAAATACTGCATATAAAAGTGTTGGCTTTGAAAAAAAAATTTGCCTCCAGCAAAATGGCAACGGTGGCAGAGTCTGCCCAATAGCATCTATGGCTTATAGATAGATGCTACTGTGCATGCCCCGTCCCCATCTTGGTGGAGCAAATTATTTTTCAAACCCAACAATATGGCACCGGTGCCATTTTGCTTGAGGCAAATTTTTTTTCAAAGCCAACACTATTATATGCAGTATTTAAAATAGGAGTTGGGACACTAAAGGATCAGTCAGTTAAGCCCATGAGGATGAATATGTGAACACAGCACCAATAAAAGACCCCCCACATTCCGCCATGGAGCACGAGAATCTCATTAACTGAAAACTGCAAATACAGATTAAACAACAACCACAAGATGGATTTCCTCAAGTTTGGTATCATTTTAATCAGTGTAATGGCACCATCCTGACAATGCCTGTAGTTTATTTAGCAAAATCCTAGTGACAGGTTTTTTAAACTTCCATAAGCTGAGCTACAAAACCAGCCACATAATGTAGACAGAGGTGGCACTATATTTGGAAGAAGGGAGCTAGAAGCTTTAGCTAGAACATGTTTCTTTAATGCCAACCACGTCCCAAGCCTTTTGTTAGTTTTTTCCCAATTTTTTCTCTCCAGTCGGCTGCCAATAATAATTTATATATCATCTCAGATTATTGTCATTGTTAAGTTCAATGATACGTGATCTTATTAGCAAATTCTCCTGTGTTTTTCTCCATTTCTGTTTGGGTGTCTGATTTATTCATTGTAATTAGTTAATTATGTTTAATTAGTTAATTATCATTTTATGGGAGATTAATTGCTCTTGTTTTGCTTTGTGTAGGTGTCTGCTGCTTTTACAATTGGTTAATTCTTAATTGTTATTTTAAAATATATAGTTCTCACTTAACCATCCTATCTGGAGGTAGAATTGATAGAAGGCTTCAAATGATCAAATGATAGTTTGTTCTTCTAAAACGATTCTTTGTACTTTATGTTTTACGTTATTGCAGTGAAGTCGTACTAAGAGTTCTTAGAGGATCTCTATAAAATACACCTGGCAGCATACGGAATAGATCATTAGAGAGCTCCGTTAGTAGCGTGCAGCATATAATTAAAGGTGTAAAATATTCTAGTTTTCTTAATCTTCCTATTATTTTTATCTTGTCTTATCTATTTTCCTCTATACAGTTTTTTTGTTTAATAAAAATGCTGCAAATTTTAGTGCTTTTGCAAGGTCTATTTTTGGGTGTTTTTTTTCATTCACCTTTTCATGTATTTTTTTAAACCCTATAGACAAGCTAAGGAAGTTATTAATTAAAAATGACATATCTAAAGCATACTGCATATTGAAAAAATGCAGTTACCCCAAAAAATGCCCCATAAGTCAAGAAAAATGCCACCAAAGCACTGTTTGTAAGAAGTTTAATATTTCCTTAATGACTTTGAGATACCATCTAATCACAACTTTTTTTAGTCCAAAAAAGAAAGAAGAATGTGTCAAAAAATGTAAAGGTGAGTGTTAGATTTCCCGCTGCTGCACAAGGGGAGTCTCGAACCCGTCCCGCTGCGGTCTCCCATTCATCTCCAGCCGCAGTGGAGCCTGCTCAGCGGAGACGTCGGTCCAGGCGTCTTGCCCACTCCTCTACTGTGCAGTGACTTGCTGCTGCCTTTCCTGGATCTGCTATTATAGCCAGTGCTGGAGCAGTCGTCTTTGGAACAAAGTCCTGCGTTTTCCCATCTGAGCGTGCCCAGGGTGAGATCTCTCATTGGAGATCAGGGGTCACGTGTTCAGGTGCTGCAGCGGCTCCTATTGGTCCGTCAGGAAGGTCATATAGCTACGTGTGTTTGTAACAGCTTTTCATTGGTCCTTGTTCCTGGAAGGTCCTGGATGATATTCTCATCTTTTCCCCAGATATTGACTCCCACCGGAGAGATGTTTGCAGAGTCTTCGACCTCCTACGGGCAAATTCCCTCTACGCAAAGTTGGAGAAATGTGTGTTTGAGCAGGAGTCCTTACCTTTCCTGGGCTATATCATCTCTGCCCAGGGATTGGCTATGGATCCTGCCAAACTACAGGCGGTGATGGACTGGCAAGAACCCCATTCTCTAAAGGCGGTGCAGCGCTTTATGGGGTTCATTAATTACTATCGCCAGTTTATCCCTCACTTCTCAACTTTGGTAGCTCCCGTGGTTGCCCTCACCAAAAAGGGAGCTAATCCCAAATTGTGGTCTGAAGAGGTCTCCAAGGCCTTCACGTCTATTAAGTCCCATTTCGCTAGAGCTCCCATCCTACATCGCCCCGATGTTGATAAGCCATTTATATTGGAGGTTGATGCCTCGTCCGTTGGAGCTGGAGCAGTCCTTTTCCAAAAGGATGCTCAAGGTCGGAAGCATCCATGCTTCTTTTTCTCCAAGACCTTCACACCAGCGGAGAGGAATTATTCCATCGGGGACAGGGAGTTGCTAGCAATGAAGTTGGCCTTCTCGGAGTGGAGACATCTGTTGGAGGGAGCTCGCTTTCCCTTCCAGGTCTTCACGGATCACAAAAACCTGGTATATCTTCAGACAGCCCAGCGGCTTAATTCTTGCCAAGCCAGATGGTCCTTGTTCTTCTCCCGGTTTTATTTCACACTGCATTTCCTCTTGGGAGAGAAGAACATTCGTGCCGACGCTCTCTCTCGCTCTGTGGTGTCCTCGGAGGAGGAGGTGGAGGAGCCTCGGCTAATCGTCCCCACAGAGAGCCTGAGAACAGTGGCCCTGGTTTCGCTAGAGTCTGTGCCCCCGGGCAAGACTTTCGCGCCTACTAATTTGCGACCGGAGGTACTCTCTTGGGCACATTCGTCCAGGGTGGGTGGACACTTTGGGGCAAAGAGGACATCTGAATTGTTGGCAAGGACATACTAGTGGCCGCATATGGTCCGTGACGTTGGGGACTATGTTCGGGCGTGTGTCTCCTGCGCCAAGAATAAGTCTCCACGACAACGGCCAGCTGGGTTACTTCACCCTTTGCCGGTGGCAGACAGGCCCTGGGAGATTGTTGGGATGGACTTTGTGGTGGGCTTGCCCAAGTCTCGAGGTTGCACCATCATTTGGGTAATCACCGACCATTTTTCCAAAATGGTGCATTTGGTGCCGCTTCCACGGTTACCTTCTGCACGGGCTCTGGCAGCGTTGTTCGTTAGGCATATCTTTCGTCTACACGGCATGCTGGACAAAATTGTCAGTGACCGAGGTCCCCAGTTTGCGTCTCGGTTCTGGAGAGAGCTTTGTCGTCTACTCAGTATTGAGTTAAATCTCTCTTCAGTGTACCATCCTGAGACGAATGGGTTGGTAGAGAGGGCCAACCAGACCTTGGTCACCTATCTATGACATTTTGTCTCGGCCAGGCAGGATGACTGGGCATCCTTGCTATCATGGGCTGAGTTTGCACTAAACAATGCTGTGGCTGATTCCACCGGACAAACTCCATTCCTCCTAAACTACGGTCAGCATCCGCGGGTTCCGGTGCCCATGCCTGTGTCTTCCGCCGACTCCAGGGTGGCAGACTGGGCTGTGGAGGCACGGGACATTTGGGACCGTACCCAGGATGTCATTCAGGCATCCAAGGAGAGGATGAGGTCCTCCGCCGACGCACATCGGCGCCCCGCTCCAACATTTGCTCCTGGGGACATGGTGTGGCTCTCCGCCCGTAACATCAGGCTGCGAGTTGAGTCCATTAAGTTGGCACCCCGCTACCTGGGTCCTTTCAAGGTCCTCGAGCAGGTTAACCCTGTGGTATACCGTTTGGCTCTTCCACCACGCCTGGGTATCTCCGACACCTTTCACGTATCCCTCCTGAAACCCGTGCTCATGTCCCGGTTTTCTGAGTCATCTGCCGGGACATCGGGTTCATCTACGGATGACCATGAGGTGAACGCCATCATAGGGTGTAAGGTGGTACGGGGCAAAAAGTTTTATTTGGTGGACTGGAGGGGCTATGGGCCTGAGGATAGATCTTGGGAGCCTGCCAAGCATGTTCATGCTCCGCAGCTCATCGCTGCCTTTGAGCGCAGCGAGGCCCAAAGATGAGGGGGCCCTAGGAGGGGGGGTAATGTTAGGGTTCGATTTCCCGCTGCTGCACAAGGGGAGTCTCGAACCTGTCCCGCTGCGGTCTCCCATTCATCTCCGGCCGCAGTGGAGCCTGCTCAGCAGAGACGTCGGTCCAGGCGTCTTGCCCACTCCTCTACTGTGCAGTGACTTGCTGCTGCCTTTCCTGGATCTGCTATTATAGCCAGTGCTGGAGCAGTCGTCTTTGGAACAAAGTCCTGCGTTTTCCCATCTGAGCGTGCCCAGGGTGAGATCTCTCATTGAAGATCAGGGGTCACGTGTTCAGGTGCTGCAGCAGCTCCTATTGGTCCGTCAGGAAGGTCATGTAGCTACGTGTGTTTGTAACAGCTTTTCATTGGTCCTTGTTCCTGGAAGGTCCTGTAGCTGTTGCTATAAAAGGGTAGCATGGCTGGGCCGCCATGCGCTAATATCAGTCATTGTATGCTATGCGCCAGTGTGGTCATGTGTATGTGTGGTTAGGGACCCGGCTGAAATAAGCCACTAGAATACCGACTTAATCGGTGAGGAGTTTGGTATGGTAGCTGGTCAGGGTCGGTGTCCTAGATGCCCTAGATTACCAGCATAACCGGTGAGGAGTTTGATTGCCGTATTCAGGGCCTGGCGTTCAGACGCCATAGATTGCGGGTGACTCCCACGAGGACATTAGCGCATGATCACGCTTTATGTATGCTTAGCACTTAACTGTGTATCTGAGAGCCTTACAGGACACAGTGCTTTTTCTCAAGCGGCCCTGTGACGTAACAGGGTTCGCTTTCAACGCTAGTCAGAGCCCTAGCGTGTTTTCTTTGCCACTCAGTTGTGTCTAGTGAGTGCGCACACATCGCCATATAGCGCTGCGGCTCTCCTTCTAGCGGCTCTGTGGAGTAACAGAGTTCGCACTTATTGCCACAGCGCATTACGGCGTTTATGTTGGCAGCTCTGCGGGATAACAGAGTTTGCTTCTTGCGCCTTTTTGCCAGCAGCGGGCTTCGCCTGCACGGTGGACCCCGGGCTGCGAACGCACTTATTATTTATATTATTTTGTGCGTTCCGCCAGCCTTAACAGTGAGTGCACATGTCGATATACATAGAGTACATGTAGTAGATCCATATATTCTCCGTGTGTAACAGCAGGGAAAAAGTTTCTGGAAGTTTGTAAATGTGTTTTGCATATGCAGGTTTGGTGACTTTTTTGTGTCATACAGACAATTTTGTCATAAGGACAATTTTTACCAAACCTAGTGGATGCTTATGGAAGGGCAAAATAAATCAGACATATTGCAGCAGTCCCCTGCTGCTTGTCTAGTCCATGGCATAGTATATAATTGTACATTTAATTACGTGTCCTTACTTATCTTTTAGTTTGGCTCACATTTCCATAGATGACAAACTCAAGGTTCCTGGTTGAAAAAAAAATGATGTTACTCTGTTGGGAGTTGTTTATGCTACATGTGTTTATAAGTGGCCACCTAGTGGTTGTAATGTGGATTGCAGACAGATTTGTGCTGGAATGTTGTGACATATTGAATTTGTATTTTGAAAATATTTGGAGTCGCTAAGATATTTACGGAAAAGAAAAGGTTGGACACATCTGTAACAATTAGTAAGTTGGGGAGGTCTTCAAACAGAGGCTGGACAGACACCTGCCTGAGATGGTTTAGTGAATCCTACACTGAGTAGGGGGTTGGACACGATGTCCCTGGAGGTCCCATCCAATTCTAACATTCTATGATTCTATGATTTTATCCAGTAGTGTTGGGCGAGCGTGCGTAGTTTTTCCAGATGCACAAGTGCTCAGGTCCCCGTAAGAAGCTCATTGTAATCATCTGAGCTGCGCCTCTCTCACTCTCTCTAGGTAAGGTCCTCCGGAAAAATGCTCAAGTTTCCCATTCACTTACATTATGTTCGTTACTTGAGTCAAGCCTGTCCGGGCGTCCAATGTGGCCAATTTGAGTAATTCAAGCATTTCAGTGCTCGATCATCACGTAGTATTGGTATCATTCTGGTATATCTATTCTTACACAAAGTATGAAAAGTAAATGTAATACAGGTCTTCTTCATATGGCACTGATCTCTACGTCTGATCTATATAAATGTCAGAATGTCCCTCTTCGGTGAGTCTCTATGAAAAAAAGCTACTTTCCCGCCTCAGCGAGTCGTTTATTGAGTATACTGAGAATTGTTTATCGAGAACTTGACACTGATCAATCATGTTTGACATTTCCTGACTCTGTGCTCTATGGTATTTCCTCCTGCTAACAATTACACAGACCATTCCATTGCTGAATGAATACAGATTACCAAGGGTATTAGGGTATTTGTTGTAATTTATCTATTACAGACTGGATTAAGAATCCCAAAGCTGCAAAAAGTCCTAAAGGAAAAAAGTACAATCTGCTGATAATTCCAGAAAGAAGACTTTAATAAATAACTCCATATGTGTCAAACCAAAAGAGTGATGATCTGCGGCAATGTGGAAAGACGTAAGTGCTGATGGAGCAGCGCCACTCCCAATAAGCCAATTATGCTCAAATCTCCAGGGGCAAAGATGTAAACATGACACCGAGGGGGATAAAATGAAAGCGAATAAGCAAGTAAGCTTAAAAATAAAACAACAGGCAAAAAGAATAAAATAAAGACAACACAGATTTCCTGCTGACTTCCAAAGTGAGAGGGTAGGAATCCAGCTCCGGGGGAAAAAGCTGCACCTTGATTTTTCCTTTTAAATTTTAGGCTAGATGCAGACATAACAATCAGTAGCTGCACATTGCCTTGATTTACAAACACACCGTGTCCTCCACCTCTGTGCACCCATTCTTCCGCTCACACCTTAGCGATCGGTGGCAGTCTTGCTGACGCTAGCATAATGGAATGGAATATAAAGTCACAAATATCTTAACGATTGTTGTTTTGCTGTTTAGAAATGTCACATGAAGACCTGCAGTGCTATTAACCTCTTAAGGACTGGACAATTTTTCAATTTTGTTCTTTCATTGTTTTTTATCCCCCTTCTTCCAAGAACCATAACTTTAATTTTTACATTGACATATCAATGAAAAGACAGGTATTATATTTTTTAATAATCCCATTCATTTTACCAAGTGATGTCCTGAAAAATGGTGACATAAAATTCGTAGGGCAGGAAAATGGTGAAAAAGCACAATTTTTTTTTTAACAGCGTTCATTGTACAATAAAAGTGTCCTGGTAAAAGAATTCATTAGGTGAGTACGATTATAGTGATATAGTGATACCAAGCGTTTCATTTTTTTATATTTTGGTAGTTTAAAATATTCAGGACTTCAGAAAAATAATGTTTGTGTAGCCATTTTCTGAGACCCATTTTCTGATGCCTTTTTGGGGTAATATGACGTTGGTAAACACTTTTTTTTGTTTGTTCCAGAGTTCACATTATGGGATAAATTCTTAAATATTTTATTTGTTCAGACAATAGCACAGGCAGTGATACCAGATGTTTTATTTTTTTTTCATTTTGCAATTTGTTTGGGAAAAATGAAGTGATAGAAATTTTTATATATATTTTTAAATTTTATGTATCTTTGAAGACAATTTGTAATATATAATTTGGGAGGCATCTTGTGTATAAGTCTACCTCTCAGCTGGAAGATGCCTGAGCAACCTCTATAATTCTGTGTAATGTGGTTGGTGTATATGCAACTGTATGTTGCCAGGTCCCCCATCCCTAGTCTGTTAGAATCCTGTATACTGTGTTCACGTTAGTCCACCATAGTTTGTCTTTGTTTATTGTGATTGCTTCGACGGTGTCCAAATCTTGAAACTACGTCTTCAATACCTGTACCATGTGGCCGTATCGGCAGTACCTGTGGGGACTGAATACCCAGGCCAGGATTCTGAACCTGTCCCTGTGGCCATCCTGTCGGCATTGCTTGAACCTGTTCCAGTGGTTGTCCTGTCTGTACAGTGGTCCCCGTCCCATGGCCCTCTTGTTCGCACAGTATGAACTTTTTCCAAGTGGCCATGCTGCTCAATCGTTTTTAAGTGACTCCTTTGCCCTTGCGTCACAATACGTTGGACGTCGCCCTGGGGTGGCACCTGCAGCTACCTTGCACAAGGCGACCTCACCACTAAGGCTCCCTAAAAAAACAGATCGATCTTTGTCACACCCCCCAGGGTAAATCCGGTGTGTAGCACAGTGGATACATGAACCACGTGCACCACCCGGAGCATAGCAGGATTCTTAAAAAGCTGTTGTCATA
>JARQOD010000004.1:484914580-484964433 GCA_033576555.1 Oophaga sylvatica
TTCTCGCGATAACTGCAGTGACTGCTGGGTAATCCCGGCCGTAAAGCAGTCAGTCCGATGACGTCACCGCCGGGGAAGCAGGTAATCAGCTGTGCTGCGTCGCGATGACATGCTCTGCCTGTCATTGCGATGTAGCAGAGCTAGATCGTCGTGGGACACTCGTTACTATGGACTGCGTCGGACAGGTGGTATACTGTTGGTTTGTTTTTTTTCTTTTTTTATAGGAGATCGATGGCGTCGCAGGAATGAGAGTATAATAAAAGAAATGAAAACTGTGTTGTCTCTTTTATTTCATTAAAATACTTTTTTCTTGCATTGTCTTTTTTTTATACATTTAATAACTTTGGGATTAATAATGGATCGGTGTCTTATTGACACCTCTCCATTATTAACCGGGCTTATTGTCACCGTGCAATCAACGGTGACATTAACCCCTTATTACCCCACTTGCCACCGCTACAGGGCAAGTGGGAAGAGCCGGGTAAAGTGCCACAATTGGCACATCTTTTGATGCGCCAAATGTGGGGCTGCTGTAGCCTGGTATTATCAGGCTGTTGAGGGCCAAAATCCATGGGCCTTGACAGTCTTTTAATACCAGGCCGCAGCAGTCTGCATTTTACTTGGCTGGTTAACAAAATAGGGGGACCCCTACGCCGTTTTTTTTTCGAGGGGATCCCCTATTTTTGTTAACCAGCCAAGCTAAGCAGACTGCTGTGGCCTGGTATTATCAGGCTTGCAAGGTCCATGGATATTGGATCCTTACCAGCCTGAAAAACCAGGCCTCAGCGGTCTGCTTCATCTGGCTGGTTAACAAAAATAGGGGGGACCCCACGCCAATTTTTTTTGAGGGGATCCCCTATTTTTGTTAATCAGCCAAGATATGCAGACTGCTGTGGCCTGGTATTATCAGGCTGGCAAGGTCCATGGATCTTGGCTCCTTAACAGCCTGAAAATCCAGGCCTCAGCGGTCTGCTTCATCTGGCTGGTTAACAAAAATATGGGGGACCCCACGCCAATTTTTTTCGAGGGGATCCCCTATTTTTGTTAATCAGCCAAGATATGCAGACTGCTGTGGCCTGGTATTATCAGGCTGGCAAGGTCCATGGATCTTGGCTCCTTAACAGCCAGAAAATCCAGGCCTCAGCGGTCTGCTTCATCTGGCTGGTTAACAAAAATAGGGGGGACCCCACGCCAATTTTTTTCGAGGGGATCCCCTATTTTTGTTAATCAGTTCCCTCTGACGTCACTGATTGTGTCCCTGGCTGACCTGAAGTGAAAGTGGAAAGCAATCAATTAAGCTTTCCACTTCCTCTCCTGTCAGCCAGGAGAGGAACTCATTCATTTGGGGGTTTACTGTGAGGCTGCAGCATTAGCTGCGGTCCCTGCAGTAAACATTAACCCTTTCTGAAGGATTACACCGTGGGACCTGACTGTGCATGGGATAGGTAAGAATAATTTTGCTTTTTTATTTTATTTTTATTACAGGAAATGGTTTTTGCAGTCAAATAAAAGATGGTCAAAAACATGTGTCTTTATTTCATTAAAATGATTTTTAATTAAAGTGTGTGTGTTTTATTTTTATTTCATGCAATAGGATTAATAATTGATAGTTGTCTAATTGACAGCTCTCAATTATTAACCTGGCTTAAGGTCACCTTTCAATTGCAATGTGGCTTTAACCCATATTAACCCATTCGCCACCGCTACAGGGCAATGGGAATAGACGGGCAAAGTGCCAGAAAGGGCGAATCTAATTATAGATTTGTCTTTTCTGGGGTGTCTGGGGGCAGATGTTAGTAGCCAGGGGGGGCCAAAAATAATGGTCCCTCTCTGGGCTATTATTATCTGCCCCCATTCGTTGGCTTTGTCTGTCTGGTTGCGAAATTAGGGCGGGAGCCCACGCATTTTTTTTAAACAATTTTACACCTCATATATATATATATATATATATACATGTCATTGAATTTGTGACACATATATATATATTTATATTTATAGTTCATACACTTCTACATAGTATAATAGCCGCTAATTCAATTGACGGCTTTTGTGAAAATGCAGAACCCGACATGAAATGACACTTGGTGTACATAGGGTTAACCATGTCTTTTCATGTCCTTTGCTATCTGATTTGCACAAACAATTACATCAGTCTATGTGTGCAAAATTTCACACCTGTAGGGGTTAATTAAAGGTGTAAATTCGTAGCAAAAAAGTCCGTTTTTTTTACAACGAATTTACACCTTTAATTAACCCCTACAGGTGTGAAATTTTGCACACATAGACTGATGTAATTGTTTGTGCAAATCAGATTGCAAACGACATGAAAAGACATGGTTAACCCTATGTACACCAAGTGTCATTTCATGTCGGGTGCTTCTGTCTTTTCACAGAAGCCGGCTTTACCCGGCAATTGAATCAGAGGATATTTTACTAAGTAGAAGTGTATAAACTATACATATATGTATATATATATATGTCACAATGACATGTATATATATATATATATATATATATATATATGTATTCTATGTGTGTATATTTAGTGTTTACAAGGAAATAAAGGTTTTTTTTAGTTGCGATATTTTGTTCCCATAGACTTACATGGGACTTCCGGTATCGGAATCGGATATCGGCGATATTTAGTGATATCGGCGATACCATTCCGATCCGATATTTTAGATATCGAGCAGTATCGCTCAACACTATTGTTGGATACTTTAATAAAGTTTGTCATTTTTTTGAAGTTTCTGTACGTTTATCCACACTAGTTATATAGCTATACATTGGATAATTGAGCTCCCTATTGTTTCTTATGGTTTCATATTCCTCTCATTCTGTAGATGTAATTTTTATTTTTCTTGCCAAGATGTAGAATCTTGCATTTCTCCCAGTTAAATACCATTCTATTAGTTGCTGCCCATTGTTCATACTTATCCAGATGCTTATGAATCCTTTTTCTGTCTGCTCTACAGTTAGCTATCCCTCCTAGCTTTTCATCTTTTGGCAATTTGATTAATTTACCTTCAGTTCCTTTATCCAGATCTTTTATAAAAATGTTGAACAATATTGGGAAGGCACAGAGGCTTGTGGTTCTCCACTTGAAACTCTCTTCCAATTGGATGTGCAACCATTTATTACTACTCTTTGAGTACGATCACCGAGCCAGTTATGAATTCACATAACCGTAGCCTTGTCAATTCCATACTTGGCCATTTTTTCAATAAGGATAGTATGAGATACTTTATCAAATGCTTTGCTAAAGTCGAGATATAGTATATCTGTATCTTATTTCCCTGATCAACCCAGTCAGTGATTCCAACAAAGAAGGAAATTAATTTATTCTGGCTTGACTTGTTTGCAGTAAACCCATGCTAGCTCTGGTTAATTACTGTATTCTTATCCAAGTACTTACATACATGCTGTTAAATAATTTGTTCAAATATGTTTCTTGGCCTAGAAGTAAGGCTCACTGGCTCACTGTAATTTCCTGGCTCTATCTTCTTTCCTTTTTTGAAGATAGGGATAACATTTGCCCCTCTCTAAACTTCTGGGATTCTCCTGTTCTCCATGATTTTTCAAAGATTCTAGCTAGTGGTTCTGCAATTTCCTCTGTTAACTCTTTCAATACTCTAGGATGTAATTCATCTGGATCAGGAGATTTAAATTCATTTAAATCTGCTAAGTGTTCCCTCACCATCTCTCTGTTTACAGATAGTGTGGATTCATTTATTCCTTCAATATCATGAAGAAAATCAGTTGATGTTGCAATTGCTTTCTTAGAGAACACAGATGAAAAATAGGAATTTAAATGTTTGGCCTTTTCAATATCATTTTTGACCACTTCACCATTTTCATTCTGTAAAATCCTATAGCAAATTTCTGTGCTTTCAAACATCCAGCCATTGGACTATTTCTACCCTCTGAGTCTATTAAAATCTGCCTTTCTGTAGTCCAACTTTAAAGTCTGAGTCCTTGCTGGCCTTCCTCCTCTTGTAATCCAAAATTTGAGGATAGCATGATCGCTGTCTCCTAAATTTCCAGCCACCTTTACTCCCTCAACCATTCCCTCCCTGTTGGTAAAAATTAGGTCCAAGATTGCAGATCCTCTTGTTCTCTCTTCTACTTTTTGAAAGATAAATTTGTCAGCAAGCGACAATAAGCTTTTTCTGGACCCATTACTTTGCCTGAGAGAGATTCCCAACAAATATCTGGATAGTTAAAATCTCCAATGATCACTATGTTGTACTTTTTTTTTGAGAACGGGGATATCTGATGTAAAACGAGTTCATCAATATCTTCAGTCTGTCCAGGTGGCCTATAGTAAACACCTACAATAGTGTCCTTTCTGTTCTTCTCTCCTTGTATTCTTACCCAAACAGTTTCCACAGAGCTACCAGTCTCTGAAGCTTGGATCTCTGTAGATATATACGTTTTCCTAACATACAATGCAACTCCTCCTCCCTTCTTGTTAATCTTGTTTCTAATAAATAAGTTGTAGCCTTCAAGGTTGGTATTCCAATCATGTATATCATCCCACCAAGTTTCAGTGATGCCTATGGCATCATAACTCTCTTCCTGTGTTAGCAGCTCAAATTCTCCTTGTTTGTTTCCCATGCTCTGCATGATGGCTGAATGGGACCAGAGCGGTGCTGAGAAAAGCAGAAGATGGTGGTTGGTAAGTATACATTAGTGGCATCACACCAAAGGTGAAATGAAAAAAAAAAACAGTAGAGTGCTGCTTTAAAATGTTAACCTATTTTGCTGCTGCAATTTCGCTGTAAGTTACTTATGTAGCTAAATGTTTTGCAGAAATGCCATAAATTTGTCAGAGCTTCTGGTTCTGAATGCTCTCGCTGTCTACGTCTTTTACTGTATCTCAGTTTAAAGGCAGATGTAAACGAGCGTATTTGTTATTCGAGTGCGATCCGACAAAATAATGGATCATACTCGTAACTGAACAATGTTAGTCAAAGGGGCTGTGGACATTACCGGTTCAGCTTGGGGAAAAAATCACATCATGCATGATTTGTCTCTGTAAATCAGGTGAGGCACATCCATTCAAGTCTATGGGTGTGAGAAAAAAATTGGATTGCACACAGACCAATATTATTCAATGGGGCAGTGCAAATTAGTGATTTTTTTCACTGACTGATTCAGAGTGTGAGAAAATTGCAGCATGCATGATTTTCCTTCAGAAATCAGATGAGACTCATCCATTCAAGTATATGAGTTTGAGGAAAAAATTGAATGTTACAGTAAGCATTTGATTTTTATGGATACATTGCAATTCTGTAACATAGGAAACTAAATGGTCTTTTAAATGATTAATAGCTGCTGCTGTAAAAAAATGGATTTCATATGGACAGCACACAGAACGGTAAATAAGAAAAAAAATTGTCACACTTTTCTGGATGAAACTCTGAACGATTTTTTTATAAAATTGTGTGAACCTACCCTACAGTAGTGGAAATAAGTATTTCATCCTATGCTGACATGAACAGTCTATAATTTTAAGGTTAATTTTAGCATTGAGAGATAGAATATCAAAAATAAAATCCAGGAAATCACATTGTATAAATTATATACATTTATTTGTATTTTGCAGTGAGAAATAAGTATTTGATCCCCTACCAACCATTAATAGTTCTGGCTTCTACAGACCAGTTAGATGTTCATAATCAACTCGTTATCTGCATTAAAGTCAGCTGTCTTACATAGTCACCTTCATAAAAGACTCGTGTCCACACACTCAATTAATCAGTCAGACTCTAACCTCTACAACATGGGCAAGACCAAAGAGCTTTCTAAGGATGTCAGGGACAAGATCATAGACCTTCACAAAGCTGGAATGGGCTAAAAAATCATAAGTAAGACACTGGGTGAGAAGGAGACAGATGTTGGTGCAATAGTAAGAAAATGGAAGAAATACAAAATGCCTGTCAATTGACATTGATCTTTCACCATGCAAAATCACCTTGTGGGTATCCTTGATCATGAGGAAGGTGAGAGACCAACCTAAAACTACATGTGGGCAACTTGCTAATGATCTCAAGGCAAATAGGACCACAATCACCAAGAAAGCCATTAATAACACATGACGCCGTAAAGGTTTAAAATTCTGCAGTGCCCACAAGGTTCCCCTGCTCAAGAAGGCGCATGTGTCCAGCCCGTCTGAAGTTTGCCAATGAACACCTGGATGATTTTGTGAGTGATTGGGAGAAGGTGCTGTGGTCAGATGAGACAATTGATATCTTTAGCATTAACTCAACTCGACGAGTTTGGAGGAAGAGAAATGCTGACTATGACCCAAAGAACACGGCCCCCACTGTCAAGCATGGAGGTGGAAACATTATATTTTGGGGTATTTCTCTGCTAAGGGCACAGGACTAGTTCACCACATCAATGGGAGAATGGATGCAGCTATGTACTGTAAAACTTCCTTCCCTCTGCCAGGACATTAACAATGAGTCATGGCTGGGTCTTCCAGCAAGACAATGACCCAAAACATACAAACAAGGCAACAATGGAGTGGATAAGAAAGAATCACATAAAGGTCTTGGAGTGGTCTAACCAGTCTCCAGACCCTATTCCCATAGAAAACTTATGGAGGGAGTTGAAGCTCCGAATTGCCAAGCAACAGCCTCAAAATCTTAATTTAGAGATGATCTGTAAAGAGGAGTGGACCAAAATTCCTCCTGACATGTGCGCAAACCTCATCATCAACTACAAAATACCTCTGACTGCTGTGCTTTCCAACAAGGGTTTTGCCACCAAGTATTAAGTCTTGTTTGCCAGAGGGATCAAATACTTATTTCTCACTGCAAAATGCTACTAAATTTATATAATTTATACAATGTGATTTTCTGGATTTTATTTTTGATATTCTAAAATTAACCTACTGTACCCTTAAAATTATAGACTGTGGATCTTTGTCAGTGGGCAAACTTACAAAATCTGCAAGGGATCAAATAATTATTTCCCCCACTGTATGTCTGTGAGAACCTCATTATGGCCACTTTCTGGCTGACATAGACTTAAGGGTATGCCACACTAAACAATATCGCTAACGGGATCGCTAAAAAACGTCACTATTTAGCGATCCCGTTAGCGATGTTGTTCAGTGCGGCAGCTTCCAGCGACGAGCTTCCTGCTGTGATCTCGCTCGTCGCTGGAATCGTTCCGGACCCTATTTTCTCGTCGGCGCTCCCGCTGGGTAAGTATCTAATCGCTGTGTGGCACCTTTTCTTAGCGATTTAGCGGTACTTTTGTACCGCTAAAGTCGTTAAGAAGATCGCTAACGGCGATAGCGTCGTTAACTATATCGCTAAATGTGGCCGCATTTAGCGATATAGAAACAATCCCGCTAGCGATCGCATTAGTATGCGTCGTTATCGTGATCGCTAGCGGGATTGTTTAGTGTGGCAGTACCTTTACATTGAGAAGTGACCTCCAGCTGAAGCGACACTGATAACAGAAGAAGGTGGTGGCTGGGGAGTATAACAAGAGGCAGGAAACTTAGACTAGTAACACCACTAAAGCGGTAAAATAAAAAAAATAAAAAACGCTGCAGTGATGCTCTAAGAAAGACAATTTAGATGATTGATTAACTCTGCATTTAGAAATTAACAGTATAATAGATGTACATAGCCTTTCAAGGGACTGTATCATCAGGAATTACCTATTATTTAAATCAGATTTTTGTATTATGTGTATTTTTTTTAGTTTTGGGCGTATTTTTATACACATCCAGTTTTAGGGTTCTCTCACACTGGTGATCTGTATTAAAAATTTTTAGAAATCTTGCAATTTTCACATTGTCCTTTGGGGCTAGTTTACTGTTTACTCATGCTTTGTGTTCTTTGCTATCAGAAGCATGGCTACAATGACAGGTAATATCTCTATGCACATGGAGTGACTGCAGACTTTGCAGACTTTTAGTTTAAGACCGGACAACCCCTTAAAGCATGACAGAGGAATATTATAAATGAGTGGATCCTGCAAATAATCCATTTGGAATTTGCAGAATACAGCCAAACCTGAAGAGACTGACCAGTCCCTAATAACGGCATGATTGTCCTTTCTGTAGGCCTCCTACTAAACTCCATGTGGTTAAAGGGTTGCAAAACAAAAAAAAAATACAAAAATCCTAATTTACAGAGGCTCTTTGTAAATAGCTAAGTCTTCTTACTGTGAGCCTACTGCTTTCAAACTATATAAAAGCAATTTTCTTTTTTAACCATATGATCAATATTAAGGCAGCTGACATGGAATCAATGCTGGCAGGAGGAGAGGAGAATAGTGAGCGTACAGGTGGACTGAAAAGGAATTTCAACACCTGCCCACAGTAACCTCTCACCAGCTGAACGTCAGAGATGGGTGCCACTGTATTCAGCTTTAGGGCTCACTCACACTGGTATAGATTCTCTGTATGCTAATGTGTTTATTTCTCTCTTTTCATGTTTTTCAGGTATCCATTACTGGACTACATCAGATTCCAAGGACTACGTCAGACTGGCATGTTTTTTTTTAAATAAATTGGTGAATAAGGGATAGTTTGTGGACTGTTTTTTCAAATAAACTATTTTTTGTGTGTCTGTTTTTAATTTTAATTACTGGGTTAGTAATAGAGGTATTGAGTCGCCCTCCCAGAGCAATGGGAAACTCGGATCTGAGCCTATAGACTTCTATGGGGGGATGCCACGGCAACACAGCTCAGTCCGTGGCTCTGGCGCTCGCCCATTAATGTGAGATATTTACAGGGGAGTTGAATGTTGGTATGGGGATTCGTGACGCCACCTGTGGTACCTGGTCAGGGTGACCAACGCTGCAGTACAGATCCACTGAAGGGTTGGTGTTGTGCAGCTATAGGTGTTAAGCCTTCCACAGGTGAGGCTGAGTCCTTCAGGGCAGATAGATAGGAGGAATGCAGGACAGAAGGGAACCCAGCAGTTAGGGGTCAGTAATAGGACACACACACAAGTCACTTTGGTACCTTTACTGAAGATGTTGCAGGCACATCCCAGAGCGCTGTAGGGTGAAGGGTGCACATCCAGAGTCTCCCACTGAGTAGGTGTGTGGCCTCCTGTTCCTTGCCTTTCTGCAATGAAGTTCTGGCCTGCATGTAGCTGGGCCTAACTTAGTCTCCGTCTTGCACCTGGCTGACCTTGTGATTGGACCTTCTCTGAAAGGACAGGGTCCCTGATGGCCGGATTCTGCCAGACTCCGTCCTCCTGATCCTGCTACGTATCAGCTCTGTGGTACTCCTGGGACTTGTAGTCCTCCAGGAACTCCGGTGTTCTAATGGGTCGTGGAGATCCCTATAGGCTCGGACCCCGGCGTCCGGTAAATACTTGTTGAGGTGAGCTATGAAGGCTCCTACCCGGGCCCTCACATGATTACACACACTGGCGGGTGGTGGGCCGCCTCTTCGCCGCTCTCTGAGCGTCGGCACGCTCCTGGCTCTCAACTTGAGCTCTGGAGTCTCTTGCTGCAAACTCCACTCGTCTGCTCTGTCTGCAGATTACTCGCTTGTTTCAGCTCTGACTAGACAGAAATGGATTCAGTTCCACTCTACTAGCCTCCACTTTGCTGAACTTTTCTGCAGTCTCTCTAATCTGACTGGACTGAACTGCAGTCTCTCAAATCTGAATGAGCTGAACTGCAGTCTCTCAAAATCTAACTGAACTCTCTTTCCTGTCTTCACCCTCCTTTTATATGTCTGTACAGCTCCCTCTGGTGGTCTTAGGGATGGGTGAAGGTGTGTGAATGTATATTGAGACCTCTAGTGGTGAATTCCTTCTGTGCACCCTTCTGGGAGATATGAATCCAGACGCAGCTGGGCTCCACATTATACAAAAGACACCTCTTCATTACTAACCACAGAGCTTGATGCCAACTATAAATTTTGACAAATCACAGCTGACATTAACCCCAATTACATTGCCCGGATTGCCAATGTACCAGGGCAATTGGAAAAGAGCCGAGCAAAGCGCCAGAATTTCTGGGGCGGCTGTTGGTTGGTATTTTTAAGCTGAGAAGGGCCAAATAACCAGGAAATTTCTCAGCCTGATAATATCAGTCAGCAGCTGTCTGCTTTACCTTGGCTGGTTATCAAAAATAAGAGGGAACCTACAACATTTTTTAATTTATTCATTAGTTTATTAATTTAATACAAGTACAGTAAACTGCACAATCAAGGCACTAATTAAATATTCTCTGATATCTATCTAGCTATCTATCTACCCCATATCTATCTCTCAATTTATCTATCAATCTATCTATCTATTCTATCTATCATCTACTTACCACATATCTATCAGATACTATCATCTATCTCTATTTTTGCACTTCTTTAACACCTAAATATCTGCCTTTTTTATTCTGCATTCTATTCCAGTATGTGTCACATGGATGGCACCCAGACAACACACGGATGACACTCATATACACACGGACACTGATAATACCGGTACTGTTTTTTCCACTTCTGGAAATATCAGGACGTATGGATGAGGCTTTATGAATAGGCTTTCCTAAGACAAGATCGGCAAGATTAACAAAAACTCATGAATGGTGAAGTACAATAGAGGGGGCACTGAAAAGAACTGTTTAGGAATGTCATTTTGGGAAAGATAAACTTGTCTCTTTAGGAAATGTTCCTCCTTACAATATAAAAGATATATGACGACGTGAGTCTCCCAATGGAGCCAAAAAATGAAGACAATCTCATACATTTACATAAGATGTTACAAGTTAATTGGGCACCGTCCTGCCCCAGAATCCACAGGATACACTTTCAACCTCATGTATTGTGGCCTTTGGCATTCTGCCTATATTAAGAAAGCTAATTAACATATCTTATGAACCTTGCGTTTAAGACAGCGGAGCAAGTGTTGTATGTGCGAGCAATTTGGCTTTATTGAAGTTGTAATTAACTCTGTAACAGGTGCTGCTACGGCTTTAGCGTGTGCTCTGTCTTCCAGACAAACTGTATCCGAGAAATCAATTACGAGCTGTATAATGGAAGAAGAAATCATAAAAACGCAGCAACTGAGACAGACGTGGAATATGTGTCTGAAAATGATGCATCTTAAAACAATGTAACAGAAAGTAATACAAACATTAAATCAGCCTCCGCTGTGATTGCAGCCATCTGAGTGTGCACTGTACCAGCGCTTTATGCAGAATTACAGCTAAAATTCCGGACTATAATGACACTGATGAAGAAAATAACATGATTATAGGCAGAGCCATTGTTATTTAACATCATCTGGGGAAAGAAATGTTTGTTTTACTTTACTAAAAGTTTTTTTTTATGTCTTCCTTTATTTGACAATTGCTCTCCGGGATTCTCAACAAAAATATATTCATCTCCTATGAGTTTGTAATACCAGTCTGCATTTACAGGTACCCCATGTACCACTATATGCTGAGTCTCTGAGGCACCACGCTGCTGCGACGAGAGGGCTATCAAAGTAATTTGGGCATGCACCTATGTGAATATGTGAAAAACAATAATCCTCTGTTTACCTCAACTAAATCAAAAGTATATAAATGATATTTTATAGGCCTATAGAATATCATATTACAAATCCATATGATGTGGAGCATTAAAATTGCTGTAAATGTTTCCACCCTTTTCTTTTCTCTCGGCTTGACATATCCTGAGACCCAAGAACTAAGAATCTTTCTTTTACGCTATGCTGCTTTCATATTTAATGCCTTCATGATATGGCCTTGATGAATTGGAATTAGGGATTAGCAAACCCCGTTTTGTACCGGATATTTGGTTTCCTGTGCTAAGCTGCGAACACAGACTTCTACCGGAAGTCTGTTTTAGTGTTCGGAGTTCCAGGGGCAGTCCGGGAGGAGAGACAGTTTTCCAGCTCAAAAGTTCTGGTCTTCCTTGTTTTCAATGGGGTTCAGGTTCTGGTTCAAGTTTGATTAAAGTTCAGGTACGCGACCCAATCTTTATTCCAAAGTGTACTGGAAAATGGGGAATTTTCTGATTGCTTGTGCTATATACAGAAATACCACAGCATTGCAACATATGGAAAAAATCACAGTGTCCATTGAAGCCCGGCCACAGGCAGAGTTTCCAAGAAGCATTGTCATAAGAAGAATGGAGGTCTTCAGCATTCCCCCAGCTTTCATAGCAAGCCATCGGTGACCTGCAATTACCACACAGGTGAGCTGATGGGTGCATGGACTGAAGAGCCCCCATGCTAGCATATGTTAGATGCCGCTGTCAGAGATTGACTGCGGGATTTAGCAGGTTAACAATCATGGAAAGAGCTCTATTCCACCCACAATTATTAGAGGCAGGTCCTGGCTGTAACACACAGCTATTACCTGCTGGGTATGTGGCGACCTCATCCAGTAGATGGCATATACGGTGAAGAGGTTAAAGGGTTGTCCACTACTCGGACCACCCTTCAGACTTCCTATCTTACCCTATTGTCAAATAACAACACTTAATTTCATTCTGGTGCTGGCGCCGTTCCAGAGATGTTGGCATGGCTCTCCCAGTAATCAAATCAAATTGTGGCAGTTAGTGCTGGCTTCAGTCTCTCCAACTTCTGATGTTTCACATTCATCCAGAGGAACAGAAAGCTGTGGCTGCTCTCACTTCCTTTGGATGTCTTGATTTGTCTGAAGGTGGGAGGGTGAAGCCAGTGCTGATTGGCCGCAAGCATAACAATGTAATTGAAAAAACGATGATTTCATGTGCACTTGGTTCCTCCCTGAGAGTCCGTGCAGAGGTTTACCACTGCGGTAAGCTGGCTCCTTCTGTTTTGTTATAACAATGTAATGCAATTCCGGGAAAGCCAGTGCTGACACCACTGGAAAGGCACCAATACCAGAGGTGAGTATAAGGTGAGTGTAAGTGTTGTTATTTTACAAAAGGGAAACAAAGGATTGTGTGGACAAGTTATACAGCACAGACTGACCCACAGGAGAACAGGTGAATCCCCTCGGGGGTCTTCTATGCAGCAGTGGGCGGGCCCCTCATCTTTCTATATAAGCAATACTTGTAACAATACACTTGATTCGCTATGTACAGAGAGAAGCAACATCTCATCATTCATGTAACAATCTACCCAGTTCATTGCTGTATACATTTTTGAATGAATATAATGTTATATTTGGATGTAGCTGATCAGTGGGCCCCCAAAGTTGATGTTACTGGTGGGCTCTTGGCACCCCAGTCTGACACGGATGCTATAGGTGTCTATGTGTGGACGTCCAGTGATCATGATTTGATTTGCAGGGTTTGGAGATTTTTTTTGAACATTTACACATTATACTTTCATCAATGGAGTGGATGGCTAACACACATGCACGTCGGTAACTTGGCTCTGACTGAACCACAAGTTATGGTTTGGATGGAAGTGGCAGCATTGGTGATTTTATCTTCTCTATCTTCAAAGTGACGCGGATGGGTAATGGTGTCATTGTTATCTGTGGGACATTGACTGACGTTTATTGATGGGGTTTTTTTAAAGGTTCTGATTTTCAATTGTAATCACCTCCTAATGAAGTAGTGAAATGCTCTGGTTGCTAGCACAGTGATCTCTCCTCCTGCCCTTCTATATCTACAGGTACTTAGATTACAATGTAAACTATGGATTATAACTCCAATCTATCACTAGGGTTTGGGCACCCCATGGTGGAAAGCTAGAATTGAACAAGCAGTGTTTGTTTCTTTGGCCTTCTGCTTTTTTAGTTTTTTTCTGTTTTGGGTATGGTCATGTGCTGTTTCTCTTGCCATTTATTAATATTACTAGATGCTATTGCATCGGGAGGGTGTAATGTCATGATGGGGGCAGGCTTTGCAGCATTGAGAATCTCTCCCCACATGTTCTCACCCACCTATCCACTCTCTCTTTCCCCATGTGCTGACTTCTCCCATCTGTGCTCTCTTCTTTGACCTGTCTACCCCATGTGCTATCCCCCTTTTCTGCTGTCTCTCTCTTTCCTGTGCTATGTTCTCCCCTCATGTGCTGTCCCGTTTGAGCTGTCTCCCCCCTGTGCTCTGTCTACGGACCAATGTACAGAACATACCACAGCTCCTGGGCAGGGGAGGAAGCAAAAGACAATACTGACATAACAGCAGGAGATCGCAGAGGATACATTTTTGTGAGGTAAAATATTGTTTAAAAACAGTCAGTGATATATTTTACCTCATAAAATGAATCCTCTGTGATCCTCTGCTGTAATGTCAGTATTGTCTTTTGCTTCCTCCCCTGCCCAGGAGATGTTGTATGCTCCGTACATGGTCAGACACAGACAATTTTTAAAATGAACTTTCGTTCATGGGAAAATCCCTTTAATGTGACCGGCTTCCTCTGCCTGTAGACACGTCACGCATCTGCCACCAGGATCAGTTGAATGATTCACTGCGCCTGCGCGGAATTCGCACAGGCGCAGTGTGACGGTGTTCCGCTGTTGGGACCACGCAAGAGGCTGTGTGAGTGTGTGAGTGTGAATGTGAGACTGTGAATGTGAGTGTGTGAGTGTGTGTGTTTGTGAGTATGAGTGTGTGTGTTTGTGAGTGTGTGTGTGAGTGAGAGTGAGTGTGTGAGTGTGAGAGTGTGAGTGGGTGAGTGTGTGAGAGTGTGAATGTGAGTGTGAGTCTGAGTGTGTGAGTTTGTGACAGTGTGTGTGAGTGTGTGTGTGTGGTGCATATGACATATAGTGTGTGTGCGTGTGTGTGTGTGTATGTGTGGTGCGACGGTGTTCCACTAGTGGTACCGTGCAATAGGTTGGTACCAGCAGCAGTTTCAATATTGAGACATCCATCACTTGGGTGTCCCAATATGGCGGTCGCTGAACTTCCTCCGCTTGGAATTCTGGGAAAGGTGACACCTGGAGAGAACAGCAAATTAAAACATTACAAGGCAATTCTATAAATATAGATGGCTATATTTTTATACTTATGTTAATACTGCATATATTTTCTATTGAATTTTCTTCTTTTAATATCATCTCAAAAGTTCCCTAATACTGTAAATTGCCAGTACTGTAGTCCCTATATGATGCTAGATACTAGAGCAAAGTAATAAACAATATTGGGATGGACACCATGGTAAACTTGTCTATTGATGTAAACCACAAACCTTAACCAATGACTCTTGACATGACAGTAGGCTGGAGTTTTAAAAATCTTTTTTTTATTTCATGCAACTCACCATGTAAAGAACTTCAAAAAGCAAATCACTATCAAACACTTCAGACTAGCTCTGAGTATTATAGCCATTTTTCTTTGAGACAATCATTGCTGTCAGATTAGACAGCAAAGTAAATTGTATCTATTGTTTCCTTTTATCTCTTTATTATATCTCATTTATATTTTTATTCCTAAATTTATATATAAATACAGATTACCTTGGCAGATTCACTGGTGATTTTTTTATTTTTAAGCAGAGCTTTCCATCCCCCTATGTCCATCACACAGCTATAGAGATAAATTCTCTACTAATAAATATTCTGACTCCCCAGAGTCACCACCAGGGGGCACGTACTGGAGATAATTCCCATTAAAAGGGATCTGTCAGCAGGATTTTGCTATGAATGCTGTCATTTTGATACAATCTTTGTTTTCTCTGCTGCAAATCTAGCAGTGTTCAGAATGTTGAGCACTGTATGAGCCCAACCACACACCACTGAACTGCAGCTTTCTGTGTACACTGTATGTGGGCAGAAAACTGCTAATCAGAGGAAGGGGCGGGGTTACACAGAGCAGGAGGACTAGGATGCACGAGACACCTAGTCCTGTAATGATAATCTCCTGCTGATAAACCACTGATTGTATTAAAAAAAAACAACTCATAGCCTGATAAGTGACACATCACTTAAATCAGACTCTCAGGCCCTACATCATGTGGCTATCAGACAACATAGCAAAAAGCTGCTAACAGTTTCCCTTTAAATTCAGTTCTAGCTGTAAAAATCCATGTATACCGCCAATAATGGTGAACCAAACCACATTGTTGCATTTTAAAGAGTTTTGGCATATAATACTTCAATAAACCACCTTACTTGATGAGATATAGTTAAACATCTATATTTAAGACATAAAAATGGATGTGCCTAGATACCTGACCAATGAACATGGCTAACAAAGTAGATAACCAATAGTTTAAAGAGGCATAGTGTCTATTCATTCTCTGGAATGTAAACTTTTATCACCGAAGAGTGAAACGCTGTACGAGAAGGGACTAAGGAATTGTAGAGCAGTTTGTCACCTCGCTCCACTTTCTCTCGTTCCAGCAATTCCCAGCATTATGTCTCATGATGCAGTATATTAGAAGAAGGTCTATTGATCTCAGAGAAAATTGGATTCTCTATATCTCTCGTTAGACCTTTTGTTGGACCAACCATAAGAATTATACTTTGCCGCGGCTGAGATATGATCCCTTGTGAAAAGACATTTCTGTGGTATGGGAAGCTAATGAGGTAGGCAGTATTGTCATTGTTAACGTGAGGCGTGTAACAGGCCGTAAAGGCTCAGTATAGGATAACAAAATCTACTTATGATTCTCAAATCATCTCTTATATAATGTGCTATCTTGCGGAGACTACTCCTGAAGTTGAATGGATGGGAATTACCAAGGGAATTGAACAGCTTTTATCTACTGATTTTGCAAAGCGAGGTTGAATAAAGGATTACATGGATCCGGCTATACTCGTCGTAATGGCATAGTCAATATACTCGGAGCATTCAGGCTGCTGACAAAGCAATAGGAGTTAAAGCTGGCAAAGTTTTCGAGCCTTGCTGCCATCTTCTGCTTCCTAGGCTCCCGGGGCTCACATTCTTGTGATTTCAGGTCTGTGTCACTAGCTGTTTCTGTTATTTTACACGAACCTCTCAGGATCCTGGGAAATCATGGTGTTAATAATTGTTAGACTGTCCCTGAATCATAACCTTTATGGAGCTTCCCTCCAGGGCTGTAACTCTACAACAGCATATAGCTAAAAATATTCATGGCCGCGGTATAAGTCGGTGACTCAGCGCCTAATAGGCTGCATGCATGGTTTTCTTTAAAGGGAGTATCACTAAATGTACTAAAATTACAAGTAGCTAAGTTATGTAGTAATAAGTACTAATCTTATCAGTTAACAACATTCATTACAAGAAAAAAAATTGTGTAATGCATAGTGTAATGAGCTGCAGTTAAATAACGAACTTACAGCTCTGATGTGCAATATATTAATTACTCTCTAATCTCTGATTGGGGGAGTTACTGTTCTGTCCTTTCTAATATGTACACATATTATTATTAGTGATGACTGATGAATGAGCAGTAAACTGCTCGGGTGCTCGGTACTCAAACAGAGCACGCTGGACTGCTCGAGTGCTTGACTTGAGTACTGAGCATAATGTATGTCAGTGGCACTAGTGATGGATGAACAAATGGATGTTTGGGTCCGGCAGGTTCAGCCACACTTTTTTAAAAAAGTTTGGTTCTGGTACCAGAAAGGCACTCAAACCCCATTGAAATTAATGGGGGGCCCATACATCAGGCATTTTCCACATTGTCATCTGCGTGACAGAGTGGAAAACAGCGCCTCAGAACTTCAGTAACATTACACATTACCACCCATCACAGTGTTGCAGTTCCCATGCTGTAAAACAGATGACAACGCGTGAGCCAGCCCAACAGCTGTGACCGGCAGTAAAAAACGTTACTACCAGTCAGATATTGGCTGATGAGAGTACAATTACTCTCATCAGCGTACACCTGCTCTCGGTGATAGGAGCGAGAGCAGGAAACGCTGATGAAAGTAGTGCTCTCCTCAGAAGGCACCTGTGTATTATGATAAAGATGTCAGTGTGATATAGTGCAGTCAGTGCATGTGTATTTTACTTTACAATGTATTTATTGAATAAATAAAAAAATAAATAAAAAAAAATGGCATGTATTTTTCATAACCAGCTATGGGAAAGCCATTCTGGGAATGAGACAATATCCATAAAGGTTCTCAGGCTATTAATATCAGCTTACAGCAGTTTGATTAGCATTTACTGGTTATTATAGGGGAGACCCCCCAAAAAATGATGTGGGTTCCCCCCTATATTCAATAACCAGAGAAGGCAAAACAGACAGCTGTGAGCTGATATTACTAGCCTACAAAAGGGTTCATGGATATTGGCCATCTCCCAGACTAAGAACATCATCTCTTAACCGCCCCAGAAATGGTGCATCCTTAAGATGCACCAACTTTGGAGCTTAACCTCTCTCTTCCCACTTTCCATTGTGCAGTCCCAAATGGGATAATAGGTTTGGGGTTGATGTCAGCTGTTTATGGCAGCTGATATCAAGCCCATAAGTTAGCAATGGAGAGATGTCTATAAGATGATCCCATTACAAACCCCATAGTCATATGGTAATAAAGACACTGACAAAATAAGTATTTTTTTTAAATAAACTCACCGGCCCTCTTTTACCTATTTTTTTTTTACACAAAATAAATTAAAAATAAAAAAAACATGTTCCTCACCTGTCAGACAATAATTCATTTGTCCCATGAAGAGCCCAACTGACAACACAGCTATATCTGGATCGCATGGCTGAGAGGTGGCATGATGCGACGGCTCAGTCATGAATCCAGGAGACATTGAGCTTAGGCTGATCAAGCAGCTGCAGCGCCGAGCGGTGACTTCAATATGGTGAGTGGAGTTCATAGTCAAAGAACTCCGGTGACCTCACTGATGTCAGATAAGGACAGACATTACCAAATTTTTAGGACTCTCCTCTTTTAAAACAATAGCTGCTCTACTATGGTGAAAATGAATTACTGTGTCTTGAAATATCTTGTTCATTAATCAAATTTGATGTTTTAAGGGAGCATATCACCATAAAAAACTCTATTAACCTGCAGATTAATAGCACTTAGCTGAGGGGAGAAAATGAACTTTATTTCCCCAGAAGCAAGAGTGGCACCAGCGTGGCTTCAGTCACCGTCCTGAGTATGCAGAGCTGCGGCTGTAACCATGCCCCTGGCACTGATTACACTGGCTCTGCATTAGAGTTGTCTGTCAATCAGGTCAGTGGGCACTGTTACAGCTGCTCTTCACTATACACAGAGCAGTGGCTGAACCAGTGTGGTCGTTGTTCCCGTGTCGGAGACCTGAACGCTGCCGACAGAAAAAAGTTAATTTTCTCCCTGCAGCGTTTCGCTATATCTGCAGCTTAATTGAGTTTTTTTCTGGTGAAAGGTTCCCTTTAAGCCAATATCCCATTGATGAATGACGGGTGTGGTTTTAATATTCTTTAATAAAGATTAAATTTTATTTTAACTTTTGTATTCTAGTTTGTTATAGTATTAAGCACTAAACTGATCAGTTAACATTCATTACAGGAAAAATAAGGATGTCATACATAGTGTAAAGCATGATGAGCTGTAGTTAAATAATGATCTAACAGCCCCATGGTCATCAGAAGAGCGCTAGGATTCTTGACCTATCAATATGCTCTTGAGGAGTTATTAAGGTAATATTTTTATATACAGGCTCTTACCTATTTTGTGGGAAAGAAGAAGGTCGAATGTTAAAGAGAACCTGTCACCATGAAAATGCCGTCCAATCTGCAGACAGGATGTTATAGAGCAGGAGGAGTGGAGCAGATTGATATATAGTTTTGTGAGAACAGATTCACTATAACCTGTGTTTTCATCATTTAAACCTCTGATTTTTCTAGCAATATTGCTCAAGTGGGTCGTCCTATAAGTCACTGATAGGACAACACTGGACTTTTCATTGCGATAGGTTCCTTTAAACTGCACTGTCATAATACTTCCCAAATACTTGAGTCTTCCACAAATAATACCATTTTACAATGCCAAAAGTGCAACAATACTAGGAATTTGCCTTACATGCATTTGTGATAGCCTGACAGGGATGAACTAGTGGAGATTCCTAACTGGTGGAATTCCCATGGCATTTACTATTACTATTTTGAGCATGCTATCATCTTGCCTTGCATGGGCAGCCTTAATATCATTCTGTATAGCTAAAACTTCATTCATTAAAAAACAGTGAAAACCTGACTTTTCTATCCTTATTGGATTTGTGTTACTGTATTTTCTCTTTCTGACAAAATACCATCACTTCTCCATCTATGATTTTCCTTACTACATTGTAGGAAGGAATATCGAGGTCTTGAAGGACGATCTCGAAGTCTTGAAGGGAGGTCCCATAAATGGCATTTGTTACCATTCACAGATTAAGAGAAAGTTGAGGGTTGCGCTTCGCGATCGCCAAATAGGCAATAAATATCAAGGCACTGCCTGTATGAGACCATTTAATCCCAACTGCAGTTAAAAGGAAAGGGGCTTGGGGCATTTTTTACACTTCTGTCACCTATCCTCTTACCGCATTATCCCCACTAACATCCCTTTTCATAGGCTCAATAATTAGCAGGAAAATTAGAGGAAAGGAGGCAGCCCTGTCTTATCGCCATGCCAATGGAAATTCATCAGAGATCGTATGGTTAGCCTTTATAGCGGTAACCGAATCCCTTTAGCCAATTAAGATCTAGTTTATAAAATGTGAAATTAACCCCTTCATGACCCAGCCTATTTTGACCTTAAAGACCTTGCCATTTTTTGCAATTCTGACCAGTGTCCCTTTATGAGGTAATAACTCAGGAACGCTTCAACGGATCCTAGCGATTCTGAGATTGTTTTTTCGTGACATATTGGGCTTCATGTTAGTGGTAAATTTAGGTTGATAATTTTTGCGTTTATTTGTGAAAAAAAAGGAAATTTGGCGAAAATTTTGAAAATTTTGTAATTTTCACATTTTTAATTTTTATTCTGTTAAACCAGAGAGTTATGTGACACAAAATAGTTAATAAATAACATTTCCCACATGTCTACTTTACATCAGCACAATTTTGGGAACAACATTTTTTTTTGTTAGGAAGTTATAAGGGTTAAAAGTTGACCAGCGATATCTCATTTTTACAGCAAAATTTACAAAACCATTTTTTTTAGGGACCACCTCACATTTGAAGTCACTTTGAGGGGTCTATATGGCAGAAAATACCCAAAAGTGACACCTTTATAAAAACTGCACCCCTCAAGCTACTCAAAACTACATTCAAGAAGATTATTAACCTTCAGGTGCTTCACAGGAACTAAAGCAACGTGGAAGGAAAAAATGGACATTTTAATTTTTCCAACAAAAATTTTCTTTCAGCATCAATATTTTCATTTTTACATGGGCAACAGGATAAAATGGATCCTAAAATTTGTTGGGCAATTTCTCCTGAGTACACAGATACCTCATATGTGGTCATAAACCACTGTATAGGCGCACGGCAGGGCTCAGAAGGGAAGGAGCGCCATTTGACTTTTTGAATGGAAAATATGCTGGAATATTTAGCGGTTGCCATGTTGCATTTGGAGAGTCCCTGTGTGCCTAAACATTGGAGCTCCCCCACAAGTGACCCCATTTTGGAAACTAGACCCCCTAAGGAACTTATCTAGATGCATAGTGATCACTTTGAACCCCCAGTTGATTCACAAATTGATCTGTAAAAAAAAGAAAGTACTTTTTTTTCACAAAAATTTTCTTTTAGCCTCAGTTTTTACATTTTCACATGGGCAACAGTATAAATTTTATCCTAAAATTTGTTGGGCAATTTTCTTGAGTACACAGATACCTCATATGTGGTCATAAAGCACTGTTTGGGCACACGGCAGGGCTCAGAAGGGAAGGAGCGCCATTTGACTTTTTAAATGGAAAATATGCTGGAATATTTAGCGGTTGCCATGTCTCATTTGGAGAGTCCCTGTGTGCCTAAACATTGGAGCTCCCCCACAAGTGACCCATTTTGGAAACTAGACCCCTAAGGAACTTATCTAGATGCATAGTGAGCACTTTGAACCCCCAGGTGCTTCACAAATTGATCTGTAAAAAAAAGAAAGTACTTTTTTTTCACAAAAATTTTCTTTTAGCCTCAGTTTTTTCATTTTCACATGGGCAACAGTATAAATTGGATCCTAAAATTTGTTGGGCAATTTCTCCTGAGTACACAGATACCTCATATGTGGTCATAAACCACTGTTTGGGCGCACGGCAGGGCTCAGAAGGGAAGGAGCGCCATTTGACTTTTTGAATGGAAAATATGCTGGAATATTTAGCGGTTGCCATGTCGCATTTGGAGAGTCCCTGTGTGCCTAAACATTGGAGCTCCCCCACAAGTGACCCCATTTTGGAAACTAGACCCCCTATGGAACTTATCTAGATGCATAGTGAGCACTTTGAACCCCAGGTGCTTCACAAATTGATCCGTAAAAAAAAGAAAGTACTTTTTTTTCACAAAAATTTTCTTTTAGCCTCAGTTTTTTCATTTTCACATGGGCAACAGTATAAATTGGATCCTAAAATTTGTTGGGCAATTTCTCCTGAGTACACAGATACCTCATATTGGTCATAAACCACTGTTTGGGCGCACGGCAGGGCTCAGAAGGGAAGGAGCGCCATTTGACTTTTTGAATGGAAAATATGCTGGAATATTTAGCGGTTGCCATGTCGCATTTGGAGAGTCCCTGTGTGCCTAAACATTGGAGCTCCCCACAAGTGACCCCATTTTGGAAACTAGACCCCCTAAGGAACTTATCTAGATGCATAGTGAGCACTTTGAACCCCCAGGTGCTTCACAAATTGATCCGTAAAAAAAAGAAAGTCCTTTTTTTTCACAAAAATTTTCTTTTAGCCTCAGTTTTTCATTTTCACATGGGCAACAGTATAAATTGGATCCTAAAATTTCTTGGGCAATTTCTCCTGAGTAGACAGATACCTCATATCTGGTCATAAACCACTGTTTGGGCGCACGGCAGGGCTCAGAAGGGAAGGAGCGCCATTTGACTTTTTGAATGGAAAATATGCTGGAATATTTAGCGGTTGCCATGTCGCATTTGGAGAGTCCCTGTGTGCCTAAACATTGGAGCTCCCCCACAAGTGACCCCATTTTGGAAACTAGACCCCTAAGGAACTTATCTAGATGCATAGTGAGCACTTTGAACCCTCAGGTGCTTCACAAATTGATCCGTAAAAAAAAGAAAGTACTTTTTTTTCACAAAAATTTTCTTTTAGCCTCAGTTTTTTCATTTTCACATGGGCAACAGTATAAATTGGATCCTAAAATTTGTTGGACAATTTCTCCTGAGTACACAGATACCTCATATCTGGTCATAAACCACTGTTTGGGCGCATGGCAGGGCTCAGAAGGGAAGGAGCGCCATTTGACTTTTTGAATGGAAAATATGCTGGAATATTTAGCGGTTGCCATGTCGCATTTGGAGAGTCCCTGTGTGCCTAAACATTGGAGCTCCCCCACAAGTGACCCCATTTTGGAAACTAGACCCCCTAAGGAACTTATCTAGATGCATAGTGAGCACTTTGAACACCCAGGTGCTTCACAAATTGATCCGTAAAAAAAGAAAGTCCTTTTTTTTCACAAAAATTTTCTTTTAGCCTCAGTTTTTTCATTTTCACATGGGCAACAGTATAAATTGGATCCTAAAATTTCTTGGGCAATTTCTCCTGAGTAGACAGATACCTCATATCTGGTCATAAACCACTGTTTGGGCGCACGGCAGGGCTCAGAAGGGAAGGAGCGCCATTTGACTTTTTGAATGGAAAATATGCTGGAATATTTAGCGGTTGCCATGTCGCATTTGGAGAGTCCTGTGTGCCTAAACATTGGAGCTCCCCCACAAGTGACCCCATTTTGGAAACTAGACCCCCTAAGGAACTTATCTAGATGCATAGTGAGCACTTTGAACCCCCAGGTGCTTCACAAATTGATCCGTAAAAAAGAAAGTACTTTTTTTTCACAAAAATTTTCTTTTAGCCTCAGTTTTTTTCATTTTCACATGGGCAACAGTATAAATTTTATCCTAAAATTTGTTGGGCAATTTCTCCTGAGTACACAGATACCTCTTATGTGGTCATAAACCACTGTTTGGGCGCACGGCAGGGCTCAGAAGGGAAGGAGCGCCATTTGACTTTTTGAATGGAAAATATGCTGGAATATTTAGCGGTTGCCATGTCGCATTTGGAGAGTCCCTGTGTGCCTAAACATTGGAGCTCCCCCACAAGTGACCCCATTTTGGAAACTAGACCCCCTAAGGAACTTATCTAGATGCATAGTGAGCACTTTGAACCCCCAGGTGCTTCACAAATTGATCCGTAAAAAAGAAAGTACTTTTTTTTCACAAAAATTTTCTTTTAGCCTCAGTTTTTTTCATTTTCACATGGGCAACCGTATAAATTTTATCCTAAAATTTGTTGGGCAATTTCTCCTGAGTACACAGATACCTCTTATGTGGTCATAAACCACTGTTTGGGCGCACGGCAGGGCTCAGAAGGGAAGGAGCGCCATTTGACTTTTTGAATGGAAAATATGCTGGAATATTTAACGGTTGCCATGTCGCATTTGGAGAGTTCCTGTGTGCCTAAACATTGGAGCTCCCCCACAAGTGACCCCATTTTGGAAACTAGACGCCCTAAGGAACTTATCTAGATGCATAGTGAGCACTTTGAACCCCCAGGTGCTTCACAGAAGTTTATAACGCAGAGCCGTGAAAATAAAAAATCATTTTTTTTTCTCAAAAAATGATTTTTTAGCCCACTATTTTTTATTTTCACAATAGTTACAGGAGAAATTGAACCCCAAAAGTTGTTGTCCAGTTTGTCCTGAGTATGCTAGTACCCCATATGTTGGGGGTAACCACTGTTTGGGCACACGTGAGGGCTCGGAAGGGATATAGTGACGCTTTGAAATGCCGACTTGATGGAATGGTCTGCGGGCATCTTGTTACGTTTGCAGAGCCACTGATGTGCCTAAACAGTAGAAACTCCCCACAAGTGACCCCATTTTGGAAACTAGACCCCGCAAAGAACTTATCTAGATGTGTGGTGAGCACTTTGAACCCCCAAGGGCTACACAGAAGTTTATAACGCCCGGGCATGAAAATAAAAAAATCATATTTTTTCCACAATCAGGATCTTTTAGTCCCCAATTTTTTTATTTTCCCAAGGGTAACATGAGAAATTAGACCGCAAAAGTTGTTGTCCAATTTGTCCTGAGTATGCTGATATCCCATATGTGGGAGAAAACTACTGTATGGGCACACGTCGGGGCTCGAATGGGAAGTAGTGACGTTTTGAAATGCCCACTTGATGGAATGGTCTTCGGGCGTCATGTTACGTTTGCAGAGTCCCTGATGTGCCTAAACAGTAGAAACTCCCCACAAGTGACCCCATTTTGGAAACTAGATCCCCAAGGAACTCCTATAGATGTGTGGTAAGCACTTTAAATCTCCAAGTCCTTCACAGAAATTTATAACGCAGAGCCGTGAAATATAAAATCATTTTTTTTCCACAAAAATAAATTTTTTAGTCCCCAATTTTTTTTCCCAATGTTAACAGGAGAAATTAGAACCCCAAAGTTGTTGTGCAATTTTTCCGAGTACGCTGATACCCCATATGTGGGGATAAACCACTGTTTGGGCATACGTCGGGGCTTGGAATAAAGGGAGCACTGTTTGACTTTTTGAACGCAAAATTTGCAGGAATCAATGGTGGCGCCATGTCGCTATGGAGACCCCACTGATGTGCCTAAATAGTGGAAACCCCTCAATTCTAACTCCAACCCTAACCCTAACACACCCTAACCCCAACCCTAACCCCTACACACACCTAACCCTAATACAAACCCTAACCATAACCTAACCCCAACACACCCCTAACCCTAATCCCAACTCTAAACATAAACCTAACCACAAGCCTAACCCTAATTCCAACCCTAACCCTAATTCCAACCCTAACCCAAATTCCAACCCTAACCCAAATTCCAACCCTAACCCTAATTCTAACCTTAACCCTAATTCTAACCCTAATGCTAACCCTAACCCTAGTTCTAACCCTAAGGCTGGGTTCATATTGCGTTTTACCAGCCCGTTCAACACGTAGCGTTGACCGGCTGGTAACGGTATAGCATAACGCGATCGCGTTATGCTATACCCGCTAGCGCAGATGAATCAGCAGATTATTCATCTGTGCTAGCGGTGACGGAGCCCAGACGCTGCAGCCCGTGTCCGAGGCTCCGTCACTGAATGACGGCACGTCGCGAACGCATGCCGCTTTACGGCATGCGTTGCGATGCGCACACAAATGGGGCGAATGGCAGCATTAACGGACTGCGTTACACCACGTTATACCGCGGTGAAACGCAGTCCATCTAACGGACTGCCATAATGCAATATGAACCCAGCCTAACCCTAACCCTGAGGCTCCGTGCACACGTTGCGGATTCACTTGCGGATTTTTCTTAAATCCGCAGGTAAAATGACCTGCGTTTTACCTGCGAATTTAGCACGGATTTGCTGCGGTTTTTCCCTGCGGTTTAACACCTATAATGAAATAGGTGTAAAACCGTTGCGGAATCCGCACAAAGAATTGACATGCTGCGGATTTAAAACCGCAGCAAATCGCATGTGCACAGCGTTTTTTTTAACCATTTATTTGCATTGTACTGTACATGGTTTCTGGATCTGCTGTGGATCCGCAGCACCAAATCCGCTGCGGATCCGCAGCAAAATCTCCGCTGCGAATCCGCAGCAAAATCCACGCGGTGATCAGCAGCAAAATCCGCCGCGGATCAGCAGCAAAATCCGCCGACAGCAGCAATCACGCATCGCGCGGATCAGCAGCAATATCCGCCGCGGATCCGCAGCAATATCCGCCGCGGAATCCGCAGCAGAATCCGCCGCGGATCAGCAGCAAAATCCGCCGCGGATCAGCAGCAAAATCAGCCGCGCACAGCAGCTCGCGGTATCCGCCTGCAGCAAAATTCCGCCGCGGATCCGCAGCAAAATCCGCCGCGGATCAGCAGCAAAATCCGCGCGTGGATCCGCAGCAAAATCCGCCGCGGTATCGCAGCAAAATCCGCGCTGGATCGCAGCAAAGAAAAATCAGAAATGCTGTGGATCAGCAGCAAAATCTGCTAGGAAAAAAAAAAAATCTTTATTTTTTTATTTGTCCTACCTATGATAAAGGGGGGGTTCATTTGCTTTTTTTTTATTTTGATCACTGTGACAGTTTATCACAGTGATCAAAATAAATTTTTGGACACTGGAGGGCGCACTGCGCATGCGCCCGCCATTTTCCAAGATGGCGACGCCCATGAAGAATCCCGGGCAGCCGCCGGGACGGATCCAGGGACATCGGTGGACCGGGAGAGGTGAGTAGGGGGGGTTGGAAGGTGAGGGGGGGATCGGATGGTGGGGGCAGCGGATCGCAGGAGCAGGGGAGCAGACAGTGACGGCGGTGACCGGTCGCTGCCATCTTTCGGTGGCGGCGGCCTATCACCGCCGTGACTCGATGTGGGGGAGTCAGATCGCAGTGTCCAGCCATGGCAGATTGTAATATTTGCAGCATCGGCCATGGCTGGATTGTAATATTTCACCAGTTTCATTGATGAAATATTACAAATCGCTCTGATTGGCTGTTTCACTTTTAACAGCCAATCAGAGCGATCGTAGCCATGTGGGGGTTAAGCCAACCCCCTGTGGTGATGCACTAAGGGTCCTGTGCCTGCGGGTCAGGTGACCTTTCAGTGACCCCGGTCACCCGGCCCGCAGGAACATGATTTATAGCATGACGCCAACGTTGGCGTCATGGGTAGGGATGGCACAGGTTTTCATGACGCCAACGTTGGCGTCATGGGTCGGGAAGGGGGTTAGTACGCAACATTTTGTAATGCCTCAAACAAAAACACATGATCCTGTGTTATCAAAGACCATCATCAAGTCGAGAGAAGATCCGAAATTATTGAGATTTTGCTGAAAATGCAAAATTACCGTAATCTTCTAATCTTAACCTCTGTCATCTTGGATGACATAAAGGCAGTTTTGTGCCCTTTAAATAACTTGCCAACAAACGTGGACTGATGGTTTGACAATATATCTTTGATAATATCTTAATCTTTATGACATTGGGCAGTAGGATTGTACCTGTTCTGATACATCTGGCTGTCAATGTCATACAGTAAGTAAAGGAATTTTTTCTTATACAAACAATTAACCTAAAAATATATAAGCTGCAATTACTAAAAAAAAAATGTTTTCACCTGTTTCTTTCATTTTTGGTAGCCTTGCAACTTTGGCAATTTGATCCAGGGCTAATGGAGAGTACAAAATTGCCCTACATAAAGGATTAACTGGAAATTCACTAAGGCCGGGGTCACACTTGTGAGTGCAATGCGAGAAACTAGCATGAGTCTCTCGCATCAATACACGGCACTACCGCCGGCACTCGGGACTGGAGTGTGCGGCTGCATGTATTTCTAGGCAGTTGAACGCTCCGGTCTGAGTGCTGGTGGCAGTGCCGGGTATTGAGGTGCGAGACTTGAACGAGTTTCTCGCATTGCATTCGCAAGTGTGACCCCGGCCTAACATCTACATTGTTTTTATTTTGATATTATAAAATGATATAACATAAGAAAGAGAATAATCAACAACATATATTTTTTTATTATCCTTGTACTGACAGCAGTAAATGTGTATTTTCTTCCTTTTTCCTTAAATATGTGCTGTCTTTTCACCTTATACAAGCAAAAAAATATATTTTTTTACTCTTTTTTTCTATTAAAAGCTTAAAATATGTTTGGATAAACAGAAGAACAGGACGTTTGACATAAAAATTACTCTAAATTGTACATGAGTTGCAAAAATTGAGCTCTTATGGCGCCGTGCAGACATGCTTACTTATGCAAACTGTGGTGCCTGTCCATTAAACACTTTTTCCAGAATATAAGAGAATTGCAGAGATGCATCCAGATAATTAGCTTTGTGCTGTGACGTACTGTAAAAAGCATGAACATTACATTGCAAGTACATAAGGCAAACAGACTATCGAGGGACAGACACAGAGCTATAACTAAAAAAAAAGGCATGTACCGCACATCCAAAGGCCATACATTGATCTAATGCTGATAGGTGAAAATTTACGAAACTGATGTTAAGGTTTTTAATTTAACATTCTGATCAGACTGTATAAAGGCCACATAAGGTGATGGTGAACCTCTCAGTGGGTCCCTAAATCCTAACCTAAAACGTGCAGCACCATGAGCCGACCACCACTGATGTTACAGCGCACCAACAGAGGGATCCCATAACGCCTATATTGCAAGGCAAAGTCCTCATAGTTTCAGGCCACAACACCACACAGACATAGCATCTATGACCACCACTCAACGCTAACACTGAGTGAAAGGACCTGGAAGACTCACCTTCCACATGTTCCATAGATATAAGAGGACCCCTGTCCATTAGCAATATATGAGCCCTTTGGAGCCCAATGGCTCATCAAAATGTACAATTCCACCTGCTTTGGAGAAAGAACTGGGGCCCCTTATTCTTGGGTCCCTGTGTGGCTGAACAGGTTGCACCAATGGTATGCCTCTTATGAGAATAACCAACTTGGTAAGATTGTGGTAATTAAATTTTGAAGGTAATAACCAGGCTTAGCATTTGATTGTGCCATGTGAATTAACTTCTATTTATCCCTCACTTTCAATATAATATTTGGTGCCCAAATAAAATTGTTACAACTAGTGTTGAGCGATATTGCTCGATATCTAAAAATATCGTATCGAAATTGTATCGCCGATAGCACTAAATATCGTCGATATCCGATTCCGATCAATAGCCATCGGATACGCAGGATACCAAAGCGGAACTCACACAAAACATTCTCCGGTTAAACATCAAAATCCACCGCACAAGCACAAAAATATACAGCGATCAGCACAAAATCCGCCAGCGTATCAAAAATCCCGTATCAGTACAAATTCTCCTTATACAAAACATCTTTTCCTGTCCGCAGAAAAGCTGTGATCAGTAAAAATCAGAAGACAAAAAAAAATCACATTTTTTATTTGGTCTACCATGATAAAGGCTTCATTTGCATTTTGTATTTGACACTTGACAGTTATCAATTGATCAAAATAAATTTATGGTAACTTAAAGGCGAATGTCATTGTAAAACCAACAGTTTTATGATGCTACCAATAAAACCCTGTACCGCCGACGGATCCAGGGAAATTGGACCTGTACAGTGGTATGGTGGTGAAGTCAGATTCAAGTAGATGGAAAAGATAACCTAGTACAGTGTGCGTCGGGCGTTCTGCAGGACAGCAAACCGCAATGATACGGCTATACATGTGAAATGATCGACTATCATCTTAGTGACACGCTATTGCGCCGAATAGACATCGATATAGGGGTCGAGTCGCTAAATTCGCTGGAAAAAAAATTGAATTGCGCATCGCCATGGCTTGGTTGAAAATCAGACAAGTTCATTGATGGAAAGATTACAAATAGCCATAGAGGTTAACATTTTTTCCCGCCATCCGGTGATCGTAGCCCCCAGAGGTCAGCAAGCCCCCATTTGAATAATTTGCTTCTGTGCTTTGGTCTGGTACCTTCCATTGCCCTGTCACCGGGGCGAAGTGAATTATATAGCATGACGCTAAACGTGGCGTCATGGTTGGAAGGCACAGTTTTCATACGCCACGTTGTCATGGAGCTGCAAGTGGTTAATAACCAATCATTTTGTAATGATCAAACAAAAACACATACTTACACAACTCAATAAAGAAGAAGACAAATTACAGATTTTGCTGCAAATTAATTTCCGTCTAATCCATTTCCTGTATAAATCTTGGATGACATAAAAAGGCAGTTTTGTCTTAAATAACTTGTCATACAACGTGCCGATGGTTGAAATCTTTCTTGATAAGTTTAATCTTTATGCATGCGCAGCTAAGGCATTGACCTTCCTGATACACTGGCTTCCAATGAAAGAAGTCCTAACGGATTTTTTCTTACAGAAATAAACTTAAAATTATTAGCTTGCAATTACTAATAAAGTGTTTCACCTGTACACATTCAGTTGTAGCCTATGAACTTTAGCAAATTTGATCCGGGACTAACGAATAAAAATGCCTATAGGTTAATGGAATCACCTAGCCGGTCACACTTGTGAGTCAAGCAGAACTAGCATGAGTCCTCGTCAACACGACGAGGCCTTTTCCGGCCGGATAGGGACTGAGATTGCATGGCCTGCATTACTTTAGCATTGCGCCGGCCGAGTGCTGGTTGCAGTCTCGGTTTAGCAAATAGGAGACTTGACCGTTCAAAAATTGCATGGAGTACCCTATTTTGGCAACCATCCTACATTGTTTTTATTTAGATCTAGAATGATTATAACATATAAGGAATAAGATCACAATTTTTTTGATTATCCTTGACTGAACACAGGCACGATTTTCTTTCTTCCGGTTAATAATCCATTTCAGCTTATACCATGCGAAAAAAAAAGGTATTTTCCCCTATTTTTCTTAAAAGCTAAGTAATGTCGGATCTACGAGCGAAAAGATTGACCATGGAAAATTATTAATGGCTCACAAGTGCAAAACATGAGCTTTTACCCCATTGCGGCACAAACATGCTACTTGCAAACTGTGGTGCCTGTCCGTTAACACTTTTTCCCGTAGAAGTAGAATGGGAATAATGGAGTTAATTACGTTGATTGACTACGGTGAAAAGCATACCACGTTACATAAGGTACAGAGCGCAAAAGACACGGACAATGAGTATAACCCAAAAAAAAGCATACACAAAAAAGCCAAGCATGAAAAATGTCATTTTAAGTGAAAAATTTAACAAAACAGTTATTTTATTTACATTCTGATAGACTGTATGCCATCCATAAGGACTGCGAACCTCCTGGGTCCCTAAAACTAAAAAAAACCAACAGTACCACGCGCACCAGCCACTGAGTAACAGTACCCACGAGGATCCACCTACGCACCTATGATGGGCAAGCTGTCATACCGTCCAGTTCCAGAGACACCACCACAGCAGGACATAGCATCTCATGACACCTTCAACCGGATACCAGCATCAGTGAAATGGACTGGAAAACTCACTTACCCCGGGTAAGCAATGGAGATAAAGGACCCCTGCCTGCAATAGATCCCTTTGGCAGCCCAATGGCTCTCAAAATGTAAAAATCCACCGCTTGGAAAAGAATGGCCTTATTCTTGGATCCCGTTGGCTGAACAAGAGCAGACCAAGTGATCTTATGAATACCAACTTGGTAAGATTGTGTAATAAATATTCGAAGATAATAACCGAGATAGCATGATTGTGCCAGAATTAACTTCTATTTATCCCTCACTTTACAATATAATATTTGGTGCCCAAATAAAATTGTTACAACCTGTCCTACTTCTACTTCTGCCATATATTATTAATTGTGAGCATCTGACATTGCACTGGTCCAGAAACCCAGTGTGGGATAAGGTGTAAAGCTGTGGGCATAGCATGTATGCCAGTTATGACTTGTCTAGTCATGAAAAGTGATGAGAATTTGAATAACCTATAGATCTATAGGGTCAGCTCTGGTAATAACCCCTATGTTCTCTTCAATCTAATTACTGTCACAATACCATATACAGGTTCTATTGCTCTTTTTCTTGCAAAATGTACTTGGAGCACCCCCCAGGGCCGTGGGGTACTTGGTACCGGGACGACGGCTCTTAAAGGGGAAGTGTCATGGCACCAGTGACCCGGTCCGTGGCCCTGGGCATCCAATAAAAAATGTCAAAGATGAAAGAAAAAGGGGACACAGATAATGATGGGGGAAGTTTGTAGGGGATAAGTTTGTGACACCACCCGTGGTATTCGGCAATAAAGGTGTTAGCCGATGCTGCTTCAGGGTCTGCTGGGGCTGTTGGTGATGCACCAGAATTGTTATAGCTCTCCACAGGTAGAGCTAGACCCCAGGGCAGCTGTATGTGTAAGAAATAGTGATGGTGGTTGTAGTGCAAGGCAGGTGACACAGTAAATAAACCTGAGGACACAGCGGAGTGCAGTCTTCACACTTTTACTCACAGTTCTTCCAGTCACAATCCCCAGCTGGGGGTGCTGTGTCCTTCAGTCGATGGTCTAGACAGCTCTCAGGTAAATTTGGATTACACCGTGTCAGATGTTCCTTTCCTGGCCGTCTCCCTGCGCTGGCTCCCTCCACTCCTATCCTGCACCTTCACACACAGTGTCCCAAGCCAGCAGCCTTGGATCCTATCGGGCGACGTACTCTGAGTCCCCTTGATCCCATATGGCTGCATTTTCTGTGAATTTGTGTGGATGCGGCTGTAGCACATAAAGATACTGCAGCCTCCAGTTAGCTAACTGAGTCCTCAGTTTCTCCACTAGACGGGGGCCAGTGCCCTTACTGCTACCTGGCCCCTCCACCTGACTACGGTCAGCGTGGATTTGGGATCCACGGGTGGATTCATCACTTCCCGTGCCCCTAGGACCACTTCTTCCTCTCTCTTTCTGCAGCTTCTCTTTCTGTCTTTTCTGTCTTTCTCCTCTCTCTTCTGTCATCTGGTCTAGGGACGAGCTTCTCTCTGCTCAAGTCCCCAGCACCAGCCCTTCCTCCAACCAACTGCTCCACAGCTCCTCTCAGCTCCTCTCCTGAGCCACAACTGTCACACTGCCTGTGGTCTCTCAGACCACTCACTAAGCTCCTCCCCTTCTCTACTTTCTCCACCCACACCTTCTACCTTGTAGTGCTAGTGTGTGGGTACCTGACAGTGTCCCCCTCTTACCCGAGAGTGGAGCACCACACATCTGGCTGAGTTGCAGTACCTCTGTGGCGACTGGACCCTCAGGGGAGCCACATACTTACTTAATGATAAAGTAGTTGCATTGGATAAGGAAAACACAACAGCTTTGTTTGAAGAGCAGCAACACTTTTGTGAATAGGCTGTTAGTGATAATACAAGTTGGTCCCTTTAAATAAAGCAATGGGAAACAATGATAATTATGGTAAATATTGTCCATCGTTACTTTTCCAGAATTACATTATGATGACATTGGACAGACTGCAATACACATCTCATCCACTTAGTGGAAGCACAATGACACTACAGTTGAGTGAATCGCCCAAAATTTGATTTGGGCAAATTTTCTCAATTCGAGGGGAAGAGAAGGTTCAATCAATCAATCAATCAATCAAATAAATTTGGTGCAAATCGAATCTGTTGGGAAGGGATTGAAAAATCCTTTTTACATATAAACTCTTATCCCCACTTTCCGAAGGCTCTCCCTATATTTATTCCTCTACCACTCCTTGTCTGGTCCTTTAACAACTGATCTATGAAATGCTCCCTATGGGTGATCAGGTATATGCCACCAATGATTAGCCATAGTCTTATAGACCCAAAAGGGAAGACCCAGAGAGAGAAGACAATCAAAGGAAAGCCGACTGAGGTTGTGGCAGGGGGACAGATATGGGGACAGCCACTGTGAGGTTAGTATAAGAGTTTTTAGTTTTTCTAATCCATGACATGAAACATTTGTAGAACATGATAAACGAAAATGTAAAATCATGAATATAGTCCACATTTTTGCTGAATGTGTTCAAAATACATATGCCCCAGTTTATTTATTCATGGTCATGTGTCCCTGCAACGTGACTTTTTGTATAATTGGTGTACGGCACAGATTGGATTTAGCAAATATTTTGGTATAGATTCCTTGCCTAAATTTCTGTTAAGTACTATGAATATCTGCATACCATGCATATAAATGTTTTTTTTTCAACCCCATTGACATAAAATATCAGAATGATAGGCAAGCCAAAAAAGAAAAGTCTGCGGTGGAAATATGTAGCATGCTACTTATCTTGGTCGGATTCTATGTTTTGGATAAATTCTATTGAAGGAGAAGAGGGCTGATCTTGGTGCAGATCTAATCCGCGGCAGATATACATGGGTCAGTATCAGATTTTTGCCGTGTAAACACATCAGAATTACATTCCCAAGTGTCATCATAGGCCAATAGTGACTATTTGATCTTAAGCAGGTAGAATATACTGGTGTATGACATGTTAACTTGTTTTCCAGGGCAATGATTCTCCTCCGGTTACTATCAGTGATGAAGAACGTCGCTTTGTCAACAGAGAAGTCTGCGTTTTCATTTTTGTCTTTGTAACTGATGTTGATAAATGAAATTTTAGATACATATAGAACGCCAGTGGTAAGAACACAGATGTCAACTTTTAAAAATTCACTTCAGGGAGACTTTTCCCATTATTTGTATTGATGGAGTGTCAAGCTCCCAGGAAAAATTGTTTGCGAAAAGGGACAGATTGGTACAGTTCCCTGACAGTCCAAAATTAGCTTTTCATAACACCAGGCACATTACATTACAGCATCCAGCCTGTGATTCCACAGGAGGTTACTCGATATCAAGCTATAACATAGGCGCTCAGTGCCCCCTATAACACCCAGTGACCCCAGACTTATTGTATGGTATCCAAGGCAGCTCATCTGTAACTATATCCCATTACGTGTCACCAATACAAATCACAAACACACTTAAAGGGAAGGGATACCTTTTTCACCATGTGAAGAATCGGCTTCTACAAAGTATAAACCTCAATTTTTTCATACAAAAAACAAAAACCAGACACTACTTGAAAGGTTGAAAAGAGAATGTCATTTCAACCATTTACACATGCATGGAAATGTAAGAAAAACCTTCCAGTTCCACAGAAAAGTTTGTCTGAATCTGAAAATTTGACTAAAAATGGTGGTACCCTCTTAATGCCATCTCCTGCTTTCACATGAAATGCTCTACAGAGTATATAAATGGTAGCAGAAGAGGGCACCAAGTTTGGTGGCTATACATGCTCCATACATAATCATATTCTCAGTATGAAAGACTATGATACAGGCCAGAGTGGAGTGGATCTATAATTGTCATCCATATATTGCAGATGCCATCAGTATAGGTCATTTTTGGGCTTCAACAAAGAATTTTTTGAGGGCTGATCCTCTAAATAAATTTACTACCAGCTACCTATATTTAATACCCACCATTATGCATTCACATATCATCTGTAATATTTATACCCTCACTAAGGATAGAAAGTTAACTTATACAATATGTACTTTGGTAAAAATACCAAATAACAAGTATCAGTTTTAGGTAGGTAAATTCAAGACAAAGCCTCATAGATGCTGTTTTGACTGGGAGTAGAAAGGATGGGAGGATGATGGTGCTTAGTGGTAGGATAGATACCCTGATGGTAAGGTACAAAAGACCACAGCACGCCTTAGCTGCAGAGAAGAGAATATCATTTCTTGATCTGTCAGCATGGCATGTCCAAGAGGACCACTCAATATGGCTAATGTTTGGGTCCTCCAGACCTTGATCAGGGCCTGTTAGAAACATTATGATGAATGCTCAGTGGAAAGGCTGACAACAAACTTGGAATCCACAACATTGATCCTAACAGGTCGTGATCGAGGTTGGGAAAACCAAAACGTTGGACATCTCGTAAAGTGCGGTGCTCTTAAACATGACATTCAGACAGATCAAAACATTATATTCTCTTTTCTGCTACTAAGGAGTGCTGTAATCTTTTGTATATTACTATTTTTTACTAGGACTTGTCATCATGAAAAAAGCTCACTGAAGGACGCTCTAATGGTCCAGTAGGAACTAAAGGTACTATAGCTCAAAGCTGGCAGGTCAGGTAATTTTCTTCCCCAACAAATGTTTTCGCAAAAAAATCATAACAAAAAGTGTAGAAATTTTGGAGATCTGATAGATTTAATTTTCTTTCTTCATAATTTAGACAATGTGCTTTATAACTGATGCAGTCGTTCTTAAAATGACAAAGATATTACGATGCAGAAAAATAAGAGTGCTACTCAACATTTGACAATACAAGAGCAATGGCATTCTGTCTTTCTGCATCTTATGTCTTGTATGTCTGTATATGATATCTGTCCTGTATGTTTAAGGATGGCTATATCTGTATGAACAAATATAACTTGTGAAGCAGTTTTCCCAACTGATCAGAAATTTGTGAGCTATGCTGACGGAGAAAAAATAAAAAAAATTGCCATTGACATGGCCAAACTTCCTAAAGTAAGACACAAAAGTTTGATAGACACAATATGGTCAATAATAACTCTCTCTATATACACTGTATGCATACACTGTATATACATTTACCATATATATATATATATATATATATACTGTATATCTCCATAATCAAACACATCGTATATAGTACAGTGTAATAGCCTCATACTCATTAAATGGCTGTCAGTTGAATGATGCTTCAGATAATTATTTGTCTATATTGGCCATCTCGGCCATCCCTCCCATACAGAGAGTTTCTCGTTCAGCCAAGAGCTCTTGTGTTCTCTATGGGAAAGCCTCCAACCAACATTTCTTCCTGCTGCTTCATTTAGGAAAATAAAGTGATCAGCTAAATCATATATGATCAATCCTAAATCGGACATGCCAAAACCTAAATCCTAAATCGGACATGTCCAAACCTAAATCCTAAATTGGAAATGCCCAATTGACATCTTCCCCGACAATCACTTGGCCAGCTTCCCATACACATCAGAATGTTAGCCAAGTCTATTGATATTGGTGGTTTCAGTCAATATTAGTCTAAAATGTACAGGTGTGTTTAACATAGAGATGATTGTCCTCTGAGAACATAGATAAGATATTCCTACATTTAAAGAGATAGATAGAGAATATAAAACACAGTTGAGTCTCATCATATATACAGTATATATATACACTGCTCAAAAAAAATAAAGGGAACACTAACACAACACAATTTAACTCCAAGTCAATCACACTTCTGTGAAATCTACCTCTCCAGTAACAAAGCAACACCAATTATGAATCAATTTCTCCTGCTGTTGTGCAAATACAACAGACAACAGGTACTGATGAACGTCAATTAGCAAGACACCCCCTATAGAGGAGTGGTTTTGCAAGTGGTGACCACAGACCATTTCTCTATTCTCATCTTTTTTGGCTGTTTTGGTCACTTTTGCATTTTATCATTGCTTTCACCCTTAGAAGTACTGTACAGTAGCATGAGGTGGTGTCTACAACCAACAGAAGTTGCTCAGGTAGTGCAGCTCATCCAGGATGGCACATCAATGCGAGCTTTGGCAGTAAGGGTAGCTGTGTCTGTCAGCACAGTGTCCAGAGCATGGAGCAGATACCAGGAGATGTGGAAAGGTGAACAGGAGGAGCAGTGACAGAGCTCTGCAAAATGACCTCCACCAAGCCACTAACATGCATGTGTCTGCTTAAACTGTCAGAAACAGACTCCATGATGGTGGAATGAGGGCTTACAGCCCAACATGGTGCAGTGCAATTGGCATTTGTCAGAAAACACCAAGAATGGCAGATTTGACATTGGCACCCTGTTCTCTTAACGGATGAGAGCAGGTTCACACTGAGCACATGTGACAGATGTGACAGAGTCTGGAAATGCTGTGGACAACGATCTGCTGCCTGCAACATCCTCCAGAATGACAGGTTTGGCAGTGGGTCAGTAATGGTGTGGGGAAGCATTTCTTTGGAAGGCTGCACAGCCCTCCATGTGCTAGCCAGAGGTACCCTGACTGCCATTAGGTACCAGGATGAGATTCTCAAACCCGTAGTGAGACCATATGCTGGTGAAGTGGGACTTCGGTTTCTTCTGATGCATGACAATGCTAGGCCTCATGTGGCTGAAGTGTGTCAGCAGTTCCTGCATGATGAAAGCAATGATGCTATGGACTGGCTTGCCTGTTCCCCAGACCTGAATCCAATCGAGCACATCTGGGACATCATGTCTTGTTTCATCCACCAAAGCAAAATTGCACCACAGACTGTCCAGGAGTTGACTGATGTAATCCAGGTCTGGGAAGAGATCCCTCAGAAGAACATCTGCCTCCTCATCAGGAGAATTGTCCAGGCAGGTCATACACATCCGTGGAGGCCACACACACTCCTTAGCATCATTTCCTTGTCTTGAGGCATTTCCACTGAAGTTGGATCAGCCTGTAATTTGATTTTCTACTTTGATTTTGAGCATCATTCTAAATCCAGATATCCATGGGATATTAATTTTGATTCACATTGATCATTTTTATGTTTTATTGTTCCCACCGCATTCCACTATGTAATGAATAGATTTGCAACTGGAATATTTAATTCAGTGATACCTAGGAAGTGGGATTTTAGTGTTCCCTTTATTTTTTGAGCAGTGTATATAGTAGCATTTCATCAGATCCAGGTTTATCAATACATATGCCCTGTCAGTTATCAGATACCCTGTTGGCATAGTGTGCTGGCCAAAAGAAGAGATGGAAGCTGCAGATGTGAAGACATGAAAGCTCCTCACAATGCATGGAGGTCTCCACCCTAAGTCTAGCACCCAAAGATTGTATACCAACAGAAAGGAGAGTGGTCGAGGCTTGATAAGCATCCAAGCCACAATCATGGATGAAACAAGTAGCATCCAGGAATACATAAGAAAAAATGGCACCAAAAGATGAGATGCTGAGAGAAAACCTAACAACAACAGATCTGGAAGGAGGAACAGGAACATGAAGCGCCATGGCAAGAAAAGCCGCATGGGATGTACCATCGTCAGATGAAGGAGGTGACTGACATGGAGAAATCCTACCAATGGCTGGAGAAAGTTGGACTCTGAGACAGCACAGAGGCACTAATAATAGCGGCAAAAGAGCAACCACTAAGTACCATATCCATAGAAGCAGGAATCTACCACACAAGACAAGACCCAAGGTGCAGACTATGCAAATAAACCTCAGAAACCATGCAACACATACTGAACGCCACAACCAAGTGGCGGGAATTGTATACAGGAACATCTGAACAATTTTTCACTGACCCATTAACTTGCATTTCTGAATTTTATGCCACACTTAGATCAAAATTGGACTTGTTTTACATGGACCACACAGTTTGGAAAAAATCACGGATATGTGAATGACCCCATAAACTATAACGAGTGTGATCTGTGAAAAATACATACAGCACTCGTTTGTGAAAATTGGACATGTGAATGAGCCCCTAGACTGAGCTGTACTACCAGATGTGCCCATGGACAAGAGTGGCGTTGATTCTTATGTAAAAATATGTGAACCATTTACAAATATACTGACTGATAAAATTTTAGAATTTGGATAAGAAAGAAAATACAGGGAAAATTGCTCATAAATAGACATTATTCTATTTCTACTCACTTGACTAGACATCAAAAGGAATCGCCATACATTCCTGCCAACTTTTATATTTCGCAGTAAATAAGAGAATAGAAAGATCCCCCTCTCAACCTCATCTTCCCTATGAAATAGGTTATCAGGTTGCGCACGCAGATGTTTTGTAGATACAGCCTAAGCAAATAAGAGAAAAATCCAGGGTAATTTGCAGCAGCTCCTGTAACCCTCATCGTATCTCCCTCCTCCATGATGGATCTGCAGGTCAGAGGTGAGTGACTGTGCTACTTTTTAAAAATCAAATTAGACGTGAATTGAAAAAAAGTGGCATACATTGGAATTTCACAGATCTGAAACTAATTCCTTGGAGGAATTAGTTACACTGGAAAGGCTGTGGATGCTCAGGTTAGACAAACAGGCTTGTCAGAGTAAAGTAATGAGTTTGATCCTACTATGAGAATGGAAACCTGCATTAAAATTCAAGGGTAGCTGGAGACCTGCAACCCTTGAAACACTCACGAGCTGAATCTTTAAAATGCTTCATACCTGTGTGTGAGGTGGGTGATTAAGTGATGGGGTCCTGAAGCGAGAGAAAGCTTATTAAGCACAAGGAAATTCACACAGACAAAATTAGGAGACGCTCTTCTGCCAAGCTTTAGGCCACTCAGGTGGGTGTAGTTTCAGTTGGATAAGAAAATTGGGAAGTTAGGTATTGTTAAGCTTCTGGCACAAGTAAAATTTATCCAAATTAAAAAATACATTTTAATTTTTTAAATGCATTCAATTTGAGAATAATGATTTCCTGGAATCCCTCAACATTCTGAAAGAATCTGGTGTCTTACTAAATAAATGTGTTGCTTATCTACAGGATAGGTGACTGTTTGGGCGCATGGTCACCCTACGATCCCAAGAATGGGACTCTCAAAGTCCATTGAATGAAAGAAGCGCTCTACTCACTTCTATGAGATTGCTGAGCTTTCTGTTATTAGTAGGAATGAGCAGACCTATTGGTGGATGTTTGGGTTTCGATGGTTTCAAGCAAACTGTAGTTCAAAGTTCGGTATGGGTACCAGAACTGTATCTAAACTTGAACCCGAACCCAATAGAAGTAAATGGCGACCCAAACTTTGTTGCTATAGGATGGTTGTAGTAAGGGATAGGTGGCTTCAAAAGGCTATCTCTCTTTCTCTCTGTCCTCAGCATCTGAACTGTATATATATATATATATATCTAATATATAAAGCTGAATGTATGTATGTGTGTATGTATGTGGGTATGTTTGTCCGGGATTGGAATCCGCACCGTCGCACTTACGGGCATGAAATTTTGCACGCCCGCACGTCTCGACCCCGAAAGAGTCCTAGGCTAGGTTTTTAGTAGAAATTTTAACCCCGCGCATTCCAAATCGGCAAATAATTTTGGCCCGGGATAGGAATCTGCACCGTTGTACTTACGGGCATGAAATTTTGCATGCCCGCACATCTCAACCCCAGGAGCATCATAGGCTATGTGTTGAATGGAAATTTTAACCCCCGCACGTTCCAAATCGCCAAACAATTTTGGCCCTATCTACATAATGGGGAGAAAGCTGAATGCTTGTGTGTATGTCCGGCATAGGAATCTGCATTTACGGGCATGAAATTTTGCACACCCGCACGTCTCGACCCGGGAGCGTCATAGGCTAGGTTTTGAGTCGAAATTTTAACCCCGCGCATTCCAAATCGGCAAATAATTTTGGCCCGGGATAGGAATCTGCACCGTTGTACTTACGGCATGAAATTTTGCATGCCCGCACATCTCAACCCCAGGAGCATTATAGGCTATGTGTTGAATGGAAATTTTAACCCCGCACGTTCCAAATCGCCAAACAATTTTGGCCCTATCTACATAATGGGGAGAAAGCTGCATACTTGTATATAGATATAATCATTACAATTTGTTATAACTAACCGTAGTTAGGTACTATGCCCGGGCAGCGCCGGGCTCTTCAGCTAGTATATATATATATATAGTATAATTAAGCTCCAGATGTCCACCTCGATTGGGGCATACACTCGATTGCAACTCCTAAATGGACACCAACACATGATAGGTCTTTGAGTCTCATGACTCAGTTAAGCTCAAAGTGTACAGTACAGACCAAAAGTTTGGACACACCTTCTCATTCACAGATTTTTCTGTATTTTCATGACTGTGAACACACTGAAGGCATCAAAACTATGAATTAACACATGTGGAATTATACATTACACTTTACAAAAAAGTGTGAAACAACTGAAAATATGTCTTATATTGTAGGTTCTTCAAAGTAGCCACCTTTTGCTTTGATTACTGCTTTGCACGCAGAAAAGGTGAACGGATGGACTCTACATGCCTGGTTCCCACCGTGAAGCATGGAGGAGGTGGTGTGATGGTGTGGGGGTGCTTTGCTGGTGACACTGTTGGGGATGTATTCAAAATTGAAGCGGTGAGCGGTCCAGCTCACCCCAAACCATCTCGATTGGGTTCAGGTCTGGTGACTGTGGAGGCCAGGTCATCTGGCGTAGCACCCCATCACTCTCCTTCTTGGTCAAATAGCCCTTACACAGCCTGGAGGTGTGTTTGGGGTCATTGTCCTGTTGAAAAATAAATGATGGTTCAACTAAACGCAAACCGGGTGGAATAGCATGCTGCTGCAAGATGCTGTGGTAGCCATGCTGGTTCAGTATGCCTTCAATTTTGAATAATCCCCAACAGTGTCACCAGCAAAGCACCCCCACATCATCACACCACCTCCTCCATGCTTCACGGTGAGAACTAGGCATGTAGAGTCCATCCATTCACCTTTTCTGCGTGCAAAGCAGTAATCAAAGCAAAATGTGGCTACTTTGAAGAACCTAGAATATAAGACATATTTTCAGTTGTTTCACACTTTTTTGTAAAGTGTAATGTATAATTCCACATGTGTTAATTCATAGTTTTGATGCCTTCAGTGTTATTCTACAATTTTCATAGCCATGAAAATACAGAAAAATCTTTTAATGAGAAGGTGTGTCCAAACTTTTGGTCTGTACTGTATATCCAGATAAAATTTTTCTTTAAAAATTAAATTAATTTGTCATTAATCTTATGGTGGTGGTATTAATTCTGTGCTCTGTAGGTGACCCCTCAGATACAGCAGGTCAACTTTATTTGATTATTAATGTCTCGTATTGTGTGACCTAGTTCCCTTCTAGATTTATTTCTCATTATAAGATTACGGTATATACCTTTTTACCCTAAATATACACAATTATCCGGCCAAAATGTCAATTGTTCATCATTGTCTTACGGTGTTGGTGAACTATTTTTAGTACTGACCCTCTTTTTAGTGAGATTTTATGAAGCAAATATCAAGAACTGTGTCATGTTTAAAAATACACCGCCATCTGTTTAATATCCCATAAGAGATCACACTTATCACGTTACATCAATAGGCGATAATCTTATTACTTATTTACCAGCAAATATTGCATGCAATAATCGTAAAAATGTGAAGCCCTTCTGATCTGTCTGTTCTTACAATTAAAACCAGTGCAAAATAATGCAGTAAACAGAGTGAAAAATCAGGTTTATTAACTATTAGAAATTCTTCAAGGTGTGCTCCGGAAAAAGCAGTGATCTCTCAAAGTGGTCAAGTCACAGTAATGAGGTGATACAACAGCTGGATAGCTATGCTTCCACGACCATTAAAAAGCTGCAGATTTCATCCCTATAATAAACATTTTTTTTTATTATAAAGGAGAACATTATTAAGGTGAGATACTCTACCAAAATTTGACATTCATAAGATGAACACTTTCTATTAGTTATATGTGATACCAATTACTCAGGGGGAAAAAAGAGCATAAAAGGTAGGCTGGAAAATAACTGACCCCTTACGAATCCTTACAAATATCGCTACTGTCGCTGTCTACAAGGAACATCAGCTTTAGTTTGGAAGCCATGCAATTACATTTTTAGGAACTCAAACAGAAAAGCATGAAATCTGAGACTTACTGAGGTACATGGCGTCTATGGTTGAGTTCTTAGGGCTCCATACATCATGGAGCCTACAGCCACGTGTATGAAGTTATAGTGTTTTTTTAATATAGTGGGTCAGCTAATTATTTTGCTTTCATAAAATTATTTTATAAATTATTTATAATTGGTGAAATTAGTGGTATGTAACAAACCTAGTACAATAATTAATGTGACCCTCATAGTAAACATACAATATCTATATATTTTGAAGGCCTAATGGTCTCCATTCTGCTTATGTACCTTCCATATCTGTGTTTGGCGCCATGTTCTGTTCATGTCCAAAATGATTACTGCAAAATGACGGGGACATAAGTTTTCAGTCTGTCTGTGGGATGGACAAGTGCTGATGATGATGGTGTTGTATCCTTCCCAGAGCAGAGAAAGGTAGGGGAAGTGTAATTTCAACTTTCAATAGTGTTCCACATGACTCTGCAGTCATTTTGAACATGAAGATAGCAGAGCACTGATATCAGATACAGAAGGAGTCGGAGCAGAGCGGAGGCCATTATATAAAGTGACTATTTGATTTGGTGTAAATCCATTTGCAGAACCCAGTCCAGTGGCCACATTCCTGATCTGTTCCCGATGGATGGGAGCCCCGAGAATTGCCTCCTAACTCCTGGCATCTATTGCCCTTGTTTGCATTACCCAGTCTGGTACAACATCATCATTGCTGTGTGTTGCACATCAGGCTGACGTATCAAAAGAAGAGTTGAGGATGTCATCAGATAAGTGGCGATTCTCACGCTTCCGTCCAACGACCACAGATCACTGATTTGGCCGATAGACTGGGTCCTCAATCAATTCTCACCAACTCTAGTGACTCAAATGAAGAGTTGTGGATGCCGTCAGGTAAGAGGCAATTCTCAGGCTCCCGTCCAACCACCACTGATTACTGATGTGGCTGATAGTCTGGGTCCTCAATTATTTCTCACCAACTCTAGTGACTATGCAATGGAAATGTATTGCCACTAACATTCACATTGAGTGTAGGGTTGCTTTAAAGCGATTCCTGTTTTTCACTACTGTAATTCAGTGTGTTAAAAAAAAATCATGATTTGAAGCCTAGAAGTGCATTCGGGTCATGTTAATGTAATTTATATACACCAATATGGCGGCAAAACAATTCAATGCTACTTTGCACACGGCTTCAAAGCTTTATTTCTCAGCACTTATTATACATTTTTACTGCTGTATTGGGACCTTTACAGCCATAGGACAAGTTTTAGTAGTAAAATCAGGGGTGGACATATCATTGGTGCAACCTGTGGAGTCGCAAAGGGGTCCAAGAGGTATGGAGCCAACTTACACCTCAAAAGCAGGTGGCATTGTGCATCATGATCAGCTATTGGCCTGCAAAGGGTCCATACGCTGTTCTTGCACAAGGGTTATCTTCTGTGCACATCCATTAATGAGTAAAATAGATGTCCTTCAAGAGACACAAGCAAGCTCCTTTAAGACAGATCATGAGACCCCATCATAAACAGCTAAATAAACCATACTTTATCTAATCCTAATAGTAACATTTCACTAACTCTGAAAAAACATGGATTGATATTTGTAGGAAAGCCATTTTTATGCTATCAGTCTGTTGGTTGGGTCTGTTGTCATTGCTGAAATAATTGACTAGCTTGGATATATCCAAGAACAAATATGAGATTTGTGTGGGACTTAAGCTACTTTCAGTCTTCCAAGAGCTATTCTGATTTGTGAATAATTCCAATCTAACTTCTTTTATAATCCTTGCAGGTATATATAATGGAAGCTTGCCTCATTAAAACTTAGAAAAGAATTGTTGTTGCTTTAAGATGGTTCTGAGCCTGTGTATGCTGAGGTTTAGTGGGACATCTTGCCCCCAGGGAGCATGAGGTTAGTTCTATGTGGAACACTGTGTTATGCTGAGCTGGTCTAAATCTGTTTTTTCCCAACATAATCCAGCTGTGAGCGATGCTGTGTGGTACACGGGTGTTTGTGCGCCAGAGGATGAAAGGCATGAAATATTTATTAAAAGCAAAATCCTCCTCTAATGTATTCTTGATCTGCTTAGAAAAAAGGCGAGATGTCTGAGGTGGGTCTGCTCAGCATTCACAGCTCATAGGTGCAGCAAACCTTGGCTGTGCCATCTGTATACACTCTAGATTTCAGGCCCATTATTACAGCTGGTTGGCGCTGTCTGCAGCCGCCAGTTTATCACCACGACTCACAGAACACATGTCTGTTGTGTCCGTAAGATATGCCAGCGATAGGGGGAACTAATCTGACTCTTGTGTCTCTGTTTTTTTTTGTATATTAGGTAGATGTCAGAAAGGTAAGTTCTCCCTGATGTCTACTCCTTATGCTGTGTCTGTAATTTAAATTACATAAAGGTGTGCACTTTTTCCATGTCACCATACATATGAAAAAAATAATGCAATAAATCTTGAAAACTTGCAGTTTTCACTGCCTATCGAGCACTCAAAATAGACTGACACGTCAGCCCGGATTCACTTGGATTTATTTTAAGTCGCTTTCCTTTTTTGGCTTGCGGTATTAGTTGCAGTTTTTGGCAAAAAAAATCCATCAAAATAACTCAATTCAAAAATTTGGTCAAAAATTGCCTTTTCTTCCTGTCTTGAACTTGTTTTTGCAACTTTTTATGCCAAAACTCTCACATTGGCGCCAAAAGTAGTGAAATAGTAAAAAAAATGAAGCTAAATCTTTGGCGTACTCAAAAATACGTCAGATTTGGGGGGTCTGGAGTGAAGATGTGCCAACACTGGCGACTTTTAAAATGACAGAATCGATGAATCAGGCTAAAACATTAGGAATTTCTCCACACACAAACAGAAAACGACAACTTTTTCCGAGACACAGAATGTACGGCCAAAAGATCGTTCTGTGCCGCTGCTACATCACAGCATGATGCAAGATAATGGGGTGGGATTGCAACCTGCAGAATATTGGGGCTTCAACTGCTGCAGACTTTGTGTCCTTGAAGTTCACAATGTGACCCCACTCACCTGCATCTTGTACAGCGATATTTGGCCGTGTGACCTGTGCCACAGTCAATGTCATCATGTAGACCCAACCTAATTGATAAAAAAAAACTCAGATCTCACTCCCTTCTCTCTCTAATTAATGATGATAAGAATCCACGTAATATTTTACCATTTTCCTATAGTTATGGGCCTCATTTATCAAATCTATCTAAATGAATGTCTACCTTTGTTATCCATAGCAACCAATCAGAGACCAGCTTTCATCTTTTGAACAGCTCTGGAAAAATGAAAGCTGCTCTGTGATTGGTTGCTAGGGTCAACAAAGACAGTATTCCTTCTGCACAACATTGATAAATCTGTACTGAGCAGATTCTTCTGTAACAGAAAATTTCTAGAACTGCTGAAGGAAACGAGACAAGATGTACTGAGCAGACATACACAAGTGCCGAGATAAACAATAGCATGTAGTAAATTCTTAGGTGTATGGTAGCACACTGTATATAGTGCCCTGCAATACCCTGGGACACATTTCTTCTAATGCAAATTCACTACCTTATCATGGTATACTAGCAAAGTTCTTGACAGACTGCAATTCACATCACAACCACTGGGTGGCCATATGTTGACACGTAGCTTATTAAACATCTCTTGACTGAGTATCTCAAAATCATGATCTTTTTGCTCAAAGCTGGACATCTCACCACACTTATTTTGAGATAAACCAGAGAAGAGAAAAATGGACTGATCTGTCCTAGGTTTGAGTGACTACTTATTTTTTTATATTACTATTTGTACAGTAAGGCTATGTTCACACGTTGCGTTTTTGCGCATTCTTTTTTCTGCAGGCAAAACCTACCCTCTTGGCAGTAAAAAAAAGCTGCTTGCAAAAAGCAGGTTTTGCTGTGTTTTTTTGCTGTGTTTGTTGTCTCTTGTGCATGCTGATAAAGTTTAGTGACCCCCAAAAAATAATGAAGCAGCTTCCTTAAGGTTTTTTCACCAAAAATGCTGCAAAACCTGATACCTGCATTTTTTTGCAGCATTTTTGCACTTATTCATTGCTTTCTATGGGTGAAAAATGCTGCACAAATGCTGAGAGAAGTGACATGCAGCAGTCTGCAAAAACACAGAAGTTTTACAAATCACTCAGGAAAAATAAAAGTATGCATGAGATTTCTAAAATCTCATAGCCTTTGCAGGTACTGTAAAATGCAGCTTAAAATTTGCATTAAAAAAAACTCAGCAAAAACGCAACGTGTGAATATAGATTAGTAGCTCATTTTGACTGTACAGTACAATAAGTACTTATTAGAGTTGAGCGAAACAGGTCGTTCATTTTCAAAAGTCGCCGATTTTCGCCAATGTTGGGTTTCATGAAACGAAATCCGACCGTGGAGTGAGTTCGGTCACGTGTTCGGCGACCATTTTGCTGGAGTCGGTTTTCCCCTACACTTTAAGCGCCTTTTCTCGGCCAATGAGCAAGAATGCAGGCTGTGGGCAACGGGATGACATAGCCAGCGGCCAGCACCATCTTAGAGAAGGGCATTGCAGCGATTGGCTGGATTTCAGTGGCGTCACAGTGTATATAAAATCCGTCAGCGCCGACCTCCATTTTACATCTGCCGAACTCAGTGTAGGGGAAGGTTGCTGGCGGGGCTTCTGAGCAGGAGAGCGTTAGGCAGGGCCTAACAAAAAAATTACTTTCTGCTGATAGCGATTAGCTGTACAGTGACTGTGCAGTGAGAGGGGAGGATTTTGCTGAGTGCAGCAATGCTGGTTCTTAGGCTGCCTGCCAGTGACGCTGTAGAAATTGCTTGTGTGGAGCATCAGATTTGATTAGTAGGCTGCCTGCCTGTGATAAGGGGGCAATTTATTCCCCATTGACTTGCACTGGGGTCGGATTTTCGACTCTGACCCGACCATTTCCGTTAGTCGGCCGACTTCGTTCGACTCGACTTTTGAGAAAGTTGGGTTTCACGAAACCCGATTCGACCCGAAAAAAGGCAAAGTCGCTCATCTCTAGTACTTACTGTATCTCTAGTATGGTTGATCACTACACTTGGGAGATTGAACTAGCCAATTCTTGGAAAAATGTATGAATTTAAAATACATTCACTTAATGCTTTGTAGCAAATGCACAAAATCATAAATATCACAAACAATAAACAATATAGATACTCAGCCAAAATAAATAAGAAAAAAGGAAGCTACCACTGTAAAGAACCAGATATATTAAATCAAGAAACAAAAAATGGAGAAAAAAGGTGCACACGTATAAATACAAAAATGATTTTATTGGACAAAATGTTACTTCAAAGTTAAAAACAATTAAAACCATAGTCTACCCATCATTATGAAGTATAGAGCACATATATGAGATAGCAGGACCTGGTATAATAAATCCTTCAATGTTATATCAAAACGTGAATACAACCAGGTATAGGCCCATTCAATGATATAAGAAAAACTCATAGCATTATAATCTCAATGTCCACTAGATAACCAATGCCCAATGACCATAATCGACAGATCCAATAGTAAATAGAACCAAAAGAAAAAATATATATATAGATATGTATATAATGCCAAAATCAATGATAGATGTTGCAATGACATGTACATAATAAAAGTACCAAAGATTACTAATAGAGACATCCATCAAAAGGTCCAATCCAAGGAA
>JARQOD010000004.1:484964533-485079366 GCA_033576555.1 Oophaga sylvatica
GACAAGCCTTATTAAATCCATGCAAGATCTATTTATTGTAATTCGCCTTTCCAGAGAGTTCAAACAAAGATTTGAAAAGGATTGGAGCAATTTTATACCCTTAGCACATTTTGGTGTGTTGTAGATTTTAGCTTTCAGCAGAAGTGACTATTTTCATGATCAACATTATGGAGGATACAGTGAAAATCAATCAGACACAAACCTGAGAGGTCATACCATGTCTGTACAGAGACGAAGCACACACATCAAAAATCTTTAACACTTACCTGGGCACGTTCTAGTCTCTGCTCATCACAGCCCCCCAAACATAACACCGTAGTAACAGACAATGTGCAGTGTAGTAAAAGAAAACTGACTGGCACATCCAAACCAGTGTGAATTAGGTGCAAACCAGGAGCAGCTACCTCCATAGACAATATACAAAAAACAAAAAAAGACAATGTGCAGTGATCATATTGGAAGCTCATTCACAAGTTTGATTTTTCCACGTACAGGAAAAACGGACCAATTATTCCGATCAGACTTTGACCAGAGTTTCATCAGTGTGCGATTCTGAGTGTTATACATTTTTCTCCTACATGGATAAATTAAAAAAATGTTTCTCCACCCACTCCATTCAGACAATCCATGTCATCTGAGTGTGGTCTGGTTTTTTTTCGCGGACCCATTGACTTACATTGCCGATTCTGATCTGACCCTCAGATCAAATTCAGACATTTCTCTGCCGTTTTCTGTGGATAACTTTGTCCATAAAAAAATCTCAACATGTGAATAGCCGTGTAGACAACCGCAGGTATGAGTACTATCCAGGAAAAACATGGATCGCACTCATACTTGAAAATCTGACATGTCTCCACGATTTTCTGTGGACCACTTGATCCGTGAAAAATCTCAAACATGTGAATAGCCCTATAGACCACCACAGGTACGAGTACTGTCCAGGAGGAAAGCGGAGAGCACTCATACTTGAAAATCAGATGTCAACATGAGCCCTGATTGATATGCAGCGTTCCATGATTCAATCCATTTTCCTGATGATCCCTGAGATCTTAAAGCAGAAATTTTTGGTTTTCCACTTTTTCGCTTTCTTTGAACACTAACAAGGACATATGTGTAATATAGGGGCTTCTCAACGGCTGCTATTGGCACCAAGAGAAATATGTTACTTTTGTTGTTTCCAAGCTTTTGGCTATTGGTTGTGGAGAATATTTAAAGGCTACACTAAGCGAGATCGCTAACGAGATCGCTAAAGAGTCAGCGATTTTATGACGCAGTAGCGACCTCGTTAGCGACGCAGCTGTGTGTGACATGTAGCAGCGATGTGGCCCCTGCTGAGATGTCGCTGATCGCTTATGAACGTTCTGAGCCGTTTTTTTGGTCGTTGGTGTCCCGCTGGTGAGCCTGAATCGCTGAGTGTGACACCCTTTATGAACGACTTCACCAGCGTCGCAGGGGACTAGGTTTTCCCAACGACCGCAGAGGTCGTTATACAGATCGCTGATCTCTGATGAGATTTTTGTGTTTGGAATCTAACTAGCGATCACATAGCGATCGCACCAATGATCTCGCCAGGTCGTGTCGTTGTCGTGATCGCTGGTGCGATCGCTAAGTATGACAGTGCCTTAAGACTATTAGCTCGAAGATAACGAAAATAGAAGTATGGAGGGTGACAAGCAGCGAGCTCATCTGTTTATTGACATTATACATGGGGCTCTTTTCTTCTAAGTATCCACCTTGGACAATACACAGTAAGTAGGATGTGTTATTTTTATAAAAATAAATTACATTCGGACTTTCAGTGTCCAGAGATCATTCACTGAGCTAAGATAAGTCAGTAAGTTTACCCTCAAGAAATGCATCTCGATCTCATGGAGGGGTTCGCTCCATTAACAAGCTCAGTTTTATGCCATTGCCAAACTCAGGTCTATTACTGTTATCTATATTTCAAACCGTAGAAAAATTTCAATCTTGGTTAATTATGAAACCTTTACAAGTTACAAACTATCACCACCACCTTATGCATTTCCTTTGAAGAGGCTAACCTGAAACGCGTTTTGGGGTGCCACTAATTCACGTGTTGTTTATTCCAGTCTTATTGTCTTTGCGAGATTTCTTCGACCTCATCTTTCCCAGTTCAGGCTGAACAAGATGGTCGATTTGACTGCTATTTCATTCATACTATTTGCATACCATTGTATTATTCTTATAGTTGGCTTTTTTGCTTTTAATTCACCACCTGGATTGTAAATGCATTAGCGCTTTCATAATAGTGGATTTCCAGATCTTTGCAGAGATCCATCGCATGAATTTCCTGCATCGTGTATTTCACCTCTTCTTTTAAGTTTTTTTTTTCTTCTGAATTACTTTTAATTCTTATAATAACTTAAAGAGAATCTGTCACCAGGGTTTTTGCTACCTAATGTGAAATAGCATAATGTAAACACGAAAACCATGATTCCAGCGATGTATCACTTATGGGGCTGCTTCCTGTAGTTTAGATAATCTTTTGCTTATAAAACAGTTACTTTATCACTATAGGACTAGTAAACCTGCTGCCATGTAGTCCTCCATATTCATAAGCTCTGTATAACCCCGCCTCCACCACTGATTGGCAGCTTTCTACCTATGCAAAGTGTATACAAAAACCTGCCAATGAGTGATGTGGGCAGGGTTATACAGAGCTCAGCATTCAGAGAAGTGCTAACTCTGCAACAGAGATATCAGTAAATTTATCAAAACTGCAGCAAGCAGCCCAGTAAGTGATAAACCACTGGAATCAGGGTCTTTGTCTTCATGTCATGCTGCTCTCAGATAGGGAAGAAAAAGCTTGATGTCAGATTTCCTTTAATAAAGCTTATTGACTGCTTATATGTGCAAGTTGCGTCTCTTCGATTTTTTGGTTTTAGTAACATCCTATGCCGAACTAAACCGGAATGTAACCATTCATTACAGGTACAGCAGTATCTGATGTCACCCAGCCAGAAGTAGCCCTGCTGCGCCTATCACACATAGGGTATAAAGGGCTGGCTCAGACACTTGTATGGGGAGTAGTGAACATGTACAGTAGATGCTCCGGCAGGGCTCCTGACAGCGCACAGCATGGGGTGCAGGCAGCAGGATCACAGATCCCAGCCCCCGAGTATGTGGCTGCCTGTCTGCTGTCTGATGAAAGCAGCCTCAATCCTGCATACATTTCTCCCACCTGAGACTAACACGACTCCATGTACTTTCCAGGTGATTACATGATTGCGCTGCTGTGACGTGCCGTAATCCCGGCATCCAGCTTGTCTGACATTTACTGCATATGTTGGGATCACTGATCCACCCACATTAGCTGAGATGTATCGCTGCTTGTATGGTGACAATAGGATCATACACCCAGAGTCGTTCTTTTTATGGTGTCACCCTAAAGATGCAAATGGGTCATTGTTAGAAAGACCTGTTGCATGGCCCTCAACTGGAGTATTTTTTAATACTGATGTGCAGGGGGATTTTCTGAGTTCCTTTAGGCTCCAGGATCTCCAACCTTTCCTTCACCATACTTATGACCCTTGTTAATTTGATACCATTTTGACAAAAAGACAATATAAAGGACAGCGCACGTGTAATTAGGATTGTTCCCGTTTAACCCTTGGAGCGCTCAATGTGTGAAGTTCTCGGATAGTTACTGATAGCTACGCTTTTCATTGATGAAATTATTGGATCATTTTCCGCCCTGTTGGTGCGAACTTCTAATATATAGATTGTCTTATTTCTTTAATATGCATTGTTTATATAGCGCCATCATATTCCGCAGCGCTTTACAGACATCACTGTCCCCATTGGGGCTCACAATCTAAATCCCCTATCAGTATGTCTTGGAGTGTGGGAGGAAACCGGAGAACCGGGGGAAACCCATAGAAACACGGAGAACATACAAACTCCTTGCAGATGTTGTCCTTGTTGGGATATGAACCCAGGATCCCAGCAGTGCAAGGCTGCAGTGCTATCCACTGAGCCACCATTCTATCCACTGAGCCAGCATGCTATCCACTGAGCCACCGTGCTGTCCTTACAGTATATATTTCACAACCTAATTAAAAATGAAGCTTCTGCTCCCACCACGGACACATTTAATGTGTTCACATGTCATCGCTTATAGCAAATCACCATAAAACACCTTAACTAACGCTGACCAACTACTAGGTGAAAAATGAATTACCCTCTATGAGTAAATATATTGAGGACTGCCAGGCTGAATGGATGGCATCAGATTTATCTTTAGATGTTATATACTGTAGTAGAAACAAATACTGCAAAACATCATTAGTAAATTCATCGACATAATGCCAAAGTCAACTGACATCAAATATCAAATATCAATAATAGAGCAAAAAAATGACAGTCAGCAATTAATAAAATCTCATCCTACAACTGCGATGTGCAGTATTATTCTCCCATGTACACACGGCACTGCAATATGTACATGACATTACCGTGTAACCACTGCCCAGTGCTGCCCTCCTCTGTCTGACAGCGTCTTTCGCGTAACACCTGCTGTTTGCTTCTCTGTCTTTGTTTGAAGGGGAAAAAAAAGTTCATTCAACAATATTTTTTTTGCATTTTCAGATTAAAGGAAGCAGAGAAGAATAAAATAAAAACACTCTTCCCCGTTGATTCTCAAAAAATATGAAGAATCAACCTGTTAAAGCATTTGTATAGAGGAGCGAAGACTGAAAAGTTCTGGCTTCTAATGTTGGAATTGCTCCGATTTTCAGTAACGATCGAACCAGTGAAATTATTCTATCTACCGTAACTATGGTAATATAGTTATATTATAATAATATAGCAAATTCTATAAATCCTTTATATTAAATCAATAAGGAAGTATCAAGATATCAAGAAAACAATTATCGAGAAAATATTATATATAATATTATTGTTTATTATATATTTTTTGCATATATATATATATATATATATATATATTTAAAGAGGGAGAAAATAATTATATAGAAAATATATAATATTTAAAATAATGATATATATGAAGCAATCAGATTTTATCAATGAAAGTAAAGTTAGGACCAGACAGTAGTCCACTATTTTATCCATCTTTAGATCAGACGTGGCATCCCGTGTTTGTTGATGTTGAGTCAATATGGGACTAAAAGTTCCTATGAACTCTTGACAGCAGATTTTCTGTTACAATACTAAACTAAACCTAGTCCTACTCCATGTCGGTAAATATACAAGGTCCAACATGTAGAGTTTTGCTTCTTTTTTCTTCTATGTCTGAAGGAAATACTAGTAGATCACTTGCCACAAAGACTAAAGAGGTTCCTTGATCTGTAAAGCATGAAGTCTAGTAATAGAAAGTGTCTAGCTCTTCCAGAGAACACCTCCTGGATATCTGCCTTGTTGGAATCATACACGATAGATGGGTTGATCAGGTTAGAGATGAAGAATTTGCACTTTTTTAACCAGTGATATTTGTCTCATATTTTTTTCTCTTTCAGCTCCATGATATACTTTGAATTTCACATTCTAAGATCCCTCTCATCAGACAGAAATATATGTCTAGACTACACCTCAAGTTTTTTTTTTATGTTAAGAAACCACCTGAAAGCTGACACAATAACCAAGACTGAGTATTGAAATGTCAAAATTCCCAGGGGGTCGGAAATGTAGTTCTCTGAACTTCACCATTAAAAGAAAACTGTGTGGCGATAGACGCGTAGAAGAACTGCAGCAATCAGCAAGATGTCCAGACTAGCCGGGATCCAGCGGCAGTAGGGACACACAGCCTAAATGGTGTAATGCCTGATAGACTTGTCACTGCTCTTCCCTCATTGCTAAAGTTTAGTTCAGTCATGTCTTCCTTTATAATGAAATGACTGACATTGACAACAGCTTAGTGGAAACTCAATAGCATCTATTCCATTTTGGGGGCAGCAAAACACACCTATATTCCTGACAATGTTAATATTTCCATACAAAGGCTTTATTGAGGGTTGAAAGTAGACAAAAGTCCATGGAGTTCAACCTATATTCTAACATGTTGATCCAGAAGAAGACAAAAACCTCACGAGACAGATGCTAATTGCCCCATATTAATGGACAAATGTCTTTCCAACTCCACATCCAGCAATCAGATTAGTTCCCTGGATCATCATCCCATCACAATAGTCTACCCATAACCTGTAATATTATATTTTCCAAGAAAGTCATCCAGACCCTCCTTGTACTTTTTTTTAGATAATTTCTTTGAGCTTTTTGGGATTAGAGCCAACCTGTGGCTCTGGAGACTTGCCATGCAATCATCCTACCCCTGGAGAAAGTTCTCCTTTACTGGAAAGCAAATGCATTCGCAAACCATGATTGATTTCTACACCATGAACCATCCATGCCACGAGGAATGTAGAGTTGTTTCCCACTCAGTCTCCTCACCCCACAATATGCTGTATATCATCACAATGATGTGTCCCTCCTGATTATGCCCCATCATATATTCTCATCCATTTCTGCTGAACATTTGGCCCTTACGATTGAACTGCTTTCCGATGAGTTTCGGTGAGAACAGACATAACCTGACCTATAACCTTTGGATACACTATGGAATCCTACATGTATAAATCCACCGTATTTGTATAGATTACTAATTCCCGGTGTCCACTTTACACTTCTTGTAGCCACCTGAATCCCTCCAAGTCCCTACAGCACCTCGTGTAATGTATGCACTGAGCCTCGTCTTCCCACACATGTTTCACATAAATTGAACTAGTCAAGCCTGCAACTCAGTAGCCTTGGGTTCATGTATGACTTGTTTAATATCGGTTATCACACATAACTGGGTCTTATTGCTCTGACTCCCCTGTGGCCTAAGTAGAAATTAAATATGGCCTTAGGTAGATCAGGGGGAAGCGGTTTGCACAAAGCGTTTAACTCTTAGTGCAGAGGGTGGTAGGAAGAAGCAGATAAGCTGCAGTACAGCTCCTCAGCCTGGTGCTGCACATTCATCTAATCGTTGGTAGCCACAAGTAGCATCTGACTGCGGATAGTGTATGTGCAGCCTCAATGTTAGCATGGCATTGCTGCACACACCTTCACAAATCCATGCCAACATACTTCACATATACGTCTCTATCATAAGGCAGTTAGTCAATGTCTGCTGCATGCTCATAAGTCATGCAGCCATCACACATAGGGATGCATACTCCGACAGACACACAAGCAGATCCAACGTAGCATATTGAAATGATGCATCACTGCATACCCCTTCACAACCAAAGACACCTGATGATGGACTTAGATCAATGGGTACCTCTTTGTGCAGCTCCGGCTGAGTACAATCCTACAGCTAAAAGGAGTATCAGGTAAGTCAGGAAATGTCGAGGCTCTGTCTCCATCCTCATCACAGGTCACCATCAGCCATCTCCAAGTCTTCTTTATCCCCAGTCTCTGGAACACTGCAGCCTTAGTATGGGATCTCAAACCCCAGAATGCTGCAGTCGTCCTATAGTATTTACTTCATTCAGCGAGCACATAGCTGAGCAATTGTTCATCTGAAAGCCTTTCAGAGCTGGGTGTAGGATGGATGGAAGCAGTTCTCAGAACAAGCATGCGGTTATTCCTTGCTCAGTCTGTTTGCAATACGTGCTTTCCAGGATCACTTGAGTCATTCTTTCTGTACACATCTGTTTTTTTCTTTCTCTTCCTTTATGTGATCCCATATGTGCACTATGGCAAACATTGCTGGCGTAGGTTTGTTCTAAACACAAAGAGTTGGACGAATCTAGCAAACGATAGGTCGTTTATCCAATAGCCTGATAAATTCGACACAAGGAGAGTTAAGCCCCCATCACACTAAGCGAGATCGCTAGCGATATTGCTGAAGCGTCACTCCACCGATACGATGGCCAAGAGAGACACCACTGTCCCTTGAGAGCCTTTATAGGTCTGGTTGATTGCTGCTGACCAGCAAACACTCGAAATATTCCAGTGTCATCAATACCAAGCCTTAGATTTTCACTGTCTCCTCAGTTCTCTGTGCTGTACTTTGCTTGGAGTGCTGCGTTTCTTCATCACCTTTGGATAGGTTTATTAGTTCTTGGCTATGCTGGAGGCTTCTTGGGCTGATAATTCTTGGTTCTTCTTGGACACAGAATCATTAGTATTTTCTTTGCAATGTTTTTCTTACAAGTTTGACTGCCTACAGTTCTATTCTGCAAGCCATACTCCTAAGGATTGGGTATTGCGCTGGCTCAGATAATTCTTGTAGTATACCTCCCTCCTCTTCGCTTCCCTTGGCAGCATTGCCAAGCTTCAGCATTCTCCGCCACAGACCACAAGAAGCTGTTGAATATTTAATGATCTGTGCCCTTGCCTTCAGCCAATAGGTGCTTTGAAGCTGTGCGGCGGGTGTGTCTTGAAGGATTGCTGCTGTCCATAGAGTGGAATATGTGTCTTTGCTGGCTGACTTTTGTCAGCGTCTAGAGAGCTGCATTAGAAGCATTGCACGAGGAGACGCTTTTCATTACTGTGCTATTCTGTTATATGGAATGATTGTTGTATTACTATACATAAAGCTATATATAGATATGTACACAAACACACCATAAGTACATTGATAGGACTGATTTCTAAATAGCCATTAGGTGCTGAGACTCGCCTTTCCAGCTCTGTGTCCTGGATAGGGAGCTGTTCAGTGCTGAAACCTCCATTTAGTGCTATATGGTGCTGAAGCCAGCAGCTGTCCAATGCTAAATCAATGAGGGCTACATGGAGGAAGAGACGTCATTTTGTTAACAGATTGTAGGAATTAAATGCTGAAATCCATATACAGAGACATCTAACACTAAAGCCGGATGCAGGTTGCTATAGACTGGAGTTGCCGGTGCTTAAACCTTAACAGTGCACCTGTGCTGTGCCAGAGAGTTGTCTAAAGTGGACTGTGTGCTGTGTCAGTGACCGGCCTGATGCTGTACATGTGCTGTGCCGGAGAGTGATCTAAAGCTGCACTTGTGCTGCATCAGTGACCGGCCTGAAGCTGTACCTGTGCTGTGCCTGAGAACGGTCTAAAGCTGTGTCTGTGCTGTGCCAGAGAACGGTCTAAAGCTGCACCTGTGCTGTGTTGGAGAACAGTGGAAAGTTGCACCTGTGCTGTGCAAGAGAACAGTCTAAACCGGTCCCTGTGCTGTGCCAGAGAACGGTATAAATCTGAACCTGTGCTGTGCCAGAGAATGGCCTAAAGCTGCACCTGTGCTGTGTCGGAGAACAGTGGAAAGTTGCACCTGTGCTGTGCAAGAGAACAGTCTAAACCGGTCCCTGTGCTGTGCCAGAGAACGGTATAAATCTGAACCTGTGCTGTGCCAGAGAATGGCCTAAAGCTGCACCTGTGCTGTGTCGGAGAACAGTGGAAAGTTGCACCTGTGCTGTGCAAGAGAACAGTCTAAAGCTGTACCTGTGCTGTGCCAGAGAATGGTATAAATCTGAACCTGTGCTGTGCCAGAGAATGGTCTAATGCTGCACCTGTGCTTTGCCAGAGAATGGTCTGAAGCTGCACCTGTGCTGTGCCAGAGAACAGTGTAAAGCTGCACCTGTGCTGTGCCAGAGAACGGTCTGAAGCTGCACCTGTGCTGTGCCAGAGAACGGTCTAAAGCTGTGTCTGTGCTGTGTTGGAGAACAGTGGAAAGTTGCACCTGTGCTGTGCAAGAGAACAGTCTAAAGCGGTCCCTGTGCTGTGCCAGAGAACGGTATAAATCTGAACCTGTGCGGTGCCAGAGAATGGCCTAAAGCTGCACCTGTGCTGTGCCAGAGAACAGTCTGAAGCTGCACCTGTGCTGTGCCAGAGAACGGTCTGAAGCTGCACCTGTGCTGTGCCAGATAACAGTCTAAAGCTGCACCTGTGCTGTGCCAGATAACGGTCTAAAGCTAAACCTGTGCTGTGCCAGATAAAGGTCTAAAAGCTGCACCTGAGCCGTGCCAGATAATGGTCTAAAGCTGTACCTGTGCTGTGCCAGATAACGGTTTAAAGCTGAACCAGTGCTATGCCAGATAATGGTCTAAAGCTGCACCTGTGCTGTGCCAGATAATGGTCTAAAGCTGTACCTGTGCTTTGCCAGATAATTGTCTAAAGCTGCAACTGTGCAGTGCCAGATAATGGTCTAAAGTTGTACCTGTGCTGTGCCAGATAACAGTCTAAAGCTGAACCTGTGCTGTGCCAGATAACGGTCTAAAGCTGTACCTGTGCTGTGCCAGATAATGGTCTGAAGCTGCACCTGTGCTGTGCCAGATAATGGTCTAAAGCTGCACCTGTGCTGTGCCAGATAATGGTCTGAAGCTGTACCTGTGCTGTGCCAGATAATGGTCTAAAGCTGTACCTGTGCTGTGCCAGATAACGGTTTAAAGCTGAACCAGTGCTAAGCCAGATAATGGTCTAAAGCTGCACCTGTGCTGTGCCAGATAACGGTCTAAAGCTGAACCAGTGCTATGCCAGATAATGGTCTAAAGCTGCACCTGTGCTGTGCCAGATAATGGTCTGAAGCTGTACCTGTGCTATGCCAGATAATGGTCTAAAGCTGAACCTGTGCTGTGCCAGATAATGGTCTAAAGCTGTACCTGTGCTTTGCCAGATAATTGTCTAAAGCTGCAACTGTGCTGTGCCAGATAACGGTCTAAAGCTGTACCTGTGCTGTGCCAGATAACGGTCTAAAGCTGTACCTGTACTGTGCCAGATAACAGTCTAAAGCTGTACCTGTGCTGTGCCAGATAACGGTCTAAAGCTGTACCTGTGCTGTGCCAGATAACGGTTTAAAGCTGTACCTGTGCTGTGCCAGATAACGGTCTAAAGCTGTACCTGTGCTGTGCCAGATAACAGTCTAAAGCTGTACCTGTGCTGTGCCAGATAACAGTCTAAAGCTGTACCTGTACTGTGCCAGATAACAGTCTAAAGCTGTACCTGTGCTGTGCCAGATAACGGTCTAAAGCTGTACCTGTCTGTGCCAGATAACGTCTAAAGCTGTACCTGTGCTGTGCCAGATAACGGTCTAAAGCTGTACCTGTGCTGTGCCAGATAACGTCTAAAGCTGTACCTGTACTGTGCCAGATAACAGTCTAAAGCTGTACCTGTACTGTGCCAGATAACAGTCTAAAGCTGTACCTGTGCTGTGCCAGATAACAGTCTAAAGCTGTACCTGTGCTGTGCCAGATAACGGTCTAAAGCTGTACCTGTGCTGTGCGAGATAACGGTTTAAAGCTGAACCTTGCTGTGCCAGAGAACGATGTAAAGCTGTACCTGTGCTTTGCCAGAGAAAGAGTTTAAACCTGCACCTATCTGTGCCAGATAACAGTCTAAAGCTGCACCTGTGCTGTACCAGATAACAGTCTAAAGCTGTACCTGTGCTTTGCCAGATAATGGTCTAAAGCTGTACCTGTGCTGTGTCGGAGAACAGTCTGAAGTTGAAACTCTGCTGTTCTGAAGAACGGTCTGAAGCTGAACCTCTGCTGTGCTGGAAAGTGTCTCGCTCCCTTATTACCCAATTGCTAACTTTGCTAGAGAATCAGTCAGATCGTGTGGCATTGGTGTACAGGGGAAACTGCTTAAAATGTTGGAATTTTCAAAGAAAGCGCAGCACACCGCAGAACAGTTGGTTCACATCAGTATGTCGTTTATTTTTTAAATCTCAATATAAACAGCCATAACAAATGACAAGTACAATTAGATACATGTGTATCCCCAAAATTCCCTGTGCATAAACACCATTCGCTTATCCTAGCAACAGATCCAAATTTCAGGCTTCATTGGTCTCTTGTTTCCTTCTAGCTGCTGGTTGCGGCTGCTTGGCCGGACTGAAAGGAGTCATTGAGCTGCATGCTGCTAACAACACTGCTGGAAGAATGACTGGAGGGAATGTGAAGTGTTAAACAAAGCTGTCGACTGTGGTCTATTGAAATCAGTTCCCAAGTGATCCAGCTTCTCTAGGGTTTTGAAAGATAAACACAATAACTGATGTATGGAACGTACAATTTGTGGAATATGTGGAGTAAATAGGATAGAATGGTGGTATAAAAAGTCCCAGGTAATATAAGCACAGGAAAACTGGGTGCTTAGGATAATAACCAAAGGCCAAAACTGGGCACAAAAATAGGGAATATAAAATGTAAATGGGATCATAATAATTGGGATAGAATAGTCCCATCTTACCTAAGGTAGACTCAATTACAGATGTATGGAGATAACAGTTTGGGCAATATGGGGAGTAAATAGGATAGAATGTTGGTATAAAAAGTCCCATCTTTTTATGAGTTAATATAGGCACTGGAAAGATCATGGGGGCTTATGATAAGAATTAAAAGTAACAAATTTGAACAAAAGAGGCGGTTTAGGAGCTAATAAGGAAAAAAGAAATGTAAATTGAGACCACATTAGTTGTTACAGAAAGTGCCAGCTTTCCTAGGATTCCAATAATGAGTGATTTAAAGGGTTTTCTCATGAATAAAAGTTAATTTTAATCAATAGATCTTGGAATAATAATAATTTCCATAATTGGATGTGTTTAAATAAAATGTTCCTGTGCTGAGATAATCTTATAAATGTGCCCCTGCTGTGTACTGTGTAATGGCCGTGTCTGACCGTGCAGGAACATGGTCTGATCATACCACATCTCCTGGGCAGAGGAGGAAGGAAAAGAGAGTATGCAATTTAATTACTTATGCTTTATTTATCTATGATTGTTTGTACTATTACTTTAGATAGGATTGGTTATAACCATCACAGATTTGCCGCTTGTCTCTTATGTATAAGGGAACATAAAGTGTCTACGTCTCATTGTCTTTCTTATTGCCCTGTGTTCCCTTTTTCAAATGTCTGATTTTTTTTATTTTTATCTTAAGTACTCAGAATTCTCGGAAAGCTGGGAGTTTTTTGTTTTATATCAACTACTATGGTCCCTTTTTGCACTATGTATTTTCTGCATTTGCACCCAATTTCTATTTTCGCATCATATATTCCTTATTCTAATGCCCGATTTCCTTTTTCAAAGTTGTCATCTTTGATTTTTATTCCAAGCACACAGCTTTTCCGAACTCTGCGACTTTTTTATACTAATTATTCTGGTCCAATTCTATATTTTAAAAATACATTTCACATTAATTTGAAACAACTAGTCTGTGGTGTGCTGCGCCTTCTTTGAAGTAGTGGATGTATTCAGCAATTTCCTCCAGATACCAACACCACACTCATGTAGACCAGGATATGATGCCGTCAACAGCTGAAAATGAACTAGAAAACAATCTGAAACAAAACCCTGGATAAGGAGCTGCCCAGTGCTGATGAGAAGCTGTCTACAATGCTGGGAACTGTCTTATGGAGCTGTACAGTGCTGATGGGAAGCTGTCTACCTTGGTGGGAGCTGTCGTATGGAGCTGTCCAGTGCTGATGAGACACTGTCTACCTTGGTGGGAACTGTCTTATGGAGCTGTCCAGTTCTGATGGGAAGCTGTCTACCTTGGTGGGAACTGTCTTATGGAGCTGTACAGTGCTGATGGGAAGCTGTCTACCTTGGTGGGAGCTGTCGTATGGAGCTGTCCAGTGCTGATGACAAGCTGTCTACATTGGTGGGATCTGCCATATGGAGCTGTCCAGTGCTGATGAGAAGCTGTCTACATTAGTGGGAACTGTCTTATGGAGCTGTCCAGTGCTGATGAGAAGCTGTCTACCTTGGTGGGAACTGTCTTATGGAGCTGTCCAGTGCTGATGGGAAGCTGTCTACCTTGGTGGGAACTGTCTTATGGAGCTGTCCAGTGCTGATGGAAGCTGTCTACCTTGGTGGGAACTGTCTTATGAAGCTGTCCAGTGCTGATGGGAAGCTGTCTACCTTAGTGGGAACTGTCTTATGGAGCTGTCCAATGCTGATGAGAAGCTGTCTACCTTGGTGGGAACTGTCTTATGGAGCTGTCCAGTGCTGATGAGAAGCTGTCTACATTGGTAGGAACTGTCTTATGGAGCTGTACAGTGCTGATGGGAAGCTGTCTACCTTGGTTGGAATTCTCTTATGGAGCTGTACATTGCTGATGAGAAGCTGTCTACCTTGGTGGGAACTGTCTTATGGAGCTGTCCAGTGCTGATGAGACACTGTCTACCTTGGTGGGAACTGTCTTATGGAGCTGTCCAGTTCTGATGGGAAGCTGTCTACCTTGGTGGGGAAATGTCTTATGGAGCTGTACAGTGCTGATGGGAAGCTGTCTACCTTGGTGGGAGCTGTCGTATGGAGCTGTCCAATGCTGATGACAAGCTGTCTACATTGGTGGGAACTGTCTTATGGAGCTGTCCAGTGCTGATGAGAAGCTGTCTACATTAGTGGGAACTGTCTTATGGAGCTGTCCAGTGCTGATGAGAAGCTGTCTACCTTGGTGGGAACTGTCTTATGGAGCTGTCCAGTGCTGATGGGAAGCTGTCTACCTTGGTGGGAACTGTCTTATGGAGCTGTCCAGTGCTGATGGAAGCTGTCTACCTTGGTGGGAACTGTCTTATGGAGCTGTCCAGTGCTGATGGGAAGCTGTCTACCTTGGTGGGAACTGTCTTATGGAGCTGTTCAATGCTGATGAGAAGCTTCTACCTTGGTGGGAACTATCTTATGGAGCTGTCCAGTGCTGATGAGAAGCTGTCTACATTGGTAGGAACTGTCTTATGGAGCTGTCCAGTGCTGATGAGACACTGTCTACCTTGGTGGTAACTGTCTTATGAGCTGTCCAGTGCTGATGAGAAGCTGTCTACATTGGTTGGAACTGTCTTATGGGGCTGTCTAGTGCTGATGAGAAGCTGTCCACATTGGTGGGAACTGTCTTATGGAGCTGTCCAGTGCTGATGAGAAGCTGTCTACGTTGGTGGGAACTGTCTTATGGAGCTGTCCAGTTCTGATGAGAAGCTGTCTACCTTGGTGGGAACTGTCGTATGGAGCTGTCCAGTGCTGATGACAAGCTGTCTACCTTGGTGGGAACTGTCTTATGGAGCTGTCCAGTGCTGATGAGAAGCTGTCTACATTGGTCGGAACTGTCTTATGGGGCTGTCTAGTGCTTATGAGAAGCTGTCCACATTGGTGGGAACTGTCTTATGGAGCTGTCCAGTGCTGATGAGAAGCTGTCTACATTGGTGGGAACTGTCTTATGGAGCTGTCCAGTGCTGATGAGAAGCTGTCTACATTGGTGGGAACTGTCTTATGGAGCTGTCCAGTGCTGATGAGAAGCTGTCTACATTGGTGGGAACTGTCTTATGGAGCTGTCCAGTGCTGATGCGAAGCTGTCTACATTGGTGGGAACAGCCTTATGGAGCTGTCTAGTGCCGATGAGAAGCTGTCTACATTGGTGGGATCTGCCTTATGGAGCTGTCCAGTGCTGATGAGAAGCTGTCTACATTGGTGGGATCTGCCGTATGGAGCTGTCCAGTGCTGATTAGAAGCTGTCTACATTGGTAGGATCTGCCATATGGAGCTGTCCAGTGCTGATGAGAAGCTGTCTACATTGGTAGGAACTGCTGTATTGAGCTGTCCAGTGCTGATGAGAAGCTATCTACATTGGTGGGAAATGGCTTAAAGAGCTGTCCAGTGCTGAACTCTTCTATGCCGATATTCACTGCAGAGCCCTTTTCACCCAACTGTCCAATGATCTCCATAGAGAGATAGCAGCCTGATGCTGAAAACGATTTTTTGAGCTGTTGGATCCTGAAAATCTCTATAGAGAGGTTATAAAAGCTAAACCTGGAGTTTTCCTATGCCGACACCCCTATATCAGTCAAATATCGTTTTGGATTTTCATTAACAAGCTATTCTCTGCTGAAGAGTTGTCTGGAGCTATTTCTACAGTACCTGTATAACTTATCCTAAGTCATATGTCAAGGCTCATTAAATGGTTGAAATAGACTTTTAGCATTGCTACTTCCAATAGATGGTACTAGAGTTCAAGTTCTTGTCTTCTCTGAAGAAGCAATTTGCATCTTTAATTTCCCAGAGGAACATTGCATGGTTTATAAGTCTCCTTACACTGACATGCAAGGCCTGGTATGTCACTCACCACAAGGAGAAAAGTTACCTCTTAGATGCCAGTAAGAAGCCTCTCATACAGCCAAATCAGATTTCATGCTTTGCACTGAGGAGGGGAAACACTCTGGAGCATCGTGTCTGCCAATCAAAATTCTCGTTTGGCTTTAATCATGTCATGTGGCAAGGCTCATGAAAGGGTAGATATAGACATTTAGGATTGCTGCTTCCAATAGGTGGCCTCCTCCTTCTGAAGAGGCAATTAGCATGTCCAGTGCTGAAACGAGCATTAGACATTTGTTCGGAACTGACCAGTGTTTAACCTCCTTACTGATCTGTTAAAGTGTCCAGTTGTTAATCCAGACAAAAAAGCATTCAACGATCCTAAATCTGTACTGACACCTATTTCCATCAGGCAGTTGCTTGCCCGGACACGATACCGTACTGCTACTCAGTTCAGATCAGACATTATGGGTGTTCTCCAGTGCTTAGTCGTCAATTTTACAGTTAAAAGACAATATAAAGCTAACTGGTTTTTTTTATAAATACCTACCAGCAGAATGGAAATTGCTCCTAGTTCACACACAGTAAAATGATACCCTGCAATATATAACTGTCTGTAAGTCTGCAAATGAGTGACAATGTCATATAGCGAAAAGGAAGAAACTATCTTCTGTGTAGATGGCAAATTTCTTGAAGTGTAAAATTGCACATGCATAGCAAACATGGTTTTTAATGATACGCTTTAATGCTTGCAAAGGTTAGCAGAACAACCCCCATGAACGCACAGTGTATGCTGATTATGAACTGTAGCATGTGCATTAGTTGTCTATGTGATGTTAGCTGGAAGCTGTGATGTATTTTTTATTTTAGCAGTAGGGGGCACATGCTGAATGTTAATAGATGATGTATGATATCGGTGCACGGGAAACATTGAAATGCATCACAAAAGTGATTGTCTCTGCCTTCACAGTCTGGTTATCCTTATCCATACATTGTTAAAGTTCATAAAAGCATGATGGGAATTATACCAAAGAAAACAAATTAATCTCTTTCTTTCTTTTTGTTTCTTTCCTTCTTTCTTTCTTTCTTTCTCTCTACTTTCGTTCTCTCTCTCTTCTTTCTTTTTTCTCTATACTTTCTTTTTTCTCTATTCTTTCTTGTGTTCTCTCCTTTTCTTCCTTCTCTTTCTTTTCTTTCTTCTTTCTTTCTTTCTTTCTTTCTTTCTTTCTTTCTTCTTCTCTCTCTCTTCTTTCTTTCCTTTTACTCTATTCTTTCTTTCTGGTATTTTTCTTTCTTTCCTTCCTTCCTTCTTTGTATTCCAGCCTTGAGGCCAGTCTGATGCCTGTTATTGGCCCCACGCAGTGGTGCAGTTGTCATGCAGGAGAAGTAAAGACAGATGAAAATATTATTTTATTATTTTTTTAACCCCATTCCTTGCACTTTAATCCCTTAGTGACAGAGCCAATTTGCAGCTTAATGACCAGGCCAATTTTTACAATTCTGACCATATAACTCTGGAATGCTTTAACGGATCCCACTTATTCTGAGAACCCCCACAAGTGACACCATTTTGGAAACTAGACCCCTTAAGGAACTTATCAAGATGTGTGGTGAGCACTTTGAACCCCCAAGTGCTTCACAGAAGTTTATGACGCAGAGCCGTGAAAATAAAAAAATCATTTCTTTTCCATAAAAATTATTTTTCACCCCCAAATTTTTACTTTCACAAGGGTAACAGGAAAAATTAGACCTCAAAAGTTGTTGTCCAGTTTGTCCAGAGTATAATGGTACCCCATATGTGGGGGTGGAACCACTCTTTGGGCACATGTAGGTGCTCGGAAGGGAAGTAGTGACGTTTTGAAATGCAGACTTTGATGGAATGGTCTGCGGGCGTTATGTTGCGTTTGTTTGTTTGTTGTGCCTAAACAGTAGAAACCCCCACAAGTGACCCCATTTTGGAAACTAGACCCCCCAAGGAGCTTATCTAGTTGCGTGGTGAGCACTTTGAACCCCCAAGTGCTTCACAGAAGTTTATAACGCAGAGCCATGAAAATAAAAATCTTTTTTTTTTTCCAAAAAATAATCTTTTCACCCCCAAATTTTTACATTTTCAAGGGTACCAGGAGAAATTGGACCTTAAAAGTTGTTGATAAATTTTTCCTGAGCACGCTGATACCCCATATGTTGGGAGAACCACTGTTTGTGTGCATGGCAGAGCTCGGAAAGGAAGGAGCACCCTTTTGAAAGATTATTATTGAAATGCATACTTTGATTTAAGGGTCTGCGGGCATCATGTTGCATTTGCAGAGCCACAGATGAGCCTAAACAGTAGAAACCCCCCACAAGTGACCCCATTTTGGAAACTAGACACCCCAAGGGGCTTATCTAGTTGTGTGGTGAGCACTTTGAACCCCCAAGTGCTTCACAGAAGTTTACAATGCGGAGCCGTGAAATAAAAAATATTTTTTTTTTCCACAAAAATCTTTTTTTTACACAAACATGATGTTTTTTTATTTTCCCAAGGGTTTCAGGAGAAACTAAACCTCCAAAGTTGTTGAGCAATTTGTCCTGAGTATGCTGATGCCCCATAAATGGGAGTATACCACTATTTGGGCACACGGCAGAGCTGAGAAGGGAGGAAGCACCATTTGACTTTTTGAAAGCAAAATTGGCTGGAATCAATGGTGGCGCCATGTCACATTTGGAGACCCCCCCTGATGTACCTAAACAGTGGAAACCCCCCAATTCTAACTCAAACACTAACCCCAACACAACCCTAACCCTAATCCCAACCCTAACCCTAATCACAACCCTAACCCCAAAACACCCCTAACCCTAATCCCAACCCTAACCCAAACCCTAACCCTAAAGCTTTAGCCCAACTCCCTTTAGCCTAACCGTGACCCTAAAGCTTTAGCCCAACTCACTTTAGCCTAACCCTAACCCTAAAACTTTAGCCCAACTCACTTTAGCCTAACTCTAACCCTAATGGGAAAATGGAAATTAATATATTTTCTTTATTTTATTATTTTTCCCTAACTAGGGGGGTGATAAAGAGGGGGTTTATCTACTATTTTTTTTATTTTGATCACAGTGATAGTGTTTATCACAGTGACCAAAATAAACCAATTGGAAAAATCTTCCTATTGTTGCTGGGTGCCGGCCGGCAGATCTCGGCGGGCGCACTGCGCATGCGCCCGCCCTTTCCTCCCGGAAGAAGTATGCAGCTGGCCCGGGAACTGCATGGGGGCATGGTGGGACTCTGGAGGCACCCGGATGGTGATCAGTGGACCAGGGGACCATATTTCTCTCTTCTCTGATGTACGATCACATTAGAGGAGAGAGAAATTAAATGGCACATCAGACTTTAAATGTCTGTTTGTTGTTATTGACCTTGAGTAACTTTTTTTCAATAAAATGCTCACTTATTTTACATCATGTTGAGTCCATTTTTCATTCCATCCAGACATCCTCAACCAGTGGCGCCCAAGGCTCAGGGTCATTTTTGTGGAAAAAATATGATTTTTTATTTTCACGACTCTACGTTATAAACTGTGAAGCACTTGGGGGTTCAAAGTGCTCACCACACATCTAGATAAGTTCCTTGGGGAGTCAAGTTTCCAAAATAGTGTCATTTGTGGGGGGCTTCCACTGTTTAGGCACTTCAAACGTGACATGGCATCTGATCTTAATTCCAGCCAATTTTGCGTTGAAAAAGTCAAACTGCCCTCCTTTCCTTCCGAGCTCTGCAATGTGCTCAGACAGTGGTTTACCCACACATATGGGATATCAGCGTACTCAGGACAAATTGCACAACTACTTTTGGGGTCTAATTTCTCCTGCTACCCTTGGTAAAGTAAAAAAATTGAATCTGAAGTAAATTTTTTGTGAAAAAAAGTTAAATGTTAATTTTTTTAAACATTCCAAAAATTCCTGCAAAGCACCTGAAGGGTTAATAAACTTCTTAAATAGGGTTTTGATCACCTAGAGGGGTGCAGTTTTTAGAATGGTGTCACTTTTGGTTATTTTCTATCATATACACCCCTCAAAGTGACTTCAAATGTGATGTGCTCCCCAAAAAACATGGTGCTGTAAAAATGAGAAATCGCTGTTCAATGTTTAATCCTTATAACTTCCTAACTAAAAAAAAATTTTGTTTCCAAAATTGTGCTGTTGTAAAGTAGGCATGTGGGAAATGTTACTTATTAAGTATTTTGTGTGACATATCTCTGTTATTTAAGGGCATGAAAATTCAAAGTTGGAAAATTGCTAAATTTTCAACATTTTTGCCAAATTTCCATTTTTTCACAAATAAACGCAAATCATATCAAAGAAATTTTACCACTTTCATGAAGTACAAAATGTCATGTGTGGCGCCCTGAGGGTCCAGTCGCCACAGAGATGTTGCATCGCACACAGCTGTGTGACACCTGACTCTCAGGTAAGGAGGAAGCACCCCATTGACTCCAACCACTGCATCCAACATACACCATGCTGGCTGAGCTTAGACGGACCCTACGGAAGGATGGTCTGACTCAGGCTGGTTAGAACAGGTTGTAGCTAGTTGGGTGGGAGGGGCTTAGGCATCATTAGGCTGCGTGTGAGATTAGAGTTTCCAGTTTGAGACAGGCAGTCAGTGTGTGGGTACTGGACTGTCCTGCTGCTCCTCTGAGTCCACCTCAGGGAGCCTAACTGAGAGAGCGAAAGGGTCCAGGGCGAGACAGCAACTGAGGCTGTGCCCCATCCTGAAGAAAGGAGGACAAGGCGAACATTGGGGAACGTCCCTAGACTACTGGGAAAGTTCAGCTCCACTAGTAACACCGAGAACAGTGGGTCTCTTCAAGGGGCCACTAGCCACCATAATCTCACCGGGAGGAAGCTTAGGGGTCAAGTACGTCCAGGACCTCCGTACCGAGTGGCCAGTTGAACCACAGGTCTGGCCTGGTAACTGAACGGACCCAATACTCCCTCGTCCGAGGGCTCTGTGGTGGCGGGGTGCATGGAAGTTAGGAGTGTAGCACCTAGAGAAGAAGCCGGAAAGGAACATATTAAAAGGGAGTCTTTGGAACTGCGACTAACTTACCTGAGGGTTGCTGGACCATTCTCTTGGAGGACACAGCGCCCGGCTGGCATCTGTAAGGAACCAACAGACTGTGAGTAAAAACCCTGAAACTGCAACAAAACTGTTTCCTGATTATTCCAGCGCACACTGCCCTCTGCTACATCCCTCTGCACCATTACTACACCTTTCATCTACCTGACCTGGAAGGACTCCGTCTCACCTGTGGGAGACTTAGCAACTAGCTGCACAACACCATCCCTTCCAGAGGACCTGCACAGCAGCGCTGGTCACCCTGACCAGGTACTACAGGTGGCGTCACGACAAACTACACGAACACTAATCCCCTGTAAATATTCCCCCATTTATGATGAGCGCCCAGGGCCATGGACCGAGCTGTGGCTGCCCGTAATATCCCCCATAGAAGTCGACGGGCTCGGTGCCGAGTACTCCACGGCCCTGGCGGATGGCTCACATGCGAGAACAAAACCAGATTCACCAGAATCCATTGAAGCGTCCCAGAGTTATTACCTCATAAATGGACAGTGGTCGGAATTGTAAAAATTGACCCGGTCATTAATGTGAAAACCAAATTTGGGGGTAAAGGGGTTACCCTAAAGAACACAATGGATGTTCAAAACGCGTAGCTGTGTCTGCACTCTTGATGGAATCTATTTATATTTTTTAATCCAATAAATTTTTGCAAGCTTGGAAGCTGGATCATCTTCTTTTTTGATTTCTACAAGTGGTTCCTTACAGATCTATGCCTCCTGGTACGCCTAGCTGGGGTGAGCTTGTTAATCTTTTTCTTCTCGGTGATTACCCCTGTTACTTTGCAGCACATGAGTCTAAGGTTCAAATCCCACGAAAGACAACATCTGTAAGGAGTTTGTATGTTCTCCCCATGTTTGCGTGGGCTTTCTCTAGGTTCTCTGGTTTTCCCCCCACACTCCAAAGACAGACTGATAGGGAATTTATATTGTGATCTCCACAATGATTATGTAAATTGCTGTGGAATATGATGGAGCTATTTAAGCAAATAAACTAACACAAACAAGAATGCAATGATGTGGAAGTTTATTATAGCCATATTTTAATCACAACAGAATACAGATCAAAAGTTGAGTGTTGGACATTTTTCCATTTCACCTGAAAATTAACTCATTTGGAAACTGATGGCAGCACTGTTCTGTTGTGAGTAGTGTTGAGCGATACTGCTCGATATCTAAAAATATCGGATCGGAATGGTATCGCCGATATCACTAAATATCGGCGATATCCGATTCCGATACCGGAAGTCCCATGTAAGTCTATGGGAACAAAATATCGCAACTAAAAAAAACCTTTATTTCCTTGTAAACACTAAATATACACACATAGAATACATATATATATATATATACATGTCATTGTGACATATATATATATATATATATACATATATGTATAGTTTATACACTTCTACATAGTAAAATATCCTCTGATTCAATTGCCGGGTAAAGCCGGCTTCTGTGAAAAGACAGAAGCACCCGACATGAAATGACACTTGGTGTACATAGGGTTAACCATGTCTTTTCATGTCGTTTGCAATCTGATTTGCACAAACAATTACATCAGTCTATGTGTGCAAAATTTCACACCTGTAGGGGTTAATTAAAGGTGTAAATTCGTTGTAAAAAAAACGGACTTTTTTGCTACGAATTTACACCTTTAATTAACCCCTACAGGTGTGAAATTTTGCACACATAACTGATGTAATTGTTTGTGCAAATCAGATAGCAAAGGACATGAAAAGACATGGTTAACCCTATGTACACCAAGTGTCATTTCATGTCGGGTTCTGCATTTTCACAAAAGCCGTCAATTGAATTAGCGGCTATTATACTATGTAGAAGTGTATGAACTATAAATATAAATATATATATATGTGTCACAAATTCAATGACATGTATATATATATATATATGAGGTGTAAAATTGTTTAAAAAAATGCGTGGGCTCCCGCCCTATTTTCGCAACCAGACAGACAAAGCCAGCGAATGGGGCAGATAATAATAGCCCAGAGAGGGACCATTATTTTTGGCCCCCCTGGCTACTAACATCTGCCCCCAGACACCCCAGAAAAGACAAATCTATAATTAGATTCACCCTTTCTGGCACTTTGCCCGTCTATTCCCATTGCCCTGTAGCGGTGGCGAATGGGTTAATATGGGGTTAAAGCCACATTGTAATTGAAAGGTGACCTTAAGCCAGGTTAATAATTGAGAGCTGTCAATTAGACAACTATCAATTATTAATCCTATTGCATGAAATAAAAATAAAACACACACACTTTAATTAAAAATCATTTTAATGAAATAAAGACACATGTTTTTGACCATCTTTTATTTGACTGCAAAAACCATTTCCTGTAATAAAAATAAAATAAAAAAGCAAAATTATTCTTACCTATCCCATGCACAGTCAGGTCCCACGGTGTAATCCTTCAGAAAGGGTTAATGTTTACTGCAGGGACCGCAGCTAATGCTGCAGCCTCACAGCAAACCCCCAAATGAATGAGTTCCTCTCCTGGCTGACAGGAGAGGAAGTGGAAAGCTTAATTGATTGCTTTCCACTTTCACTTCAGGTCAGCCAGGGACACAATCAGTGACGTCAGAGGGAACTGATTAACAAAAATAGGGGTTCCCTTCGAATAAAAAATGGCGTCGGGTCCCCCCTATTTTTGTTAACAAGCCTGATGAAGCAGACTGCTGAGCAGTGGCGTACCGTGAATGAAGCAGACCAAGCAGCTGCTATGGGGCCCGGACAGGTGAGGGGGCCCTCGACGGTCGGGTAGCTGTGCTGACACAGTACTACCAGGGGGTCGGCGAGGGAGGGGAGCGCAGCTCTTCTATATACTCACCCCTCCTGGTGCGGTCTCTGCAGCCCCTGCTCTTCTCCCACGGTCTCCGACGCCTGTGTTCAGCGGTCAGGTGGTACCGCTCATTACAGTCATGAATACGCACATATTCATGACTTTAATGAGCTGTCCCGCGTGACCGCTGAACACTGGCGGCGGAGACCGTGGGAGAAGAGCAGGGGCTGCACAGACCGCGACGGCAGAAGGGTGAGTATAAGGGATATTTACCTGTCCCGTTCCACCGTTGCTCGCGTCCTCTTGCTGTAATGTTCAGGTCAGAGGGCGCGATGACGTCGTTAGTGCGCGCCGCGCCCTCTGCCTCATCATTTACTGCTGGAGGACCCCGAAGACAGCGGCACTCAGCAGTGGAGAGAGGACAGGTAAATATCTCAGGTGCCGGGGCCCTGAGCGAGCGGTGACATCGGCACCTGGTGTCACCCCCTGCTCAGGACACCGGCACCTGGCCCCCAGCGACGAAAGGTGAGTATGTCTTTTTTTTTTTTTTGGTTGCAGCAGCTGCGGCAGCATAAGGGCCTATACTATGGAGCATCTATGGGGGCACAATCTATGGGGGCATAATACATTTTTTTGTTTAATGTGTCCCCTCACTGTGCTGGCACTTTACATTTACAATGGCTCTGGGTTTTTTTTTTTGGGGGGGGCCCATTCAGACTTTTGCTATGGGCCCCATGATTTCTATGTACGCCCCTGCTGCTGAGGCATGGTATTTAAGGCTGTTAAGGAGCCAAGATCCATGGACCTTGCCAGCAGCGTCGGACTGGAGTACCTTGGGCCCACCAGAGAAAAAATATTCTTGGGGCCCACCATCATACTTCCCAACCTTTGAAGAAGGGAAAGAGGGACAAAGGCTGTGGCACGCTGTGCCTGCTGCAGCAAATTTTAGGCCATGCCACGTTGCACCACAGACTGTCCAGGAGTTAGTGGATGCTTTAGTCCAGGTGTGGGAGGAGATCCCTCAGGAGACCATCCGTCGCGCTCATCAGGAGCATGCCCAGAAGTTGTAGGGAGGTCATACAGCATACCTCCCAAATTTTGAAGACAGGAAAGAGGGTCAAAGGCTGTGGCGCGCTATGCGCGCCGCTGCAAATTTTAAGCCGCGCCCCGACCACACCCATTTCACAGCTAATCACACCCATATCCTCGCCCCAACCGTACCCATGCCGATACAGCTGACCCTCCGATGACGGTTGGGGGGCTCACTGCTGGCACCGGGCCCTCCCAACGCCTGTTCAGGCCCCATAGCTTCTGGGCGGCAGAGCAGGAAGATCGATTCTCCCTGCTCTGCCGCAGAATGTAACTGTATTGGCGTGCTGTGCACGCCGATACAGTTACTGTAGCGTGGCTCCGGGTGGGCCCCCTCAGAGCGCGGGGCCCGGGGCCACTGCCCCCTCTGCCCCGCGACCTATCCTTTCAAATCAGGGCCCACCACGCAGGAGCTGGGGCCCACCGGAGGTTTCTCCGGTGTCCCGGTGGCTCAGTCCGACCCTGCTTGCCAGCCTGATAATACCAGGCCACAGCAGTCTGCTTATCTTTTCTGGTTAACAAAAATAGGGGATCCCCTCGAAAAAAATTGGCGTGGGGTCCCCCCTATTTTTGTTAACCAGCCAGATGAAGCAGACCGCTGAGGCCTGGATTTTCAGGCTGTTAAGGAGCCAAGATCCATGGACCTTGCCAGCCTGATAATACCAGGCCACAGCAGTCTGCATATCTTGGCTGATTAACAAAAATAGGGGATCCCCTCGAAAAAAATTGGCGTGGGGTCCCCCCTATTTTTGTTAACCAGCCAGATGAAGCAGACCGCTGAGGCCTGGATTTTCAGGCTGTTAAGGAGCCAAGATCCATGGACCTTGCCAGCCTGATAATACCAGGCCACAGCAGTCTGCATATCTTGGCTGATTAACAAAAATAGGGGATCCCCTCGAAAAAAATTGCCGTGTGGTCCCCCTTATTTTTGTTAACCAGCCAGATGAAGCAGAGCGCTGAGGCCTGGTTTTTCAGGCTGGTAAGGATCCAATATCCATGGACCTTGCAAGCCTGATAATACCAGGCCACAGCAGTCTGCTTAGCTTGGCTGGTTAACAAAAATAGGGGATCCCCTCGAAAAAAAAAAACGGCGTAGGGGTCCCCCTATTTTTGTTAACCAGCCAAGTAAAATGCAGACTGCTGCGGCCTGGTATTAAAAGACTGTCAAGGCCCATGGATTTTGGCCCTCAACAGCCTGATAATACCAGGCTACAGCAGCCCCACATTTGGCGCATCAAAAGATGTGCCAATTGTGGCACTTTACCCGGCTCTTCCCACTGCCCTGTAGCGGTGGCAAGTGGGGTAATAAGGGGTTAATGTCACCGTTGATTGCACGTTGACAATAAGCCCGGTTAATAATGGAGAGGTGTCAATAAGACACCGATCCATTATTAATCCCAAAGTTTTTAAATGTATAAAAAAAAGACACAGCAAGAAAAAAGTATTTTAATGAAATAAAAGAGACAACACAGTTTTCATTTCTTTTATTATACTCTCATTCCTGCGACGCCATCGATCTCCTATAAAAAAAGAAAAAAAAAAACCAACAGTATACCACCTGTCCGACGCAGTCCATAGTAACGATGTCCCACGACGATCCAGCTCTGCTACATCGCAATGACAGGCAGAGCCTGTCATCTCGACGCAGCACAGCTGATTACCTGCTTCCCCGGCGGTGACGTCATCGGACTGACTGCTTTACGGCCGGGATTACCCAGCAGTCACTGCAGTTATCGCGAGAAACTGTATGTGACCGCCGGGAAAGATGATGGCGGCCATGAAGCAGTCAGCCCGTGACCGCCGGAGATCTTCTGCCAGGTAAGTGCCGCTGACTCCTGACAGACCCGACCGACGGACACTGACAGTGACAGTGACAAATCCGATTCCGGTATCCGATAAGACGAAAATATCGGAACTAATTATCGAAAGGCCGATAGAGCTAATATCGGCCGATACCCGATACTTGCGGTATCGTATCGCTCAACACTAGTTGTGAGTAATAAATGGCAACAAGAGATTTCCAAATAATTTCATTCTTGTTTTCTTTTCATTTTACAATAGGTCCCAACTTTTTTGGAATTGAGGTTGTAAAAGTAGAAAGTGAAAGGGGTTAGTATAAAAAGGAAACCAAAGAAAAGGAAAAAAGATTAAAGGGACGGCTCATGACATCATGTCTTGATCTTATGTGTAGTTAAAATGACCAATAGCTAGTGGGGTTCCATTCTTGTTTTACTATGGGGCCCAATCATTCATCTATTTTATCTAATGTCAATCAACCTTTACCAATCTACCCTAGAGATGTAACTGAGTGATGCCTATATGATGATTACAGAATGCTACAACAAACGTTCATTGGGTTACAATACAATGTAAAGGAGAATAGATCCACTTCACAAATTGCAGAAATTGGCATGTCACACTATGCTACTAACAACATGGCAGTGGATTTCCTTGCAGCAACTACATATGTAACCTATCACTATGTAAGAGATCAGACAAAACCTAAGATAGATAATAATAATTTTATTTCTATAGCACCAAAATATTCTGCAGCACTTTATGTTTTAGAAGGGATCTTGTACAGACAATAGACATTACAGAATAACAATAATCACATAAATCAACAGATACCAAGAGGAGTGAGGGTCCTGCTTGCAAGCTTACAATCTATGAGGACATTGAAACAAAATGAATATATACCTTGCTAAAAGTGAAAGGCAATAGCGAATATAAATAACATAGGATGCTTAGTAAACATTGTTTTTGACCGAAAGAAGTGTTAAGCCAATCCAACCAACGCCAAGGTGTACCCTGTCAGGACGGTCCTAACCTCTAGTGTTAAAACCTTACTACGTGGCAAAAATTACCTTCATGTGATAAGCGCCAAACAGGACTGGGGCCAAAATGAGGACACGCAGTAATGGGAAGGTATATAAATTTAATGCCCAATTCAAAAAATGGAGTGCAAAAACCTAAAGCAAAACTGAAGGATATGAACTGGAGCTTAAGTTGTATACGTACAATGTGTAGGAGCATGTTCACACTGGCCATTAAACAGACAAAACTTGAAATTGAAACAAAATGAACATATGCCCTGCTATAAGTAAGTAAAAAGATATAGGACATATAAATAACATAGGTACTTAGTAAGCACTGTTTTCGATAAAAAAGGATAAAAGTTATCCCACCAGAGCCAAAGTGTACCCAGTCAAGGCAATTCTAACAAGACTATAGGGTGATATCCTATTAAGGAGACAATACAGATCAAGATAATGTTCTCACCTAACGGAGTTGTGTATGGCACAACTCCTGTAAAAGCTTAATATCAGCTTCTACTGCCCTGTGATTTGGGAGATAAGGTTCTCCAGTGCCTTTGACTACTTGGGATAGTAACACAATGTTGGGCTGCACTGTCAAAATAATTTTTTTATGCTACCATGCGTTTCGACACCGGACTGGCGTCTTTTCCAAGTGTAAAAAACAACAGTACCAGGTACAGTTGCTTTTTATGTTTGAAAAAGACGCCGGTCGAGCATCGAAACGCGTAGTGGAATAAAAATGTTTCATCTACAAAAGGATTTTTATTTTGGAAGCCTAGCCCATCATCATGTTATCGTCCCATCTAGTCAACCCTAGCTTCATAGCTTCATTCTGACCTCTATTTTGAGCTTGTGTCCTCCCAACTTAGTCCACAACCCATTGACATTATCAATAACTAATTCTGGCCGTACATGTAGAGCCTCATTGCCAGATACCTATAATTATTTTTGTAGGTGACCACAGTGGTTGGATGTTTTTAAAGACTTCACTGTGTTCATCAAGACAGAAAGAGATGGTATTGTTTTGAGCAGATGAGGGTATCGGATAAAAATGTGTACATTCATGTAAAATACAGTTCTATTGCGTATCTGTTGCAAGTCATATGTTTCTAATCCCAAGCAGTTGTGAACAATTTTGACTGAGAAGGGCACAGAAATGATCTTTGTTAGTCATTGTCACTTTATAGTTTTTCTATTACATTTTTTTTTCAAACTCTACATACTGATTGTCACTTTTAAATTAGGCTTTCGGCAAAGGATTGCAAACATTCTCTAAAAATGTATTGAAAGCTGCGATCTGTTGCAGAGAAGTTAATTTGAAAATGACAACCAATACAGCATTGGGGCCTGATATCATTTGTTAGGAAAAGGTAACTGGCACAATGGAGTAGGGCTATGCTATTCACCCCTTCACGCTCCATGACATGTTACTACATCACGGAGGGTGTCAGGAATTTGGAGCAGTCTCAGAAGCAGAGCCCGCGCCACAGAGGATAAATGCCAGCTATATCTCATAGCCAGTATATGCCTCTAAGGCCACGTTCACACATTCAATACTTGATCGGTATTTTACATCAGTATTTGTAAGACAAAATTAGGAGTGGAACAATCAGAGGAAAAGCATAATGGAAACATGTCACCACACTTCTGCATTTTCACCGTCTCCTGGTTTTGGCTTACAAATACTGAGGTAAAATACTGTCTAAATAATGAATGTGTGAACGTGGCCTTACAGCAATGATCAGTGGCACACTGTTATAGTTGAGCAGATCTGACAAAATTTAGAATTCGACGAATCACACAGATTTTACTGTGAAATTTGATTTGCAGTTAAGTTATTCTCCATGAATTGAATGTTCACTTTAAGACTCTGTGGTCTCTCCAGACCCCAGAGCATAAATAACATATCTTGTAAAACATTAAAAAATCCTTATACTCATCCCACTGCTCACCTGTCTTGGCATCCCCGTTGCCTCCGGTGCCAGCTACACACCGTCTGTTCTTCAGTGCTTCTTCTTTCTGCAGTCACTCACCGGTGCATTCACTCTAGGACAGGACTACCAGCTGTGACCAAGTCGGGAACATGGTGCCATCACAATGTGCCCTGCTGCAATATTAGAAAGTAATTTTAGCACCTAAAGCCTGGTTGTAGCTGGAAGTCCTGTTCTAGTGTAATGACACCAGTGGGTTACTGCAGATAGAAGAGGCACTGAGGACTGAACACCAGAGGCAACAGGGATGTCGAGACAGTTGAGCAGAGATGAGTATTTGTCAGGGTTTTTTTTTACTTTTTTGCCGGACTTCTATAATTCTGCAAAATGGTGGCCACAACTGGTCTCTATTCACCAGCTATCGCATGGTGAACTGTAAGAAAAAAAAAAGCATGTATTAATTCTATAAATCCTGGGTTCTGCTAGATTGTAGTCAAAGAAAAATTGACACACTGTATGAGATTTGCAGGGGTGCTGTGACGGTGTTGATCCTTGACAAGTACCTTGCTTTAAACAAATCTGTAAAGAATCAAGTTATTTCAAAGTAGGCCGTTGTCTGTATATTCAGTCAATGCATATTAAAAGGTGTCATATCACGAGATGCTCCATCTCATTTCCTGACCTCCTCTAAAAAAAATTGAAGATTCATTTGAGAGATTAGAAAATGGGTATTGTATCATTCTCAGCATCTGTTAGTGAAATCTGTCATTCTTGCAATACAAGTGCATCCTCTGTATAGACACATCTTGTTTATTGCTGCTTGCCTTGAGAGTATCAATCTTATCCTTCAAAAGCTGACCATGCTTGCCTGACTTGAATGCTTGACAACTACCTGATGCCGGTCATTCCACTGTTTCTGAGCAGACCTATTTTAGTATTAAGTATTTGTAAAACTTGTTGAATTTCCTGAGAACTGTGTTGTGTTTCTCAACTCCAGTCCTCAAGCTCCCCCAACAGGTCATGTTTTTGGAATCTTCTTGGCATTGCACAAATAATGGAATAATCATCAGTGTACCTGGCACAGATTTCTGATGGAGGCACCAAAAGACTGGAATGAAGAAAAAATGGCCTGTATATTGATAATTTTTTGAGAGACACGAAACCAGAAATTATCATGTACAAATGTAGCATTTTTGTTTGTACGTACCATACAATGCAATAACGATGCAAAGTCAAATAATGATATCTTGAAACTTAGGAGATGAGTCCATTAGTTAAAGGTCTATTGAAATTGGCTTAAATTTACCAAAAATTTCAGATTATTCTCAATCCATTTTTTTGTGACTCGTCAGCCAAACGCCATTTTGATGAGTTATAGAGGGCCAGGAGAAAGATGGAAAAAAATAGTCACCTCTCCAATCACCTGTCCTGCCGACCACAGTCCTGCATCCATTCCTGTATTCAACTCCCTATGGCCTCTTCTTTCTGTTTGCAATGCATCATGCAACATACTTCGCTATAGCTGAGTAAGCCTTGAGATGTTATACTTTGACATTAGATGTCTACTTGGCTTTTGAAACCATGGTGCAGAGTGAAGAAGCCGGAAGAGGCAGAGAGGACATTGCGTTTTGATGCCAAAGAAAATAAGACATAGGAAGGAGCTATGTGGAAAAACAGACGGTGGACTGCAGAATGAGAGTTGAGTGGCATGGTGAGTATATTTTTTTAATGTACATTTATTATACTTTGGGGACTCTAGAGACATCAGAGAATAATAAGAACATTCAATTCACAATGAATAACTTCTATGTGTATTGAATTTTCTGGTCAAATCACTACTAACTAATGGCTATAACTCTATAATTGGACACTTAAAAGGGGTTGTCTGAGACTTTTATAATGATGGGCTATTCTAAGGATAGGACATCAATATCTGATTAGTGGAGCCCCTGCCAATCGGCTGTTCACGATGAACAATGGCCACAGCTGGATACAGCACTTTTACCCCATAGCAATTCGAAACTGGAGCAGATGTCCACTATGCGGCCATGGTCTTTATGCAGTTGATGGAGTTTTGTAGTTCTGCTCCGCAGGTAAGCACATCCGGCCGTCGCTAGCAACAAGAACAGGAAGGTCTGAAATAGTTCAAAAGTTGTGGAAATTAGAACAAAGTGATGTGGAACATTTTTTGCCCCTTGGGATTTTCCAAAACTAACATTTAGTTTTTTTCTTTAAAGACAAACCAATAGATTATGCAAAACCTGTTTTAAAAAGACACACACTCAGTATAATGATAGAATGACATTATCATTACACTGTTATATGGATCTTCTTTCTTCACAGTCACAGCAACATTTTCAGTTTTGATTCTCAAGTCAATAAGTACAATTTTTACATCCTGATCCTGCAAGTATTTATTGAATTTGCAGGATTAAGAGATCACATTTACTGAAGTCAAATGCTTTTACAATCAAAAAATATTTCAACAGGTCAAGTTGCATGCCAACCTAGGACTCCTTCTTTGATACCACCTTCACAATTCTTGTATCCATTGAACTTGTTAATTTTCGGACAATTTCTGCTTGAATTTATTTGCAGGATGTCAGAATAGCCTCCCAAGTTGCTATCTTAATGTGAACTGCCTCCCACCCTCATACTGTAGATCTTTTGCTTAAGGATACTCCAAACGTTCTTAATAGGGTTGATGTCAGGGGAGGTTGGTGGTCTATCCATGAGTTTATCCAATGTTCTGTCCATAGCAGCCAATGACTCAGAGTTATTCATTCCAGATGGAGCATTGTCATGCATGAATATGATTTTGCTTTGGATAGCACAGTGCTTCTTTTTGTACCGTGGAAGAAAGTGGTCCATCTGAAACTCTATATACTTTGTAAGGTTAGTTTCACACCTTCAGGGACCCTAAAGAGACCTACCAGCTTGCTCCCTATGATTCTGGCCCAAAACATGACTCCGACACCTCCTTAGTGACATTGCAGCCTTGTTGGGACATGGTGGCCATCCACTAGTCCATTCATTTGGATTATCCAGGGTTGCATGCTGCTCGTTTGAAGACTTTTAAAATCTGTCCTCATATATGTCTTGGCCCACTGTAACTGTTTCTGTAAGCATTGTTTAGGGGTGGCTGAATAGTATGTTTCTGCACAACTTCAAGCTTCAAATACCTATTTGCTGCTTTTTAATGGTATTTTAGCAGCTGCTCTACTTTTATCTCATTAAGTTGTCTGGCTGAAGCCTTCTTCATTATGCCTTTATCTGCATGAATATGCCTGTGCAGTGCATCCTTTTTCTTTCCTTTTTGCTTGAAGTCTGTGGTATGTGTAATAATGTGGAGCTTTCTTCCTAAGTAGTTCTCATTTAATTCAACTCACCTGGCAAACTAATTATCACAGGTTTTTGAGGTTGATTTTAGTGACGCAAAGAGCCCTGAGACACAATAACATACATGAGTTTATGTGAAAAACAAAAAATTACATCTTTATTAAACTTGAGTCCAATTTACATAATAATTTGGAAAGTGGTGTAATAGCGGCAGCAACAAAACTGAACATTGCATATTAAAGTGAGTCATCTCTGCAACACTATTTTATGGCTGAAACCGGTCTAATGTTCTGTGCTGGTGTATAATCTCCCTGCATAAAGATATGTGCACACGTTAAATGGGTTTTCGCATGAACAAAAGTTCATTTTAACCAATAGTTTTGGGAATAATTGTAATTTCCATAATTGGATGTGTTTAAATAAAATGTTCCTGTGCTGAGATGATCTTATAATGTGCCCCTGCTGTGTACTGTGTAATGGCTGTGTCTGACCGTACAGGAATATGGTCTGATCATACCACAGCTCCTGGGCAGGGGAGGAAGCAAAAGAGGTATACAGACAGGACAGCAGGGGATCACAGCTGATTCTTTCTTTATAAAATATTGTTTAAAAACAGGTAGAGAAATGTTTTACCTCACAAAAACAATCAGCTGTGATCCCCTGCTGTTCCATCTGTATCCTCTCTTTTGCTTCCTCCCTTGCCCAGGAGCTGTGGTGTGATCAGACCATGTTCCTGTATCGTCAGACACAGACATTACACAGTACACAGCAGGGACATATTTATAAGATTATCTCAGCACAGGAACATTTTATTTAAACATTAAATTGTGGAAGTTATTATTATTCCAAAATTTATTGATTAAAATTAACTTTTGTTCGTGCAAAAACCTCTTTAGGTGCTTGGTGCAGAAATTTTTGCCCCTTTACTGCATCTCTTGACAGAAAAAACACAGTGTAAAATATGCACATTTTTGTCACTTTTTTTACAGTCACTTTTGTTGCAGATTTTTAACCACTCATTAGTATGAGGGAAATCTGCAGCAAAAATGCTGAAAGGGTTTATATTCTGCAGATATAAATGGAAAAATGAAGTAAAGTGTGCATGAGACTTCAGGGCACTCAGTCGCTTTGCTGGTACTAGGAAACCCTTTAAGTTTTGTGACAAAACTGCAACAAAAAATGACAGAGCTGTAAATTCTCTGTATATCCATATACATAGCTCTTGCATTAAAGCATAAACAGAAGAAACTTTTCCAACACTGTCCTTCATAGGGAATCTCAGGTGAAATGAATTGTCACGTGTCCAAGGCACCTAAGCTGGAGATATTAATTTCAAATATATGAATAAGATGACATTCTTTTAATTAATGTTGGAAAATGATCATTTTTTTTCCCTATAATCCTAATTTTTAACTTAAATGATATAGCTACATTTTAAGCACAAGTGTTATTATTCATCACAGACACCTTGGCAATTAATATATGTGACATCAAGTTCAATTTTTTTGCTGATAACACTTTTTTTTAATGCCCCTTGTAATGATGAGAATTATTTCAGAGAAATCATCCAGATTACCATAAATGATGAAAATGTGTCATCAGAGAATCTAAATGTACACTGAATTTTAAAGTATGCCATTTATCAAGGTCAATTATGGCACTGACTAAACTGTCTACGGTAGCTTAGTGCCTCATTTTCATAACTAGAGCAGGGTATTCTTTATAGAACACATTTATTTGTGAGCTTTTCATATTGTTTAGGAAAAAAAGTTGTTCATTTTAACCGTTTAGCATGTGGATCGGGCTCAGGAGGTGAACCTGTTGCACATGTGGCAGATGCCGGCTTTGTTATATAGACAGCATCTGCCTCTAAGGCCCCTTTCACATATCAGTTTTTTGTCATCAGTCACACTCCGTCGCTTTTTGAAAAAAACGGATCCGGCGACTGATGCAGCAGGATCTGTTTTTTTCTCATAGACTTATATTGGCAACAGATTGCGATGGATGGCCGTATGTTTCATCCGTCGTTCAACGGATCCATAGGAAACTTTTGGTCTGTCGGTCGGACACAACACACAAAGCAAACAAAGAAACTTTCCCACACCAATCAGTTCATCTCTGATTTAGCATTAGCACCGGTCTCTGTTGTAAACTAGTTAACTTCTTGTGATGGATTGCATGTGGGGGACCTGACTGAACGGCAGAGAGGTATGGATATTGCTGTTTTTTTACTTTATCATTTTTTACAGGCAAACAAGGGATTCAGTTGGATTGGCAGAATAATAAATTTTGTCAAAAACTTAGTGTAATTATTTCGTTAAAAGAATTTTTAATTAATGTGTGTCTTTTTTAACTCTTTACTACTGTAGGATTAATAATGGATTGATGTCTTATAGACACCTTTCCATTATTAACCCGGATTACTGTCACCTTTCAATACCAAGGTGACATTAACCCCTTATTAACCCATGAGCCACCACTAAAGGCAATGGGAATAGAGAGGCTAAGTGCCAGAAAAGGCGCATCATATAGATGTGCCTTTTCTGGGGTGGCTGGGGCCAGATGTTTGATGCCCAAAAACAATGGTCCCTCTCTAGGCTATGAATATCTGTCCTCAGTCACTGGCTTTCCATCTCTGGCGGAGAAAATTGCGCAGGAGCCCACGCAATTTTTTTCCACCATTATAGAATTAAATTTAACCCCTAGAGTTCCCAGTTTTTCCTAACACAAACTACTAAATTGATTAAACACTGACATATATACATTGTTTTGCTTTGACATGGTTTACTATATGTAAACCATGTGTCATATCATGTCGAGTTCAGAAATGATTTTACTGAAGCGGTCAATTGATTTAGCGGCTAGTATGCTATGTAGAACTCTATGAAATATTAATATATATATATATATGTGTCTCAATGACATGTGTATATATATATGTATATTCTATGTGTATATATCTATTCTTTATTAAACATATCAGTATGATTTTACTGTACAGCGCACTGAATTGCTGGCTTTTAAAAAACGGATCCGTCGAAAACTGGAAGAAATGAATGAAAAAACTGATGAGACAGATCTGTTTTTTTGACAGATCCGACATCGGATCCGTCGAAAAAACGGATCAGTCTCATCAGTTTTTCACAATGTGCGACAAATCCGTCGAGACAATATTACTGGTATGGGCCCAGGATGGGGGACATTATGCTAGTGTTTGGGACATAAATAACTGAAAGTGGCCTAAGATGGAGTGAATTATACCAGGATGAGGGATGTTAGGTGGCGGGATTCTCCCGCTGCACGGGATAGATCCCAAGCCTTGTCTGCCTCTGCGGTCTCCCATTCGGGCTCAGCAGCTGCGGGTGTTACTCAGCATAGACGTCAGGTACCTCTCCTGTGGCTCCTTCTCACGTAACTCCACAGCTCCAGCCTTGACGCCTTTCCATCACTAGAAATAGCACAGAAAAATATTTAGACTTGAGAGTCCTCAGTGGTTGATACCTTTTAATGGCTAACTGAAAAGATGGTAACAAATTGCAAGCTTTCGAGACTACTCAGGTCTCTTCGAGTAGTCTCGAAAGCTTGCAATTTGTTACCATCTTTTCAGTTAGCCATTAAAAGGTATCAACCACTGAGGACTCTCAAGTCTAAATATTTTTCTATCTACTGGCTAACACGGTACGAAGATACACATCTTTCCTATATAGAAATAGCACAGTCATTCTCAGCTTGCTGGAAGAAAGACTTTCAAATGACCTGATGACTCTCAATTAATTTTACAAAACTTACTGACCAAGTACAAGTTATAGCTTGTCCTTCACATGAACCCTCCCTTAACCTAGTGATGGACAATGCAAACATTATATGCTGTCTACTAGATATAATTGAGCTCCTTCACATGAACTGATGATGCTCACCCAGCTGAAATGTTCAGTTAAGCAGGGGAGTTTCTCATGTCAATACCAGACACTGCCGCTGGCACTCGGACAGGAGCGTGCAGCTGCATGTATTTCTATGCAGCTGCACACTCCGGTCCAGAGTGCCGGCGGCAGTGCCGGATATTGACATGTGAGAATCGCCAGGTTACTGCACTGTTATACACGTTGCAAGCCAATCAGAGGCTGCTGGCATTTGTGTGCAAGTCATTGGTGGTGCATGAAAGAGACATCATATGCTGTGGTCCACCATTCGGGCTCGGCTGCTGCTCAGCATAGATGTCGGTCCCAGCATCTTGCTCAGGCTTGTGGTATATGGTTGGTTACTGCTGGCTCTCCAGCCAAGTCCTTAGTAACCAGTGATATACAGGTGCAGTCTGGCACTCTGGAGTCTAAGTCCGAGATCACCTTACTGAGCATGTCCGTGATGTGGCGTCTTCCTATTGGTGGTCGGACATTATCTGCTCTGGTGATGTGGCAGCACAAGATTGACCTGCGGGCGATGTCTCAGTCGACTGGGCATGAACGTTTGGGGTGGAGCCTAATGTATAAAAGGCTTCCAGAGGCCCACGTGAGCACGCTAGTATCACTTATGAGTGGTTGTGCGAGTAGATACTCTATCACGTTTCAATGTGCCGCTCTTGTCTCTGAGAGTACTTACGTAGGCAGGTAGGGTTTTGACGGCATAACGTTGCTTGGCCTAGTTTCATGTTTGCGGTTAGCACAGTTCAGTTATAGAGTAAGTCCAACCCTCAAGCTAGACCTCACAGTGGAAGCGACAGGGTCATGTGGATCACCTGCCAGGGCAATGGGGTACTCAGTATCGGGCCGGTGTCTTAAAGGGATGTGTCATATCAGCAGTGACCCGGTCCGTGGCCTGGGGATGATAAAGAGTTTGTATTGAAGTGTTTGTGACGCCACCTGTGGTATCTGGTCAGAGGTGACCAGCGGTGCAGTTCAGATCCTCTGGGACAGATGGTGTGATGCAGCAGAGTTGGAACAGCTCTCCACAGGCAGAGCTTGTTGTCCCAGGTGCTGGGAGATGTACCAGTGTGGAGTGGGTGGCGCAGGAAGAATTTGAGGAGACAGTCAGATGCAGTTTCCAAAGCTTTACTCACAGTTCAAGTGCATGCAGTACAGGTGCCCGCTTGGTGCCACATCCTCCAGGTAAGGAGTCCAGCCAACTCCCAGGTAGATGGAGAACACCAGTCCAAAGCTCCCTGTCAGTATGTGCCTTCCCTGGCCATCTCACTGTGCTGATTCCTGCTCCTACTTCCTTACCAGCACCACACAAACTGTGTCCCTGTCCGGTAGCTGCGAATCCTGTCGGACAACGTGACCCAGGCGTTTCCTTGATTCTATATACCTTTCCTTCCCGGAGAAGATGCTTGTGGTTGTTGGCTGTGACCCCTAAAGTTGTCACAGCTGTCGGCTTGCTAGCTGAGTCCTGTTGTATGCTCCACTAGTCTAGGGGCTGAGTCCCTTCTGCTACCTGGATTCTCCCAGCTGACGTCTGTCAGCCTGGAACGAGCCCTACGGGTAGCCTTCTGCTCAGCCGTGCCGCTGAGAAATCCCTTTTCCCTACAGCGAACCTTCTTTTCTGTCTTTCTATCTGTGAGCAGCTTCTCAGGACCTGGAGCCTGCTGCACGTTTCTATCTCTTCCCACCTTCTCCTAGAGGAAGGCTGCCTATACACATCCTTCTTCTTCCCCTACGGGAAGACTCACTCTTACTTCCCTCTAACTCCTGCTCTGACCCACAAGCTCCACCTACCATGTGAGACCCTTTCCTAGCTACAGGCATGTGAGTGGAACTGAGCTAGTGTGTGTGATGGATGCAGTGCTGTCAGAGCCAGGTTTAGTGTCTCCATCTTACCTGAAAGATGGGATACCACATCTCTGGTTGAAATGCAGTACCTCTGTGGCGACTGGACCCTCAGGGGCGCCACACGTTCACCTAGCGTCCCGTGTGTCCTCTTCCTTGACTCAGCTTCTGCGTTATCTCCTGTGTGCGGTTATCACAATCTTCTTGCAAAGCAAGCTCTACCCACATGCTAGTTCCCTGTGATGTTAACCAGGGTTACTTTTCACTATACCCAGGGCTGCCACTAGGAATTTCGGGGCCCCATACTGGCAAAATTTTAGGGGCCCACTTGAGATTCCAAACTGTCCACAGTCCCACCGGTCTCTCTTGGAAAAACTCCACTTCTCACCAATCACACATTAACAGTTCCCATCACCAGATCACACATATAACCATCAGCTCTTGATTTGGCCAAAAGATTTTTTAAACCGCCACCATAACATGGTAGACTCTTTTGGGCAAGCTCTACTCTACTGTAACCTATTAAATATTTGTTAAAATATCCAATACAATTTAGGTATTGTGAGACAGTGAAGGAATATGTGTTGAATGGGGTGTACATTTCACCTAGGTACTGTGCTGTATGGTATAAGGGAAATGTGTGGCTTTGTAAACCTAGTGGTAGAGAAAGGTCACTACACCTTACATTCAGCACACACTTGCAGCTCAGGCCTGAAACCATTCAGCTGTTAATTAGGAGACCAGAAGTAGGTGTCTGCAAACACAGTCAGAGAGCACGCTTAGTCTGGACACAGGAAGGTGTCCCGGCACAAGAAGCAGTCTCCAGGAGTGTGAGCTATCTCAGTCTGGGTGCTCGATGTACCCCAGACACAGGAGTAGTCTCAGTGAGAATCCGTGCGAATAGCGGCTGAATAGGAGGGGAGCTCTCTCAAGTCTGGACGTTGAAGGTGCCTTCAGACACAAGGAGGAGACTCTGTGAACCTCAATGCTGGTAAATGCTGGTAAATGCTGAACATATGTGTTGTTTTGGCCCGGCTGGTAGAGTCGGGACCCGGATAGATAGGGAAATCTATCTAAGTGTAATTAGTGGCTAGACAAGCCTAGGTCTTCTGTTTATGATTTATTTTTATCTGTTTGCTGTGGACTTTAATAAAGCTGGTTGCGGCCAGTTTTCACCAGAACTGCTGTGTGAATGAACTGTTTTCGTGCCACTCTGTCTACCCAGACAGCGATCCCAGAGCTATATCCCCTGGAAATGTTACAATTGGTGGAGAATGCGGGCAGCACAGTGGCTTAGAGACAGCGATAGAGGTGAGGTCTGTTAAAGCAGCAGCAGAGAAAAAAAAAAAAAAAAGTGTGTCAGCAAAAACGTCTGATTGGAGCAGTCTTAAAGAGACAGTAGCCCTAATAGAGTTTGCAAAAGAAAAAAAAAAAAAAGTGTGTCTGCACAGCAAAGCTGAACTTGTTGTGGAAAAGACTGTGGAGTGTGCAGCAGCAAAGAGAAACGTCTATTGGAGCAGTCTTAAAGAGACAGTGGCCCTAATAGAGTTTGCAGAGAAAAAAAAAAAAAAAGTGTCTGCACAGCAGAGCTGAATTTTTCTGTGGAAAAGACTGTGGCGTGTGTATGTCTTGAGTGAAGACTGCCGTTGTTGAGACAGAGAAGTCTGACAGCATGGATGACAGCATGTAGGTGCTGTTTGAACAAATGGCGCAAGTTAATGTGCAACATAAGACTGCCGTGGTTGAGACAGATAAGTCCGGCAGTATGGAGGAGCTCATTGAGTAGCTGGTCCAGGCCCAGCGAAGCATGCAGCAGAGCATGGAGCAGCAGCGCCTGCAGCACCAGCAGCGCATGCAGCAGGCCCAGCAGAAATTCCTGCAGCAGCAGCAGGAGAGTAACAGGTTATTTGTTGAGCGGATGGCAGCACAAAAAAAGGATTTCGGTGCCGTGTCCCGAAGTAATGTTGTGAAGGTACCTGCGTTGTCCGCTGTAAAGAAGGCGGTAAGACGGTCCTTGAAAAAAATGACACCTCGTGATGATGTGGAGGTATATCTCACTAGGTTTGAGAGACTGGCAGAGAAGGAGAATCTGCCCCTATCTGAATGGGCCATGATGGTCGCACCCTATCTGATTGGAGAGCCCCAGGTGGCCTATGCTGACCTGAGCGAGCAGGACAGCCAAGACTATGCCAAGCTGAAAGCGGAGATTCTTACCCGGCTGGGTGTTACGGTGACAGCCCGTGCCAGGGGAGTTCATGACTGGAGATGCAGTTGGGAGTCTGCAGTCAGCAAACCTGATTATGGAGTTGAAAAGGTGATAGTGGACCGCTACACCCAAGCACGTCCTCCTGAGGTACAGCCGTCTGAGAGGTCGTCACTTCAGAGTTCCCGGACGCTGAACTCTCGCGGTAAGAGCGTTCCAGCTGTTGGGGACATGGGGTATGCTGATAAGCGGGTTCAGGCCCGAGGGGACATGTGGGTGGGAGAGTGTGATGGACAGTGTTGGAGATGTTGTGAAATTACAGCCAACTGTCCAATAGAGGGGGAGCCTATGTGTTGTGATGTTGGCAGATCCCTCTCTCCCTGCGCAGAGTCTGTGTGTGTGTCCACCTCAGCCGAAGAGACTGGACCACAGGGGTCCCCGGTGGTTGTAAATGACTGCCCAGCACAGGCCCTCTTGGACTCAGAGAGTCCAGTGACTTCCGTATGTGACAGCCTGATTGATAGGGACTTCATCCCTGATAAGCACCTGAGTATGGTGTGCATCCATGGAGACACCAAAGTCTACCCAGAGACTGCCGTGGACTTGGTCCCCAAACTCGGGGAGGTTACATATGAAGGGGGGGTAGTGAAGAACCTGGTGCAACCCGTCATATTGGGTAATGACTTTCCCCGGTCTAAGGATCTCTGGGGGAAGGGTGATACTGATGAACAGTGTGATGAAGCTCCTATTGAGGGTGCGCAGTCCCGAGGGGCGGAACACAATGCTAGTGGGCCATTAAAATTATGTGATAATGATGATGATCATGATAATGATGATGACCATGATAATGATGCTGATATTGATAATGATAATGATGATCATGATAATGATGATGACCATGATGATGATGCTGATATTGATAATGATGATGATGCTAATCATAATAGTGATGATACTGATGATGATCATGATAAAGATGAAATTCCTTTGCAGGTGATGTTGGGAGACGAGGATGGTGGTTCTCGGGAACCGAGTGTCCCTGACCTGCCTGTGTCCTGTGACAATTTTGAGAGTGAGCAGTGGAGAGACCCCACTCTTAAAACGGCACAGGAAAATGTAATTGTTCTGAATGAGGTTCCCCAAGAGCCTGGCTCTGAGGAGAGGTTTCCTCATGCTGCCATGAACAATAACCTATTGTATAGGGACACTGAAGTCCAGGGAGAGGTCGTGAGTCAGCTCCTAGTACCTGAGCTATATGGAAGTATAGTGCTGGGGTTGTCACATAGTCACATACTTGAGGGACCAGATGGTGAAGTTAATGTTGTGGATGACACGTTAACTAAGGTTCCAGATCAAGATGTAAATGAGAATGAATTGTATAACCCTGACAGTGAGCAGGATGTGAATGAAAATGAATTGTATAACCCTGACAGTGAGCAGGATGTGAATGAAAATGAATTGTATAACCCTGACAGTGAGCAGGATGTGAATGAAAATGAAGTGTATAGCCCTGACAGTGAGCCAGATGTGGCTGAGAAAAAGGGGTCAGACAGGGATAGTGATAGTGAATCATCTGATGACCATAAAGCAACCAGTGCAAATGAGGAAGGCATGGTAGCAGAGGAGGCTGAGAGTCCTGAGAAGAAAGTTGATGCTGACCTTACAGCCAGACAGAAGATGGCATCTGAAGATGTTTTACAGTTGGCCGGTTCCCTGGCGAAGACTAAGGTGAAAGGAGGAGAGCTGAGCTTTAAAGGCAGGACTCTGAAACTGAACACAGCACAAGTGGATGCTGTTGAAGATGAGAAGTTGTCGGTGTGTGGTGTGGATCTGCATCATGCCAAGGACTCTGAAGGTAATGCTGCAGAGGTGGAAAAAGCCATAGAAGTGGTAGACACCAAACCAGATGCCTCATCAGAAGCTGAGGTCTCAAGTGAAGCTGTGAGGAACAAGGCTGGAGATATTGGAGACCATAATGATGTGACTGAAGAAGTAGAATGTAAGACTGACGGTAGGGCTTCTGAGCATGTCCTACCAGAAGAGCCTGAAGAAGGGGCTGAAGACATAAAGGATGTCCAACAGGTACAAGATGAAGTGATTACTTCTCAGAAAAAACTCCAAACTGTGATGAAGGAGCGTGATGAGAGCCATGAGCATCTTCTGGAGAAGCTCAATGAAGTAAAGAAGGTTCAAGGGGAACTGGAGAAAAGTGAAAAACCCCCTATACCTTCTGTGATAGTTGGTGACACATGGTCAGTGCACCAGGGACAGGAGGTACGTGAGTTTCTGAGGAAAAGTCAGCAGAAGTGTCCTGATGTGCCGGGTCATACTTCTCTGGCCAGGCACTATATCGAAACTGAGCCCGGCCCTAAGGTCAAGATGAAACCGTGCAGGATACCCGAGGCCCGCAGAGAGCATAGGCCTGGGAGGGTACAGGGTAGTACGGATGCTTCAGATGAAGAAAAAGCTGATGTTGGCTATGGCTCAGGTGAAGATACGGATGACAGTAGTGAAGATGAAGCTGATGAAGGCCATGACTGGTCCAGAGTTCGCTGTCTCTTTTGGATTGTTGACCAGCCCTCCGGTCTGGATGACCAGCCCTCCGGTCTGGAGAAGAGGGAGGGGATATGTGAGACAGTGAAGGAATATGTGTTGAATGGGGTGTACATTTCACCTAGGTACTGTGCTGTATGGTATAAGGGAAATGTGTGGCTTTGTAAACCTAGTGGTAGAGAAAGGTCACTACACCTTACATTCAGCACACACTTGCAGCTCAGGCCTGAAACCATTCAGCTGTTAATTAGGAGACCAGAAGTAGGTGTCTGCAAACACAGTCAGAGAGCACGCTTAGTCTGGACACAGGAAGGTGTCCCGGCACAAGAAGCAGTCTCCAGGAGTGTGAGCTATCTCAGTCTGGGTGCTCGATGTACCCCAGACACAGGAGTAGTCTCAGTGAGAATCCGTGCGAATAGCGGCTGAATAGGAGGGGAGCTCTCTCAAGTCTGGACGTTGAAGGTGCCTTCAGACACAAGGAGGAGACTCTGTGAACCTCAATGCTGGTAAATGCTGGTAAATGCTGAACATATGTGTTGTTTTGGCCCCGGCTGGTAGAGTCGGGACCCGGATAGATAGGGAAATCTATCTAAGTGTAATTAGTGGCTAGACAAGCCTAGGTCTTCTGTTTATGATTTATTTTTATCTGTTTGCTGTGGACTTTAATAAAGCTGGTTGCGGCCAGTTTTCACCAGAACTGCTGTGTGAATGAACTGTTTTCGTGCCACTCTGTCTACCCAGACAGCGATCCCAGAGCTATATCCCCTGGAAATGTTACAGTATATTTTTATTTATTTTTCAATTTTTAAAATGACCAATAATATCACATACAAGGAACAAATATCGCCACACCATGTACAGACCACATCTTACCACAACAGTGACCAAATAATATCACATACAAGGAACAAATACCACCACACCATGACCAGACAACATATTACCACCACAGTGACCGAAAAATATCACATACAAGGAACAAATACCGCCACACAATGACCAGACCACATATTACCAACACAAAGTAACCAAATAATAGCACATTCAAGGAATACTGCCACATCATGACCAGACCAAAACATTACCACCAAAAAGTGACCAAATAATAGCACATACAAGGAATACCGCCACACCATGATCAGACCACATACTACCACCACAGTGAACGAATAATATCACATACAAGGAATACCGATAAACCATGACCAGTCCAGATATTACCACCACAGTGACCAAATAATATCACATACAAGGAACAAATACCGCCACACAATGACCAGACCACATATTACCAACACAAAGTAACCAAATAATAGCACATTCAAGGAATACTGCCACATCATGACCGGACCAAAACATTACCACCACAAAGTGACCAAATAATAGCACATACAAGGAATACCGCCACACCATGACCAGACCACATACTACCACCACAGTGAACGAATAATATCACATACAAGGAATACCGATAAACCATGACCAGTCCAGATATTACCACCACAGTGACCAAATAATATCACATACAAGGAACAAATACCACCGCACCATGACCAGACCACATATTACCACCACAAAGTGACCAAATAATAGCACATACAAGGGACAAGTACTGCAACATCATGTCCAGACCACATATTACCACCACATAGTGACTGAATACTACAATACTGATCAGTAATAAACAAAACCACAATACTATTACCATAAGTGCCATTATACACTGGAGATCTGTACTTAAAACACCAAAAACTGGAGCATAACACCATTAAACAATATATAAGTAGTTTATTATTAATACACAGTGATATAAAAATTGACATTCAAATATAATAATCATATAGAAATTGATTTGCAGCTCAAAGCAGTCGAAGTGGCATGGGAACTGCTGCTAGATTTACCATATAATTGCACAGCGAAAAAGAGAAGGTGAGAAGGGAAATCTCTATCATAAGATATTATATAGATATATTGCCTAATTAGTGCAAAGAACAAACATATACATATGGATCATTTTCCCCAAATCATGACAAGAAAAGATCTGTACTTAGTATGCAGTGTCTGTGTGTACAGGTAATACAGTGATCAATGACATTATACACAGGAGCTCTGTATATAGTATACAGTGTATAGTGTCAGTGTACAGGTAACACACTGACTTACCAGTGACATCTCGAGGTAAAGTCATTTATCTTTGCTTTTCATCTTTCATCCAGCACAGATCGCCATCACTTCTTCCAGCCAGGACTTGTCTCTGCAGGAAATAACAAAGTTATCGACAGCTCCGCTTGCAGAACACATTACTTATTTTTTTCCCAACTTCTACATTACACCACGTGAAGAAAAAAAAGGCGACATAGTATCACTCTGCACAGTAACAGGACCGCCTTCCCATTTAAAACAGTATCCTTAAATATAAAATAAATACATCACTGCAGTAATAATATCCCTTAATTATCCCCTATGGTAACAATATCCCCCATCCTGGCCCCATGTGTCTCATTCCTGGCTTCAGCCATATGTTCTCCCATCCTGCCCTCATGAGTATCCATTCTGCCCCATATGATCTCCCCACCCTGCCCTATCTGTCTCCATCGTATCCATCCTGCCCCATGATCCTGCACGATCTGTCTCCAATCCTGCCCCTGTGTCTCCAATCAAGCCCCGTGTCTCCATTCTGCCCCCTGTGTCTCCAATCATGCCCCCTAGTGTCTCCAATCATGCTCCCTGAGTCTCCAATCATGCACCTTGTGTATCCAATCATGCCCCCTTTGCCTCCAATCGTGCCCCCTGTGTCTACATTCTGCCACCTGTGTCTCTAATCATGCCCCCAGTTTCTCCAATCATGCCCCGTGTCTCATTCTGCCCCCTGTGTCTCCATTCTGCCCACTAGTGTCTCCAATCATGCCCCAGTGTCTCCAATCCTGCCCCTGTGTCTCCAATCATGCCCCGGTGTCCCCAATCATGCCTCATGTGTCTCCAATCCTGCCCCCTGTGTCTCCAATCAAGCCCCGTGTCTCCATTCTGCCCCCTGTTTCTCCAATCCTGCCCCTGTGGGTCCATTCTGCCCCCTGTGTATCCATCCTGCCCCTGTGTCTCCATTCTGCCCCCTGTGTCTCCAATCATGCCCCCAGCATCTCCAATCATTCCCCCAGTGTCTCCAATCATGCCCCCTGTGTCTCCAATCCTGCCCCCTGTGTCTCCAATCATGCCCCTAGAGTCTCCAATCATGCCACCTAGTGTCTCAAATCATGCACTTTGTGTCTCCAATCATGCCCAGTGTCTCCATTCTGCCCCCTGTGTCTCCATTCTGTGCCCTAGTGTCTCCAATCATGCCCCCAGTGTCTCCAATCCTGCCCCCTGTGTCTCCAATCATGCCCGCAGTGTCTCCAATCCTGCCCCTGTGTCTCCAATCATGCCCCCAGTGTCCCCAATCATGCCCCTGTGTCTCCAATCCTGCCCCCTGTGTCTCTAATCAAGCCTCGTGTCTCCATTCTGCCCCCTGTGTCTCCAATCATGCCCAGAGTGTCTCCAATCCTGCCCCCTGTGACTCCAATCATGCCCCCAGTGTCCCAAATCATGCCCCCTGTGTCTCCAATCCTGCCCCCTGTGTCTCTAATCAAGCCCCGTGTCTCCATTCTGCCCCCTGTGTCTCCAATCTTGCTCCCCGTGTCTCCATTCAGCCCCTTGTGTATCCATTCTGCCTGCTGTGTCTCCATTCTGCCCCCTGTGTCTCCAATCATGCTCCCTAGTGACTCCAATCATGCCCCCTGTGTCTCCAATCATGCCCCCTGTGTCTCCATTCTGACCCTTGTGTCTCCATTCTGCCCTCTGTGTCTCCAATCATGCCCCATGTCTCCATTCTGCCCCCTGTGTCTCCATTCTGCCCCCTAGTGTCTACAATCATGCCTCCAGTGTCTCCAGTCCTGCTCCCGTGTCTCCAATCATGCCCTCAGTGTCCCCAATCATGCCCACTGTGTCTCCAATCCTGTCCCCTGTGTCTCCAATCAAGCCCGTGTCTCCATTCTTCCCCCTGTGTATCCATCCTACCCCCTGTGTCTACATTCTGCCCCCTGTGTCTTCAATCATGCCCCCAGCTTCTCCAATCATTCCCCCAGTGTCTCCAATCCAGCCCCCAGTGTCTCCAATCATGGCCCCTGTGTTTCCAATCAAGCCCTGTGTCTCCATTCTTCCCTCTGTGTCTCAAATTATGCCCCCTGTGTCTCCAATCATGCCCCCTGTGTCTCCAATCATGCCCACTTTGCCTACATTCTGCCCCCTGTATCTCCATTCTGCCCCTGTTTCTCCATTCTGCCCCTGTGTCTCCAGTCATGCCCCCAGATTCTCCGATCATGCCCCCAGAGTCTGCAACCATGCCCAGTGTCTCAATTCTGCCCCGTGTCTCCAATCATGCCCCCAGTGTCTCCAATCCTGCCCCCTGTGTCTCCAATCCTGCACCCTGTGCCTCCAATCAAGCCCCATGTCTCGATTCTGCCCCCTGTGTCTCCAATCTTGCCCCCTGTGTCTCCATTCTGCCCCTTGTGTATCCATTCTGCCCGCTGTGTCTCCATTTTGCCCCCAGCATCTCCACTCATTCCCCCAGTGCCTCCAATCCTGCCCCGTGTCTCCAATCCTGCCCCCAGTGTCTGCAGTCATGTCCCTAGTGCCTGCAATCATGCCCCCAGTGTCTGCAATCATGCCCCATGTCTCCAATCATGCCCCCTGTGTCTGCAATCCTGCACTCTGTGCCTCCAATCAAGCCCGTGTCTCCATTCTGCCCCCTGTGTCTCCAATCTTGCCCCCTGTGTCTCCATTTTGCCCCTTGTGTATCCATTCTGCCCGCTGTGTCTCCATTTTGCCCCCAGCGTCTCCACTCATTCCCCCAGTGTGTCCAATCCTGCCCCCTGTGTCTCCAATCATGCCCCCAGTGCCTCCAATCCTGCCCTGTGTCTCCAATCATGCCCCAGTTCTGCAGTCATGTCCCTAGTGCCTGCAATCATGCCCCCAGTGTCTGCAATCATGCCCCCATGTCTCCAATCATGCCCCCTATGTCTGCAATCATGCCCCCAGTGTCTGCAATCATGCCCCCAGTGTCTGCAATCATGCCCCCATGTCTCCAATCATGCCCCCTATGTCTGAAATCATGCCCTCTGTGTCTGCAATCCTGCTACCTTGTCTCCATTCTGCCCCCAGTACTTCCAATCATGCCCCCTTGTCTTTCATTCTGTCCCCAGTAACTCCAATCATGCCCTGTCTTGCTGCTTTCAATATTAATTTACAAAGAAACAAAAAAAAACATTCCTCTCACCTTGCTGTGCTCCAGCGGTGAGCGATCTGTACCCTAACAAGAAAGTGCACACTCGCCGGTGACTGACAATGACATCAGACGCCGGTGACGTGCACACTGACATCAGCTGCCAGCCTCCGATTGGCTGGCAGCTTTAACTATTGCCATGCGGGCCCGCACGGCAATAGAGTAACTGAACCTGCGTCCTGGGGGTGGGGCAGTGGGGCCCGATGGGTAGAAGTGATTGGGCCCGATGCGGGCCCCCTCTGCTGATCGGGCCCTATACGCCAGTCAGGGCAATAATGCCCTGATGGCGGCCCTGGCTATACTACTCTGTGCAGTAACAAACTGGATACGCTGTGTTTAGTTCACACTGTGTGTCATTTAACACAGTACGTTTAAGTTGTTTTCCTGCTACCTGATTCCGCCATTGCTCACTAGCAGCAGTTATACATTTTTGCACAGTGGATCCCGGGTTGCAATTGCACTTTATTATTTAATTTATTTAGTGTAATCTGCCAACCCTAACAGGGGACATATATAATACTGGAAGAGGCCCAGGATTAAGTACATTGTACGAGGAAAGGGAAACATTATACCAGGAAAGGGCCCACGATGCAGGATATCATACCAGAAAAAGGAGACATTAAGCCAGAAAGGATTGAAACATGGGTGGAGGGCACCTCCCTGAATGCACAGGATCACTTGGAGTATGCTTAAACCAGGGACCAAAAATGTGAGCAAAGATGCATACAAATCCCAAGGATCACTCAAGCAATGAAAAACTTCAAATCTTTATTAATATACAATATTGTATATTAATAAAGATTTGAAGTTTTTCATTGTTTGATTGATCCTTGGGATTTGTATGCATCTTTGCTCACATTTTTGATTAAGCCAGAAAGGGGCCCAGGTTGGAGGACAAAATACCAAGAAAGGGAGACATTAAACCATGAAGGGTCCCAGATTGGAAAACATTATATCACAAAAGGAACACAGTATACCTGGAAGGGGCTCAGGATGGGGACATTATTTCAGGAAATGGCCAGAATGGAGGACATTATTACAGGAAGAGGCCAGGATTCGAGGACATTATTACAGGATGGGGGACATTGCTATATGACAAAGTGAACACGTTTGTCTTCACAGAATCTGGATCGCTACAAGGTCCCATACGTCTGTTGAACATGCAGGTGAGGGTCCCAGCTTCAAATGTTGCACCAAAGCCCATAGGACTCTAGTTACGCCACTGCATACAACACTTTATATTGTGCAAGGCACTAACATGAGATAAAGGTTTTGCTCCTCTATAACATGAGAGAGACTGATGAGAAGTACTCATAGGAACTCTGTGACCTTAAAGTGAACATTTACACCTAATACTTTTTTGCTAAATGTATTTTTCCATGTAAGTCCACAATTTTGAATCTATTTATTTTGTAATATATCTTTATACTTAAGCTCAGTTAATTTTATTGCATAGCTCCAATCTCCTACAAACTGCAGTTGTAAGAAACAACATTCTGAACCCTGCAGCCACCATTAGCAGGAGTTTCCTAAATGCAGGGCCTAATTAATTAAAGCTTTTATTCTACAATTAAGCTTTGAAAAGCCACAAAATGGAGTATGATTTGTGGCTAGTAGCACACAGAGGCGTACGCCGCTCATCAAACGCTCCTGAATCATTAAGACCTGTGTGTCTCTTAATGAACCAGGTGTCTTGCACTCCATTCCTTCCCCTCATCAAGAATGGTGTGAAGATCGCCAGACTTGATGAATCGGGGCTATAGTATTTATACAATAAATGTAATAATAAAACAGCTCCCTCTTGTGGCGGTTGCAAGAAGCCAGCATGTTATCGTTTTTTACTCCATCTGCTCCCTATTCCGTAATTCACAATTTCAGCACCATTAATCCCTGTTCCAGTTTTCTCCAATCTGCCATTCCAGAATTCTTTGAATAACCTGAAACGCGTTAGAACGTGCTCATGTTTTTACATCACTTAATAATTGCAGAGAAACATATCAATATTTCGGAGTAGATTTTCCAGTAAGTATACCAGTAACATAATGTTAATATTTTCTACAATGATTTTTGGAATGAGAATTTATCTTAATGCAGTAATCACCCTATTAATTAGCTATTAATATAGCCCATCTGTGCGATGTGATGAAGCACTTGAGTCTATGCTGGAAAGACCACCATTGTGATCGTGTTTACATGCTGCATACTACCGGTAAAGTGTGTTTCCAATTTGGAACTCATTCGTTGGTTCCCTATTACGTTTCGTAAACTATCTCCACAAAATAAAATTATTCTTTGTCAGCGTTAAACAAGTTAGGTATAGCATCCAAAAAAACAAGCGGGACCATTCAGAGCTGTTGAGTGCCGTAAATTAATGTTTATTCATGACATTGTATCAAAGCATCGTCAACGTATACTTGTTGTGTCCTGCCAGCTCCTTGTTCTGACCCCTGGTTCCCACTCGATATGCCCACCCCCAGGTCTTCCGCTTCCAGAGATTGTTTATTTTCGCTTCTCTTAAATACATTTTAAATGTCTGTTTTTTTCCAGCGTTCCATCTGCCCAGCACACATGGATGCGAGTGACGTGGGTGTTCAGATGGTAATACTGAAAATGGAAACAGAAGAAAAAAAAAGAAAAGAAAACAAATTAAGAATAATAATACATAAAGAAAAAAAGAAGCGCAAATCAAAATAATAACTTTGTCTTTGGAGCGGCAAATCAATTCTGAGATAGAAATTATACATCTCTAAAGTGATCATTACTCAATTATTATGCCTAAGCTATGATTACCAGCTTGCGGTTTGTCACTGCGATAATCTAAGCACTTCTGTCCTCTTTGCAATACAAAAGGTTCTTAAAGTTTGGTGCGTCACAAACATCCTCATTAGACTGACTCAAAGCGCTGGCACGCTTAATCACTTCATTCCATGGAGAAATACAATGGCCCAACTTCAGCGTGACACATCTCGTGATCTTTTTTTCCTCTTTTTTATTATTCCAGAACGTTGCTGTGTGTGCCTTTTACTTAACCTGGGGTGATATGAAAAGAGTTCCTTAATAGGTTTTCTTAAGAAGCTGAGTCTTGGAAGATTCATCGCTGTTCTACGCTATTGTGCTTGCAAATTATGGTCATTTTCATCAAAAGTAAATGCAATAATCTTCTTGAACTAGGTTTCTGATTAGAAATTGACAATAACTACCAGATTCGTGCATCACTCAAACACGCAGCATCTCTGTAGCTCTGTACTATGAAGCCGTAAGAACCAAGTGTATCAGTAAAAAACCTACCTGTCCCATTCCTGATATCTCTGCTGTCAGACCCTACAGCTCCAGTGATTATATAGCTAAATGATATGAAAAAGAAAGGTGCAGTAGTAATGAAGATACCATAAATAAAGGTTTTGTCTTCAGAGCAATAACTAAAGGCCAGGCTGGTTTAGTGACTAGTAAAGGTGCATAGAGCCCCAACCAAATTCTCAGTATCCACCTATCCCATGTCAGTTAATGTAGTATCCACCTATCCCATGTCAGTTATTGCAGTGTATTATTCTCTACTCCAGTTGCCCATACAGTTGTTTGAAACTGTTGTGTGTTTGCCCTGTTCTGATTTCCTATTCTTTTGCATGTTTGTCACAATTAAATGTTTCAGACCACCAAAAAAATTAAATATTAGACAAATATAACACAAGTAAACACAAAGTGCAGTTTTTAAATGAAGGTCTTTATTATTAAGGGAATAAGAAATCCAAACCTACAGGGCCCTGTGTGAAAAAGTGATTTCCCCCTGTGGAATACTAAGGAAATGCTGAAAACATGACTTGTTGGAGGCCATAATGGAATCTGTCAGCAGGTATGTAATACCGTGTTTCCCCGAAAGTAAGACAGTGTCTTACTTTCTTTTTATCCCCAAAAACCCCACTATGTCTTACTTTCGGGGGATGTCTTATATTGAAAAAAAATTACCTGTATCTAACCCAGTGTGATACAGTACCACCTGCTGTATTTAATCCAGTGTGACACCTGCTGATACCCACTGGGTTACATACAGCAGATGATACCCCAGTATGCCAGTGTATATGTTTTACTGATGTATGATTACTGTGTATACGTCGCCGCGTCTGCCATCTACCACCAGAAAAACTCACCTGAGTTTTTCTGCAGCCGCCTTCCGCCACGGGCTCCGGCTCCCTGCAGCCGCTGGTCCCGCCGTCCTCCGTCGCTCCGTTCGCCCGCAGTCCCGGGCTGAAGTTCTCGCGCGCTCTATTTAAATTTCTTCTTCGGTCCCGAAACGTCATCACGTTGGTCACTCACGTGACCGGAGGCTGCAGTGATAGACAGTTCTCTCCGGCCTCCGGTCACGTGAGTGACCAACGTGATGACGTTTCGGGACCGAAGAAGAAATTTAAATAGAGCGCGCGAGAACTTCAGCCCGGGACTGCGGGCGAACGGAGCGACGGAGGACGGCGGGACCAGCGGCTGCAGGGAGCCGGAGCCCGTGGCGGAAGGCGGCAGTGGTAGATGACAGACGCGGCGACGTATGGAGAGGGGGACGGTGCGGACGTGGGCAGGAAGCGGCACGCAGCTAGATGAGAGAGAGGCGGCAATACCCCCGTGTTTCCCCGAAAGTAAGACATATGTCTTACTTTCGGGGTACGGCTTATATTAGCCGACCCCTCTGAAACTCCCGATACGTCTTACAATCGGGGGTGTCTTACTATCGGGGAAACACGGTAGCAGGAGGTAGAGGCTGAAACACAGATTTCAAGGATGTGTCAATTTTTTGCTTGCGTGCCGTTGTTTACTTGCAATGAAGGATTTCTCACTGTCGGACTAGGTACCAGTGTGCCTCCTAGTCAGACTCCACCTCCTCTTATACAGAGCCTGGTGTGGGCATGGTTAGCTTTCTTAGCTCTGCTTCATGCTGCATATAAGAACTGTGATTGTGTCACAACTGCTGCACTGAATGAACAAAGTGATACATGATTGGAATCAGGCTCACTTGCCCTATATTTTTCTAGTCTCAGATTAAAAAGAAAAAACCTGCTAACAGGATGAAGGATGAAGAAAAAAAATTATAATTGTACAGTGGGTACGGGAAGTATTCAGAACTCTTTAAATTTTTCACTCTTTGTTTCATTGCAGCCATTTGGTAAGTTCAAAAAAGTTAATTTTTTTTCTCATTAATGTACACTCTGCATGCCATCTTGACTGAAAACAACAAGTTTTTCACACCTGGATTTGGGGATCCTCTGCCATTCTTCCTTGCAGATTTTCTCCAGTTCCGTCAGGTTGGATTGTGAACGTTGATGAACAGCCATTTTCAAGTCTCTCCAGAGATGCACAATTGGGTTTAAGTCAGGTCTCTGACTTGGCCAGTCACGAATGGTCACAGAGTTGTTCTGAAGCCACTCCTTTGTTATTTTAGCTGTGTGCTTAGGGTCATTGTCTTGTTGGAAGGTGAAAATTCAGCCAAGTCTGAGGTCCAGAGCACTCTGGAAGAGGTTTTCATCCAGGATATCTCTGTACTTGGCCGCATTCATGTTCCCTTCAATTGCAACCAGTCGTAATGTCCCTGCAGCTGAAAAACACTCCCATAGCATGATGCTGCCATTACCATGTTTCACTGTTGGGAATGTATTGGGCAGGTGATGAGAAGGTCCTGGTTTTCTCCACACATACCGTTTAGAATTATCACCAAAAAGTTCTGTCTTAGTCATATCAGACCAGAAAATCTTATTTTTCATAGACTGGGAGTCCTTGATGTGTTTTTTTTAAAAACTCTAGGCGGGCTATCATATGTCTGACACTGAGGAGAGGCTTCCGCCGGGCCACTCTGCCATAAAGGCCCGACTGGTAGAGGGCTACAGTGATAGTTGACTTTGTGGAACTTTCTCCCATCTCCCTAATGCAACTGTGGAGCTCAGCCACAGTGATCTTGGGATTCTTTTTTACCACTCTCACCAAGGCACTTCTCCCACGATTGCACAGTTTGGCTGGACGGCCAGGTCTAGGAAGACTTCTGTTGGTCCAAAACTTTTTCCATTTAAGGATTATGGAGGCCACTGTGCTCTTATGAACCTTGAGTACTGCAGAAATTCTTTTGTAACCTTGGCCAGATCTGTACCTTGCCGCAATTCTGTCTCTGAGCTCCTTGGCCAGTTCCTTTGACCTCATGATTCTCATTTTGTCTGTCATATACTGTGAGCTGTGAGGTCTTATATAGACAGGTGTGTGCCTTTACAAATCAAGTCCTATCAGTTTAATTAAACGCAGCTGGACTCCAATGAAGGAGTAGAACCATCTGAAGGAGGATCACAAGGAAATGGACAGTATGTTACTTAAATATGAGTGTTTTTGAATTTATGAAATGGATGCAATGAAACAAAGAGTGAAAAATTTAGAGTGGTCTGAATATTTTCCATACCCACTGTCATTCAAACACAGTAGGACAAATGTAAGTACGCAACGACAGGGTCCTCTCCCATCTGTACCGGTCTGTCATTGTAAATTTGTTTACTGTAACAATATCTATAACTTTGTATGTAACCCCTTCTCATGTACAGCACCATGGAATTAATGGCGCTATATAAATAATAATAATAATAATAATAATAAATAACAGCTACATTATACTGTATCAATGATTAATCATACTGGCACTGCTGCTATATATCTCCCTTTCTCCCCTAAAAATTGCATTTCTGTATTAGTAGCAGAATACTATTCTAATCTTCTTTACTGCTGCAGTTATTTACCATATTACTGTCTGGAGTATTCTCTTTCTGTCTCTATTGCTGAGCTGTAAGCTCGCTGACAACATTCACTATCTTAAAATGACTGCTGCATTCCCTGCTTAGGTTTTCATACAGGCTTTGATAGTCCCTCCCGATTGGCTATGCTGTTCCATTTAATCTGATACCTGTAAAACATTATGGGGAAGCCCTTTAGTCACATTTTAACTTATGTCAGCCTTATGTGACTGTTGCAATATTTTACAATCTGTAAAAAGGTGGTGGGCATATTTGGGGGCGAGTCATGAGAATCTGTTCCCTAATTGTTCGAATTTGTAAGGTCCTGGGAGTGTAAAAGAAATTAACTTGAATTTGATTTGCATCAAATTAATTTAATCAACATTCCAAAGGCCACAATCAACAACTAGACCAACTCAATGCAGTTGCACTGCATGAAGCAAATGGTGGTCACAGCAGATATTGACTGGTTTTCTGACTCCTGCGAACCCTCCCAATACTCAAAAACTGCACATGGCTTATCTCGGCAAAGGAGAAATGCTTACTAACACAGATATTTTTTATATATGCTTGTTTGCAGAATATGTAAACGCATTTCTATATTACCATGTATATATTTTTGATATTTGTGCTTAGGCAAGAGTCACACGACTGTAGGTTCTCTCATCTGAGAGAATCAGATCGACTATGCTATCTGAGTATGATCAGAGTGTCAGCATAGTGTGATCTGATTCTTTTGGATGTGAAAACCATAGCACAGGTGAGGAGAATATTGAGAATAAAATTTCTCCATTTTCATCATCATGTTAGTCTGCGGAAATGAGACTGCACTCGGATGTCTCCCGAGATCAGTCCATGTTTTCTATGCACCTATAGACTTGAATAGGCTAGTGCCTTCTGAAATCGGTCATCAGCACAGCCCCATTGAATAACATTGGTTTGATAAAAAAAATCCGATATCATTAGGCATGAGCGGATACCAGCATGTTCAGGCCCAGCGGGTTCGGCCAAACAGTTACAAAAAGTTTGGGTTCGGGTACCAGAACAATATCCGGACCCGAACCCGGACGCCATTCACTTGAATGGGGGCCCAAACATCCAGTGTTTGCCACCCTGTCATGTGCATGACAGCACGACAAACACCACTCCTGATCGGTGGTGAAATTATCCCTGCCAGTCAGAAAGCTGCAGTTCCTATGCTGTCAAAAGACAGCGTGAGTGCTCAGTTGTGATCAGAGGTATAAAGTTTACCTCCGGTCACTGGTCTCAGCTGATGCAACTACAACTCTCATCTTCCGACACCTGCTGCCGCTAATAACAGAGAGAACAGGATCGGCTGATGGGTGTATTCATTAGCCGACTCCTGCACTGTAAATAAATAATTTAAAGAAAAAAACGGCATTGGTTCCCCTGTATTTTTGATAACCAGCCAGGCAAAACTCACAGATGGTGGCTGCAACCCTCAGCTGTCAGCTTCAGCAAGGCTGGTTATCAAGAATAGAGAGGTCTCCACACCGTATTTTTTAATTATTTAAATAAATAATTTAAAAAAACGGCATGGGATCTCCGTCATTTTTGATAACCAGCCTTGCTAAAGCAGACAGCTGTGGGCTGGTATTCTCAGGCTGCTAAGGGGCCATGGATATTGGACCCCCAGCCTAAAAATAGCAGCCCGCAGCCGCCCAGAAAAGGCAGTAGGTGTTCAGTATGGATGCCAAACTTTACTGTTCGGGTTTGCCCATCTCTAGCTATTACTTGTCTGATGTATACAGCAGTGTGACTGAACCTTTAATGTGAATATGCATGTAAGGCCTCATTCAGACATCACTGAATTTTCTTGCATGAAAAAAGCAACAACAGGACAACAGACTACTACATACCTATGCATGGTATGCGCTACATTATGGTTCTCTGATACTCAGTAGTTGTATAGGTCCTTTATGAAGTCATGTCAAAGAAAGCATCGAAGGAACACCACAGACTGTGCCGGTTCTTCAAAGGTATAGCTTTAACATCTACCATAATCCCTAACCAATTAATAAGGTATAACCTCACAACTGTGACTTTTTTTTTGCAGAGAAAAAAAAAATATATAAAGTGAATTATATTGTCATGAGAAGCCCTGAACCATGTAATTCCATATATTAATAAATAATTTATTTTCTTAAATTCTAGTTAGTTTTGACTCATTACCGAGCTTAATTGGTGTTGAGAGAAAAAGGGAAAATACACGTAGCTATTTTTTACCACATTTAACACTTTTGTTTGTGCAGCTTTTAATTATGACTCCTGGATGATTTCCTGAAGCGTATTCTTTCATATGAGCATCGAAGAGTTAGGCCGGCTTGACACTGCTGAGTTTGATGCGAGTTAGTCGCACGACTTTCTCGCATCAACACCCGGCACGGCTGCCCGCTCTCGGACCCGAGTGCGCGGCGGCATAGAAATATATGCAGCTGCACACTTGGGTCCGAGAGTGGGCGGCCGTGCCGGGTGTTGATGCGAGAAAGTCGTGCGACTAACTCGCATCAAACTCAGCAGTGTCACGCCGGCCTTATAGTCAGAACAGTCCCTGAAAAATTAGGACACAGCCCAATTAGTGTTTGCTCCAAACTGGCTCAAAATCCATCAGTTTCAATATCGAAAAATCTGCATTATCTGAGTCATCTAAAAAAATGCCAGACATTTCTTTCCTAAAAGAATTAAAAAATAAAAATACAACAGATAGCACCATCTCCTGTCTTTGGGCTCATACTCACTGGCTGGAAAAAAATCGGTCCGTTTTCTGCAGGAAAAAAACGGTACATTTGTTGTAAAAAGGCATGCGATTTTGATGCGATTTTAAATTGCACCATGCGTTTTCCATGCGTTTTCCATCAGTTTTCCATCAGTTTTCCTTCTGTATGCAATGCGATTTTAACATGAAGTTTTACATAGAGCAGTTATCTCTATGTAAAAAGTCATGTAAAAATCACATTGTCAAAAAATAATGTACACAAAAAGCAAATAATTAATATATATATATATATATATTATATATATATATATATAGGTCATACACTTTACATAGTATAATAGCGCTAATTCATCCGCTATACTGTAAAATCACATGATAGCTTAATAAGAATAGAAACAATACATATACAACATAGAATAATATATAATTATATTATTATATATGTAATTGTGACATGTGATAATATATATATATATATATATATTTATAGTTCCTAGACTTCTACATACTGTAATAGCTGCTAATTCAATTGACGGCTTTTGTGAAATCACAAAAGCCGACATGAAATGATACATTGTTTAGACACAGTTAACCATGTCATTTCATGTATTTTGATATATGTTTTTAACTTACAATTACATAAGTGTATGTGTGCAAAATTTCAGACATGTAGGGGTTAATTAAAGGTGTAAATTCTTGAAAAAAAATGCGTGGGCTCCCGCTGTATTTTCTCCACCAGACAGACAAAGCAAGCGAGTGGGGGCAGATAATAATAGCCTAGGGAGGGTACATTTTTTTTGTCCCCCCCTGGCTACTAACATCTGCCCCCAGACACCCCAGAATGGGCAAATCTCTAATTAGATTTGCCCTTTCTGGCACTTTGCCGTCTATTCCCATTGCCCTGTAGCGGTGGCGAATGGGTTAATAAGGGGTTAAAGGCACCTTGCAATTGAAAGGTGACTGTAAGCCAGGTTAATAATTGAGAGCTGTCAATTAGACTATAAATATATGTATATGTATGTGTCACAATGACATGTATATATATATATATGTATTCTATGTGTATGTATCTAGTGTTTTGTGAGCTGTCAGTGTGATTTTACAGTAGCCGGGGATGAATTGCCGGCTTTTCAAAGGAGACTGGTGCATATAAATCGGACAGCACGTGCATGGTGCGAGTGCTGTGCGTTTTTTAATCGCACCCATTGACTTGCATTGGCGATTATCATCCCAAAATCGCATCAAATCGCAGCATGCTGCAATTTTTTTCTCACACCAATTTCTGATGAGAAAAAAATCGCAAATGAGAATTCACCTATTGAATAACATTGGTCAGATTTGAATCCGATTTTTTTTCGTCTGATTATCATCCGTTTTCGGCGCCAGTGAGTATGAGCCCTTAAAGGGGTTTTCCAGGATTAGAAAAACTTATCTGCTGTTTGTAGCATATTGAACTGAGCTGCAATACCAAGCACTACCTATAGTCACGTGTGGTGCAATTTTTGAAAGAATGCTGACATGTTTTTCTAATTCTGAACCTCTTTAACCATTTGAGTTCCGGGCAATATTTCATTTTTGTGCTTTAGTTTTTTCCTCCTCTTATTCCAAGAACCATAACGTTTTAATTTTTTCTGTCTACCGTGTGAGGACTTGTGTTTTCCAAGCTTTGTTGTACTGTTGTTTTAAAAAACAACATCCATTTTATCATATGCTTGTTATGCGCAATCGCAAAGAGACCCAGCTGCGCTGCCTGGAAACTCATCCCATGCTCCAGGCAGTGAAATCCATGGGAGATACAGCGTCCTGTGTCCCCACACTTCAAACTTCTCCAGAACCAATGAGCCATAAGATTGGGACGTTTTCCCTACGCGCATGGTAGCTCTGCCCCAGGGTCAAGAAAGTGGCAGCAATCGTGACCAGGGTAGCGTAGCAGTTGACCCGATCTATTTTCAGGTGGGAGCACAGAACCACAATTCCTAGCAATTATTTAAAAAAAAAATCAAAGTGTAGCGAAATAGCAAAATAAAAAGCAATTCTGCATAAAAAAATTTAAAAATAATTTTGTTTGTGTTGCTACTTTCCGAGAGCCATAATATTTTCATTTTTTCAGATGTAGGGCTGTGCGAGGACTTGTTTTTTGCCCTTTGGGTCCATGTTTTTATTTATACTATATACAGTATATATATATATATGTATATATATATATATATATATATACATATATATATTAAATTTCCTCTGTTTTTGCTGTGGCCATAAAGCTGCAATCCTGGCATTTTGATTTTTTATGTTTACCAATTGGAATAATTTATTTTATATTTTGATAGGTCAAAATTTTTTCAATTGCAGTCATACCAGATATGTGCATTGTTTATTTTTTTATTTCTTAATTTTTAATGGAGAAAGAGGGGATGATTTGAACTTTTTATATTTTCTTATTTTTTTGCAATTTTCTAAAACTTTTTTTTTACTTTTCACAGTATTTCTTAGTCCCCTTAGGAGACTTTGAACCTGTGATCATCCGATCGCATTTATACAGCAATACCACAGTAGTGCTGTATATAGCAGGGATCGGGGTCTCCTATGATTGGTTTTCACAGGAGTACAGCGATGACACGCAGACCTCTGTCTGTCATGTCAACATATTGACATGTTGCCATGAGCGCCGATGAAGGGATAAAACTTCATGCCTCCTTGCCGTTAAATAATTCTGTCACAGATTGACAGTGACATTTAACAGGTTAGCAGCCGCAAGCAGAGCTCCGCTCCACCCACTGCTGTTAGGGTATGTTTCTACGGTCAGGAAACACTCAGTAATTGCTGCGTGTTTGACACTGTGAGTTGGCGCAGCGTCAAACATGCAGCGTCCAGATGTTACAGCATAGTGGAGGGGATTTCAAGAAATTCCGTCTCCACTATGCTTAAAAACACGCAGGCGGCAGACCTGCATTTACGGACATGCGGCGTGTCTTTTTAGACCGCAGCATTTCCTATTCCCTTGTGGCGCCGCTGCAAGGGAAATAACACAGGCCTGTGTAGCCCTCAGTCATTCCGGATGTGTTCAATGAACACATCCGGATTGACCGAGCGTTCAGTAAGGGGCGGGGCTTTGGTCGGAGGGACTTTCTGCTCCGTCCAAAGCGCTGTGTTTCCTGATCATGGAAACACAGCCTTAGAGGTAGATGATGGATGAATATCACAGCCATCATTTGTCGGAAAAGATGCAGGCACAGCGTGCGAGCCCGCATCAAGGACAGAGAGCCGACTTATGACGGACTTAGTAAGTCATAAGTCATTAAAGGGTTAATTATATGCTTTCTTTTTAATATTATGATGTCTATTAATGCAATAAAACTGAAATAAATAAGAAATTAATATGTATTTTAAAAAATTATAAATATTTCATCTATAATCATGCAAGTTAGGCCTCATACTCACTGGCTGGAAAAAAATCGGTCCGTTTCTGCAGGAAAAAAAACGGTACATTTGTTGTAAAAAGGCATGCGATTTTGATGCGATTTTAAATCGCACCATGCATTTTCTGTCAGTTTTCCATCAGTTTTCCATCTGTATGCAATGCGATTTTAACATGAAGTTTTACATAGAGCAGTTATCTCTATGTAAAAAGTCATGTAAAAATCACATTGTAACAAAAAAATTTACACAAAAAGCAAATAATTATATATATTATATATTATATACATCTAATATTATATATATATATATATAATATATATATAATAAATATATAGGTCATACACTTCTACATAGTATAATAGCCGCTAATTCATCCCTGGCATTACTGTAAAATCACATGACAGCTTTAATAAAGAATAGAAACAATACATATACACACATAGAATACATATATATATATATATATATATATATGTAATTGTGACATATATATATACATATATTTATAGTTCCTAGACTTCTACATACTGTAATAGCCGCTAATTCAATTGCCGGCTTTTGTGAAATCACAGAAGCCGACATGAAATGATACATTGTTTCCACACAGTTAACCATGTCATTTCCTGTATTTTGATATATGGTTTGAACTTACAATTACATGAGTGTATTTGTACAAAATTTCACACATGTAGGGGTTAATTAAAGGTGTAAATTCGTTGAAAAAAATGCGTGGGCTCCCGCTGTATTTTTCTCCACCAGACAGACAAAGCAAGCGAGTGGGGGCAGATAATAATAGCCTAGGGAGGGTACATTTTTTTTGTGCCCCCCTGGCTACTAACATCTGCCCCCAGACACCCCAGAAAGGGCAAATCTATAATTAGATTCGCCCTTTCTGGCACTTTGCCCGTCTATTCCCATTGCCATGTAGCGGTGGCGAATGGGTTAATAAGGGGTTAATGTCACCTTGCTATTGAAAGGTGACCTTAAGCCATGTTAATAATTGAGAGCTGTCAATTAGACAACTATCAATTATTAATCCTATTGAAGTAAATAAAAAAACACAAACACACTTTAAGAATAAGAGAATCAAAACACATATTTTTGACCATCTTTTATTTAACTCTTAATCCGTTCGAAGCCCTTGTTCTTCTAAATAAATATAAAATATAAAACAACATTATTCTTACCTATCTGGCGATCTGTCATGTCCCACGATGTAATCCTTCACAAAGGGTTAACTAGCAATCAGATAAGCAGCGCAAGTAATCCTGCGTGCTCATCTCATAGCTCCTGAATGAATGAGCTTATCTCCTGCCGACAGGAGAGGATGTGATTAATGAATGAAGCTTAATTGATTGTATCCACTTTCACCTTAGGTCAGGTCACTGAAGTGAAAGTGGCAATAAATCAATTAAGCTCCATTCATGAATCTATTCCTCTCCTTTCGCTGGGAGAGGAAGTTATTCATTCATGGGAATACAGCTCGGAGACAGCATTTAGCTCTCTGCAGGCTGTAACCTGTTAACCCTTTCTGATGGATTACACCGTGGGACCTGACTGTACATCGGATTGGTAAGAATAATTTTGCTTTTTTTATTTTATTTTTATTACAGGAAATGGTTTTTAGCAGGAAAATAAAATATGGTCAAAAAACGTGTGATTATTTCATTAAACTTATTTTTTATTAAAACTGTGTGTGTTTGATTTTTCTATCATACAATAGGATTAATAATTGATAGTTGTCTAATTGACAGCTCTCAATTATTAACATGGCTTAAGGTCACCTTTCAATAGCAAGGTGACATTAACCCCTTATTAACCCATTCGCCCCGCTACAGGGCAATGGGAATAGATGGGCAAAGTGCAAGAAAGGGCGAATCTAATTATAGATTTGCCCTTTCTGGGGTGTCTGGGGGCAGATGTTAGTAGCCAGGGGGGGCACAAAAAAAATGTACCTCCCCTAGGCTATTATTATCTGCCCCCACTCGCTTGCTTTGTCTGTCTAGTGGAGAAAATACAGCGGGAGCCCACGCATTTTCCAACGAATTTTTCACCTTTAATTAACCCCTACATGTCTGAAATTTTGTACAAATACACTCATGTAATTGTAAGTTCAAACCATATATCAAAATACAGGAAATGACATGGTTAACTGTGTGGAAACAATGTATCATTTCATGTCGGCTTCTGTGATTTCACAAAAGCCGCAATTGAATTAGCGGCTATTACAGTATGTAGAAGTGTAAGAACTATAAATATATAGATATATGTATGTGTTTACAATGACATGTATATATATATATATATATATAATTATATGTATTCTATGTGTATGTATCTACTGTTTTGTGAGCTGTCAGTGTGATTTTACAGTAGCCGGGATGAATTACCAGCTTTTCAAAGGAGGCTGGTGCATATAAATCGGACAGCACGGCATGTGCGAGTGCTGTGCGTTTTTTAATCGCACCCATTGACTTGCATTGGCGATTTTTCATCCCAAAATCGCATCAAATCGCAGCATGCTGCGATATTTTTTTCTCACAACAATATCTGATGAGAAAAAATCGCAAATGAGAATTCACCCATGACTAACATTGGTCAGATTTGCATCAGATTTTTTTTCCTATGATTATCATCCGTTTTCGGCGCCAGTGAGTATGAGGCCTAATCTGCCATCTATCTTTCTTTTTACAATCCTGAAAACATGACTTTCCCTTATCTATAAAGACCAGATAAATTAAAGGGGTTTTCTGGCCTTAACTACCAGCCTCCAGACACATTATGTAGCTGCAGGCTTGGGAATCATAACATCGTATGCAAAGCATGCTGTGAGTAATCTCTGGTGCCGGCAAAAGGGAGCGACAAGCTGGTAACCTGCAATTATGTGATATGCATGTATGGTGCACTTGCAATCTAGTCGGAATGCGCCCGGAAGAATACATATCACATACTTGCGGTCATGCGCTGCCGTTTCTGGCTCCACACTAGAGAATCCTCACAGTGCCAGAGCGTGATGTGAGGACTCACAAGTCTGCAGTTACATAAGGTGACTGCACACTTGTAGCCTAAGCCGAGGTCAGACTAGCGTATGGCATCCGATACGAGAGCATCGATGTGATATGCTAATGACCCTCGGCTCCTGCTCTGCTGTGTGCGGGAGCCAAGTGTCATGCGACTGTGCTCCGAGCCTCTCGCACAAAGCGGATCAGAGCTCAGCTGTGGAGGAGGCAGAGAAACTAATTTCTCTATCTCCTCCATTGCCGGGGTCAGCGTATATCATTCATCACTCGGATGATATCCTAGTGTGCGTTGTCTCACTCGCACCCATAGGCTTATATGGGTGCGAGTGAACCTAGACTCGGTCGACTGTTAGTAACAATCGCAGCATGCTGCAATTTCACTCGCACGTAAAAAAAGGCCGAGAATAATAAGGTGAGGGGAGCTGCCCAATAGATGAATACTGGTCCGAGTGCTATGCGATGTTATATCTCGTCAGCATTCATCGCTAGTGTGACCCCGGCCTAAAGCCGCAAAACCCCTTTAAGCCTGCTCCCCCATTGAATCCCCTCATCTTCAGGCATGTGTCTTCTGAAAATATAAAGGTTCAGATGAAAATAAACGTCATATTAGCTAAAGGATTTCTAGAATGCTTTTTATTTCATGAGCAAACAATATAGTGGGAACGTATTCCTTCTTTTTATAACTGTATCATTGACTCAAGAATTTGTGGCTTATATATTGCAGTGTAATATATATATATATATATATATATATATATATATATATATATATATGTGTAGCCCTGGTGTGAAGGCACACGCAGTACCCTGGAGAATGTGTGGAGAGATAGCAGTTTAATGCTCTATACCCATTCACTCAATATACACTAGACACACCCTTAGGGTAGTGTAGTGACTCGTAGGGAGTGGTCAGTGTAGATTCGTTGAGTGATTTAGGAGTCAGTTTCCTGACATTGATAAAGAAAGAAGAGTTTAGTACAGAAATACTTCAGTCTCCTGTCTCAAGGACAGTGAAGGTTCAGAGACGTGCTCCTGCCTAGAAGATTACTGAGAGTCTGGTAACTAACTCTGAAGGAAGGAAAAGAAGGGAGTGATTATATGACTTTTTGCAAGTGTGAGTGTTTATGCTACAAGCGTGGACAAGGCGAAAGGCACAGTGGAAGGAATATTTAAAAGTGCTTTTGGATTGGAGAAGTCCTGCACATTGTTACCGGTCACTGGGGACCGAAGGATCACTATAGTTTCAAGCTTAGTGGTAAGAAAACCAGAGGCTTATCGGACCTTAGGTTGCGGCAAGCAGCCCCTAAATAGTCGGTACGTAACTGGGGTCAGGGGGAGTGAGGACCTTGAGTCAGTGCACGACAAGATAGGAATTCAGCTCTCTCACAGGAAGGCTCCGACCACAAAACTGACTGGGCAGTACAGCTTTGGAATAGCTGGAGTTATAGAGGGAACTACGCTTCATGCTGGTTGTACTCATCATCATTTGAAAGTAAAGGAGGCCCCTAACTTGTCCAGCGCTATCTTGAAATACATTCTCCTTGGATCAGCCTCCCTGGGACCTGCCTTATCATCTTACAAGTAAAGGTATGGAAAGACGCTGACCGTGTGAGACTGAGTTATTTACTTGCATGCCTGCACAACCCTGCTTTAACTACCGACCTGAGGGAAGAGTCCCACCTGTAGGGGACCCACATCTAGCTGCCTCACCATCCCCTCAGAGATCTACAGCAGCGCTGGTACAAATTACCAGAGACTACAGGTGGCGTCACGAACTGTATATATATAACCCCCTGTAAATATACCCCCCAACATACGCCTGACCGCCAGGGCCACAGACCGAGCCACCGCTACCTGTGACAATCCCATAGACTTCTACGGGCTCGGCTCTGAGTACCCCATTGCCCTGGAAACCCACAATTGTGGTGCGTGGTCGAGACAATTTTGGCGTCACGAACAGGATCCGAAACTTGCAGCATTGCGAGCCCTGTGTGCCTGTGGAGTGTTTTGGCGAAAAAGACTGTTGCTGTTGTTTGGCGCCAAATACCGCCATATTTGCCGCCAGATTCGCGCCCTAAGGCGCTGGAGAAGAAGGTGGGCGTACCTGAAAGAGCGCGCAGAGTCTTGGACACGCCCCGGTTCTGACTCATCGGCAGGTCCTGCGACAGGAAGTGAACGCTCTGACATCAGAGCGCCTGCGACGAAGGTCCTGTTCCCACTGCTGTGCCCAGCATCGCCCCTGCAGGTTCCTCGCAAATGGAAGCAACGTCTACATACTCTTCATCACCTAGTCATCCTTCTGCATCGCAACTTGCGACCCAGTTTCCATCGCAATCTATGACACGATCGATATCGCTAACTGTAACGCAAATTGAAACGCAATCGGTGTCTCGCAAGGAGAAAGTACCCGTTGCGCCCCTAGAGGTTCGCACGAGAACTGTGGCGACCCAGACCCTAATAGCAGCGCACGACTTGTTAGTAATGGGATCTAGGGACCATCGCATTGTTCCAGCCCCCGGGATGGAAAGTGTAATTGAAGTCAAGAAATGTGAAGAACGGTAGGACCCAGACAGGGTTTACCGCAACTAAGAAGATGTACATAAGTTTTATAAAAGTGAAAATGTTTTGCACAAGTTAAATGTGTATATAACGTATATATATATTGCCAAAAGTAGAATGCCCGGCTGGGTAATCAGATAAAAAGTTTTTGCACTTTATTGTGATTTGATATAATGTGTCTTTTTCTTATTATGGACTCAGAGGTTGAGGACTGTGCCAGCCCAGAACTTATCTGTATATAGTTGCACCTTGTGCCTTATCTTGGTTTTACATAAAACCACCACAATTACCTCTGAATACAAAACCCGTGTGGTGTGGCACTGAGTGAGGTCTGCATTCGGATGTCCTGCAGCCCACCCAGGACCCATGTTGAAGGTTTGGTGCGGGTCCTTCACAAGCATATTGTCTATTTATATGAAAATGTTATTTAATATTTGTACATGTCTATATATAATGTTTTGTTTGCAACGTTCAAGACATCCTTACCTCCCGGATGGGACGAATTAATGTTTAATGTTGATGTTTAATGCATAAACAAAACTGTCTCTTTGTATTTTACAGCCGGGAGTGCTGTCTTTTACCATGGGGGAATGTGTAGCCCTGGTGTGAAGGCACACGCAGTACCCTGGAGAATGTGTGGAGAGATAGCAGTTTAATGCTCTATACCCATTCACTCAATATACACTAGACACACCCTTAGGGTAGTGTAGTGACTCGTAGGGAGTGGTCAGTGTAGATTCGTTGAGTGATTTAGGAGTCAGTTTCCTGTCTTCGGACAGAGCAGACGTGTGGAGTCTAGCTGGGACTTGGAGGAGGAAGCAGTCCAGCTTGGTTCTATCAGCAGTTCAGCAAGTGGAGGCCAGTAAGGGCGAGATATAGATCACCTCAGCCTGGTCAGAGCTGTACCTCACTGAAGACATTGATAAAGAAAGAAGAGTTTAGTACAGAAATAATTCAGTCTCCTGTCTCAAGGACAGTGAAGGTTCAGAGACGTGCTCCTGCCTAGAAGATTACTGAGAGTCTGGTAACTAACTCTGAAGGAAGGAAAAGAAGGGAGTGATTATATGACTTTTTGCAAGTGTGAGTGTTTATGCTACAAGCGTGGACAAGGCGAAAGGCACAGTGGAAGGAATATTTAAAAGTGCTTTTGGATTGGAGAAGTCCTGCACATTGTTACCGGTCACTGGGGACCGAAGGATCACTATAGTTTCAAGCTTAGTGGTAAGAAAACCAGAGGCTTATCGGACCTTAGGTTGCGGCAAGCAGCCCCTAAATAGTCGGTACGTAACTGGGGTCAGGGGGAGTGAGGACCTTGAGTCAGTGCACGACAAGATAGGAATTCAGCTCTCTCACAGGAAGGCTCCGACCACAAAACTGACTGGGCAGTACAGCTTTGGAATAGCTGGAGTTATAGAGGGAACTACGCTTCATGCTGGTTGTACTCATCATCATTTGAAAGTAAAGGAGGCCCCTAACTTGTCCAGCTGCTATCTTGAAATACATTCTCCTTGGATCAGCCTCCCTGGGACCTGCCTTACCATCTTACAAGTAAAGGTATGGAAAGACGCTGACCGTGTGAGACTGAGTTATTTACTTGCATGCCTGCACAACCCTGCTTTAACTACCGACCTGAGGGAAGAGTCCCACCTGTAGGGGACCCGACATCTAGCTGCCTCACCATCCCTCAGAGATCTACAGCAGCGCTGGTACAAATTACCAGAGACTACAGGTGGCGTCACGAACTGTATATATATAACCCCTGTAAATATACCCCCCAACATACGCCTGACCGCCAGGGCCACAGACCGAGCCACCGCTACCTGTGACAATCCCATAGACTTCTACGGGCTCGGCTCTGAGTACCCCATTGCCCTGGAAACCCACAATTGTGGTGCGTGGTCGAGACAAAAATATATATATATTAACTATAACTGTGATTATATTTGTTGTTGACAATCCAAATTTTGTAATCCATACACCTGGTGTTTGTAAACCTTGACATTTTCTACAGTCTTTTGCATTAGCACAATTCTTGGCATAAATATAACACAGTATGGCTTGATTAGATGTGATTTCTTAAAATATTTTAGGTCTTTTGCCATGTTTTGTTATTTGAATTTGAACATTTGAATAAAATCATTCCAATCATTTACGTCATATAATGTGATAATCTATAACAACTTAGAATTAGTGATAACATAAAAGGGGATGGCCACTACTTTTTTATTGAAAGCCCATCTTTAGGATAAGATATTAATATTTAATTGGGGGGGACAACTGGCACTGCCACCGATCAACTGTTATCATTCTGGTATTGAAATACAGCAGTTCCGTAAACACTACAGTAGCCACGGCCAGGTCCTGCATATCCATCCGTTATTGATTTCTTTAGGGAGTAAATCTGCAGTACCTGAACGCGGCCACTATAGAAATGACTGAGTTGCTTTGTTCTGGCAGCGTCCGAGGACTTTCAGCTTGCACCAGTAATAGCTGATTGGCAGAAGTGCCAGGTGCCACACCCTCACCGATCAAATATTGATAACCTATCCTAAACATATGCCATCAATAAAAAAGTAGCGACTAACCCCTTTAATGCAATAATAGTATAACTAACAGCTACTTGTATCAGTATTTTTAAGCTAAAATCAGGAGTGAGTCGAAAAAGAAAGAACTGCAAATGGTTTCATTATTCTATGGGGCTGCTGCATTATACTATGGGGCTGCTGCATTACTCTATGGGGCTGTTGCATTATACTATGGGGTGCATTATACTCTTATGAGGGTGCATTATACTATGGGGTGCATTATACTCTTATAATGGTGCATTATACTATGGGCTGCTGCATTATACTATGAGGTGCATTATACTGCTATGGAGCTGGATTATACTATGGGGTGCTTTATACTCCTATAAGGGTGCATTATACTATGGGGTTGCATTATAGTACTATAGGGTGAATTATAGTACTGTAGGGTGAATTATACTGCTATGGGGGTGCATTATACTGCTATGAGGTTGCATTATACTATGGGGCTGCATTATACTATGGGGTGCTTTATACTACTATTGGGGTGCATTATAGTACCATAGGGTGCATTATACCGCTATGGGGGTGCTTTATACCAGGGTTCCCCAACTCCAGTCCTCAAGGCCCACCAGCAGGTCAAGTATTCAGGATTTCCTATTATGATTCAGTAACCGAGGAGGACAACTGGAAAAATAGACTATTCAACCAGACACCCAGAGAGGTTGGTAACTTAACGGATTGCAGACCCCTAAACTGACAACACAACTAGAATTAGCTTTCCTTTTTAATAAATTTGAAAAAGTTTCTACATTTCTGTTTTTTTCAGTAAAGATGGGGTGCAGAGTGTACATTAATGAGAAAGAAAATGAACTTTTTTGAATTTACCAAATTGCTGCAATGAAACGAAGAGTGAAAAATTTAAAGGGGTCTGAATACTTTCCGTACCCACTGTATATTACATTAAAGGTTTGAAAAATATAGCAAGAGATACAGTAGGGAGATCGGGGTGGAGTTCACCTACATAGATGGAGAGGTGGCAGTCGCACCAGGGCACTGTTGCCTGAGTAGGGCTTTTGGCCTCTCTACCACATTATCAGTACTATAAAGCAAATATACTGCTGGGAGTTTAGTAAAATGTATTCCATTAGTGGTGAAGGAGTAATCCTTTTGTGTCAGTCTGTGTCTTCTCTAGGAGTTATCTATGTGGTTTTGGTCGTGTGTGTATTTCCTTATCCTCTCCCTTATTGTTTGTCGCTCCTACTGTTCCCTTCTTTTCCACTTTGTTGTTTCATGGGCATTTTTGTATGATTGCAGTTTCCTTCCATCCCAGTGTGTTACACTGTCTGTCAGGTTTGTGCTAACCATTTCAGGTCTGTCCCATACCTGACTGTGTGGACGAGGGAATGGTTTCAGCGTGCTCTTTCAGGAGCATAGCAAGGACAGATGCCCAGGCCTCTCTACGTTCAAGAGTACCCTTGGGACAGAGATAGTGAGAGTCCCAGCTCCAGGGACAGTTGTAGGCCCCCTCTTCCTTACTTAAGACAAGCACATCATGACATTATAACCAGCCTACTTCATTCCTTGTGTTTTGAAAGGCCATCATGGACTTGATGGATGCCCTGACCATGTAGTTGCCATCCTTGTCTTTGGAGGTGGCCAACATCAAGCAGCAAAAACAGCATGTCTTTATTCCCACTACACAGGTTCTGCTCAATCTAAAACCGCCCTCTGAACCTCAAGCAAATTTGCCAGATTGTTTCATCAGGGACCAAAGTAAGTTTTGCTTTTCTTTCTTCATGTAAATTATTTTTTCTCTGACCTGTTTAATCTTGAAATGATAGTCAATGTATGGGTACTGTTCTGTCATTGCTCTGTGGAGATCCTCAGGCTTGGGCATTTTCTCTTCCTGAAAATTCTGCTGTTTTATCCTCTGAGACACTTTTTTCTCTGCTCTGGGGCTCATTTATGATGACCTTGATAAAGTGAGAGTTGCTAAATCAGTGGTCCTCAAGTTGATTCAGGGAAAACGTAGTGTGGACGAGTACTGCTCTCAGTTCAGACCCTGGGCTGTAGAGACCTGCTGGAAAGGTCCAGTTCTCTGCAGTCAATTTTGCCAGGGTCATTCCAGCCAGATACAGTATATGATGGTTTATAGTCCCTCCCCATTGTCTGTGATTGAGACTATGTCACTGACAGTACATTTGGAAAGACGTTTTGTGGATAAGAAAACATTCAAGGATGTTTTTTGTGACTTCTCCCTTTCTTCCTACTGAGACTGAAGAGTCGATGCAGATTTGGGCCTGCAGAACTTACATGGAAAGAGTAAAATTAGAAATTCCTGCTCATTTTGTCTCTACTGCGGTGGAACGGGTCATGTGATGGTTCAGTGTCTCAGATACTATAAAGAGTTTCTTAAGGCTAAGGAGAAGGAAGAAAAAGAGTCACAAGTATGTAAGAACACTGCAGACTACTGGTTATTTTTTACAGGTTTCTTTGGCTACCAACTTTGGAGTCATAGTTACCTCTGCATTTGTTGGCTTAGGATTTGTCTTCAATCTCATTGACAATGAATTTGCTGGCAAGTGTTGGTATACGGGTATACAGTTACAGCTCTTGGTAATCCTGTTCAAGTTGCTGCAATTGATAGTTCACCCCTTATCCGGACTCATGTTACTTCTAAGGTTGAGAATGTATGCATGAATGTGTGTGTGCTACACACAGAATCTATTTCATTTGTGGTTCTACCTTCCTTGCCAGTTAAAATTGTATTGTGTATGCCTTGATTGCTTAAACACATTCCTACTATCAATTGGGAGACTCGTGAGGTTAAAGGGAATTGTCACCCTAAATTGGCGGGATATTTAAATGATGGCAGTCAGGTCAGATGAGCGGTGTTTTGGGTACTTGCCTTAACATGTTGTTCACCTTTGTCTCCATTATTTCTGGGAATTGTAGTCGTTGCCCTTCATATAACGCGCCTGCACATTGCAATCTGCGGGCAAAGCATACTGCGTGTGCGCAATTCAAGATTGCAATGCGTGGTGCGTTATATGGAAGGGCAACGACTACAATTCCCAGAAATAATGGAGACAGCAGCGAACAACATGTTAAGGAAGTACCCAAAACACCGCCCATCTGACCTGACTGCCATCATTTAAATATCCGCCAATTTAAGGTGACAGATTCCCTTTAAGTCTTGGGGAAATAACTATTTTTCCAATTGTTTATCTAAATCTCTGACATCTATCAGATCTCCTCCATCCATTTTGTTTCAAGATTCATTGACTGAGGGTTGAAGTTCCTCCCCTACTTAGGTCTTTTGATGGTGCTCAGTTTCCCCCCACCAATATACAGGCTGTCCTGAATTGGGTGCAACCAACTAACCGTAAAGTCTTACAGAAGTTCTTTAGGGTTATCAAATGATATTGTAAGTACATTAAGGACGTTTTGGTTATAGTCAAACCTCTTAATGATATGACAAAGAAGGGTACTGATTTTTCCTCTTTGTCTACTTAGGCGTTGGATCAGTGTTTCTCAACTCCAGTCCTCGGGACCCACCAACAGGTCATGTTTTCAGGATTTCCTTAGTATTGCACAGGTGATAATTTTATCACCTGCTTAAGCATTAATTCCATCACCTTTGCAATACTAAGGAAATCCTGAAAACATGACCTGTTGGTGGGTCCTGAGGACTGGAGGTGAGAAACACTGCGTTGGATGTTTTTGCTGCCCTCAAAACAGCTTTTTCTAAAGCCCTTTTCCTCAGTCTACCAAAGATGTTGATTTTTCTGTGATATATCTCCCGGATACTAAGAATGTTGAGGAGAAGAATTTGCTTGACAAGAAGAGAGAGGGGGCGGTATTGGGCTCCAGACGTATCAGACATCAACAGCAACATCACATTAAAGGAATGGTTGTCGGTCTGAAGGTTATTTCTGAGGTCGATGCAAAATATTTGCATGCGAGCTGCCTAGTGAAGGGCTCCTGTCAGCAGCATCAGCGGTTTGGGATTTCTTCATGTCCAGTGGACCATTGTAGAAGGGGAGTACTGTCATGCCCCAGGATTCGATTCAGAAGTCTTGTGTTTGTCTGCCGGCATCTCTGTCCACTGATTCACTGGAGATCTGGTTGCTGTCCAAGTGCTGATTACCCTTTGCCTTTTTATCCACTCTTTTCTTACAGTAGGTGTTTTCCATTTGCTATTTGGCCTATCCTATCACTCTGCAGTGGCTTCTATTCTATATTCACTGTTTCCTCTGTTCCCTGCTGGTGAAAGCTTGAAACTACCCAGTTTGGTGGAGAAGGAGTAGTCCTTTTGTCACAGTCTGTTTGTGTCTTCTCTAGGAGTTATCTACGTGGTTTTGGACTTGTTTTTATTTCCTTATCCTCTTCCTTTTGGTTGATCTCTTCTACGGTTCTTTTGTTTTCCACTTTGCTGTTTCATGGGCGTCTTTGTATGATTGCAGTTTCCCTTCATTCCAATCTGTTACACCTGTCTGTCCGATTTGTGCTATTCATTTCAAATCTGTCCCATACCTCAATGGTGGAGGAGGGAATAGTTTCAGTGTGCATTCAGGAACATAGTAAGGTCGGAGACCAAGGCCTCTCTACCTTCAAGAGAACCCCTTGGACAGGAATAGTGAGAGTCCCAGCTCCAGGGACAGTTGCAGGCCCCTCTCCCTTACATCAAGCGGGCACATCGTGACATATGCAGCGTCCAAGATTCAATACATTTTGTTGCTGATCTCTCAGATCTTGTAGGAGGAATTTCTCATTTTCAGTTTTTTTTTACTTTATTTCAACATTATCAAAGCTGGCCAATTAAATCACATTTGGATGACACCCGAGTACCTTCCGATTTTTTTTCATTACCTATTGACTTGAGTTTTCCCTGTGATTTTCCACTGATCATAGGTACGAGTGCAATCCGTAGAAATCACTTACAAGAAAATCGGATGTTTGAATGAGCATTTCGCAGTTCATCTTCCACTGGCTCTTTTAGACTTTTTTCAGAAGAAGCAGTAGTAATGCCAGAAACATAATAGCTTAAATTCTGAACTATTCTTAATTGCTTTATACTGTATGATATAAGATGGCCTAAAAAAATAATTATTCATGATCACTTTCCATTTGTTTATGAACTTGCATTCTGTTAAGCAGAAACATTATGCCACCCGCCTTGGCCTTATTCTGTCATTTTCCAGACACCGTGTGATTGATTTTTCTAGAGCATTACCTCTTGTGATTTTATTCTGTGCTGTGATAGGAGTTCTCAAAACAGAGTCTAAATGTTGTATATCTTTATAGCAGAGACTCCTACTGTAAAAAAAATTATTGTAGTTCAATGTTTTAATCTTCTTCTTCCATTATGGAAAATATGTTTAGAAATCTGATGCTAAATTTGGACATCTTGTGTGATTTATTATTTGATTTATGAATTGGTTGATTTAGGTTTTAAGTGTAAAAAATCCAATATACAGTGGGATATTTTCTGTACAGCAAGTCTCATGTATTTTTTCTATGGTTCTATTAAGGTAGTGTTTAGAAATAGGCAAATCATTCCCAGTCAACACAAAGTAACATCCTGGTATGTCATTTGGACTTTGGAGAAAAATATCAGAAAAGTTACAACAGAAAAGTAAACACTATGACATTCAATGGTCAGACTTGTAGGCTCAGGATGGACAGAGTAAGTTGATTTACTGCTTATGTGCAATTGTTATGCAAACCCACACAGACCTGAGTATCACAAGAAGAAGGAAGAAACTTTCCATCAGTTCTCCCGTTGAAGCTTAGAGATGCAAAAAATTCCAAAATTCCAAATTAATTTTTTGGGCACAAAAAATGCAGTTTTGATATGTTTGCATAATGGATTTAGACAAACGATTTACCCATTGATAAACAATCTTCCAGAGGAGAAAAATGAGTAGCCTTTACACTTTAATAGTAATAAAGCTGGGGTAACAAGAGATATATTCTCTCATCCGAAAAAATCAGACCAATTATGCTAATTACACTATGATCAGAGTTTAACCAAAGTGTTATCTTAGTGTGATCCAATTCCTTTAGATGAGAAAAAGATGGGAAAAATAACATCTCCATCTTCTCCATTCTGTCAGTCCGTGAACAATTTTTGGACGGACTTATTGACTTGCATGGCGAATGCAACTCGATTTATGGATGCAAATTTTGCATGCTGTGATTTTTTTCCTTGCACAGATGTGTACAGCCCTGATGTTTTGTCGGATTGCATTCGAACTGAAAATACGGTCACCAGCACGACCCCTAACAGAGTGAAAAGAAAACAGCAGCAATTGTCCAGAGCAGTGTTTCATTCTTTATTCAACTTCACATACAAATCAGATACTTAAATCCCAAGCTAAAGTCAGGGAATTCATTGTCTGTTCTTCAAGGATAATTGTCAGCAGACGCTGATTCTGGCAATGTATGACTTACAGGGCTGCTTGCTCTAGTTTTAATAAAATCACTGTTTTATAAGCAGAGATTATTGTTAGAGGACGAGTAAACCTGCTGGTTTGTAGTCATCCATATTCATGAGCTCTGCATGCTCGTCCCTTCCACTGATTGGCAGCTTCCAGACTATGCACTGAGTACACAGAAAGCTGACAATCAGTGGTGTGGGTGGGATTACACAGAGCTCAGCATTTAGAGAACTGCTAAATCTGTAGCAGAGAAAACAATGATTTTATCAAAACTGCAGCAAGCAGCCCAGTAAATGATACATAATAATAATCTTTATTTTTATATGGTGCTGATGTGTGGCCCAGCTGCGCTTGGTACACATGTTCCAGGAGTATGTACTGAAAGGTAATTGCAAAATCTGATATTCATTCACACTTCACACTTCCCTAGGAGCCACCAGAGGGAGCCCCTTAGATTCAGGTATTTAGGGGCGTGGAGAAATGCAGCAGTAGGCATTCTAGCCAGACAGCTATTCTAGTTGTTGGTTTTACCTCAGAGAAGAGATCAGAACGGTAGTTACCTCAGACAAGCTGTGAGGGACAGATGAGTTCTCCTCAGGACACCAGAGTGAGAGGATTCCTGTCAGAGCTCAGTCTGAGCATAGAGAGGAGAGACAGAAGACAGGGAAGGAAAGATTGCAAGCTGATATCTCAGAACAGACAGATTGCTAGTACCCTATGTATGTGGAAAGTGACTCTCGGAGCAAGCGTGTATTCAGTCTGACGGAACGTCCTGAGAGCTGCTCTGGACAGAGTCTTTGAGGGAAAGAAGGAAGGGGACTACAGTTTGCAGAACATCGAGTGAACTGAGAATCAGTCAGCGAGCTTGGAAAGAAGGAAGAAAGCTAATGACAGAACCTACTGCTGCCCTGTGCTTATGTTAAGGAGGAGAGTAGGGCGACGGGCGAGTGGTTACCCTAGGAAGGAGAGACTTCGGTGACAGATCACCTTCACTCAACTAACCGGACACCGGGTCCGAAGCCTTGCTAGAACCTTCACGGCTAGTAGGAGAAAACCGGAATCCTTGCTGGACTTCAAGTCACAGAAGGTAGCCCTAAGTGCCGATACGTAACCGGGGTCAGGCAGAACAGGAGTCTGGCAGGTACCGCCACATAGACTTAGTTCTTGTCACTAGAAGACTTCCACCACAATGTTGGCCGGGCGAAGCTATGCTATTCAGAGTTAAACTTGACTTCACGCAAGTTAGGACTCATACACTTTAAAGGGAAAGGAGGCCTTAAACCTACTCAGCAATTACCTGGATGTGCATACTCCACCCTGAGCAGCTTCCCGGGACATACCTGCCACCATCATCAGTAAAGGTATGGAAAGAGACTGACTTGTGTGTGACTAACTTATTATCTGCTCCCCTGCACCGCCATATCACCCTGAGGGATCCATCCAGTCTCGCCTGTGGGAGACTTAACACCTTGCTGCCCCAACCCTCAGAGGATTCACCCTGCAGCACTGGTCACCCTGATCAGAAACCACAGGTGGCGTCACGAACTATTACTACAATCCCCTGTAAATATCCCCTTTGAATGAGCGCCCAGGGCAACGGACTGAGCTGTGCTACTTGTGACATTCCCCATAGACTTCCATGGGCTCGGTGCCGAGTACCCCATAACCTTGGTACCATGTGCGCATCACTAACATATTCCACAGCACTTTACACACATTATCATCGCTGTCCCCATTGGGGTCACAATTAGTGTTGAGCGATACTGCTCGATATCTAAAAATATTGGATCGGAATGGTATCGCCGATATCACTAAATATCGTCGATATCCGATTCCGATACCGGAAGTCCCATGTAAGTCTATGGGAACCAAATATCGACTTTAAAAAAAACCATTCTTGCCTTGTTGGTTAATTGTACATGAAGGAAAACAACAAAGACTAATGTAGAATGTATTGGGGGAGGTTGAGGAGACAATAAAGGCATACATGTTTAACCCAATGCATTGGAATAGCATTAATATATATTTTTTTGGAAATACGTTTGGATTGACTAACAAATTGACAATGTTGTTAACCTTTTTTCTATTTTGGCAAATATGTATGTTTCACAACTTCCATGCTCTTCACCTTTTTAACTTTTGCCAGTGCCACACTTTCTCCTTCATAATCTTCAGCAGCACCATCTTTCTCATCAAATTATTCTTCATCTTCACCTTCTTAATCTTCTTCTTAAACTTCTTGCTATTCATGTTTTTGTTTACATTACTCATATTGTTATTATTAAACTAATGAATCTTCTTCATATTCAAATTCTTCATCTTCTTCCTCTTCATCTTCTTCATCATATTCTTATTTGTGACAGAGATTCCTGTACTTGTAATCTGTAAAAGTATGAATTGTTCATCCTTCCGTTCTTGCTGTCACAAAAGATTTAAATTACAACAGTATTTGTCCGTGTTCAGCTTAGCCTGCAGCAGCAGGCATTTTCCAGGGGCACCACGAGGAGGAACGGACTCACCCCCATACACTGCTTAGTCTTCTTCTGCTTAGAATTTAGAGCATATATTTTGCTCTTCATTTTGGTCTTATACTTCATGTTCTTCTGATTTTTGATCTTCTGCTTATTGTTCTTCTGTCTCTTGTTCTGTATCTTGTAGTTTGTCTTAACCTTCTTTGTCCTGTTGGTGATCTTCTTCTGGGTAATCTTTTATTTTTTCTTTGTGATGGTGTTCAGGCTGGTTGGCTTCATGCTCGTCGTCCTTGTTGTCGTCATCTTCTTCTGGGTGGTCTTTAAGGTTGTCTAATTTCCGAGAACCAGCTGACGTTACTGGAACCCTGACGGGTATCAGATGGAACAAGAGACAATGGAAGTAACGAGGACCAGCTGACTGTGCTGGAACCCGGAGGGGCAGCAGAAGGAAAAGAGGCAATGTCACAACCGAGTACCAGCTGACGTTACTGTGACACGGTTACTAAGCAGGAGGTACCTGTGCTCCAAAGCACTACCAAGGACCAGCAGTCGTTGGTGGAACTCGGATACGGAGATGGAGGCACCTAGGCCAAAGGCACTGGGGAGAACCAGTTGACGGTACTGGACCCCGGACGGGTAGCAGAAGGAAAAGAGGCAATGTCACAACCGAGTACCAGCTGACGTTATTGTGACACGGTTACTAAGCAGGAGGTACCTGTGCTCCAAAGCACTACCAAGGACCAGCAGTAGTTGGTGGAACTCGGATACGGAGATGGAGGCACCTAGGCCAAAGGCACTGGGGAGAACCAGTTGACGGTACTGGACCCCGGACGGGTAGCAGAAGGAAAAGAGGCAATGTCACAACCGAGTACCAGCTGACGTTACTGTGACACGGTTACTAAGCAGGAGGTACCTGTGCTCCAAAGCACTACCAAGGACCAGCAGACATTGGTGGAACTCGGATATGGAGATGGAGGCACCTAGGCCAAAGGCACTGGGGAGAACCAGTTGACGGTACTGGACCCCGGATGGGTAGCAGAACGCACCCATGAAAATGTAAGTTGACAGGACGCAAGCCGTCCGCAGTTACCGAATCACACAGTCCTACAGTGGGTGCTTGTCCTATTGTCACAATGGAAACAGCCTTTATTTACATATCCCACAGCACACATAGGAATCACCTAAACTGCAGGCACCATAGAGTGGCTATCCCGAATGCAACACGACAGCACAACTTATTGGAGGATAATTGACGTTCACACTGCCAGGAAACAGCTGTCGTGCTGTAACCAGGCTGGCCAGGAGTCAGTACCCCTGCCAATTACTTACGAGCAACAAATGGCGGTGTTGTAGCCCAGGGAGTAGAGTTCAGGTGGTAGAAAGATGAACATAACAGGAGACATGGAAAACTTGCCAAACAGTTATTTAATCTGAAAACGGACAGGCAAATTCAGGTGAGATCCATGCCTTGTTCATTTTCAGAAAAGTAAGCCGGTCTACATTCTCTGAGGATAGTCGCATGCGACGGTCTGTTACTACACCACCTGCAGCACTAAAGACGCGCTCAGATAATACACTGGCAGCGGGCAAGCCAGCACCTCCAATGCATACTGGCTAAGCTCTGGCCATGTATCCAACTTAGAGACCCAAAATTTGAAAGGGGAAGAGGCATCTGGGAGTACACTTAGAGGGAAAGCCAAGTAGTCTGTCACCATCTTACGGAAAAGTTTCTTCCTGGTGACTGGAGCCGTCTCGGATGGTGTAGACCTTGCTGGCGCTGTCACAAAACTTCGCCACATTTGTAACATACAGCTCTTGCCCTGTGCAGAGGCGCTGCTTGTGCTCCATCTTGTTGTAGAGGTGTCTACACTGCCTCGACGCACAGAGCTGCTTTGTAAAGCAGTAGCAGCAGCAGCAGTTCTCTCGGCTGGAATGTACAACAGTATGGATTGCACCAGTGTGTCTTGGTACTCCTGCATTTTACGGTCCGGTTCACCGGTGTGATGAGGGTTTGTAAGTTGTCCCGGTAGCGAGGGTCTAGGAGGGTGTACACACAATAATCTGACGTGTGAGAATGTGGGCGATGCGGCGGTCGTTTCTCAGGCACTGAAGCATGAAATCAACCATGTGCTGCAGACTCCCAACTGGCCAACAAAGGCTGTCCTCTGGAAGAGGCGTCATCTCTGCCTCCTCTGCATCACCCCACCCTCGTTCTACATACTGACTAGAGCGTTGTGTACCTCCCTCTGTAGGGATTTCTTCCTCCTCCATTGACTCCTCCTCCTCCTCCTCATCCTCCTAACAAAGTGAGCCCTGCCCAGCCCCGTTGTGAGGAACCATGTTCGATGACTGTCCTGAAGGTAATTGAATTTGTGACTCCTCATCCTCCACCTCTTCCAAAACCTCTTCCTTTAGTGCTTTCAGTGATTTCTGAAGCAGGCAGATAAGGGGGACAGTCATGCTGACTAGTGCATCATCTGCACTCGCCATCCGCATTGAGACATCAAACGCATGCAAAACGTGGCAGATGTCCTTCATAGAGGCCCACTCAGTAGTGGTGAAGTGTGAACGGCGCAAATTGCGAGTTGATTGCGCCTGTTGCAGCTGATACTCCATTACTGCTGGCTGCTGCTCACACAACCACTCCAACATATGTAACGTGGAATTCCACCTGGTGGGTACGTCACATATGATGCGATGTTCAGGAAGGCGAAATCTGACTTGCAGAGCTGCAATGCGCGATCTGGCCATGCTGGAACGTCGCAAGTGAGCGCACTCTAGGCGGACCTTTTGCAGCAGTGCATCAAGATCCGGATAGTCCCTCAAAAAACTTTGCACGACCAAGTTGAGCACATGTGCCAGACATGGTATGTGAGTGAGGTTGCCAAGGCCCAGAGCTGCCACCAGATTTCGGCCATTGTCACACACTACCAAGCCTGGCTGGAGATTAGCTGACAAAAACCACACGTCGCTCTCCTGCTTGTTGGCATCCCAGAGCTCCTGCGCTGTGTGGCTTCGATTCCCCATGGAAATTAATTTCAGGACGGCCTGTTGACGTTTGGCCACGGCTGTGCTCTTATCGGTCGCAACAGGTAAGCGTTCACGGGTCCATGTGGAGGTATACCGTGACGGCTCGTGCAGCGATGATTCTGAGGAACTGGAGTAGGAGGAGGAATCAATGTGTACAGACTGGATTCCTGCAATCCTTTGAGTTGGCAGAACACGTACAGCGCCACTGGCAAGATCTGTACCCGGCTCCACAACATTGACCAATGGGCAGTGAGGGAAAGGTATCGTCCCTGGCCATGGGTACTGGTCCACGCATCGGTGGTCAGGTGGACCCTGCTACTGACGGCGTTTAGTAGCGCATGTTTAATGTTTCCCTCGACATGTATTTGCAGAGCAGGGACGGCTTGCCTGCTGAAATAAAATCATCTTGGCACATTATATTGTGGGACTGCCAATGCCATAAAGTTCCTGAAACTGTCAGTCTCCACCAGCCTGAATGACAGCATTTCAAGGGACAGGAGTTTTGCAATGCCAGCATTCAGAGCCTGTGCTCGTGGATGGTTTGCCGAGTATGGCCGTCTTTTATCCCATGCCTGTGGTACCGATGGCTGTTTTGTGGTCTGGGAGTGTGACGATGACTGTGAACTTGCTGCTGTGGGTGGAATAACAGTTTGTCTATGGACAACAGTGACCGAGGTTCTTCCATGGAGATCCTGTGAGGAAGCCGAACCAGGTGTGTGTGAGCTGGAGGTAGAGGCTCCAACACGACCTGAAGATGTAGGTGCTGCTGTAGGTTGGCTTACATCTCCAGTGTGTCTTTGTAACTCAGCTACGTGCTTTGTCCGTACATGTTTCCACATATTTGTGGTATTCAGGTTACTGATATTTTTACCTCTTTTAACTTTTTGCTTACACAGCTTGCATTGAACATAGCAAATATCATCTACAAGTCTGTCAAAAAAGGACCACGCAGTGCAAGTCATGGGAGCGCCAATTTTGACATTTCTAAGAGAACTGCTCCCAACAGGTGCCAAACTGGAGGCTACAGGCAAGCGAGTCTGCAGCCTACCTCTCCCTCCTCTTTGCACCGTTGGGACAATCTCTTCCTCAGAGCTGCTCCCACCACCTTCCTGTTGCTCACACCATGTTGGGTCTCGGACTTCATCATCTCCACTACCCTCTTCCAACACCTGCTGCTGTTGGATGGTCTGGGCAGCACCATGCTCCACAAAACCTGGCACCTGAGTCTCATCATCATCATAAGATGCGTTCTGCGGTGTGCTGTCCATCGGCACTGGCTCACCCGCCTCTTCAGATTGAGAGAGACACAGCTGTTGCGCATCACTGCATACTCCCTCTTCTTCAAATTGCAGAATGCTGCTTGCCTGTGCCCGTGTTTGCGAGCCAACAGATTCTGAGAACAGAAGCAGAGACTCAGCTGGCTCCTGTACAGAACTCTCTGACTGCCTGGGCAATTTGACAGGCGGTGAACAGACAGATGGTTGCTCAACAGTGTTGTGTTCCTGAGAGGAGGTGGAAGGAATTGAAGTCTATGCATTGGCTGCCATCCAACCAACAACGGCTTCAATTTGTTCTTCCCGCAGCAGGGGGGCACGCCGAGCTCCTACCAAACTGCGCATAAAGGAACGCTCATGGGTAAAACTGGTGGATGCTGTGTCACTGAGGGCGGCAGCAGCCACAGAATCCCCACGTCCTCTCCTGCTGAAACTCCACGGCCACGACCACGTGCCTTACTCCCTGCCTTCTTCATCTTGGTAGATTGATAAAGAAAGTCAGAAAAGTTATAAGGCCTAAGTGTGGTTATACGCAGAGACTGAAGTGAACACTGAAACACAACTGTTCACAATCTGTGAAAGGCTACTCCTTTGTCTACTTCTATAGTGTTTGCAACCAATGTATTGGATACGGATGGAAGCGCGTCACACTAATAGATTATATTTATTTTAAATGGAATGGAGCAGAACCAATTGGAGATAAATGAAAAGGATGAGGCACTGAGACACGCTCAGCAGAGTACAAGCAGCAGTGCTTGAACAAGTAACTGGAGCGTGATGTGCACTCAAAAAATAAAAAACACAGACTGAAGTGAACACTGAAACACAACTGTTCACAATCTGGGAAAGGCTACTCCTTTGTCTACTTCTATAGTGTTTGCAACCAATGTATTGGATACGGATGGAAGCGCGTCACACTAATAGATTATATTTATTTTAAATGGAATGGAGCAGAACCAATTGGAGAGAAATGAAAAGGATGAGGCACTGAGACACGCTCAGCAGAGTACAAGCAGCAGTGCTTGAACAAGTAACTGGAGCGTGATGTGCACTCAAAAAATAAAAAACACAGACTGAAGTGAACACTGAAACACAACTGTTCACAATCTGTGAAAAGCTACTCCTTTGTCTACTTCTATAGTGTTTGCAACCAATGTATTGGATACGGATGGAAGCGCGTCACACTAATAGTTAAATTGCATGGAGCAGCAAGAATTACACTGAAGAAAAAAAAAAGAGTCTGTGAGTGACACGTGCAGATGCCTACAGACAGCGTTGCATGCAGAGCAAACTGCAGCGTCACCTGCACTCACACACACCTTGCAGAGCTGTTAAAACAACACTGCAGGCAAAAGGAAGCTTTACACAGCGGTTGGTGCTAGCCTGCCTACAGCACAGTACACTAAATCGCAATCTCTAACTGTCCCTCAGAGTCAGCACAGCAGCGTTCTGTCCCTTACTGAATTCACAGCACAGTGACGCTAAAATGGCGGCGGCGCCTTTTATAGTGCATTCTGACATCATTTCAGCATCCAATCACAGCCATGCCATTAGTTAACATGATCGCAGCAGTACAGGATGTGCCCACACTTCTTAGGATTCCTCATTGGCTGACTAAAATCACATTGCCTCTCAAAGAATTATGGGAACTTCCGATTCCGGTATACGATATATGGAAAATATCGGAACTAAGTATCGAAAGGCCGAAACAGCTAATATCGGCCGATACCCGATACTTGCGGTATCGTATCGCTCAACACTAGTCACAATCTAATTCCCTTCAGTATGTCTTTGGATTGTGGGAGGAAACCAGAGTACCCGGAGGAAACCCACGCAAACGCGGGGAGAACATACAAACTCCTTTGAGATGTTGTCCTTGGTGGGATTTGAACCCAGGACTCCAGCACTGCAAGACTGCAGTGCTAACCACTGAGCCACGTTGGAATTGAGACTCCTCCTCTATGTCATGATACTCTCAGATGAGGAAGGAAAAGCTAATCTTTCTGTTTATAAATCTTTAGAACTGGTTAATCCCAGTTACATATATTTGTCATTATTTATCCAGTATGTGATGTCACACAACCATACTGTATATCTACACCAAAGTGTATTAGGACCCCAGTGGAAAGTATACCAATATGGGCTCTTACTCATTTTGCTAAGAAAAACTGACAAGATCAATCGGATAAAAAATAGAATTGCACTCTGACCAATGTTAATCTATGAGTCCCTGGCCCTGCAATTTTTTTCTCAGCGCAGATCAGGCTGAGAAAAAAAATCGCAGCGTGCTGGATTGTCCTTGTATCTCGGACAAGACACGCCAATGCAAGTCAAGGAGTGTGATAAAAAAAATTACATGACACTCGGACCATGCGAGTGACGTCCGATCTTTACACACCTTGACATGCCTCATACAGTAAAATCACAGTGTGACAAACAAAATAGAATCAATAGGATATATGTACATAGAATAGATTGACATAAAAAGGTCAGTGACATATATAATTAGTACGGTGTTTGTGTAGCTTGCTGCACATGTTTTTTATTACTAAATAAATTATTTTCTGAAAAAAATTGTGTGGGAGCCCCCAAAATTGTACTAGTAACCAGCAAATGGAAAGGAGACAGCCCATATAATTAATAACCTGCAAAGTCTAGGAAGATAGCTGTGGGCTGATATTACTAGCCTATTAAGGGACCATGGACTAAAAACATCAGCTCTCAGCCACCCCAGAAATGGCGCATCCATAAGATGTCTTAAATCTGACACTTAGCCTCACTCTTGCCACTCTTGCCCTGGTGCGGTGGCAAGTGGGGTATTAGTGTTGGCGTTGATGTCTTCTTTATATTGTCTGGTGACAACAAGCCCAAGGGTAAGTCATAGTGAGGTATCTATAAAACACCCCCATTAATAACCCCATAGTCAAATTGTACAAAAAATAACTCCCAGAATAAAGCCCTTTATTTGGACAAATAACACACATAGTCCTTTATTGACTACAAATTAACCAAAATCACTTAAGACTCACCTTATGCACAATCCATTGAAGAAAATGTCCTCTGTAAAAGAATTAAATCAATTAATTAACTATTACATAATATGACTATATAGCCTGCCATCCACTAGAGACACTGAGCTGCGCATTTTGCTCAACTCAGTGCCTTGTGATGACTTTCTAAAATTAAGTGAATTTTATATCCAATGAACTCCTTTGACCTCACTGACGTCAATGCGAGCATGAGAAAGTTCTGACGCTCATGGTTCCATCAGAAAGGTCACCAGAGTTCAAAGCCAATGAACTCAGTTCAAATCAATTACATCAGCGCAAGCGCCATGGGAAAAGCTCTAACTTAATAATTGAGCTGAACTGAGCTCATTAGCACTGAACTCTGACGACCTTATGCTCGTGGTGACATCAACAATTCAGCCTGTCATCTAGATGTAGCAGAGGTGGACTCGTTGCGGGACAAATGGATTATTATTTTCACAACGAGGACAGGTGAGGATGATGTTGCTTTATTATTTTATCATTTTTACAGGGGACATGGACTTCAATGGATTGGGTATATCGTGAGCCATTTTGGGGGTATCTGAGAGCTGATGTTTTTAGTCTTGCATGGGACCAATATCCATGGCCCATTCCTAGGCTATTAATATCAGCCCACAACTGTCTGCTTAGCCTTTGCTGGTTATTAAATATAGGGGGACCAACGTCATTTTTTAGGTCCCCCAATTTAATAACCAGTAAAGGCTTAGTATACAGCTGTGAGCTGATGTTAATAACCTGTGTAGCTCCATGTGTATTACCTCCTTTCTAGGCTATAAACATCTGCACCCAGATGTCTGCTTTCCCTCTCCTGGGTAATAACATTTTGGGAGACCCTAAGCCATTTTATTCTGAAAATAATTTATTTATTAATAAAATACATATACAGTAAGCTACACATGGAAAGCACTGATGATATATCTCACTCACATATTTATATCTATCTATCTGTATATACTGTATATATATATAAATATATATATGAATATTTCATTTGAAAACTATGTGTGACTGGCAGAGAATTACTCTATGTAAAAGCTAATGTTAAAATTCTATTGCAATTGGATCACATTCGCATGTAAATCTGAGGTCATTCGAATGTTAGGTGATAAAAATTGCAAAATTGCATTGCACCGGCAAGAAAATTGCATGACTCTCGTCCCACCTTTCTGGACTGATATCGAACCGTGTTTTATTACGATGATGGGTATGAGCCCTATAATTCTAGAAAGCATCATGATGGATCCTTTTAAAGCTCATTAAATCACAGCCTTCTCTTTTGAATCAGGTAATAAGGAAATTATATATTCTACACGGAGTGTATTTTGAAATTCGAGTACTGATGGGATATAATGATTTCTGCTTTATTCATTTTGTGGTGTCATCATTTGTTAAAGTCACCTGCTATAATCAGACTAAATCACACAAGTGTGCCATTAGTGATGAGCGAATATGAGATGCAATGTATATAGGTTTGTATATTGTGCCATATGAAATGTGGCCCCACTTGTTTTTATGAAACAAACAGACATTTTATTTTAGTAATGTTTAATTGATTTTTTTTAATTGAGTTTACTGAGTGTGGTAAACAGTGATTAAAGTTTTTTTTTTGCTGGTGATCAATGTGCAAGATTATCAATGGAGAATCAACTCTTGGTATGTTCTCCATAAGCAGAAGTAAGAAGTTGTGGACCATTGATGTCAGACCACAGCCTCTTTCTTGGAGTACTTGATGCAACATCAGTTTCTGTTAGACGGCTATAGCTGTGATGTGTAGCCCAGCTGCGCTTGGAGCCACATTTACCCAGGAGGATGCACTAAAGGTAAACCCACACGTACCTGATATTCATTCACAGCTTCACTATTTCCTCGAGCCACCAGAGGGAGCCCTTTTGCAGTATATATAGGGTAGTGAAGACACAGCAGTTACCTCAGATTAGCCTGAGATGAGATCTCCTCAGAACACCAGAGATGAGATTAGCCAGAGAGCTGAGAGAGGTCAGATTAGCTGGGAGGGCTGAGGAGATGAGATCAAATTACCTCAGACAGTCTAGTCACCTCAGAAAGAAGTTGGGAAGCTGTTAGTTCCCTTGGAAGGTTGAAAGTTAGCTCTTGAAGTGTGCACAGATCAGTTAGACAGAAGGTCCTGATAGCTGCTTCAGACAGAGCATTAGAAAGAAAGAAGGAAAGGGAACAGCAGTAAGAGAAGGAACCTGAAAGACTGCAGCTTGAACTTAGTTTATTGTGTGGAGGCCAGTACAAGTGGAGAAAGATAGCCACTTCAGCCTGGTCAGAACTGAGTCAACTGAGTGCAGTTTCAGTGAGCAAGCGTGCCGACGCTTTGAGAGTGGTGAAGAGAAAGGAGAATCAGCTATCTACTGCTAGTGTGCTTAAGTTAAGGGTCGGAGTAGGATGAAAGGCGAGTGGAAGAAAAGAGAGAGTAACGGAGGTTGAAACAGCATTGATAGCTTACCTCTACTCTGAACAACCGGACACCGGGTCCGAGCTTGCTAGCATCTACACGACTAGTAGGAGATACCGGAGACCCTGTGGGACTTCAAGTCGCAGGGGCCCACAAGTGCTGATACTAACCGGGATCAGGAAGACGGAGTCTAGCAGGACGCTGCATATAGAGACACTGTTCTATCCACGAGAAGGCCTCACCACAAAGTCAGCCAGGCGTAAAATTGAAGACAGAGTTAGACTTCGTTTCATACAGGTCAGAAACTCACACATACAGGAGTATGGAGGCCCTACACCTACTCAGTGGGAATACTGGATGTGCATCCTCCACCCTGCCAGCTTCCCGGGACGTGCCTGCAACTATACCATCAGTTAAAGTACAGAAAGAGACTTTCGTGTGTGTGTCTGCCTTATTGCTCCTGCGGCTGAATTCCCCTTCTCCGTCCTGCACCCCAACACCGCCATCTACCCTGAGGGACCCAGTCTTGCCTGTGGAAGACTTAACACCTTGCTGCCCAGTAACAACCCCTCAGTGGATCTACCCTGCAGTGCTGGTCACCCTGACCAGGTACCACAGGTGGCGTCACGAACAAACTGTAAATACTTTATTCCCCTGTAAATATCCCCCTTTTTAGTGAGCGTCCAGGGCCACGGACCGAGCTGTGCTACCCGTGACATCCCCCATTGAAGTGAACGGGCTCGGTGCCAAGTACCCCATAGGCCCTGGCGGGCGACTCAGTACCTTGGCACCTAAATGAATAATATGCTGGTCTCTGCATTGGACATTGCTACTCCATAGTACATAGCCATGATTTCCTTGCAGGAACAAGAGTGCACATATACAAAAGTCTATCAATGGAATAACCCTTTTAGACCTTCGTGTGCTTTTTAGCCTCTTCCCATCAAAGCCACTTTTGGCCTTTAAGATAAGGTTTTTTTTCACTCTTATTGTCATGTTCCAGGAGTCATAACTTCTTTTCATTGATTTTTTTGCGACATAGTACTTTGGGGTCTTGTTTTTTGGAGACAAGTGTTATTTTCCTATGACATCATTTTGGGGTACAAAATAAAGTTGGTATGAATCGAATTTTAGGAGCGGGCCCAATGCTTACATCAGTGATCTGTCCGCTGGAGGGGAGCCCTAAGAACCACCTTTGACTTTACAGTTTCACTGCTCTTCTTTTGATTAACCGTCATGGCGTGATGTTGCGTTACAAGTGTGATACATGTGACTTTGCTCCAAGCCGGCAAATCAAAAGTATTGTCACGGATGCTGTCCGGTAGGAGGCTATCCTGAGGTCTCCCACCAGAGATTACCAATGTGATCGCTAGACAGGATCCTACAAATAAAGTTGAGCCAACTCTAGTAACTTATTAACAAATGTTTCTTAACTGTTTATGAGGAGAAACATGAACAAAACATCAATCCTTCATTCTATTGATTTTATTTATTCCATAAATAAAGAGTTAACTTCATTCTGTAGGTCAGTGCGATAATTGTAAAAACAAATTTATATAGTTAGCATAATATTATTTTATTTCTGTGCTATAATTATACTCTTTTGGAAAAAAAGGAAAATTTGTTTTTCCAAGAGCCATTAATTATAGAATTTTCCATCAGTGGAGCAGTGTACAGGATGATTTTTTTCTCAACAAGCTTTAGTTTATATTAAGACTATTTTGTGGTACATGGAACATTTTTATCACTTTTTATTATACTTTGTGGATGAAAATATGACCAAAAAACAGCAATTCTAGCTTCTTTTTTAAATACCATTCATCACTGAGTATAATTGACATGCTATCTTTATTATGTGAGTTGATACAATCAATAGAATGCCAAACGAGTATAGATTTTTATGTTTTCTTCTTTTGCTAAAAAATTATTAAAAGAGAAAAATCGTGTTTTCTCTGCAAATAATACCCATTTTTTTTATTTTTCTTTAGGTAGGAGGCATGAACGACAAAAGAAGAAAAAACAATAAATCTGACATTGTTTTTTTATTTTCTTTTTCATGGCGTTCACCCTGCAGTATATTTAGCATGATAACTGTATGTAAAAAGTGAAGAGAGCAGCACTCCAGAAAAAAGTCCAATAAAGAAGTGATTTATTACTTCCAAAATGTGAGGCATAGACTTCAACTTTTCAATTCTATAAAGCTGGATCATTGCTGTGTATTGCTGCACGTGTCTGAGTTGGATTCCTCTTACTGTGCTGCTTTCATATTCCGACTCATTTGTGTCATGATTCCTTCGCTCAGTGTATCTTGGATGCAGTGACTGACAGCTCAGTCATCCAATCTGGTTCAGGGGTATGCTGAGCTGTTAGTATGTTGATTGACAGCTCAGTCATCCAATCTGGTGCAGGGACATACTGAGCTGTTAGTATGTTGATTGACAGCTCAGTCATCCAATCTGGTGCAGGGACATACTGAGCTGTTAGTATGTTGATTGACAGCTCAGTCATCCAATCTGGTGCAGGAGTATGCTGAGCTGTTTGTATGTTGATTGACAGCTCAGTCATCCAATCTGGTGCAGGGACATACTGAGCTGTTAGTATGTTGATTGACAGCTCAGTCATCCAATCTGGTGCAGGGGCATACTGAGCTGTTAGTATGTTGATTGACAGCTCAGTCATCCAATCTGGTGCAGGGACATACTGAGCTGTTAGTATGTTGATTGACAACTCAGTCATCCAATCTGGTGCGAGGGCATACTGAGCTGTTAGTATGTTGATTGACAGCTCAGTCATCCAATCTGGTGCAAGGGCATGCTGAGCTGTTAGTATGTTGATTGACAGCTCAGTCATCCAATCTGGTGCAAGGGCATGCTGAGCTGTTAGTATGTTGATTGACAGCTCAGTCATCCAATCTGGTTCAGGGGCATTAATGAGCTAGTATAGTTATGGTTGATTGACAGCTCAGTCATCCAAACTGGTTCAGGGGTATGCTGAGCTGTTAGTATGTTCAATGACAGCTCAGTTGTTGAATCTAGTGTGGGGGTGTGCTAAGCTGTCAGTGTTTTGAGTGAGAGCTTGGCCGTACAATCTGGGACTGGGAGGTGATGAGCTCCTTTAGTTGGTCCCCTGTCCCAGGTGACTGCCTAGCTACTTGGCTGAGCTGTCAGTCCCAGATAACTACAAGTTGTAGCTATAAGCTCTATGTGGCTTGTCCTCTGTCACGCGGTCTTATGATATGTGTACGATGTCAGTAAACTATTCTTAAAAGAACAACACTCTATACAACATATAGATTAGCAACATCAGCATGTAAATATAGAATAGATTTACCTGACACGATATCCGTTGAACTCAGGGTTAATCTTGAGGACTTGATACACTGTCACAGGAAAGAGGAGGACCGGGGGTCTAACCTGACCCTAAACTGGGGTCCTAACTAAACCCTCACCTTGGAGGTACTGATAATGGTTCAGAGGTCCAAGTCTCCAGCCTAACCCTGTCTCCTATCAGTCCCTGAACCCTGTAATCAGTCCTAAGAAGGATTCTGATTACCACCAAAGGGATATGGGCTGATCTCTGCTAAATACACAGATTAGACATATAAGACAGACTGGAGAAAACACAGACTTGCATACACACTCAAACACAGAAGGAACATAAATGATCTGGGATATTAAACTCTAAGAAAGGTGAGCTTAAAACAACTAAGGAGCTCTTTAACTTAAGTCTATACAGATACAATCCTATCTGTGGTCTGCATGAAGAATTTCACTGGCAACTCCCAACACAGACAACCAGAGATTTAAAGGAAACCAATCAACAAATAATTAATTGCAGCCGGGAGAAAACTGCACCCAGTCCCAGAACTGAGCACAGACAAATTAACTCCCTAACTGCCAAACACAAAGAAACAGCAACTCAGCTGTGAGAAGTCAGAATGTGCAACCGCGACGATCTTCGTGGCGATGCACACATGACAGTACCCCCCCTTCTACGAGGGGCCTCCGGACCCTCAGGGCCAGGTTTGCCCGGGTGAGTTCTATGGAAGGTCCGCACCAAACGATCTGCGTTAATGTCAGACGCAGGAACCCACGTCCTCTCCTCTGGATCATACCCCTTCCAATGCACCAAGTACTGAAGGGACCGGCGATTCAGACGTGAGTCAATGATCTTTGACACTTGAAACTCCAAGTTACCATTGACCACCACTGGAGGAGGAGGTAGAGGTGATGGTATGACTGGTGCCACGTACCTCTTAAGTAATGACTTGTGGAACACATTATGAATTTTAAACGTAGGAGGGAGGTCCAGACGAAATGCCACAGGATTAATTATGGAACTGATCCTGTACGGCCCGATGAATCTGGGGCCCAGCTTCCAGGAGGGAACTTTAAGTTTTATATTCCTGGTAGACAACCATACCAGATCGTTCACATTAAGATCTGGACCAGAAACTCTCCTCCTATCAGCCATACGTTTATAACGGTTCCCCATAGCACTCAGATTATTCAATACACCTCTCCACACTGAAGCAAGTGACGACGAGAAACGCTCCTCCTCAGGAACCCCAGAAGGGCCCCCCCCATTGAATGTACAAAACTGGGGATGAAAACCATATGCCCCAAAAAACGGGGACTTACCAGTGGACTCGCTCCGCCTGTTGTTAAGAGCGAACTCTGCCAGAGGCAAGAAAGAAGACCAGTCCTCCTGGTTCTCTGAGACAAAACACCGAAGATAAGTCTCTAAGCTTTGATTCAGACGCTCTGTCTGACCATTGGTCTGCGGATGAAAAGCCGAGGAAAATGACAATTGCATCCCCCGACGTAAACAAAATGCCCTCCAAAACTTGGACACAAACTGAGACCCCCTATCTGACACCACATCAGAAGGCAACCCATGAAGTCTCACAATCTCACCAATGAACACCTGCGCCAGAGTTTTAGCATTAGGGAGGGCAGGAAGAGCAATGAAATGTGCCATCTTACTGAACCTGTCAACAACCACCAGTATGACAGTCTTCCCTGACGACTGAGGAAGGTCCGTGATGAAGTCCATAGACAAATGAGTCCATGGACGCTCCGGAAGTTTCAAGGGTAAGAGGGTCCCAGACGGACGGGTATGAGGGGTCTTAGAGCGAGCACAAACCCCACAGGACGCGACAAAAGTTAAAACATCTTTATTAACGTTAGGCCACCAAAACCGGCGAGAAAGGAGATCTAAAGTAGCCTTACTCCCTGGATGTCCTGCTAAAGCAGAATTATGATGTGCCTCAATAACCTTTTGTCTCAACTGATTTGGGACAAACAGTCTCCCTGGAGGTCCTGCAGGGGCGTCCCCCTGAGCCTCTAACACCTCCTCCTCAAGCTCAGAACATACAGCCGACACTACCACCCCCTCCTGAAGGATGGGAATCGGGTCATCCATTTTCCTGGCCCCTGGGAAACTGCGAGACAAGGCATCCGCCTTAACATTCTTAGATCCAGGGCGATAAGTGACAACAAAATTAAACCTGGTAAAAAACAACGACCATCGAGCTTGTCTGGAATTCAGACGCTTAGCAGATTCCAAATACAGCAGGTTCTTGTGATCAGTAATGACGGTGACCGGGTGGACTGCCCCCTCCAAAAAGTGACGCCATTCTTCAAAAGCCAACTTAATGGCCAAAAGTTCCCTATTGCCGATATCATAATTCCTTTCGGCGGACGACAATTTTTTAGAAAAGAAAGCGCACGGATGCCATTTACCAGGGGACGGACCCTGGGACAATATTGCACCCACCCCTACGTCAGACGCGTCCACCTCCACAACGAACGGCTGTGATGCATCTGGTTGGATGAAAACGGGTGCCGAAGCAAAACATTTTTTCAAAGAGGAAAAAGCTTGGCAAGCTTTGTCCGACCATTTAGAAAAATCCGTCCCTTTTCTTGTCATGTCAGTGAGAGGTTTGACAACAGATGAGAAATTACAAATAAATTTCCGGTAGTAGTTAGCAAACCCCAGAAAACGCTGCAGAGCCTTAAGATCCTCTGGCTGATCCCATTCAAGCACTGCTCTCACCTTTTCAGGGTCCATACGGAAACCGGAGGCTGACACCAAGAAACCCAAAAACTGAAGTTCCTGTACGGCGAATACACACTTTTCCAGTTTGGCGTATAGTTTATTGTCTCGCAAGATCTGCAACACCTGTCTCACATGCTCCTGGTGAGACACAAGATCTGGTGAGTAAATTAAAATGTCATCCAAATATACGACCACAAACAGCCCCACCAGATGACGAAAAATGTCATTAACAAAATGTTGGAATACTGCTGGTGCAGTAGTCAGACCAAAAGGCATGACAAGGTTCTCATAATGTCCCTCCGGCGTGTTAAACGCCGTTTTCCACTCATCCCCCTCTTTTATCCTAATCAGATTATACGCCCCCCTGAGATCCAATTTAGAGAACCATTTGGCGCAACAATTTGATTGAAGAGATCAGGAATCAGAGGGAGTGGATACGGATCTCGAACAGTAATCCGATTAAGTTCGCGGAAATCCAAGCAAGGGCGTAGGCCTCCATCTTTTTTCTTCACAAAGAAGAACCCCGCGGCCACTGGGGAAGATGAAGGTCTAATATGCCCTTTGGCCAGACTTTCCGAAATATAATCTTTCATAGCCTGCCTCTCAGGACCAGAAAGGTTATATAACCTAGCTTTAGGTAACTTAGCATCAGGAAGTAAATTAATAGAGCAGTCATACACGCGATGAGGAGGCAACTCCTGACACCCCTCCTCAGAGAACACATCCCCAAAGTCCTCCAAAAAAGGAGGCAAAGTACTAGGCACGACCGCACTGATGACTGTGTTCATGCAGTTACTTTTGCAAAACTCACCCCATTGGCTTATATCTCTGGACTGCCAATTAATCACAGGGTTATGTTTAACCAACCAAGGAAGTCCCAACACAATAGGAGTAGGTAGACCCTCCAACACATAACAAGATAATAGTTCCCTATGTATTGCCCCTACCCGAAGGTCAATGTTATGAACCTCATGAACAAAGCTACCTTGGCCGAGAGGCCTGGCGTCAATGGAGAATATAGGGATCGGTTTGACCAATACACTCAGATGCATACCTTGAGCCTGAGCAAACTGAGCGTCAACCAGATTAGCCCCGGACCCACTATCAAGAAGAACAGAAAATCTCTCCACTCTCGTACCAACCACCACCTCCACTGGTACAAGGAACTGAGAAGAACTAGCGGACGAAATACATACTCCCAGGTTGTCGTCCACCACACAACCTGGGATTAACAGTTTTCCGGCGACTTTTTGCTCGACAAGGCACGGGATGGACATCCCCCAACAAAATGTCCCTCTTTCCCGCAGAAGAAACACCTTCTAGTCCTGCGGCGTACCGCCAATCCCCTCCTATGAAATGATGTCCCTCCCAACTGCATAGGCTCCTCCGAACAGACAAGGGGAACCTCAACATAAGGGACTTTAGTAGTAGGTGGAGTAACAACAGGGGGCGGAGTTACCTCGCACCTCTCCCGGAGCCGTCTATCAGTACGGATAGCTAGGGCCATAGCAGCCTCCAGTGATGGAGGAGAATCATACTGAGCCAAAACGTCCTTTAATTTGTCAGAAAGCCCATGACAAAACTGGCTCCTAAGAGCTGGGTCATTCCACTGAGTATCTGTGGCCCATCTACGGAACTCAGAAGCAAATTCCTCCGCCGGACGATCTCCCTGCTGTATCTTACGTAATTTTGTCTCAGCAAGAGAGACCCGATCTGGGTCATCATATACCAAACCCAGGGCAGTAAAAAATCGATCTACTGACTGTAGAGCCGGGGATCCCGGAGGAAGGGAGAAGGCCCAGGATTGAGGGTCCCCTTGTAGGAGCGAGATAACAATTCCCAGTCTCTGCTCTTCACTCCCTGATGATCGAGGCCGAAGCCGAAAATACAATTTACATGCTTCCCTGAAGGTAAAAAATTTGTCTCGCCCACCAGTGAACCTGTCCGGGAGAGCTACTTTAGGTTCAAATCTGGTTTGCTCCGAGGGAGACAAAACTTTGGACTTAATGTCCGTCAGCTCCATGGATAATCCCTGCAACTGCAGAGCCAGCTGGGCTACTGGATCCATGGCAACTGGGAATAATTTTATGGGCCAGTGAAAATGTCACGCGGTCTTATGATATGTGTACGATGTCAGTAAACTATTCTTAAAAGAACAACACTCTATACAACATATAGATTAGCAACATCAGCATGTAAATATAGAATAGATTTACCTGACACGATATCCGTTGAACTCAGGGTTAATCTTGAGGACTTGATACACTGTCACAGGAAAGAGGAGGACCGGGGGTCTAACCTGACCCTAAACTGGGGTCCTAACTAAACCCTCACCTTGGAGGTACTGATAATGGTTCAGAGGTCCAAGTCTCCAGCCTAACCCTGTCCCCTATCAGTCCCTGAACCCTGTAATCAGTCCTAAGAAGGATTCTGATTACCACCAAAGGGATATGGGCTGATCTCTGCTAAATACACAGATTAGACATATAAGACAGACTGGAGAAAACACAGACTTGCATACACACTCAAACACAGAAGGAACATAAATGATCTGGGATATTAAACTCTAAGAAAGGTGAGCTTAAAACAACTAAGGAGCTCTTTAACTTAAGTCTATACAGATACAATCCTATCTGTGGTCTGCATGAAGAATTTCACTGGCAACTCCCAACACAGACAACCAGAGATTTAAAGGAAACCAATCAACAAATAATTAATTGCAGCCGGGAGAAAACTGCACCCAGTCCCAGAACTGAGCACAGACAGAATTAACTCCCTAACTGCCAAACACAAAGAAACAGCAACTCAGCTGTGAGAAGTCAGAATGTGCAACCGCGACGATCCTCGTGGCGATGCACACATGACATCCTCTGTGCCTTGCACTGAATTCTGTAACAAGAAAAGAAACGGGTGCTCCCATGTGTGAGCCCGCTAAGACTAACATAGTGGAGCCTAATGATGGACAGGCTCCTCTGGATGAGTTGGGCAACAACTCTGGTGAAGGCCGACTGCAGCACTCGATGTCAACCCCAGCAGGGATAAACAAAATCCAAAGAACGGGAAAGAAAACATGCCTATCTATAGGTGCTGTATCACTGGATATAGTGTAAAAAACGATCTTTAATAATAAAACAACGAGTATCTAGAGTGGACCGCTCTCTTCATCAGGTACAAGTAAAATAAAAACATACATAGTGAGCTGCATTCTTATAAGCACGTAGACCAGGAGTAGGTATTTAGATTCATTAATGATTTAACCCTTACTCTGTAATCACATATCAAATTAAACATATACCCCCAGATTCTAAACAGAGCGATTAGCAAAAACAAACAGATATCAATCCTTCAGGAACTAATGTGGACAATTTAAAAATCCAGAACATTTCCCTATTCAGTATTCACCAATCATTGATATGTTGTAGTATGGCTAGCAGATATGCACATGAAAAAAATGCCTCGACAAACTATGGTTCATAATTCCATTTTTTTATATAGGACCTGTGTTTATTCATCCTGAGATGTATCGGCGTAGTGTTCGGTCCCATGTACTGCAATTTACATTGACACCGCAACACATAAATGATATACGAACTGTTACAATTTAAAAAGCTTTTTACCAAAAAAGCTTTCCCCTGTAGCAACTGATACAAATTACTTTCTACCTGATTGTCTCCATTTACAGCTCTTACATTTCTGATTACCAACATTTATAGGTTCCGATAGTTTCCAGAATAGTACCCTCATGTTTATAACTCCCTGCTCCATAATTGTTAATTTGACTGGGCGCTGTCGTGTTTTTCCAATTTTTATTTCTCCTATATGTTACCACAGTATCCTAAGGCAATTTTTTTTATAAAATAAAAACAAATACTCCTTCAGAATTTCTTTAACATTTTTATAATTTATTAAAAATGTTACAAAACTAATCTTTCTTCTCACATCTTGTAGCAATCTTAGCTACACAATCTTTTTGTTTCAGCCTTCTTGTTTTTTTAAAAGCATCTTTTCTAAGCTGTTTGAGGTATCCCTTTTCCAAAAACCTCCCAGTCAGAATCCTGGATTCATTGTAAAAATCAACTTCAGAACTACAATTTTTACGAATTCCTTTCCTGTTCTTTGCTCTGAATTCTGACATTCTGACTAGAGTTGAGCGATACTTTCCGATATCCAAAAGTATCGGAATCGGAATGGTATCGCCGATACCATTAAAATATCGGCGATACCCGATACCGATACCGGAAATCCAATGTAAGTCTATGGGAACAAAATATCGTAACTAAAAAAAACCCCATTCTTTCCTTGTAAACACTAAATATACACACAATAGAATACATATATATATATATATACATGTCATTGTGACATATATATATATATATATATACATATATTTATAGTTTATACACTTCTACATAGTAAAATAGCCTCTGATTCAATTGCCGGGTAAAGCCGGCTTTTGTGAAAAGACAGAAGCATCCGACATGAAATGACACTTGGTTTACATAGAGTTAACCATGTCTTTTCATGTAGTTTGATATCTGATTTGCACAAACAATTACATGAGTGGCTGTGTGCAAAATTTCACACCTGTAGGGGTTAATTAAAGGTGTAAATTCGTTGTAAAAAAACAGACTTTTTTGCTACGAATTTACACCTTTAATTAACCCCTACAGGTGTGAAATTTTGCACACTTACACTCATGTAATTGTTTGTGCAAATCAGATATCAAACTACATGAAAAGACATGGTTAACTCTATGTAAACCAAGTGTCGTTTCATGTCGGGTTCTGCATTTTCACAAAAGCCGGCAATTGAATTAGCGGCTATTATACTATGTAGAAGTGTATGAACTATAAATATATATATATATATATATTGTGTCACAAATTCAATGACATGTATATATATATATATGAGGTGTAAAATTGCTGAAAAAAAATGCGTGGGCTCCCGCCCTATTTTCGCAACCAGACAGACAAAGCCAGTGAGTGGGGGCAGATAATAATAGCCCAGAGAGGGACCATTATTTTTGCCCCCCCGGCTACTAACATCTGCCCCCAGACACCCCAGGAAAGACAAATCTATAATTAGATTCACCCTTTCTGGCACTTTGCCCGTCTATTCCCATTGCCCTGTAGCGGTGGCGAATGGGTTAATATGGGGTTAAAGCCACCTTGCTATTGAAAGGTGACCTTAAGCCAGGTTAATAATTGAGAGCTGTCAATTAGACAACTATCAATTATTAATCCTATTGCATGAAATAAAAATAAAACACACACACTTTAATTAAAAATCATTTTAATGAAATAAAGACACATGTTTTTGACCATCTTTTATTTTACTGCAAAAACCATTTCCTGTAATAAAAATAAAATAAAAAAGCAAAATTATTCTTACCTATCCCATGCACAGTCAGGTCACACGGTGTAATCCTTCAGAAAGGGTTAATGTTTACTGCAGGGACCGCAGCTAATGCTGCAGCCTCACAGTAAACCCCCAAATGAATGAGTTCCTCTCCTGGCTGACAGGAGAGTAAAGGCTGGGTCTCACATAACGATACACCAGCGATCCGACAAAGATATGCACTTGTCAGGATCGCTGGTGTATCGCTACATGATCGCTGCTGAGCTGCCAAACAGGCAGCTCAGGCAGCGATCTGGGACAGCGACACTGCGGGTAACATCGCTTAAGGGCCCGTCTCACATAGCGATATCGCTACCGAGATCGCTGCTGAGTCACTAGTTTTGTGGGATTTCAAGTCGCGGGGCCCCACAAGTGCTGATACAAACCCGGGGGTTCAGGAAAAAGGAAAGTCTGCGGGCCCCCTTTCAATAGAGACACTGTTCTTTTCCCCGAAAAGGGCCCTCACCACAAAGTCAGGGGGCTTTAAAATTGAAGACAGATTTAAAACTTCGTTTCATACTTTTTCAGAAACTCACACTACGGGAAAGAAAGGAGGCCCTACACCTACTCAGTGGGAAATACGGGAAAGTGCATCCTCCACCCTGCCAGCTTCCGGGACGTGCCTGCAACTATACCATCAGTTAAAGGTACAGAAAGAGACTTTCGTGTGTGTGTCTGCCTTATTGCTCCTGCGGGTGAATTCCCTTCTCCGTCCTGCACCCCAACACCGCCATCTACCCTGAGGGACCCAGTCTTGCCTGTGGAAGACTTAACACCTTGCTGCCCAGTAACAACCCCTCAGTGGATCTACCCTGCAGTGCTGGTCACCCTGACCAGGTACCACAGGTGGCGTCACGAACAAACTGTAAATACTTTATTCCCCTGTAAATATCCCCCTTTTTAGTGAGGTCCAGGGCCACGGACCGAGCTGTGCTACCCGTGACATCCCCCATTGAAGTGAACGGGCTCGGTGCCAAGTACCCCATAGGCCCTGGCGGGCGACTCAGTACCTTGGCACCTAAATGAATAATATGCTGGTCTCTGCATTGGACATTGCTACTCCATAGTACATAGCCATGATTTCCTTGCAGGAACAAGAGTGCACATATACAAAAGTCTATCAATGGAATAACCCTTTTAGACCTTCGTGTGCTTTTTAGCCTCTTCCCATCAAAGCCACTTTTGGCCTTTAAGATAAGGTTTTTTTTCACTCTTATTGTCATGTTCCAGGAGTCATAACTTCTTTTCATTGATTTTTTTTGCGACATAGTACTTTGGGGTCTTGTTTTTTGGAGACAAGTGTTATTTTCCTATGACATCATTTTGGGGTACAAAATAAAGTTGGTATGAATCGAATTTTAGGAGCGGGCCCATGCTTACATCAGTGATCTGTCCGCTGGAGGGGAGCCCTAAGAACCACCTTTGACTTTACAGTTTCACTGCTCTTCTTTTGATTAACCGTCATGGCGTGATGTTGCGTTACAAGTGTGATACATGTGACTTTGCTCCAAGCCGGCAAATCAAAAGTATTGTCACGGATGCTGTCCGGTAGGAGGCTATCCTGAGGTCTCCCACCAGAGATTACCAATGTGATCGCTAGACAGGATCCTACAAATAAAGTTGAGCCAACTCTAGTAACTTATTAACAAATGTTTCTTAACTGTTTATGAGGAGAAACATGAACAAAACATCAATCCTTCATTCTATTGATTTTATTTATTCCATAAATAAAGAGTTAACTTCATTCTGTAGGTCAGTGCGATAATTGTAAAAAACAAATTTATATAGTTAGCATAATATTATTTTATTTCTGTGCTATAATTATACTCTTTTGGAAAAAAGGAAAATTTGTTTTTCCAAGAGCCATTAATTATAGAATTTTCCATCAGTGGAGCAGTGTACAGGATGATTTTTTTCTCAACAAGCTTTAGTTTATATTAAGACTATTTTGTGGTACATGGAACATTTTTATCACTTTTTATTATACTTTGTGGATGAAAATATGACCAAAAAACAGCAATTCTAGCTTCTTTTTTAAATACCATTCATCACTGAGTATAATTGACATGCTATCTTTATTATGTGAGTTGATACAATCAATAGAATGCCAAACGAGTATAGATTTTTATGTTTTCTTCTTTTGCTAAAAAATTATTAAAAGAGAAAAATCGTGTTTTCTCTGCAAATAATACCCATTTTTTTTTATTTTTCTTTAGGTAGGAGGCTAATGAACGACAAAGAAGAAAAAACAATAAATCTGACATTGTTTTTTTATTTTCTTTTTCATGGCGTTCACCCTGCAGTATATTTAGCATGTTAACTGTATGTAAAAAGTGAAGAGAGCAGCACTCCAGAAAAAAAGTCCAATAAAGAAGTGATTTATTACTTCCAAAATGTGAGGCATAGACTTCAACTTTTCAATTCTATAAAGCTGGATCATTGCTGTGTATTGCTGCACGTGTCTGAGTTGGATTCCTCTTACTGTGCTGCTTTCATATTCCGACTCATTTGTGTCATGATTCTTCGCTCAGTGTATCTTGGATGCAGTGACTGACAGCTCAGTCATCCAATCTGGTTCAGGGGTATGCTGAGCTGTTAGTATGTTGATTGACAGCTCAGTCATCCAATCTGGTACAGGGACATACTGAGCTGTTAGTATGTTGATTGACAGCTCAGTCATCCAATCTGTGCAGGGACATACTGAGCTGTTAGTATGTTGATTGACAGCTCAGTCATCCAATCTGGTGCAGGAGTATGCTGAGCTGTTTGTATGTTGATTGACAGCTCAGTCATCCAATCTGGTGCAGGGACATACTGAGCTGTTAGTATGTTGATTGACAGCTCAGTCATCCAATCTGGTGCAGGGGCATACTGAGCTGTTAGTATGTTGATTGACAGCTCAGTCATCCAATCTGGTGCAGGGACATACTGAGCTGTTAGTATGTTGATTGACAACTCAGTCATCCAATCTGGTGCGAGGGCATACTGAGCTGTTAGTATGTTGATTGACAGCTCAGTCATCCAATCTGGTGCAAGGGCATGCTGAGCTGTTAGTATGTTGATTGACAGCTCAGTCATCCAATCTGGTGCAAGGGCATGCTGAGCTGTTAGTATGTTGATTGACAGCTCAGTCATCCAATCTGGATGTCAGGGGCATACTGAGCTTGTTAGTATGTTGATTGACAGCTCAGTCATCCAACTGGTTAGGGGTATGCTGAGCTTGTTAGTATGTTCAATGACAGCTCAGTTGTTGAATCTAGTGTGGGGGTGTGCTAAGCTGTCAGTGTTTTGAGTGAGAGCTTGGGCCGTACAATCTGGGGGCTGGGAGGTGTATGAGCTCCTTTAGTTGGTCCCTGTCCCAGGTGACTGCCTAGCTACTTGGCTGAGCTGTCAGTCCCAGATAACTACAAGTTGTAGCTATAAGCTCTATGTGGCTTGTCCTCTGTCACGCGGTCTTATGATATGTGTACGATGTCAGTAAATATTCTTAAAAGAACAACACTCTATACAACATATAGATTAGCAACATCAGCATGTAAATATAGAATAGATTTACCTGACACGATATCCGTTGAACTCAGGGTTAATCTTGAGGACTTGATACACTGTCACAGGAAAGAGGAGGACCGGGGGTCTAACCTGACCCTAAACTGGGGTCCTAACTAAACCTCACCTTGGAGGTACTGATAATGGTTCAGAGGTCCAAGTCTCCAGCCTAACCCTGTCTCCTATCAGTCCCTGAACCCTGTAATCAGTCCTAAGAAGGATTCTGATTACCACCAAAGGGATATGGGCTGATCTCTGCTAAATACACAGATTAGACATATAAGACAGACTGGAGAAAACACAGACTTGCATACACACTCAAACACAGAAGGAACATAAATGATCTGGGATATTAAACTCTAAGAAAGGTGAGCTTAAAACAACTAAGGAGCTCTTTAACTTAAGTCTATACAGATACAATCCTATCTGTGGTCTGCATGAAGAATTTCACTGGCAACTCCCAACACAGACAACCAGAGATTTAAATGGAAACCAATCAACAAATAATTAATTGCAGCCGGGAGAAAACTGCACCCAGTCCCAGAACTGAGCACAGACAAATTAACTCCCTAACTGCCAAACACAAAGAAACAGCAACTCAGCTGTGAGAAGTCAGAATGTGCAACCGCGACGATCTTCGTGGCGATGCACACATGACAGTACCCCCCTTCTACGAGGGGCCTCCGGACCCTCAGGGCCAGGTTTGCCCGGGTGAGTTCTGTGGAAGGTCCGCACCAAACGATCTGCGTTAATGTCAGACGCAGGAACCCACGTCCTCTCCTCTGGACCATACCCCTTCCAATGCACCAAGTACTGAAGGGACCGGCGATTCAGACGTGAGTCAATGATCTTTGACACTTGAAACTCCAAGTTACCATTGACCACCACTGGAGGAGGAGGTAGAGGTGATGGTATGACTGGTGCCACGTACCTCTTAAGTAATGACTTGTGGAACACGTTATGAATTTTAAACGTAGGAGGGAGGTCCAGACGAAATGCCACAGGATTAATTATGGAACTGATCCTGTACGGCCCGATGAATCTGGGGCCCAGCTTCCAGGAGGGAACTTTAAGTTTTATATTCCTGGTAGACAACCATACCAGATCGTTCACATTAAGATCTGGACCAGAAACTCTCCTCCTATCAGCCATACGTTTATAACGGTTCCCCATAGCACTCAGATTATTCAATACACCTCTCCACACTGAAGCAAGTGACGACGAGAAACGCTCCTCCTCAGGAACCCCAGAAGGGCCCCCCCCATTGAATGTACAAAACTGGGGATGAAAACCATATGCCCCAAAAAACGGGGACTTACCAGTGGACTCGCTCCGCCTGTTGTTAAGAGCGAACTCTGCCAGAGGCAAGAAAGAAGACCAGTCCTCCTGGTTCTCTGAGACAAAACACCGAAGATAAGTCTCTAAGCTTTGATTCAGACGCTCTGTCTGACCATTGGTCTGCGGATGAAAAGCCGAGGAAAATGACAATTGCATCCCCCGACGTAAACAAAATGCCCTCCAAAACTTGGACACAAACTGAGACCCCCTATCTGACACCACATCAGAAGGCAACCCATGAAGTCTCACAATCTCCCCAATGAACACCTGCGCCAGAGTTTTAGCATTAGGGAGGGCAGGAAGAGCAATGAAATGTGCCATCTTACTGAACCTGTCAACAACCACCAGTATGACAGTCTTCCCTGACGACTGAGGAAGGTCCGTGATGAAGTCCATAGACAAATGAGTCCATGGACGCTCCGGAAGTTTCAAGGGTAAGAGGGTCCCAGACGGACGGGTATGAGGGGTCTTAGAGCGAGCACAAACCCCACAGGACGCGACAAAAGTTAAAACATCTTTATTAACGTTAGGCCACCAAAACGGCGAGAAAGGAGATCTAAAGTAGCCTTACTCCCTGGATGTCCTGCTAAAGCAGAATTATGATGTGCCTCAATAACCTTTTGTCTCAACTGATTTGGGACAAACAGTCTCCCTGGAGGTCCTGCAGGGGCGTCCCCTGAGCCTCTAACACCTCCTCCTCAAGCTCAGAACATACAGCCGACACTACCACCCCTCCTGAAGGATGGGAATCGGGTCATCCATTTTCCGGCCCCTGGGAAACTGCGAGACAAGGCATCCGCCTTAACATTCTTAGATCCAGGGCGATAAGTGACAACAAAATTAAACCTGGTAAAAAAACAACGACCATCGAGCTTGTCTGGAATTCAGACGCTTAGCAGATTCCAAATACAGCAGGTTCTTGTGATCAGTAATGACGGTGACCGGGTGGACTGCCCCTCCAAAAAGTGACGCCATTCTTCAAAAGCCAACTTAATGGCCAAAAGTTCCCTATTGCCGATATCATAATTCCTTTCGGCGGACGACAATTTTTTAGAAAAGAAAGCGCACGGATGCCATTTACCAGGGGACGGACCTGGGACAATATTGCACCCACCCCTACGTCAGACGCGTCCACTCCACAACGAACGGCTGTGATGCATCTGGTTGGATGAGAACGGGTGCCGAAGCAAAACATTTTTTCAAAGAGGAAAAAGCTTGGCAAGCTTTGTCCGACCATTTAGAAAAATCCGTCCCTTTTCTTGTCATGTCAGTGAGAGGTTTGACAACAGATGAGAAATTACAAATAAATTTCCGGTAGTAGTTAGCAAACCCCAGAAAACGCTGCAGAGCCTTAAGATCCTCTGGCTGATCCCATTCAAGCACTGCTCTCACCTTTTCAGGGTCCATACGGAAACCGGAGGCTGACACCAAGAAACCCAAAAACTGAAGTTCCTGTACGGCGAATACACACTTTTCCAGTTTGGCGTATAGTTTATTGTCTCGCAAGATCTGCAACACCTGTCTCACATGCTCCTGGTGAGACACAAGATCTGGTGAGTAAATTAAAATGTCATCCAAATATACGACCACAAACAGCCCCACCAGATGACGAAAAATGTCATTAACAAAATGTTGGAATACTGCTGGTGCAGTAGTCAGACCAAAAGGCATGACAAGGTTCTCATAATGTCCCTCCGGCGTGTTAAACGCCGTTTTCCACTCATCCCCCTCTTTTATCCTAATCAGATTATACGCCCCCTGAGATCCAATTTAGAGAACCATTTGGCGCCAACAATTTGATTGAAGAGATCAGGAATCAGAGGGAGTGGATACGGATCTCGAACAGTAATCCGATTAAGTTCGCGGAAATCCAAGCAAGGGCGTAGGCCTCCATCTTTTTTCTTCACAAAGAAGAACCCCGCGGCCACTGGGGAAGATGAAGGTCTAATATGCCCTTTGGCCAGACTTTCCGAAATATAATCTTTCATAGCCTGCCTCTCAGGACCAGAAAGGTTATATAACCTAGCTTTAGGTAATTTAGCATCAGGAAGTAAATTAATAGAGCAGTCATACACGCGATGAGGAGGCAACTCCTGACACCCCTCCTCAGAGAACACATCCCCAAAGTCCTCCAAAAAAGGAGGCAAAGTACTAGGCACGACGCACTGATGACTGTGTTCATGCAGTTACTTTTGCAAAACTCACCCCATTGGCTTATATCTCTGGACTGCCAATTAATCACAGGGTTATGTTTAACCAACCAAGGAAGTCCCAACACAATAGGAGTAGGTAGACCCTCCAACACATAACAAGATAATAGTTCCCTATGTATTGCCCCTACCCGAAGGTCAATGTTATGAACCTCATGAACAAAGCTACCTTGGCCGAGAGGCCTGGCGTCAATGGAGAATATAGGGATCGGTTTGACCAATACACTCAGATGCATACCTTGAGCCTGAGCAAACTGAGCGTCAACCAGATTAGCCCCGGACCCACTATCAAGAAGAACAGAAAATCTCTCCACTCTCGTACCAACCACCACCTCCACTGGTACAAGGAACTGAGAAGAACTAGCGGACGAAATACATACTCCCAGGTTGTCGTCCACCACACAACCTGGGATTAACAGTTTTCCGGCGACTTTTTGCTCACAAGGCACGGGATGGACATCCCCAACAAAATGTCCCTCTTTCCCGCAGAAGAAACACCTTCTAGTCCTGCGGCGTACCGCCAATCCCCTCCTACGAAATGATGTCCCTCCCAACTGCATAGGCTCCTCCGAACAGACAAGGGGAACCTCAACATAAGGGACTTTAGTAGTAGGTGGAGTAACAACAGGGGGCGGAGTTACCTCGCACCTCTCCCGGAGCCGTCTATCAGTACGGATAGCTAGGGCCATAGCAGCCTCCAGTGATGGAGGAGAATCATACTGAGCCAAAACGTCCTTTAATTTGTCAGAAAGCCCATGACAAAACTGGCTCCTAAGAGCTGGGTCATTCCACTGAGTATCTGTGGCCCATCTACGGAACTCAGAAGCAAATTCCTCCGCCGGACGATCTCCCTGCTGTATCTTACGTAATTTTGTCTCAGCAAGAGAGACCCGATCTGGGTCATCATATACCAAACCCAGGGCAGTAAAAAATCGATCTACTGACTGTAGAGCCGGGGATCCCGGAGGAAGGGAGAAGGCCCAGGATTGAGGGTCCCCTTGTAGGAGCGAGATAACAATTCCCATCTCTGCTCTTCACTCCCTGATGATCGAGGCCGAAGCCGAAAATACAATTTACATGCTTCCCTGAAGGTAAAAAATTTGTCTCGCCCACCAGTGAACCTGTCCGGGAGAGCTACTTTAGGTTCAAATCTGGTTTGCTCCGAGGGAGACAAAACTTTGGACTTAATGTCCGTCAGCTCCATGGATAATCCCTGCAACTGCAGAGCCAGCTGGGCTACTGGATCCATGGCAACTGGGAATAATTTTATGGGCCAGTGAAAATGTCACGCGGTCTTATGATATGTGTACGATGTCAGTAAACTATTCTTAAAAGAACAACACTCTATACAACATATAGATTAGCAACATCAGCATGTAAATATAGAATAGATTTACCTGACACGATATCCGTTGAACTCAGGGTTAATCTTGAGGACTTGATACACTGTCACAGGAAAGAGGAGGACCGGGGGTCTAACCTGACCCTAAACTGGGGTCCTAACTAAACCCTCACCTTGGAGGTACTGATAATGGTTCAGAGGTCCAAGTCTCCAGCCTAACCCTGTCCCCTATCAGTCCCTGAACCCTGTAATCAGTCCTAAGAAGGATTCTGATTACCACCAAAGGGATATGGGCTGATCTCTGCTAAATACACAGATTAGACATATAAGACAGACTGGAGAAAACACAGACTTGCATACACACTCAAACACAGAAGGAACATAAATGATCTGGGATATTAAACTCTAAGAAAGGTGAGCTTAAAACAACTAAGGAGCTCTTTAACTTAAGTCTATACAGATACAATCCTATCTGTGTCTGCATGAAGAATTTCACTGGCAACTCCCAACACAGACAACCAGAGATTTAAAGGAAACCAATCAACAAAAATTAATTGCAGCCGGGAGAAAACTGCACCCAGTCCCAGAACTGAGCACAGACAGAATTAACTCCCTAACTGCCAAACACAAAGAAACAGCAACTCAGCTGTGAGAAGTCAGAATGTGCAACGCGACGATCCTCGTGGCGATGCACACATGACATCCTCTGTGCCTTGCACTGAATTCTGTAACAAGAAAAGAAACGGGTGCTCCCATGTGTGAGCCCGCTAAGACTAACATAGTGGAGCCTAATGATGGACAGGCTCCTCTGGATGAGTTGGGCAACAACTCTGGTGAAGGCCGACTGCAGCACTCGATGTCAACCCCAGCAGGGATAAACAAAATCCAAAGAACGGGAAAGAAAACATGCCTATCTATAGGTGCTGTATCACTGGATATAGTGTAAAAAACGATCTTTAATAATAAAACAACGAGTATCTAGAGTGGACCGCTCTCTTCATCAGGTACAAGTAAAATAAAAACATACATAGTGAGCTGCATTCTTATAAGCACGTAGACCAGGAGTAGGTATTTAGATTCATTAATGATTTAACCCTTACTCTGTAATCACATATCAAATTAAACATATACCCCCAGATTCTAAACAGAGCGATTAGCAAAAACAAACAGATATCAATCCTTCAGGAACTAATGTGGACAATTTAAAAATCCAGAACATTTCCCTATTCAGTATTCACCAATCATTGATATGTTGTAGTATGGCTAGCAGATATGCACATGAAAAAAATGCCTCGACAAACTATGGTTCATAATTCCATTTTTTTATATAGGACCTGTGTTTATTCATCCTGAGATGTATCGGCGTAGTGTTCGGTCCCATGTACTGCAATTTACATTGACACCGCAACACATAAATGATATACGAACTGTTACAATTTAAAAAGCTTTTTACCAAAAAAGCTTTCCCCTGTAGCAACTGATACAAATTACTTTCTACCTGATTGTCTCCATTTACAGCTCTTACATTTCTGATTACCAACATTTATAGGTTCCGATAGTTTCCAGAATAGTACCCTCATGTTTATAACTCCCTGCTCCATAATTGTTAATTTGACTGGGCGCTGTCGTGTTTTTCCAATTTTTATTTCTCCTATATGTTACCACAGTATCCTAAGGCAATTTTTTTTATAAAATAAAAACAAATACTCCTTCAGAATTTCTTTAACATTTTTATAATTTATTAAAAATGTTACAAAACTAATCTTTCTTCTCACATCTTGTAGCAATCTTAGCTACACAATCTTTTTGTTTCAGCCTTCTTGTTTTTTTAAAAGCATCTTTTCTAAGCTGTTTGAGGTATCCCTTTTCCAAAAACCTCCCAGTCAGAATCCTGGATTCATTGTAAAAATCAACTTCAGAACTACAATTTTTACGAATTCCTTTCCTGTTCTTTGCTCTGAATTCTGACATTCTGACTAGAGTTGAGCGATACTTTCCGATATCCAAAAGTATCGGAATCGGAATGGTATCGCCGATACCATTAAAATATCGGCGATACCCGATACCGATACCGGAAATCCAATGTAAGTCTATGGGAACAAAATATCGTAACTAAAAAAACCCCATTCTTTCCTTGTAAACACTAAATATACACACATAGAATACATATATTATAATATATATATGTCATTGTGACATATATATATATTATATATACATATATTTATAGTTTATACACTTCTACATAGTAAAATAGCCTCTGATTCAATTGCCGGGTAAAGCCGGCTTTTGTGAAAAGACAGAAGCATCCGACATGAAATGACACTTGGTTTACATAGAGTTAACCATGTCTTTTCATGTAGTTTGATATCTGATTTGCACAAACAATTACATGAGTGGCTGTGTGCAAAATTTCACACCTGTAGGGGTTAATTAAAGGTGTAAATTCGTTGTAAAAAAACAGACTTTTTTGCTACGAATTTACACCTTTAATTAACCCCTACAGGTGTGAAATTTTGCACACTTACACTCATGTAATTGTTTGTGCAAATCAGATATCAAACTACATGAAAAGACATGGTTAACTCTATGTAAACCAAGTGTCGTTTCATGTCGGGTTCTGCATTTTCACAAAAGCCGGCAATTGAATTAGCGGCTATTATACTATGTAGAAGTGTATGAACTATAAATATATATAATATATATATGTGTCACAAATTCAATGACATGTATATATATATATATAGGTGTAAATTGCTGAAAAAAAATGCGTGGGCTCCCGCCCTATTTTCGCAACCAGACAGACAAAGCCAGTGAGTGGGGGCAGATAATAATAGCCCAGAGAGGGACCATTATTTTTGCCCCCCCGGCTACTAACATCTGCCCCCAGACACCCCAGGAAAGACAAATCTATAATTAGATTCACCCTTTCTGGCACTTTGCCCGTCTATTCCCATTGCCCTGTAGCGGTGGCGAATGGGTTAATATGGGGTTAAAGCCACCTTGCTATTGAAAGGTGACCTTAAGCCAGGTTAATAATTGAGAGCTGTCAATTAGACAACTATCAATTATTAATCCTATTGCATGAAATAAAAATAAAACACACACACTTTAATTAAAAATCATTTTAATGAAATAAAGACACATGTTTTTGACCATCTTTTATTTTACTGCAAAAACCATTTCCTGTAATAAAAATAAAATAAAAAAGCAAAATTATTCTTACCTATCCCATGCACAGTCAGGTCACACGGTGTAATCCTTCAGAAAGGGTTAATGTTTACTGCAGGGACCGCAGCTAATGCTGCAGCCTCACAGTAAACCCCCAAATGAATGAGTTCCTCTCCTGGCTGACAGGAGAGTAAAGGCTGGGTCTCACATAACGATACACCAGCGATCCCGACAAAGATATGCACTTGTCAGGATCGCTGGTGTATCGCTACATGATCGCTGCTGAGCTGCCAAACAGGCAGCTCAGGCAGCGATCTGGGACAGCGACACTGCGGGTAACATCGCTTAAGGGCCCGTCTCACATAGCGATATCGCTACCGAGATCGCTGCTGAGTCACTAGTTTTGTGACGCAGCAGCGAGCTCACCAGCGATATCGCTGTGTGTGACATTCAGCGACGATCAGCCCCTCTGCCGGGTATCGCTGATCGTCGCTGAAATGTCAGGACCTTTTTTTGATCGCTGGTTTCCCGCTGACAGGCACGCATCGCTGCGTGTGACAGGCAGGAGATCAGCGATCCGCTGGTAACCAAGGTACACAGCGGGTTTCCAGGCGCGGGGCTGTGCCTAGAAACCCGCTGTGTACCTTGGATACCAGCGCCCTGATGCAGGGGAGCTGGTATCCAAGGTACACAGCGGGTTTCCAGGCACCGCGCAGCGCTTGGAAACCCGCTGTGTACCTTGGATACCAGCTCCCTGCATCAGGGCGCTGGTATCCAAGGTACACTGCGGGTATACTAAGCGATGTTACCCGCAGTGTCGCTGTCCCAGATCGCTGCCTGAGCTGCCTGTTTGGCAGCTCAGCAGCGATCATGTAGCGATACACCAGCGATCCTGACAAGTGCATATCGTTGTCGGGATCGCTGGTGTATCGTTATGTGAGACCCAGCCTTTAGTTACCCGCAGTGTACGTTGGATACCAGCGCCCTGATGCAGGGAGCTGGTAACCAAGGTACACAGCGGGGTTTCCAAGCGCTGCGCGGTGCCTGGAAACCCGCTGTGTACCTTGGATACCAGCTCCCTGCATCAGGGCGCTGGTATCCTAGGTACACAGCGGGTTTCTAGGCACAGCCCTGCGCCTGGAAACCCGCTGTGTACCTTGGTTACCAGCGGATCGCTGGTCTCCCGCCTGTCACACGCAGCGATGCGTGCCTGTCAGCGGGAAACCAGCGATCAAAAAAAGGTCCTGACATTTCAGCGACGATCAGCGATACCCGGCAGGGGGGCTGATCGTCGCTGAATGTCACACACAGCGATATCGCTGGTGAGCTCGCTGCTGCGTCACAAAACTAGTGACTCAGCAGCGATCTCGGTAGCGATATCGCTATGTGAGACGGGCCCTTAAGTGGAAGCTTAATTGATTGCTTTCCACATTCCTTCGAGTCACCAGGACACAATCAGTGACGTCAGAGGGACTGATTAACAAAAATAGGGGTTCCTTCGAAAAAAATGGCGTGGGGTCCCCTATTTTTGTTAACAGCAGATGAAGCAGACGTGAGGCCTGATTTTCAGGTGTTAAGGAGCCAAGATCCATGACCTTTGCCAGCCTGATAATACCAGGCACAGCAGTCTGCATATATTGGCTGATTAACAAAAATAGGGGATCCCTTCGAAAAAAAATTGGCGTGGGGTCCCCCCTATTTTTGTTAACCAGCCAGATGAAGCAGACCGCTGAGGCCTGGATTTTCAGGCTGTTAAGGAGCCAAGATCCATGGACCTTGCCAGCCTGATAATACCAGGCCACAGCAGTCTGCATATCTTGGCTGATTAACAAAAATAGGGGATCCCCTCGAAAAAAATTGGCGTGGGGTCCCCCTATTTTTGTTAACAGCCAGATGAAGCAGACCGCTGAGGCCTGGATTTTCAGGCTGTTAAGGAGCCAAGATCCATGGACCTTGCCAGCCTGATAATACCAGGCCACAGCAGTCTGCATATCTTGGCTGATTAACAAAAATAGGGGATCCCCTCGAAAAAAATTGGCGTGGGGTCCCCCCTATTTTTGTTAACCAGCCAGATGAAGCAGACCGCTGAGGCCTGGTTTTCAGGCTGTTTAAGGATCCAAATCCATGGACCTTGCCAGCCTGATAATACCAGGCCACAGCAGTCTGCTTAGCTTGGCTGGTTAACAAAAATAGGGGATCCCTCGAAAAAAATACGGCGTAGGGGTCCCCCTATTTTTGTTAACCAGCCAAGATAAAATGCAGACTGCTGCGGCCTGGTTTTAAAGGACTGTCAAGGCCCATGGATTTGCTCACAGCCTGATAATACCAGGCTACAGCAGCGCCACATTGGCGGATCAAAAATGGCAATGGGCACTTTACCGCTCTCCCACTTGCCTGTAGGGGTGGACACAGTATAATGGGTTAATGTCCGTTGATTGCAGGTGACAATAAGCGCGGTTAATAATGGAGAGGCGTCATAAGACACCGATCATTATTATCCCAAAGTTTTTAAATGTTAAAAAAGCCACAGCGATAAAAAGTCTTTATGGAATAAAGAGACATCACAGTTTTCATTTCTTTTATTACTCTCCTCATTCCTGCGTCATGCATCGATTCCTTGTAAAAAAATAAAACAAAAAAAACAACACAGTCATCTTTTTACCACCCGGGCCACGACGATCCAATAGTAACGACGTCCATGAACGATCCCCTGCATCTAGCTACAATCGGAATGACAGGCAGAGCCTGACATCCCGGCGCAGCACAGCTGCTTACCAGCTTCCCCGGCGGTGACGTCATCGGACTGCTTTACGGCCGCGATTACCCAGCAGTCACTGCAGTTATCGCGAGAAACTGCATGTGACCGCCAGGGGAAGAGGATGGCGGCCATTAAGCAGTCCGGGATGTGACCGCCGGAGATCTTCTGCCGGGTAAGTGCCGCTGACTCCTGACAGACCCGACCGACGGACACTGACAGTGACAGTGACATTCCGATTCCGGTATCCGATATGACGAAAATATCGGTACTCGGAATCGGAATTCCGATACAGCCAATATCGGCCGATACCCGATATTTGCAGTATCGGAATGCTCAACACTAATTCTGACCTTTTGTTTGTCTATTGACTAA
>JARQOD010000004.1:485079466-485220469 GCA_033576555.1 Oophaga sylvatica
TTTTCTGACAGACCCTTCCGAAAAAGGGCTGCCAGAGCATCATCATTCCATTTGGTCAGGACTGCCCACTTTCGGAATCTCTGACAGTATAGCTCAGCATCTTCAAGACCATGATTTAATGCCAACAAGGTCTTTTCAGCTTGATCAGTGACATTAGGTTCATCGTACAATAACCCCAGAGCCTGAAAAAATACATCAACATCACTCAAAACCGGATCCCCAGGTGTCAGGGAAAAAGCCCAATCCTGAGGGTCGCCGCGCAGCAGAGAGATGGCAATTTGAACCTGCTGTGCAGCGTTCCCTGAGGTCTTAGGCTTTAAGGAAAAAAGCAACTTACAGTTATTTTTGAAACTCAGAAATTTAGACCGATCCCCCAAAAATAAATCTGGCATGGGGATCCTAGGTTCCACAACTGGCAACCTAGCAAGATGGGCAGCAATACTCTGAACCTCTGCAGCAAGCTGCTCCACACGGCCAGACAACAGTGCAAACTCCATTGAGGAAAAAAAAAATCCTCCTCAGCGCCGAGAGAAAAAGAGGGAAAAAATGCAACAAACAGAAAAAAAAATTTCTGACAACTCCCTTTTTTTCTTTTCCCGTTTTTTACTATTTTTCCCTTCTGTTGAGTACCATATAAATTTCAGTTTGGCCGATAATACTGTTATCTTTCGGTAGCTGAGGAGAAATAACAAAAATAGCCAAAGTAGCAATACACCAGAGAGGCTGGAAACTATTGGGTTGCAGGACCCTAAACTAACCGCAACACTAGAAGTAGCCGTGGAGCGTACCTACGGTGATCCTAGATGCCTCGTCACAGCCTGAGAGATAACTACACCTAAAGGCAGAAAGATGAAAGCTAACTGCCCCGGAGCAGAACCCCCAAGAAATAGGAAGCCCCAAACATGTAATGGTGGTTAGACAAGAAGAAATTACGAACACAGACAGAAAATAGAATGAGCAAACGCTGGGGCCCAATCTGTCTAGATAGAAAAGTATAGGAAAGAATTCTGACTGCAAGCCAAAAAACCCTGACAAAAATACCAGAACTTCTGATTAACAAAAAATCTGAGATCACACGATCTCTACCACATAAATCAGATCTCTGGTGTAACACACTGGAATTCAGCAAATAAAAAGTGACAAAGGAACAGAGCAAAAGTGCAAACACAAACAGAGCACAACTGAAGCACCAGGCCTCAAAAGGGGACCAGGCTGAAGTCAACTGCTAGGCAGAAAACCAGCAAGGAAAATCCAACCAGAGGAAAAAAAAAGCAAAGCAAGTCACTTATCTGAATGGAAGCAGGAATGAAAGCTGAGCTCCAATCAAGACCTGGAAGAACAACTGATTACTGGCAAGGCTGATGGGAGTTTAGGTCACTTATATCAGACCATTCAGACCCAGCAGAAAGCCATTCAGCAATTGGTTCATTACCCTCAGCAACCACCGGAGGGAGCCCCACCTCCAAAGTCGCCTCCAGCGTGTTCACAGCACAGAGCCCTGCAAAATTACCTCCAGCAGGCCACAAATGTGCATGTGTCTGCACAAATAGTTAGTAACTGACTCCATGAGAATGGTCTGAGGGCCCGACGTCCACAGATGGGGATTGTGCTCACAGCCCAACACCATGCAGGATGCTAGGCATTTGCCACAGAACACCAGGATTGGTAAATTCACCACTGGCGCCCTGTGCTCTTCACAGATGAAAGCAGGTTCTCACTGAGCACATGTGACAAACGAGTCAGAGTCTGGAGACACCGTGGAGAGCAATCTACTGCCTGTAACATCCTTCAGCATGACCGGTTTGGCAGTGGGTCAGTAATGGTGTGGGGTGGCATTTCTTTGGAGGGCCGCATAGCCCTCCATGTGTTCACCAGAAATAGCCTGACTGCCATTAGGTACCGAGATGAGATCTTCAGACCCCTTGCAAGACCATATGCTGGTGAGGTTGGCCCTGGGTTCCTCCTAAGGCAGGACAATGCCAGACCTCATGTGGCTGGAGTGTGTCAGCAGTTCCTGCAAGATGAAGGCATTGAAGCTATGGACTGGCCCGCCCGTTCCCCAGACCTGAATCCGATTGAGCACATCTGGGACATCATGTCTCACTCCATCCACCAATGTCACGTTGCACCACAGACTGTCCTGAAGTTTGCAGATGCTTTAGTCCAGGTATGGGAGGAGATCCCTCAGGAGACCATCCGGCGCCTCATCAGGAGCATACCCAGGCATTGTAGGGAGGTCATACAGGCATGTGGAAGCCACACCCAATACTGAGCCTCATTTTGACTTGTTTTAAGGACATTACATTCCACTTTAATTTTTTGTGTAACTCCAAATACAGGCCTCCATTGGTTAATAAATTTCATTTCCATTAATGATTTTTATGTGATTTTGTTGTCAGCACATTCAACTTTGAATGAAATATTCTCATTGAATACTTTGTTCTGTACATTCAGATCTAGGATGTGTTATTTGAGTGTTCCCTTTATTTTTTGAGCAGTATATATATATACAGGGTGGGCCATTTATATGGATACACCTAAATAAAATGGGAATGGTTGGTGATATCAACTTCCTGTTTGTGGCACATTAGTATATGGGATAGGGGAAACTTTTCAAGATGGGTGGTGATCATGGTTGCCATTTTCAAGTCAGCCATTTTGGATCCAAATTTATTTTTTCCAATGGGAAGAGTGTCATGTGACAAATCAATCTTATTGAGAATTTCACAAGAAAAACAATGGTGTGCTTGGTTTTAACATAATTTTATTCTTTCATGAGTTATTTACAAGTTTATGACCACTTATAAAATGTGTTCAAAGTGCTGCCCATTGTGTTGGATTGTCAATGCAACCCTCTTCTCCCTTTCTTGACACACTGATAGCAACACTGCACCCTCCACGGTTCTCAGTAAGAGTTCAAAGGCTTGAAGCGGTCAATAACTCCCATGCCCTGTAGACTTTTTGACTAATCTTTTCTTGGAATATATACTAAGGAAGATGTTTTTAACAGTTTTGGAATAAACACTTGTTTTATTTATTCACGTGTTGGATCCAATTCTAACAAGAGAAATACAATATTGTAACACTGATATTCTATTTTTGACCTAAGGCACAAAATTAAAAAGTTAATGACCCATTTAAGAAGAAGCAAAATTGTTAGTCCCTAATCCTTTCTAAATATGTCTAAAATGTGTAGTTTTATTAAAACACTTAATGATTGACATCCATCTCCCATTTCTAGCATCATTCGCTTCCTCTTCTAGATCACTTGAGCTCTCCTTTCCTTTGATGGCCCATACATGGACCATTGCAAGGGGCAGTGCTACGTTTATCGATTTCAATCCTACACAAACTTCACGGAGTCATAGTCCAAAGAGTTATATAATAAATATAACAAAGTTTATTATGACATAAATACCCAGAAAATCACAAAAAGTCACATATATCATCTTCAAAGGCTACAGCAGACAAGGCACATTAAAGGCATAAGTATGAAGGACACAAAAATAATGAAACGCTGGTTATGTCACAGGATGGATAAACAGCAGGAATCAAGTATCCCAAACCTCAAAAAAACTCTTTGTAAAGTGTATATAAAAAGTGCACAGTGCCTGTAAAGTGCAAATATAAATATACAAAGAAAACCCCACGTCAGATAGAGCTCCAATAGGAGCAATCAGACTCAATTTCAATGAACACTATACACCATATTCAATAGACCCTGGGAGAAAGAGGGAGAGGGTAGTAGGAGATGCCCTGCTTACCCATTCTTGGCTGTCAGCGTGTGTCTAGTGCAGCCCCAACGTGTGTTTTGCGTGGGCTTCCTCGGGGGTCGGGGTTGCACTGGACACACGCTGACAGCTAAGAATGGGTAAGCAGGGCATCTCCTAATAGTACCCTCTCCCTCTTTTCTCCCAGGGTCTATTTTAATACGGTGTATAGTGTTCATGGAAATTGAGTCTAATTGCTCCTATTGGAACTCTATCTGACCTGGGGTTTTCATTGTATATTTATATTTGCACTTTATAGGCACTGTGCACTTTTTATATACACTCTTTACAAAGAGTTTTTTTGATGTTTGGGATACTTGATTCCTATTGTTTGTCCATCCTGTGACATAACCAGTGTTTCTTTATTTTTGTGTCCTTCACACTTTGTTAAGGGTCTGCGGAACGCACCAAATATATAATGTAGAGAGGTGCGTTCGCTGCCCGGGGTCCACCGTGCAAGCGGAGCCTGCTGCTAGTAAAAATGGCGTGAGAAGCAAACTCTGTTATCCCGCAGAGTCGCTAACATAAATGCCGTAATGCGCTGTGGCAATAAGTGCGAACTCTGTTAATCCACAGAGCCGCAAGAAAGAGAGCCGCAGCGCTATATGGTGATGTGTGCGCACTCACTAGACACAACTGAGTCGCAAAGAAAACACGCTAGGGCGCTGTCTAGCGTAGAAAGCGAACCCTGTTACGTCACAGGGCCGCAGAGAAAAAGCACTGTGTCCTGTCAGGCTCTCAGGTACACAGTTAAGTGCTAAGCGTACATAAAGCGTGATCATGTGCTAATGTCCTCGCGGGAGTCACCCGCAATCTATGGCGTCTGAACGCCAGACCCTGAATACGGCAATCAAAACTCCTCACCGGTTATGCCGGTAATCTAGGGCATCTAGGACACCGACCCTGACCAGCTACCATACCAAACTCCACACCGATTAAGTCGGTATTCTAGTGGCTTATTTCAGCCGGGTCCCTAACCACACATACGCATGATCACACTGGCGCATAGCATACAATGGTTGATATTAGAGCATGGCGGCCCAGCCATGCTACCCTTTTATAGCAACAGCTACAGGACCTGCCAGAAACCAGGACGAATGAAACTTGTTCCCGAACATCAGTAATCGCAGGGCCTTCCTGGCGGACCAATAGGAGCCGCTGCAGTACCTGAGCATGTGACCCCTGATCTCCAATGAGAGATCTCACTCTGGGCATGCTCAGAAGGGAAAACGCAGGACTTTGTCCCAGACGTCTGCTCCAACACTGGCTATAATAGCAGATCCAGGAAAGGCAGCAGCAAGTCACTGCACAGTAGTGGAGTGGGTAAGACGCTTGGACCGACGTCTCTGCTGAGCAGGCTCCACTGCGGCCGGAGATGAATGGAAGACCGCAGCGGGACTGGTTCGAGACTCCCCTTGTGCAGCAGCAGGAACTCGAACACTAACATTACCCCCCCTCCTAGGGCCCCCCCCTTCTCTGGGCCTTGCTGCGTTCAAAGGCAGCGATGAGCTGCGGAGCGTGAACATGCTCGGCAGGCTCACAAGACCTATCCTCAGGCCCATAGCCCCTCCAGTCCACCAAATAAAACTTTTTTCACCTTACACCCTACGATGGCGTTCACCTCATGGTCATCCGTAGATGAACCCGATGTATCGGCAGATGACTCAGAAAACCGGGACATGAGCACGGGTTTCAGGAGGGATACATGAAAGGTGTCGGAGATACCCAGGCGTGGTGGAAGAGCCAAGCGGTATACCACAGGGTTAACCTGCTCAGGACTTTGAAAGGACCCAGGTAGCGGGGTGCCAACTTAGTGGACTCAACTCGCAGCCTGATGTTACGGGCGGAGAGCCACACCAATTCCCCAGGAGCAAATGTTGGAGCGGGGCGCCAATGTGCGTCAGCGGAGGACCTCATGCTCTCCTTGGATGCCTGAATGGCATCCTGGGTACGGTCCCAAATGTCCCGTGCCTCCACAGCCCAGCCTGCCACCCTGGAGTCGGCGGAAGACACAGGCATGGGCACCGGAACCCTCGGATGCTGACCGTAGTTTAGGAGGAATGGAGTCTGTCCGGTGGAATCAGCCACAGCATTGTTTTGTGCAAACTCAGCCCATGGTAGAAAGGATGCCCAGTCATCCTGCCTGGCTGAGACAAAATGTCGTAGATAGGTGACCAAGGTCTGGTTGGCCCTCTCTACCAACCCATTCGTCTCAGGATGGTACGCTGAAGAGAGATTTAACTCAATACTGAGTAGACGACAAAGCTCTCTCCAGAACCGAGACGCAAACTGGGGACCTCGGTCACTGACAATTTTGTCCGGCATGCCGTGTCGACGGAAGATGTGCCTAACGAACAACGCTGCCAGAGCCCGTGCAGAAGGTAACCGTGGTAGCGGCACCAAATGCACCATTTTGGAAAAATGGTCGGTGATTACCCAAATGATGGTGCAACCCCGAGACTTGGGCAAGCCCACCACAAAGTCCATTCCAACCATCTCCCAGGGCCTGTCTGCCACCGGCAAAGGGTAAAGTAACCCAGCTGACCGTTGTCGTGGAGACTTATTCTTGGAGCAGGAGACACACGCCCGAACATAGTCCCCAACGTCACGTACCATATGCGGCCACCAGTATGTCCTCACCAGCAATTCAGATGTCCTCTTTGCCCCAAAGTGTCCACCCACCCTGGACGAATGTGCCCAAGAGAGTACCTCCGGTCGCAAGTTGGTGCCGGGGGCACAGACTCTAGCGAAACCGGGGCCACTGTTCTCAGGCTCTCTGTGGGGACAATAAGCCGAGGCTCCTCCACCTCCTCCTCAGAGGACACCACAGAGCGAGAGAGAGCGTCGGCACGAATGTTCTTCTCTCCCGAGAGAAAATGGAGTGTGAAATTAAACCGGGAGAAGAACAAGGACCATCTGGCCTGGCGAGAGTTAAGCCGCTGGGCTGTCTGCAGATACACCAAATTTTTGTGGTCGGTGAAGACTTGGAAGGGAAAGCGGGCCCCCTCCAACAGATGTCTCCATTCAGAGAAGGCCAACTTCATGGCTAGCAACTCCCTATCCCCGATGGAATAATTCCTCTCCGCTGATGTGAAGGTCTTAGAGAAGAAGAAGCAAGGATGCTTCCGACCTTGAGCATCCTTTGGAAGAGGACTGCTCCAGCACCAACGGATGAGGCATCCACCTCCAATAAAAATGGCTTATCAACATTGGGGCGATGTAGGATGGGAGCGCTAGCAAAATGAGACTTAATAGAAGTGAAAGCCTTGGAGACCTCTTCCGACCACAATTTGGGATTTGCTCCCTTCTTAGTGAGGGCTACCAAGGGAGCTACCAAGGTAGAGAAATGCAGAATGAAGTGGCGATAGTAATTAATGAACCCCATAAAGCGCTGCACTGCTTTAAGAGAGTGGGGTTCCTGCCAGTCCATCACAGCCTGTAGTTTGGCCGGATCCATAGCCAATCCCTGGGTTGAGATGATATAACCAAGGAAAGGTAAAGACTCCAGCTCAAACATACATTTCTCTAACTTAGCATAAAGGGAATTAGCCCGTAAGAGGTCGAAGACTCTGCAAACATCTCTCCGGTGGGAGTCCATATCTGGAGAGAAGATGAGTATATCATCCAGATAGACTACGACCGAGGTGGAGAGCATATCCCGGAAGATGTCATTGACAAAGTCTTTGAAAACGGCTGGGGCATTACAGAGCCCAAATGGCATCACCAGATATTCGTAATGCCCATCCCTGGTATTAAAAGCCATCTTCCATTCGTCCCCCTCACGGATGCGAATCAGGTTATAAGCACCGCGCAGATCTAGTTTAGTGAATACCCTTGCTCCCCGAAGCCTATCGAAGAGCTCAGAAATCAGGGGCAACGGGTACTTGTTTTTAACGGTGATGGCGTTAAGACCCCTGTAATCAATACACGGACGTAATTCTCCGTTTTTCTTCTGCACAAAGAAGAATCCCGCCCCTGCCGGTGACACCGACTTCCTAATAAACCCTCTTGCCAGGTTCTCCTGAATATATTGCGACATGACCTCTGTCTCAGGAAGAGAGAGGGGATAGACCCTTCCCGAGGAGTTTCTGCGCCAGGCAAGAGGTCGATAGGACAGTCATAGGGGCGATGAGGTGGAAGAGTCTCCGCAGCCTTCTTGGAGAACACGTCTGCATATGACCAGTAGCACTTGGGAAGTGGAGTAAGATCTGTGGGTAACTCAGTAGTGGTAACCTGAACGCAACTCCTGACACATCTGCCTCTACATGCATCACTCCAACCCAGTATCCTACCCGAAGTTCACTCTATATGTGGGGAGTGGAAACGGAGCCAAGGTATACCTAGTAGGATCTCGTCTATTCCCTCGGGAAGGACGAGTAGGGAAATAAGTTCCTGATGGGAAGGAGATACTAACAATGCAAGTGGAACAGTCTGGTGTGTAATTTGTTAGGGCAATGTCGACCCATTCACTACCCGGACAGTCACTGATTTGTCAAGCGCCACCAGAGGTATTGCATGACGGCGAGCAAAGTTAGAGGACATGAAGTTCCCCTCTGCTCCTGAGTCCACGCAAAGGTCGGCGGTGAAAGTGGAAGTGCCTGCAGTGATTGTCCCTTTAAATGTTATCTTGGAGGAAAATGCCGCTGTCTCTAGTGAACCTCCTCCCAGTGCCACTAGACGCGATCGCTTCCCCGATCGCTGTGGACATTTGTTGGCATAGTGTCCTGTCTGCTGACAAAGGTTACAGACCACGGATACTCGGACGGTCCGAGACTTAGGTCCTGCATGAGGAACCTCTGTGGCCTTTTGGGGTTCGGACGCCAGATCGGGAGATTCTAGAGGTTTGGCAAAGGTGGGAGCCAACCGAATTCTCTGCCTACACTGGGCCCGCTCCAACTTCCGCTCGTGAAAACGGAGGTCAATGCGGGTAGATATGGAGATAAGCTTCTCCAGTGTGGCGGGAATCTCCCTGGTAGCCAAAGCGTCTTTAACATGGTCAGCCAGACCTTGCCAGTAAACTGGAATAAGAACTTTATCTGACCAGTCTAGCTCTGAGGCCAGAGTCCGAAACCGGACGGAAAACTGACTGACCAAAGACGAACCCTGTGCCAATGCCAGCAGTTGAAGTGCCATATCGTGGGTGACCTGAGGTCCTAAAAAGACCTTTTTAAGAGCCTCCAAGAAACTAGGAGCACTCCGCACCACACGATCGTCGCGCTCCCACAGCGGCGTTGCCCACTCCAACGCTCTGCCCGAGAGTAGAGAGAGTACAAAACCCACTTGTGCCCGATCGTGGGGAAACGTGCAGCCAGAAGCTCGAGCTGTATAGAGCACTGACTCACGAATCCCCGACATTGCTTGCTGTCACCGGCAAACTTGTCAGGAAGCGGGAGGTGGGATAATGTAGGGGCAGAGGTGGCAGAAGACAAACTGGCTGCAGCCACGCTAGCAGCTTGAACAGCGAGTGCGGTAACATCCACAGCTGAGGCTGTGCGCTCAAGAGCCGCCAACCTACCCTCCAGCTGCTGGATGTACTGCGATAGACGCTGGTCATCCGCCATTTTACTAGCCAGACCCTGGTGCTAATATTATGTTAAGGGTCTGCGGAACGCACCAAATATATAATGTAGAGAGGTGCGTTCGCAGCCCGGGGTCCACCGTGCAAGCGGAGCCTGCTGCTAGTAAAAATGGCGCGAGAAGCAAACTCTGTTATCCCACAGAGTCGCTAACATATTTGCCGTAATGCGCTGTGGCAATAAGTGCGAACTCTGTTAATCCACAGAGCCGCAAGAAAGAGAGCCGCAGCGCTATATGTGTGCGCACTCACTAGACACAACTGAGTCGCAAAGAAAACACGCTAGGGCGCTGTCTAGCGTAGAAAGCGAACCCTGTTACGTCACAGGGCCGCAGAGAAAAAGCACTGTGTCCTGTCAGGCTCTCAGGTACACAGTTAAGTGCTAAGCGTACATAAAGCGTGATCATGTGCTAATGTCCTCGCGGGAGTCCCCCGCAATCTATGGCGTCTGAACGCCAGACCCTGAATACGGCAATCAAAACTCCTCACCGGTTATGCCGGTAATCTAGGGCATCTAGGACACCGACCCTGACCAGCTACCATACCAAACTCCTCACCGATTAAGTCGATATTCTAGTGGCTTATTTCAGCTGGGTCCCTAACCACACATACGCATGATCACACTGGCGCATAGCATACAATGGTTGATATTAGCGCATGGCGGCCCAGCCATGCTACCCTTTTATAGCAACAGCTACAGGACCTGCCAGAAACCAGGACCAATGAAACTTGTTCCCGAACATCAGTAATTGCAGGGCCTTCCTGGCGGAACAATAGGAGCCGCTGCAGTACCTGAGCATGTGACCCCTGATCTCCAATGAGAGATCTCACTCTGGGCATGCTCAGAAGGGAAAAAGCAGGACTTTGTCCCAAAGACGTCTGCTCCAACACTGGCTATAATAGCAGATCCAGGAAAGGCAGCAGCAAGTCACTGCACAGTAGTGGAGTGGGCAAGACGCTTGGACCGACGTCTCTGCTGAGCAGGCTCCACTGTGGCCGGAGATGAATGGGAGACCGCAGCGGGACTGGTTCGAGACTCCCTTTGTGCAGCAGCGGGAACTCGAACCCTAACACACTTATGCCTTTAATGTTACTTGTCTACTGTACCCTTTGAAGATGATATATGTGATTTTCTGGGTATTTATATTGATGTCATAATAAAGGGTGTTGGTCAGGTTGCCTTTGAAGGTTTTTTCATTAATGTACACTGTGCACCCTATCTTTACTGAAAAAAACAGAAATGTAGAAATTTTTGCAAATTTATTAAAATAGAAAAATGGAAATATCACATGGTCATAAGTATTCAGACCCTTTGCTCAGTATTGATTAGAAGAACCCTTTTGAGATAGTACAACCATGAGTCTTCTTGGAAATGATGCAAAAAGTTATTCACACCTGGATTTGGGGACCCTCTGCCATTCTTCCTGCAGATCCTCTCCAGTTCCATCAGGTTGGATGGTGAAGGTTGGTGAACAGCCATTTTCAGGTCTCTCCAGAGATGCTCAATTGGGTATAGGTCAGGGCTTTGGCTGGGCCAGTCAAGAATGGTCACTGTTGTGAATGTTTTGGAAATGAATTCTGAGCATAAGCTCCCTCTGGTGGTTACAAACAGTACTGAACCATTCAATGAGGATTGGCAATCATGATGCACAGACTGGCTTGATATAAGGGAGGTTCCCTCCCATAATGGTTGCCTGTGATCAATTGTTCTTGTCTCAACTGTGGTTCCTGGTTCACTTGGAAGCTTGCTGAGTCTTGCCTCTTCTTCTGCTTTCAGATAAGATATTTTCTGTTTTTGTGCTTACCATTTGCATATTTCTCTGCATTTCTGTGAGGTTAGCCAGGTTCCCCCCCCCCCCCCGGGGGGCTTGGGCTCCTCTCAGTTCCTCTGGAGCCATTGTTATTTGTTCATTTGCCTTTTTCAGTTTTTTCAGTGGCTGCGGCTTAGTTTTCTTACACCAGAGAACTGATTTAGGTGGTAGAGGTCATGTGATCTCAGGTGTTTTTGCAATCAGTAGCGTTGACATTTTTTAGGGTTTTTTTGGATTGCAGTGAGTTTCCTTTCTATCCTTTTCTGTCTAGGCAGATTGGGCCCCAGCGTTTGCTCATACTATTTTCTGTCTGTATCTGTATTTCTCTTGTCTAACCGCCATTACATGTTCGGGGGCTTCCTATGTTCTTTGGGGATCTGCTCCGGGGCAGATAGCTTTCCTCTTTCTATCTTTAGGTGTAGTTATCTCTCAGGCTGTGACGAGGCATCTAGGACCAACGTAGGAACGCTCCACGGCTGCCTTTAGTTGTGGTGGTTAGTCAGGGTACTGCAATCCAATAGATTCCAACCTCTCTGGTGTATTGCCATTTTTGCCTGCTCTCCTCAGCTACCGAAACATAACAGTATCACCGGCCTAACTGAAAATTGTATGGTATTCACAGAAGGGAAAAATAGTGTGGAAAGAGAAAAGTTGTCAAGTTGTCAGAGATTTTTTTTCTCTGTTTCTTGCATTTTTCCCTCTTTTTCTCTGGGTGCTGAGGAGGATTTTTTTTTTCTCTCAATGGAGCTTGCACAGCTGTCTGGCCGTGTGGATCAGCTTGCCACTGAGGTTCAGAGTATTGCTGTCTATCTTTCTAGGTTGCGGGTTGTGGAACCTAGGATTCCCATGCCAGATTTGTTTTTGGGAGATCGGGCCAAATTTCTGAATTTCAAAAATAACTGTAAGTTGTTTTTTGCCTTAAAACCTAAGTCCTCAGGGAACGCAGCACAGCAGGTTCAAATTGTCATCTCTCTCCTGCGCGGCGATCCTCAGGATTGGGCTTTTTCCCTGACACCTGGGGACCTTGTTTTGAGTGATGTTGATGCATTTTTTCTGGCTCTGGGGTTATTGTACGATGAGCCTAATGTCACTGATCAAGCTGAAAAAACCTTGTTGGCATTAAATCAGGGGCTTGAGGACGCTGAGTTGTACTGTCAGAAATTCCGAAAATGGGCAGTCCTAACCAAATGGAATGATGATGCTTTGGCAGCCCTCTTTCGGAAGGGGCTGTCAGAGAATGTAAAAGATGTTATGGTGGGTTTCCCTGCTCCCTCTGGTCTCAATGATTCTATCTCATTAGCGATTCAAATTGACAGACGTTTGCGTGAGTGTAGAGGTATGCGTGAAATAGTGTTTCCTTGTGAGCCAGCTTCTGAACCCATGCAGTGTGATAGAGTGGCTTCTGGGGCACAGCGTCATGAGTTTCAAAAACGCAATGGGTTATGTTTCTATTGTGTTGACGCCTCTCATGCTATTTCTGTCTGCCCTAAGCGGGAAAGACGTTTTGCACGCTCAGTTGTCTTGGGTAGTGTTCAGACTAAATTTGTCTGGCCGTGTGGATCAGCTTGCCACTGAAGTTCGGAGTATTACTACCTATCTTGCAGGATTGCAGGTTGTGGAACCTAGGATCCCCATGCCAGATTTATTTTTGGGGGATCGAGCTAAATTTCTGAATTTCAAAACTAACTGTAAGTTGTTTTTTGCCTTAAAACCTAAGTCCTCAGGGAACGCAGCACAGCAGGATCAAATTGTCATCTCTCTCCTGCGCGGCGATCCTCAGGATTGGGCTTTTTCCCTGACACCTGGAGACCCTGTTTTGAGTGATGTTATTATGGGCTATTGTACGATGAACCTAATGTCACTGATCAAGCTGAAAAAACCTTGTTGGCATTAAATCAGGGGCTTGAGGACGCTGAGTTGTACTGTCAGAAATTCCAAAAGTGGGCAGTCCTGACCAAATGGAATGATGATGCTTTGGCAGCCCTTTTTCGGAAGGGGCTGTCACAGAAAGTAAAAGATGTTATGGTGGGTTTCCCTGCTCCCTCTGGTCTCAATGATTCTATGTCATTAGCGATTCAAATTGACAGACGTTTGCGTGAGCGTAGAGGTATGCGTGGAATAGTGTTGCCTTGTGAACCAGCTTCCGAACCCATGCAGTGTGATAGAGTGGCTTCTGGGGCACAGCGTCATGAGTTTCGAAAACGCAATGGGTTATGTTTCTACTGTGGTGACGCCTCTCATGCTATTTCTGTCTGCCCTAAGCGGGGAAGACGTTTTGCACGCTCAGTTGTCTTGGGTAGTGTTCAGACTAAATTTCTGTTGACTGTTACCTTGATTTGCTCCCTGTCCACATTTTCTGCTCAGGATTTTGTTGATTTGGGAGCAGCTATTAACCTGATGGATTTTGATTTTGCCAAAAGTTGTGGGTTTCCCTTGATACCCCTACGGAAGTCTATTCCCCTACTGGGGATTGATTCTACCCCTTTGGCTGAGAATAAACCCCCGTTTTCTACTCAGGTGATAATGAGGGTTGAACCTGATCATCAGGAGAGTTGCAAATTTTTGGTACTGTATAATCTGCATGACATTATTGTACTAGGTTTCTCTTGGTTGCAGTCTCATAATCCTGTTTTGGACTGGAAATCTGTGTCTGTAACCAGTTGGGGCTGCCAATGTGTTAATGCCAACACTCCTGTTTTTTCTGCCTCTCCCTAGTCTCAGGATGTTCCTGACTTTTTGACTGATTTTTCTGATGTGTTTAGCGAAAGTAAATCTGCATCCTTGCCCCCCCCATAGGAGCTATGACTGCGCTATTGAATTAGTGCCTGGTAGTAAATTCCCTAAAGGTCGCCTTTTTAACTTGTCTGTACCTGAACATGACGCTATGCGGTCTTATATCAAGGAGTCATTGGAGAAGGGTCATATCAGACCATCCTCTTCACCCTTGGGTGACGGTTTTTTCTTTGTGGCCAAAAAGGATGGTTCATTGAGGCCGTGTATTGATTATCGTCTCTTGAATAAGATCACTGTGAAATATCAATATCCGTTACTCTTGATTTCTGATCTGTTTTCCAGGGTGAAAAGTGCTACTTGGTTTACCAAACTTGACCTCAGGGGGGCGTATAACCTTATTCGCATTAAGCACGGGGATGAATGGAAGATGGCGTTTAATACCCCAGAGGGGCATTTTGAGTACCTAGTGATGCCCTTTGGGCTCACTAATGCTCCTTCCGTCTTCCAGTCCTTCATGAATGACATTTTCAGGGATTTTGTGGATAAATTTCTGATTGTTTATTTGGATGATATCTTGATTTTTTCCAATGACTGGGACTCTCATGTGAAACATGTTCGGACTGCGTTCCAGATTTTGAGAGAGAATGCTCTGTATGTGAAGGTATCAAAGTGTCTTTTTGGCGTACAGAGGATCTCATTTCTGGGATTCATTTTGTCTCCATCTATTATTGAAATGGACCCGATCAAGGTTCAGGCCATCTGTGATTGGGTCCAACCTACTTCATTAAAGGCTCTTCAGAGATTCTTGGGTTTTGCCAATTTTTATCGTAAATTTATTGGTAATTTCTCCGGTATTGTTAAACCATTGACTGATTTGACCAAAAAGGGTTCTGATGTGGTGAATTGGCCTCCTGAGGCAGTCTCTGCGTTTCAGGAACTTAAGCAGAGATTCACTTCTGCTCCTGTTCTACGGCAGCCTGATGTTTCTCTGCCATTTCAGGTGGAGGTTGATGCCTCTGAAATTGGGGCAGGTGCCGTTTTGTCCCAAAGAGATCCAGAGACCTCTAAAAGTAACCCTTGTGCCTTTTTCTCTCGAAAATTTTCTCCAACTGAACGTAATTATGACGTGGGTAATCGGGAGTTATTGGCCATGAAGTGGGATTTTGAAGAGTGGAGACATTGGCTGGAGGGAGCCAAACATCAGGTGGTGGTCCTCACGGACCATAAGAATCTGGTTTATCTGGAATCAGCCAAGCGACTTAATCCTAGACAGGCCAGGTGGGCCTTGTTTTTCACACGTTTTAATTTTGTGGTTTCCTTTCTTCCTGGCACTAAGAATGTTAAGGCGGATGCCCTCTCGATGAGCTTCCTTGCGGACTCTCCTGAGTTATCTGATCCTGCTGTTATTTTGAAAGAGGGTGTAGTTCTTTCCGCCATCTCGCCCAATTTGAGACTGGCTCTGGAAGGGTGTCAGGAGGATAAACCCAAGCGCTGCCCTATTGGGAAATTGTTTGTCCCAGACCGGTGGAAAAAGAGTGTGATGTCTGAGATTCATTGTTCCGCGTTGGCCGGTCATCCCGGAATTTTTGGTACCAGAGAATTGGTTAGTCGGTCCTTTTGGTGGCCTACTTTGTCTCGTGACGTCAGGGAATTTGTGCAGTCCTGCGGGACTTGCTCTCGCTCCAAGCCTTGCTCTCGCTCTAGTGGTTTGTTGATGCCATTGCTTGTGCCCAAGAGACCATGGACCCATATCTCTATGGATTTCATTTCCGACCTCCCTGTTTCTCAGAGAATGACCGTTATCTGGGTGATTTGTGATAGGTTTTCCAAAATGATACATCTTGTGCCATTACCTAAGTTGCCTTCCTCCTCCGAATTGGTGCCTTTGTTCCTTCAGCACGTGGTTCGGTTACACGGCATTCCTGAGAACATTGTGTCTGACAGAGGAGTCCAGTTTTTTTCCAGATTTTGGAGGACTTTTTGTTCTAAACTTGGTGTTCAATTGTCTTTCTCCTCGGCTTTTCATCCTCAGACCAATCGACAAACTGAGAGAACAAACCAGACATTGGAGACTTATCTGAGATGCTTTGTGTCTGCTGATCAAGATGACTGGGTCTCTTTTTTGCCTTTGGCTGAGTTTGCTCTTAATAATAGGGCTAGCTCTGCCACTTTGATGTCTCCAGTTTTCTGCAATTTTGGGTTTCACCCTCGATTTTCTTCGGGACAGATGGAGGCTTCTGTCTGTCCAGGTGTTGACTCTGTTGTGGAGTGTATGCAGCAGATTTGGGACCAGGTAGTGGAGAGGTTGTCCCTCTCTCAGGAGAGGGCCCAGCGGTTTGCCAACCGGCATAGGACTGATGGTCCTCGGTTTAAAGTGGGGGACTTGGTCTGGTTGTCCTCAAGAAATATCCCTATGAGAGTTGCATCTCCTAAGTTTAAGCCTAGGTTCATTGGACCTTATAAGATCATGGAGATTCTTAATCCTGTTTCCTTTCGTTTACTTCTTCCAGGGACATTTAAGATCCATAACGTGTTCCACAAGTCCTTATTGAAGAGGTTTGTCGAGCCAGTGGTTCCTATGGCTGCGCCTCCTGACCCTGTTTTGGTTGAGGGCAATCTGGAGTATGTGGTTGAGAAAATATTGGATTCTTGTTTTTCTAGACGGAAACTCCAGTATTTGGTTAAGTGGAGAGGTTATGGTCAGGAGGACAATTCTTGGGTGTTTGCTTTGGAATCCATGCTAGGAGACTTATCCGTGCTTATCACAGAGCTCATCCTGACCGACCTGGTTGCCGAAATGAGGGTTCGGTGACCCCTCCTCAAGGGGGGGGTACTGTTGTGAATGTGTTAGAAATGAATTCTGAGCAGAAGCTCCCTCTGGTGGTTACAAACAGTACTGAACCATTCAATGAGGATTGGCAATCAGGAGTTACAGACTGGTCTTATATAAGGGAGGTTCCCTCCCATCATGGTTGCCGGTGATCAATTGTTCTTGTCTCAACTGTGGTTCCTGGTTCACTTGGAATCTTGCTGAGTCTTGCCTCTTCTTCTGCTCTCAGATAAGATATTTTCTGTTTTTTGCTTTTGTGCTTACCATTTGCATATTTCTCTGCATTTCTGTGAGGTTAGCCAGGTCTCCCCCCCCTCCGGGGGGCTTGGGCTCCTCCTCTCAGTTCTTCTGGAGCCACTGTTATTTGTTCCTTTTCCTTTTCCAGTTTTTTCAGTGGCTGCGGCTTAGTTTTGTTACACCAGAGAACTAATTTAGGTGGTAGAGGTGTGTGATCTCAGGTGTTTTTGCAATTAGTAGAGTTGGTATTTTTTAGGGTTTTTTGGATTGCAGTAAGTGTCCTTCCTATCGTTTTCTGTCTAGGAAGATTGGGCCCCAACGTTTACTCATACTATTTTCTGTCTGTGTCTGTATTGCCTCTTGTCTAACCGCCATTACATGTTTGGGGGCTTCCTATGTTCTTTGGGGTTCTGCTCCGGGGCAGATAGCTTTCCTCTTTCTATCTTTAGGTGTAGTTAACCTCTCAGGCTGTGACGAGGCGTCTAGGACCAACGTAGGAACGCTCCACGGCTGCCTTTAGTTGTGGTGGTTAGTCAGGGTACTGCAATCCAGTAGATTCCAACCTCTCTGGTGTATTGCCGTTTTTGCCTGCTCTCCTCAGCTACCAAATCATAACAGAGAATGCTCTGTATGTGAAGGGATCAAAGTGTCTTTTTGGCGTACAGAGGATCTCATTTCTGGTATTCATTTTGTCTCCATCTGTTATTGAAATGGACCCTGTCAAGGTTCAGGCCATCTGTGATTGGGTCCAACCTACTTCATTAAAGGCTCTTCAGAGATTCTTGGGTTTTGCCAATTTTTATCGTAAATTTATTGGTAATTTCTCTGTTATTGTTAAACCATTGACTGATTTGACCAAAAAGGGTTCTGATGTGGTGAATTGGCCTCCTAAGGCAGTCTCTGAGTTTCAGGAACTTAAGCAGAGATTCACTTCTGCTCCAGTTCTACGGCAGCCTGATGTTTCTCTGCCATTTCACGTGAAGGTTGATGCCTCTGAAATTGGGGCAGGTGCCGTTTTGTCCCAAAGAGATCCTGAGACCTCTAAAAGTAACCCTTGTGCCTTTTTATCTCGAAAATTTTCTCCAACTGAACGTAATTATGACGTGGGTAATCGGGAGTTATTGGCCATAAAGTGGGCTTTTGAAGAGCGGAGACATTAGCTGGAGGGAGCCAAACATCAGGTGGTGGTCCTCACGGACCATAAGAATCTTGTTTATCTGGAATCAGCCAATCCTAGACAGGCCAGATGGGCTTGTTTTTCACAAGTTTTAATTTTGTGGTTTCCTTTCTTCCTGGCACTAAGAATGTTAAGGCGGATGCCCTCTCGAGAAGTTTCCTTGCGGACTCTCCTGAGTTATCTGATCCTGCTGTTGTTTTGAAGGAGGGTGTAGTTCTTTCCGCCATCTCGCCCAATTTGAGACTGGCTCTGGAAGGGTGTCAGGAGGATAAACCCGAGCGCTGCCCTATTGGGAAATTGTTTGTCCCAGACCGGTGGAAAAAGAGTGTGATGTCTGAGATTCATTGTTCCGCGTTGGCCGGTCATCCCGGAATTTTTGGTACCAGAAACTTGGTGAGTCGGTCCTTTTGGTGGCCTACTTTGTCTCGTGACGTCAGGGAGTTTGTGCAGTCCTGTGGGACTTGCTCTCGCTCCAAGCCTTGCTCTCGCTCTAGTGGTTTGTTGATGCCATTGCCTGTGCCCAAGAGACCATCGACCCATATCTCTATGGATTTTATTTCCGACCTCCCTGTTTCTCAGAGCATGAACGTTATCTGGATGACTTGTGATAGGTTTTCCAAGATGATACATCTTGTGCCATTACTTAAGTTGCCTTCCTCCTCGGAATTGGTGCCTTTGTTCCTTCAGCACGTGGTTCGGTTACTGTTGTGAATGTGTTAGAAATGAATTCTGAGCAGAAGCTCCCTTTGGTGGTTTCAAACAGTACTGAACCATTCAATGAGGATTGGCAATCAGGAGTTACAGACTAGTCTTATATAAGGGAGGTTCCCTCCCAACATGGTTGCCGGTGATCAATTGTTCTTGTCTCAACTGTGGTTCCTGGTTCACTTGGAAGCTTGCTGAGTCTTGCCTGCATCTACTGCTATCAGATAAGATATTTTCTGCTTTTATTTTTGTGCTTGCTTTTTGATTGTTCCCTGCACTTCTGTGGAGGTCAGCCAGGTCCCCTCCGGGGCCTTGTGCTCCTCTCAGTTTATCTGAGCCACTATTATTTGTTCATTTGCCTTTTTCAGTTTTTTCAGTGGCTGCGGCTTAGTTTTGTGACACCAGAGAACTAATTTAGGTGGTAGAGGTCGTGTGATCTCAGGTGTTTTTGCAATTAGTAGAGTTGGTATTTTTTAGGGTTTTTTGGGATTGCAGTAAGTGTCCTTCCTATCCTTTTCTGTCCAGGTAGTTTGGGCCCCAACGTTTGCTGATACTATTTTCTGTCTGTGTCTGTATTGCCTCTTGTCTAACCGCCATTACATGTTTGGGGGCTTCCTGTGTTCTTTGGGGATCTGCTCCGGGGCAGATAGCTTTCCTATTTCTATCTTTAGGTGTAGTTAACCTCTCAGGCTGTGACAAGGCGTCTAGGACCAACGTAGGAACGCTCCACGGCTGCCTTTAGTTGTGGTGGTTAGTCAGGGTACTGCAATCCAGTAGATTCCAACCTCTCTTGTGTATTGCAGTTTTTGCCTGCTCTACTCAGCTACCAAATCATAACAGGTTACACGGCATTCCTGAGAACATTGTGTCTGACAGAGGAGTCCAGTTTGTTTCCAGATTTTGGAGGACTTTTTGTTCTAAACTTGGTGTTCAATTGTCTTTCTCCTCGGCTTTTCATCCTCAGACCAATGGACAAACTGAGAGAACAAACCAGACATTGGAGACTTATCTGAGATGCTTTGTGTCTGCTGATCAAGATGACTGGGTCTCTTTTTTGCCTTTGGCTGAGTTTGCTCTTAATAATAGGGCTAGCTCTGCCACTTTGATGTCTCCATTTTTCTGCAATTTTGGGTTTCACCCTCGATTTCCTTCGGGACAGATGGAGGCTTCTGTCTGTCCGGGTGTTGACTCTGTTGTGGAGCGTATGCAGCAGATTTGGGACCAGGTAGTGGAGAGGTTGTCCATCTCTCAGGAGAAGGCCCAGCGGTTTGCCAACCGGCATAGGACTGATGGTCCTCGATTTAAAGTGGGGGACTTGGTCTGGTTGTCCTCAAGAAATATCCCTATGAGAGTTGCATCTCCAAAATTTAAGCCAAGGTTCATTGGACCTTATAAGATCATGGAGATTCTTAATCCTGTTTCCTTTTGTTTACTTCTTCCAGGGACATTTAAGATCCATAACGTGTTCCACAAGTCCTTATTGAAGAGGTTTGTCAAGCCAGTGGTTCCTATGGCTGTGCCTCCTGACCCTGTTTTGGTTGAGGGCAATCTGGAGTATGTGGTTGAGAAAATATTTGATTCTCGTTTTTCTAGACGGAAACTCCAGTATTTGGTTAAGTGGAGAGGTTATGGTCAGGAGGACAATTCTTGGGTGTTTGCTTCGGACATCCATGCTAGGAGACTGATCCGTGCGTATCACCGAGCTCATCCTGACCGACCTGGTTGCACAAATAAGGGTTCGGTGACCCCTCCTCAAGGGGGGGTACTGTTGTGAATGTTTTGGAAATGAATTCTGAGCAGAAGCTCCCTCTGGTGGTTACAAACAGTACTGAACCATTCAATGAGGATTGGCAATCAGGACTCACAGACTGGATTGATATAACGGAGGTTCCCTCCCATCATGGTTGCCGGTGATCAATTGTTCTTGTCTCAACTGTGGTTCCTGGTTCACTTGGAAGCTTGCGGAGTCTTGCCTCTTCTTCTGCTTTCAGATAAGATATTTTCTGTTTTTGTTTTTGTGCTTACCACTTGCATATTTCTCTGCATTTCTTTGAGGTTAGCCAGGTTCCCCCCCCACCCGGGGGGCTTGGGCTCCTCTCAGTTCCTCTGGAGATATTGTTATTTGTTCATTTTCCTTTTCCGGTTTTTTCAGTGGCTGCGGCTTAGTTTTGTTACACCAGAGAACTGATTTAGGTGGTAGAGGTCGTGTGATCTCAGGTGTTTTTGCAATCAGTAGCGTTGGCATTTTTTAGGGTTTTTTTGGATTGCAGTGAGTATCCTTTCTTTTCTTTTCTTTTCAATGGTCTTTTTATTAACAAAGAATTAGATAACAACAAACATCATAGCAAGCATCAAATTGGTAATACACTGATAATCATGAACTATCATAAGGTTGTATTCCTGTACAACTTTCTGCATGTTGTCAATTGACAAGTCAAATAAAAGCTTATATGTCCATTATCCTGGCAGTTTGACCATTAGATATTCATGGAAGCCTATAGACCCACTGTACTGTGCATTAGCTTGCATTAAATAGTACACTCCAGTCAAAATGCTATTTAAGTAAAAAAAAAAAAAAAAAAACCTTAAGAGAGAAAGGAAGAAGAAGAAAGTAAAGTAGGGGAAAGGGAAAAGAGAAAGGAGAGGCGGGTGAGTAGATAGGGGGGGGATTGAAAAAGGACAAGACCCGGGATTTATCATCTCTCGACTATATGTCATAATAATATTACCATATAAATATTACAATGTAAATATTACCATAGACTCAAGGACCCATACGACAGGACCTAAAGCTGATCCATGGACGCCATATGTTTTCAAACGTAGGTTGTGAACCATTTACTAGGGCTACAAGCTTAGCTACAGAAAACAGCAGATCAATTTTCTCAGATAGTTGTAAGGTGGATGGAACATTCGGCGTTTTCCAATAGGTCGGGATTAGCAGTTTTGCTGCAGTCAAAATGTGCTGAACTGGAATAGAGGCATGCTTTCGCCCAGGCCATATCGAAAAATTTAATAATACTATTTCAGGTGTCAGCCTACACGGTTTATTTAATACACTTTGTATAAACTTTTCCACAAGGTGCCAGAATTGCATAAGGGGAAGGCAAGACCACCACATATGGATATATGAGCCTTCAAAGTCACCACATCTCCAACACTTGGCTGGTTTTCCAGCCCGCCAAATACCACTCTGTTTCGGCGTGATGTACCATCTGGTTATTATTTTAAAGGAGTTCTCCTGTGCTCTGACGCATTGTGTTGGTCCATGTGACTGATTGTATATTTTGGATACTTGGTCTGAAGTAAACCTACAACCCAGATCTTTTTCCCAAAGTGCAATAAAGGCTCTCCTGAAGCAACAGTTTAAATTTATTAGCAATTGGTATATGGTTGATATTAGTTTTTTTGGTTTGTGGGCCATTGCACAAAGAGTTTCAAACGCAGTTAGAGGGCGAAAAATTCGAGACATGTAAATAGTGTCTCATCAGGTCTCTTATAGCACCATATTGGACAAAAGACAAGCCAGAAAGCCCGGAAACCCCTGTAGGTCTGGTAGCGAAGGGAGCGTCCCGTCCCTCAGAAGGTGATCTAGAGAGACATTAGTCAGGCGTCCGAAATTTTCAGTGTTATCATTGCGAGGGTGGAACGATTGCGGAATTATGTTTGCTAGTTTAAGCAAAGGGGAAAGGGGGGGGGGAAAGGTCTCCCACTACCTCTCTCCATAATTTCAAAGTTGCTCTGGTATGTATATTATACAATGGAGTGATTAATTTCTCATGAGCGCATTTCAAGAAAATCGTTCTCAGGGGTAGAGGGGCAGTGGCTTCCTCCACTTTAATCCACTGTTTATCATGAGGGTTTCGTATGAGATCAACTACTCTAGATAGCATCACCGCTTGACAGTATTTCAGTATATCTGGGGCTCCCATTCCACCCCTATGCTTGGGTAGGGTTAGGGCTCTGTAGGCTAGACGAGGTTTTTGTCTCTTCCATATGTATTTTCGGAACAATGTGTTAATTTTGGTAAGATGGTAATTTAGGGATATTTATAGGGAGCATTTGTAAAAAGTAGGTAATCTGGGAAGAATCAAACTCTTCAATAAGTTTTTCCTCCCCATCCATGAGATATATGAATCCTTCCATGTTTTTATGGATGATTCAACCGCAGAGATTAATGGAGGAATATTCAACCGAAAAAGATCTTCATTTGTTCTTCCCAGCTTTACACCCAGGTACGTGATATGCTGTTTAGGCCATGTGAAGGGGTACAGATTTTTAAGCTTAACCTTGGTATTTAGCGGAATATGAAAATCTAATATTTCTGACTTAGACATGTTTACTTTAAAGTTGGAGAAGCTGCCATAGAGCCCAATAAATTCATTAGAGCCGGCATTCCCACCAGAGGTTTAGTCATCAAGACCAATAGATCATCCGCAAATGCCGCCGTTTTATAGTGTGTCTTGTTTATTTGGATTCCTTCTATTCCAGAGTGCTGTTGTATAGCTATTAGTAAGGGCTCCATCGCTAGGACGAATAGTAAAGGGGACATTGGCACCCTGTCTTGTTCCATTTTTAATGACAAACGCGTCTGTTGTAAATTCATTAATTCTAATTTGGGCGAGGGGTTGCTATACATTGCCATTATTGCTGCTATAAAAGTGGCTGGAAGCCCAAAACTTGCCATTACTTCTCTTAGGTAGCCCCAGTCTACCCTGTCAAAGGCCTTCTCAGCGTCTGTTCCGAGAAGCACCAGTGGGAGCTTTCGATATTTTGCGTATTGAAGAAGATGCAATATCTTATGAACATTATCCCTCCCCTCTCTCCCTTCCACAAAGCCAGTCTGGTTTAGGGATATTAAGTTGGTAAAAGTTTGGCCAGTCGTTTTGCCATCAAGCTAGCTAGTATCTTTAAATCAACATTGAGAAGGGATATCGGTCTATAGCTACTACACAGTTCTGGATCTTTCCCTTCTTTGTATATCAAAGATATCCTAGCTTCGAGCATCTGTTTAGGCAATGGGCAGCCATCTAGAACAGCATTACAGACATTAAGTAAGTGTGGAAGCAGCAGGGACGAGAAGGTTTTGTAATAATGCGCTGAGAACCCATCTGGGCCAGGCGCTTTCCCACTAGGGCTCTTTAACAGGGCAGACCGGAGCTCCTCCATCGAGAATGGCTTAGTCAGTTGCTGTTTTTGAAGGTCTGTTAGGACTGGTAGATTCAATTGATTTAAAAAAGATTTTATGTCTCTATGTTTTTTGAGGGAGGTCTCCGCAGTTTTCTCTGATCGTAGATTATACAATTGCTTATAATAGTCAAGGAAGGCCAACTCCAAATGATTCGGGTTTTGAGAGCTTACCCCTTGATCATTTTTGATTGAATTGATCAAAGTGCGAGCCTGTCTCTTCCTTAATTGAGACAGTAATAATTTAGAGGCTTTGTCGCCATGTACATACATTTTATGTTTCCACGAAGTATAGAGTTTGGCAGACCTTGAGTTAAGTATGTCCCTGAGTTGCTGTCTTTTTTTTTGTAACGTCTCTAAAGTTTGCTGATCAGGATTACATTTGTGGCAGAGTTCAAGCTGCGTTATATTATCATATAAGTCATGAATTTCTTTTGCCCTGTTTGTTAAGAAAGGAGGTGATAGATATAAGCTCTCCTCTAGCTACCGATTTGTGCGCTTCCCACAGGATCTGCGGGGAAGTTTCTTCCTGGGTATTCTGCTCAAAATATTGTGCAAGCCTTCTGTTCATGCGTCCCTGTACTTCAACATTTCTAAGTACAGACTCATTAAGACGCCAAATTCTGTGTTTGGAATATAGTTTGGAGATTTGAAGTTTTAACAGTACCGCCGAATGGTCAGAGTAAATATTCGGAATTATATTTGCCTGTCTTGTGTTAGAAAGCAGTCTACTGGGTATAAATATATAATCTAAGCGATGATAAGATCCATGAGGGTGGGAGTAAAAAGTATAGTCCGGGCAGATGGATTCATGTATCTCCAGGAATCAATCAACTGTAGCTTGTTCAGATGTACTTTAATTCTACATAAATCTTTTGGGGAGATCGAGCTTTTTTGTTTGGTAGTATCCAACATAGGCTCCAGAGCTACATTGAGGTCCCCGCCCACCACTAATACACCCTCCCTGAAGCTGTCAATCTTTTTTAGGATTGCAATCAGCCACTTTAACAATCTTTTATTCGGGGCGTATAGACTGCATAGTGTTACAAGGCATCCATCTAATAATCCCTTAACAAAAATGTACCGTCCCTGGGGATCCGTCATTATATCTCTCTGCTGGAAGGACACTCCCCTCGCTACCGCCACTGACACCCCCTTGAACCGGACTGTGTAGTGGTTGCATGGAACCACTTATCGTAATCCGATCTTTCAAAAGAGGGGATCTTATCTGGCTTGAAGTGTGTCTCTTGGATAAGTAGGACATCTGCCTGTTGTTTTTTAAACAGCTGTAAGGTGTGGCGTCTCGTATTTGGAGAATAAGTCCATGGCATTAAATGAAATAAATACGTGCACCTTATTTGGGTCCGCCATGGTATTGCGTAGCGAAGTGGTCTTGCCTCCTATGACTTAGCTTAGTCCTCGAGCCTATAAGAATGAGATAGGGGTTCAGGAGGTGGGGGGGAGAGAGCAGGAAAGGAGGGGAGAATCGTAGCAAAGGGGGAAAAAGAGGTAGAACATTAATAAAATTTTCAAGTAAATACCGTGAAGAACAGTCTTCACTTTGATCATCGAACAGTACCTAGTAGTACGTATACTAGTGCTGTTTGTTAGCTATGGAGAACATCAACACTATAGTAAAACATATAACTAAACATTGCCCTATTTCAATATGAACCTTGAACAAGTTGAAAGGCTAAGCTGTTTAATGCCTCTCAGAGGGAATCCCAAACACGAGATAAATACAATAACTCATGCCTATATAGTCACTGTTTCCCCGGTTGACTATCGTTAACCTGAGTTCCCTCTTCTCATCTTGTCATTTAAAGAGAGACAGTTAAAACATTGCAGCGTATAATCAACACTTAGTTTTCAGGAAACGTCCTCAATTTCTATAGGAGGTGGAGTCTTGGCCAATTTCCTCTTTACTCTTTGTGACTTCGGAGTCAGGGCCACTTGCCACACAGGCGGATCAGGTAGGGGGCGTATCAGAGAGGCTGAGTGAAAAGATTCCAGATCAGGGGGGTTTTCTAGAGTAATCTCCAGGGTCTCTCAGGCTGCTTTGATGTCTGATGAAGGTTCTGGCCTGGATATTTTTATCTCCAGCAGTGATTTGTATACCGAAAGGAAATAGCCAACGGAAGCGGTGTCCTTTTTTCAGTAGGGCTTCAGTGAATGGTTTCATAATTCTCCTCTTTTTGAGCGTGGTAGCAGATAGATCTTGAAATAGTTTAATTTGGGAATCATCATATGAAATCTCTTGAGTCTCCTGAGCTCTGCGAAGAATTAAATCCTTTACTCGGTAATAGAGGAAGCGACAAATCACGTCTCTCGGTTGTTCCCCCTGAGAAGGCTTAGGGCGGAGGGCTCTATGGACTCTCACTAGTTCAATTTCTTGAGGGTCTGAATCAGATAGTAGGCTTTTAAAAATTTCTTGGGCCGCTTTGCTTAAGGCTTCAAATGCCACTTTCTCAGAGAGACCTTTAATTCTTATATTGTTGCGCCTTTCCCGGTTTTCATGGTCTTCCAGGATTGTGTGGACCCCATGGAGTTGGTTTTCATGTGTCTTTAGGCAGCTTAGTACAGCGTTCATTGCTGTGTTATGTTATTTTGTGAATTTTCGAGTGTCTCTAGTCTGTGGCCTTGTAAATTCAAATCTTGCTTTATCTCTGCAAGTTCCTTCCCTATTGGCTCTAGTGCTTTAGACAATATACGTTTAATAAATGATCGTGTGACTAAAGAGTCTTTTGTATTTCCCCCCATGTCAGAGTCACTTTCAAGTTCGGGAGTCTGAGTCCTCCAGCAGGTTCATATCTTGAAGTTTAGGTGATTTGAGCGAGTCGGTTTGGGCAGCCTGTTTTTTAAGGAAATTATCTAGATCCGCCTGCGTTGATGGATTTTGTTGTTTTAGGTATGCTCTTTTGCGTTTTCACGCTTGATTTCCCCATGTTTGCAGTTATCTACAAGGTAAGATTAGGGCAAATATTCGTTAGATTTCCCCAGCTAACAAAGCAGTAACTTAGATTATCATTGAATCAGACATTGAAAGATATTGGATTGAAAACTATTGTTATAGTTCCAGTCCTGGCCAGTAGGTGTCAGTCAGCTTTTCACAGCCTTATTCACTATATATTAAGCTCAAGGATTTACTAGGGGACTGTATAAAAGATTCAAGACATACAGTGCCTAGTAGCAGAATTAGCATATCGATTCCTCTGATATTCTATTCCCACCTTCCTCTGCAGAGAGAGTGTCAGGTATAGGAAAGAGGAGAGAGAGGAGCAGCGTCAGCCCCACTAAGAGTTAATGTCCAAGCACGTCCTTAGCCTCAGGAAAAACAGCTCCCTTCCCCCAGCGTTTCACCAAGCAATGCAGGACTAGTTTCCAGCAAGCGCTGGACCCTGGGCAATGATCCAAGAAAGAGATAGAGGGCCGAGGATGAAAGAGAGGTGAGTTCACTGTTACGTTCCTACCTCCCAGCCCAGCTGTCCCCTCCGGTGTGCAGCTCTAGGCCGACTGTACAGGTGCCTCAGCAGTCCGGTGAAATGCCGTCGCTCACTAGGCCTCCCCTAGTTTCAGAACTTCTGGGGAGGATGGCGGCACGTCGGCGTTGTTGCCTCCTGTTACCTTCCTGCAGAGTCGCGCTGGCTGCAGATCCGGGGGACTATTTTTACGCGCTGCGGCTGAATACACCGCTCGCCGTGCCTGGACCTCGGGTGACTGTGTCGCTGGGGCCTCGGCGTATTTCGCTTGGGGGGGTGCAGGAGCAAGTACCTTGGGAGAGGGGCTGTTAGGTCTGGCAGATTTCTTTGTTGGTCACAAGCTTGCAGTTTGGGACCTTGTTCAAGAGGCTGACCTCAGTCTCAATATCCCTCCGCCACTCTAGTGTATTCTCGCCAGCAGCTTCTTATGTGGAAAGACCCTTTTTATTCTTCTGTCTGACAAAGGAGACAGGGTCTTTGTGAACCGTGTGGGTTCAGTGTCTGCTCCGGATTCGGGGATGTTATTTAAAAGGGGGTCTGATTATATTTTAAGTCCCCTTTATAAGTATGTCCTGGGAGCTCGGGTTTCCCTCTTCCTCTCTCTTCGGCATCCAGGCTCTGCCCCCGCAGTGAGTATCCTTTCTATCCTTTTCTGTCTAGGCAGATTGGGCCCCAGTGTTTGCTCATACTATTTTCTGTCTGTGTCTGTATTTCCTCTTATCTAACCGCCATTACATGTTTGGGGGCTTCCTATGTTCTTTGGGGATCTGCTTCGGGGCAGATAGCTTTCCTCTTTCTATCTTTAGGTGTAGTTATCTCTCAGGCTGTGACGAGGCGTCTAGGACCAATGTAGGAACGCTCCACGGCTGCCTTTAGTTGTGGTGGTTAGTCAGGGTACTGCAATCCAATAGATTCCAACCTCTCTGGTGTATTGCCGTTTTTGCCTGCTCTCCTCAGCTACCGAAACATAACAGGTCACAGAGTTGTTCTGAAGCCACTCCTTTGTTATTTTAGCAGTAGGCTTAGGATCATTGTCTTGATGGAAGGTGAACTTCGGCCAAGTTTGAGGTCCAAAGCACTCTGGAAGAGGTTTTCTTCCAAGATCTCTGTACTTGTCCACATTCATGTTTCCTTCAATTGCAACCAGTCATCCTGTCCCTGCAGCTGAAAAACACCCCCATAGCATGATGCTGCAACCACCATTTTTCACTGTTGGGATTGTATTGGGCAGGTGATGAGCAGTGCCTGGTTTTCTCCACACATACCGCTGAGAATTATTGCCAAAAAGTTCTATCTTCGTCTCATCAGACCAGAGAATCTTATTTCTCAGTCTCTGGGAGTCCGTCATGTGTTTTTTTTTTTAGCAAACTCTATGCAGGCATTCATATGTCTGGCACTGAGGAGAGGCTTCCATCAGGCCACTCTGCCATAAAGACCCAACTGGTAGAGGCCTGCAGTGATAGTTGACTTTGTGGAACTTTCTCCCATCTCCCTAATGCATCTGTGGAGCTCAGCTACAATTACCTTGGGGTTCTTCTTTACCTCTCTCACCAAGGCTCTTCTGCCACGATTGCTCAGTTTGGCTGGACGGCCAGGTCTAGGAAGACTTCAGGTGGTCCCAAAATTCTTCCATTTAACAATTATGGAGGCCACTGTGCTCTTAGGAACCTTGAGTACTGCAGAAATTCTTTTGCAACCTTGGCCAGATCTGTACCTTGCCACAATTCTGTCTCTGAGCTCCTTGGCCAGTTCCTTTGACCTCATGATTATCATTTGGTCTGACATGCATTGTGAGCTATAAGGTCTTATATAGACAGGTGTGTGCCTTTACAAATCAAGTCATGTCAGTTTAATTATACACCGCTGGACTCCAATGAAGGAGTAGAACCATCTCAAGGGGGATCACAAGGAAATGGACAGCATGTGGCTTAAATATTAGTGTCTGAGCAAAGGTTCTGAATACTTATGACCATGATGATATTTCAGTTTTTCTTTTTTAATAAATTTGCAAACATTTCTACATTTCTGGTTTTTATCAGTCAAGATGGGGCACAGAGTGCACATTAATGTGAAAAAAATGAACTTTTTTGCATTTACCAAATGGCTGCAGTGAAACAAAGAGTGAAAAATTTAAAGGGTTATGAATGCTTTCCGAACCCACTGTAAGCGTGAACAGATGAACAGAACAGATTTTAAGATTAGCTTTGAAATTAGTATTTTGTTCAATAGTTGTCGAAAGACAGTGAAATCTTATTTGTAGCTACAATTTCTGGAAATGTAAAATGAAAAGCTTGATCATAAAATGAGAAAATGTTTTTTTTTCCATGAGCCAAGCCGCAATGTACTATAAAGAATAATCTACAGCACATATGATAACGTATTGCATGATACTCTCTGTGCACCACTTAACATAAGCTTATTTCATTCTTTACCCATTCTCACAAGTGCAGCATCATCATAGGTTAACTGTAAATATGCAAATGTGTTTGCCTTTGGATTTGATCATACAAACATATGGACTGCCAGCCGGGATCCTCAGTAGTCATTTCCTAATCCTTGTTAACATTTGCAGCTTCCAGTGTTAGGCCTGGGGGAAATACAAGCAAACAAAGAAATGATCTGCATCATCTTAGGTAGCTGGCACCTGAGGGATGGGGCATTTAACTCTGACCAAATCTTGTTTGGAAGGAAAATATGTGTATTGAGATGTCGAGCAGATGACACATTGAACTGTGTGATATAACTTGAAGAAGTAAATAAGAAGAATATACTAATCTAGGTTGTTCTGCAGTCTGCATGTTCTCCAGTCATCAGAGTTGGTCCCAGAAACTTGTGTTAAATCCCAGCCTAGCACTGCTGAGTCAGCCTTTTTCCTGGCTATCCGCTAGATCAGCACTATAAATCTCTGTTCATTCAAACACAGGTAAGAGCAACATCAGGGCTATAAATCTCTGTTTATTCCAGCATAGGTAACTCAGCGAGAAGGCAGTGCGGCCCTCTCCAGATCTGACATTTGCAATCTGGTGGTTTTTAGTAGAACATTATTAAAGTAAAGACAGAGAAGTGTATATTGCAGGAAATAACCCATAAATAATAGTCCGCATTTTATAACCACCCTATAAAGAGTCTTGAAGCATCCTTTATAATATTTAAAGTGCTAGTACATCTACAATAGCTGTCTCTTCAGTTGACCATTTCCTCTCCCAACTCTTCCAAGACCCCAATGCATAACAAATGTAATGTGTAAAAAATAAAAAGAATCCTTATACTCACCTCGTCGCTCGCCAGTCGAGCCTCTTCGCTCCTCACTGTTACCCGTCCAGTTCTCGTCACAACTTTTGATCACCGTTGCTCATGCTGTAATCCCTACGGGCTTCGGGTTCTGATGATGTCTATCAGGGTTCTGCAGAAGCACACAAAAGGTCATGCCATCATTACGTCACAACATGTGCCATGACCCTACTAGACCTTATCAGATATGGATGTCCTGTCCTAGCATGAGAAGCCTGGGATATTCAGTGTGCGGCAGTGATAAGATAATGTGGCGAGGATTGTTGATGGCATGGAGCAGAAGAGGCAGAAATGTGAGCGATCATGACTTTTTAATTTTTTAACCTTTTGATGACTGTTTACAGTCATAAAATTGCTGGTCAGCTGCCGCCATTTTGGTTCATCTGTATGGCAGCAAATTGTGGCCAGTGTGAAATTTTGCTAACTTTGAGTAGAACTCAATACATTAGAATATATTTTCTCATCTCTATAAACTGTATATTACAGACAAAAAAAGGGTTTCAAATGAAAAAAAAGAGAAAAGAAGACTACTGCTTGTAGTATCTTTCTAATCACTGGTTATGACAGGCTACTTTGGCAATCAATCTGCATCTTAAAGCACCACTCCACTGTTCTTTTTTTTTTGCAGAGCTCGAGTGGTTCCGCTAATGTAAGTTCCCTGCACTTCATTTTATACTTAACAGCCGCTGTATTCTTCTGTTATCGGTGCTGCTCTAGTTGGTCTTCTGCAGATTTTGACTGCCCGGATCGCTCCAGAATGAATTTCTCATAGACTTACATTGAGGGCTTGTGACCATTAGCTCTGATTTAGGGACTGGAGCAGTGCCAAGAAGAGAAGAAGATGATGACTGATAAATATATTACTTGGGTCATGGATTTGTGAAATCACTCCAGCTGTGAAAATAAAAAACATCACTGGAGTGGTGCTTTAAGAAGGGTACTAGCCATGGAGTATTGTCTGTACTTATCTGTAGTCTATTGGTTCTGCTTTTGAACTTGACCACTTATCCCTTCTTGTCCATCGTGGTTTAGCCTTCCAGCACTTGTAATGTGACTCCCTTTATAGTTTCCAGTTACTCCTCTTTATTCTCTCACCTCAATCCTCTCTCCTGTTATCGACTCCTGGTTATGGTCGGTTCTACTCCACATGATCCTCTGACGCCAATCTGGTCCACTCTAATCTTAACATCTCAACCAGGCAAAAAATATCCAATTGTGGGTGCTATAGAGTGAGGAAAAGAGTGTTTTTTTTAAAAGGTCTTACTTCAGCTTAGATAGTGTCAAACCATTTGAGGCTTAAGAATCTACTTTGGTAACAGTGGTTGTACACATATTGTAGTCTACAATACACTCATATGTCTGGTGTGGGAGAACAGAAGCATATTGTATTGTCTACGATTAGGGATGAGCAGACTTTCAAGTTCTGGTACCCAACCCAAACTTTTTCCAATGTTCAGTTCGGGTACCAGAGCTGTACACGAACCTGAACCAGAATCCAAACCTCATTGAAAACAATGAGGACCCGAACTTTTGAGCTGAAAGAAATCTCTCTCCCTCTCTCTCTGTCCTCTCTCTAAACATTGCAACGGATTTCCAGGAGAAATATCCTGTTATATTTATGTTAGGTATCTTACATCTGACTCATTTGACTCGCTATTTAAGTGGTTACTCTGTGTCCATTTTATCTTTCCTTGGACAGTTCCTGCCTAGGAATTATATCCTTTGCTTTACCAGGATTTCTTGTTTCCCAATTCACTTCATACCTTCATTATTTAATCCACATTATCCTTTAATATATAGTCACATGTTGTTTGGAGACTCATCTTTTGGGTTACATTTGTATCTCTCTGCTCTGAGCAGTGCATTGGTTATTACTTACACTGCTTATTTTCTCTTTATATGTCTTGAGAGCATTGTTATATATTTATAGCAGTCAGTGTCTTCTGATATATTTTTGTTGACATATACGGTATGTGAACCTTTATGTCTCCTTGAATATTTTGGTGTGCTGACCGTATCTATTTATACCTACATATATTATTAGTTGGCATTAGTGATGAGTGAGTATGCTCATTGCTAGGGTTTTCCAGCTGCTCGGTGACTCAAGTATTGGATGCTCTGGTTAGTTGCTCCGCAGCCATGATTTGGTGCAGACAGCGAATACATTGGCAACAGGCAATCCCCTGTAACAAGCATCCACCCGTATTAGGCTGTCTAATAGCGCAAACACGCACGACAACAATTGAGCACTTCAAATCTCGGAGCCAGCTGAGCATGCTGGAATCCCGAGCAATGAGCTACTGCTCATCACTATTACACTGTATTGTGATAAGCATTTTTTCTGTCACTTGGTCATGGGCTGTAGCTCTATTATGAGCAAAACAGTGTATCTTTCATGTCACTTGTTTGACTTAAATGTTTTACGTGTGTTGTTTTGGTTTTTGTGTACCTAATAAAGCATTTAATCTTTTAAGGTGATCCCTGCTTGTATGGCCTGTAGCCTTTTTTTCTTCTCATTTGTAGTCTAGGGTCATAGGCATCAGGTGTATCCCTTCCTACTCTTTGTGGTGCCCTCCTATGTCTTTGTTGACTCTGGATTTCCAGTAGAAGACCATGTTGAACTTCTAAGACCTGGTTCGCTAATCTCTTTCTGTGATGCAGAAATAAAGGCAGGGTGATTGCAGTATCCAAGGTTGCCAACCGTCCTGAAGTTTCCAGGTCAGTCCTTATAAAGTGGTCATGTTTTTGCCCTGTCCATAAAGAAAATTTCAAAGCATCCATTAATTTTTTTGAAGGCAAAGAAACTTACACGGATTCTTTTGACTGTTATCAACATTTTACAGTTCACAGCGACTGAAGTTAGTGTCTTCATTTCCGAATTATGGGCTGCATACATGTATCACTGATAATCGTAATAATTTAAGTGTCCGTGAAAAATATTCAAATCTATATCCAAATGATTGCTAGGAAGGAATAAAATGTCGCACCATTCCAAGCACTGTTCTCTATAACAACATGTCAGTATTTAACATGACGAGAGACGCCGAGTTGATGATTACCTGTTCCTCTGCTCAAATTAGTTTGTTTCATAACAGATCTTTTGACAGCTGTAGTAGTTTTTGGGAGGAAAATAGCAAATCTGCCCACTGAGCAGAATCTGTTTGTGTAAGTGTTTGAATTATTGTGCTGTGATTTTGATCAAACAGACAAGTGAAGACCCAGCAGTCTGCTCTGCTGCTTTACAGGCTGGCACCTAGTGTGAGGGAAAGAGATCATCAACTACAGTTCCTCAACTACATAACAGACAAGAAAAAATATAAAAGGAAAAATAAAACACTGCTGTATTTTGCTAGGTATGCTCACAAAGGAAAGTATAAAAACAAATAACACAAATGCCACATAAAAAAAGGAAGTTTTTAAGATCTTAAATTCATGCAAAGCTACATTAGAGATGTTCATGAGGCTGGAATTACCGATGCAGTTTTTCATTTATTTTTTTCAGTCAAATACAGAAAGAGATTCAAAAGGGAATGATTTAAGGTTTTCTTCTTTTTTCATTTAGTCCTGGCTTGGACTCTAACAAAAATGGCGTACATAATGACCTTTGCTCCTGTGTAGCCCAGCTGCGCTTGGTGCCACATGTTACCCTGAGGATGCACAGAAGGTAAACCCACAAATATACCCGATATTCATTCACACCTTCACATTTCCCTGGAGCCACCAGAGGGAGCCCTTGGAGAGTATGCAGATATATAAGGGTTGTGGAGACGACAGCAGTGAGATGAAGGCAGTCTAGCTGAGAGTTAGCTAGTTGTTTGTGTTACCTCAGATGAGCAGAGAGGAAAGTTACCATAGAACGTGACAGACTGATAGTTCCCTAGAAAAGTGGAAAGTAGCTCTCGAAGTGAGCGAAGATCAGTCTGACAGAAGGTCCTGATAGCTACTTCGGACAGAGCCTCAGAAGGAAGTGAAGGAAAGGGAACTGCAGTGTTTGTAAGACTGAGTCAACTGAGGTATTGTAGTGAGTAAGTGTGCCGACGCTTTGAGAGCGGTGAAGAGAAGTAAAAACTGCCATCTACTGCTAGTGTGTGCTTATGTTAAAAGTGAGAGTAGGACGAAAGGCGAGTGGAAGGAAAAGAGAGTAACAGAGGTTGAAACAGCATTGATCGCTTACCTCTACTCTGCACCACCGGACACCGGGTCCGAGCTTGCTAGCATCTACACGACTAGTAGGAGAAACGGAGACCCTGCTGGACTTCAGGTCGCAGGGGCTCAGCAGTGCTGATACGTGACCGAGGTCAGGAAGATGGGGGTCTAGCAGGACGCTGCATACAGAGACACTGTTCTGTCCACAAGAAGGCTTCACCACAAAGTCAGCCGGGCGTATATGAGAAGACAGAGTTAGACTTCGTTTCATACAGGTCAGAAACTCACACACATACAGGAGTACGGAGGCCCTACACCTACTCAGTGGGATTACTGGATGTGCATCCTCCACCCTGACAGCTTCCCGGGACATGCCTGCATCTATACCATCAGTAAAGGTACAGAAAGAGACTTTCATGTGTGTGTCTGCCTTATTGCTCCTGCACCCCTACACCGCCATATACCCTGAGGGATCACTGCTGTGGAAGACTTAACACCTTGCTGCCCAGTAACAACCCCTCAGTGGATCTACCCTGCAGCGCTGGTCACCCTGACCAGGTACCACAGGTGGCGTCACGAACATTTCTACAAACCTATAATCCCCTGTAAATATTCCCCTTTTATTGAGGTGAGCCCCCAGGGCAAGGACCGAGCTGTGCTACCCGTGACATCCCCCATTGAAGTGAACGGGCTCGGTGCCGAGTACCCCACAGGCCCTGGCTACGGGCGACTCACTCCAAGTACACTGTGTATTGTGGGGATTCACCAGTGTCTGCGCCAGGAATGGCCATCTAGTATGTTATATGCATACTCCCAGCTAGAACTCGATTAGTAGGCTCAGCCTCGCTCAATAGAAGCGCTGGGAGAATTCACAAGTCTGCAGTTACACAGAGTGACTGAAAACTTGTCATTCTAGACCAGACAACCCCTTTAATAATAGACTCCTATCCATTGATTTAAATAGAAGTCTTTTAAGGACACTCTCTGATGTGAATGGTGTCTGCGCTAGGAACGGCAATCAAGTATGTGATATGAAGGCTCTGGCCAGAGCCCGACACCTGGGCATTGCTTCGCTCAATACAAATGTTTGAGCAAAGCTGCACCCACTAGATGGGTTCTGGCTGAGACTATGCATATCAAATACTTGACTACCCTTTCCGATGCAGACATCGGTAAATCCCAGCAGTGCACAGTGGGTGGGAGAATTCACAAGTCTATAGTCACATAGAATTACTGCAGACTTGTCATTCTAGCATTCTTAGACCTCGAGTACACTGTAGTTTACAATGTTTCTGGGTTCTGGGACTTCTGGGTCCGAGGAGGCTAGACCGGACAACCCCTTTTAGCTTAGTGGCCAGTATGAATATATATATTTAACATGAAAAATCTGATTTAAACAATAGCTCAATTTCTATGCTAATGACATATTCCCTTTAGTACTGTAGAATGACGATTAGGCCACGTTCACATGTTCAGTGTTTGGTAAGTATTTTACATCAGTATTTGTAAGATCAGAAGTGGAACAGTCAGAGGAAACGTTTAATAGAAACACGTCACCACTTCTGTATTTATCACCCACTCCTGGTTTTATCATACAATTACTGATGTAAAATACTGACCAAATACTGAACTATGAATGTGGACTTAGTAGGATTTCTTCTCTATAATGGGAGACTGCTAAGTAGTTTGATATGCAGAAATTAGGTAAAAGGAAGGAACACCATGAAGGGAAGTTTAACTGTACTGGCCTCAATACACACATGGTCAAAATTGTTGGTACCCCTCATTTAATGACAGAAAAACCCACAATGGTGACAGAAATAACTTGAATCTGACAAAAGTAATAATAGATAAAAAATCTATGTAAATGAACAAATTAAAGTCAGACATTGCTTTTCAACCATGCTTCATCAGAATTTATAAAAAAATAAATAAAACTGAATTATTGTCAGTGCAACTGGAGCTGTCCTGTGAAGGCCTCAGAGGTTTGTTTGAAAATGTTAGGCTTCAAACATCATCATGAAAACTAACAAATACACCAATCAGGTCAGGGATAAAGTTGTGGAGAAAAGTAGAGCAGGGTTAGGTTATAAAAATATAGTCCAAGCTCTAAACATCTCAGAGAGCACTGTTCAACCCATCATCCAAAAATGAAAGGAGTATGGCACAACTGCAGACCTGACAAAACATACAGTTAGGTCCATACATATTTGGACAGAGACAACATTTATCTAATTTTGGTTCTAGACATTACCACAATGAATTTGAAACAAAACAAATCAGATGCAGTTGAAGTTCAGACTTTCAGCTTTCATTTGAGGGTATCCACATTAAAATTGGATGAAGGGTTTAGGAGTTTCAGCTCCTTAACATGTGCCACCCTGTTTTTAAAGGGACCAAAAGTAATTGGACAAATGACTCCAAGGCTATTTCATGGACAGGTGTGGGCAATCCTTTGTTATGTCATTCTCAATTAAGCAGATGAAAGGGCGGAGTTGATTTGAGGTGTGGTGTTTGTATTTGGAAGGTTTTGCTGTGAAGGAAACATGCGGTCACAGGAGCTCTCCATGCAGGTGAAACAAGCCATCCTTAAGCTGCAAGAACAGAAAAAAAAACATCCAAGAAATTGCTACAACATTAGAAGTGGCAAAATCTACAATTTGGTACATCCTGAGAAAGAAAGAAAGCACTGGTGAACTCATCAATCCAAAAAGACCTGGGAGCCCACGGAAGACAACAGTGGTGGATGATCGCCGCATACTTTCTTTGGTGAAGAAGAACCCGTTCACAACATCAACTGAAGTCCAGAACACTCTCAGTGAAGTAGGTGTATCTGTCTCTAAGTCAACAGTAAAGAGAAGACTCCATGAAAGTAAATACAAAGGGTTCACATCTAGATGCAAACCATTCATCAATTCCAAAAATAGACAGGCCAGAGTTAAATTTGCTGAAAAACACCTCCAGAAGCCAGCTCAGTTCTGGAAAAGTATTCTATGGACAGATGAGACAAAGATCAACCTGTACCAGAATGATGGGAAGCCAAAAGTTTGGAGAAGAAAGGGAACGGCACATGATCCAAGGCACACCACATCCTCTGTAAAACATGGTGGAGGCAACGTGATGGCATGGCATGCATGGCTTTCAATGGCACTGGGTCACTTGTGTTTATTGATGACATAACAGCAGACAAGAGTAGCCGGATGAATTCTGAAGTGTACCGGGATATACTTTCAGCCCAGATTCAGCCAAATGCTGCAAACTTGATTGGACGGCGCTTCATAGTACAGATGGATAATGACCCCAAGCATACAGCCAAAGCTACACAGGAGTTCATGAGTGCAAAAAAGTGGAACATTCTTCAATGGCCAAGTCAATCACCAGATCTTAACCCAATTGAGCATGCATTTCACTTGCTCAAATCCAGACTTAAGAGGGAAAGACCCACAAACAAGCAAGACCTGAAGGCTGCGGCTGTAAAGGCCTGGCAAAGCATTAAGAAGGAGGAAACCCAGCGTTTGGTGATGTCCATGGGTTCCAGACTTAAGGCAGTGATTGCCTCCAAAGGATTCGCCACAAAATATTGAAAATAAAAATATTTTGTTTGGGTTATGTTTATTTGTCAAATTACTTTTGACCTCCTAAAATGTGGAGTGTTTGTAAAGAAATGTGTACAATTCCTACATTTTCTAACACATATTTTTGTTCAATCCTTCAAATTAAACGTTACAATCTGCACTTGAATTCTGTTGTAGAGGTTTCATTTCAAATCCAATGTGGTGGCATGCAGAGCCCAACTCGCGAAAATTGTGTCACTGTCCAAATATTTCTGGCCCTGACTGTATGTATGCAATAGGTATGTACAAGTAACACCAATATATAGAAATAGATGACAATATCAAAAGTACATACATACAATGATTCTATGTCACCATGCACAATGGGCACCAAAAAAATGTATGTGACTAAGTCAAAAAATAAAAATAAAACATTTATCTGCTGTATCTTATAAGGGGGCACAGAGCACAGAAGGTAAAAGCATCAGTGGCATCAATAAGAAACCTAAAAGTAAGGTAAAGTGCAAACTCCTTAAATAAGAAACAGCAGGTATAACAGTAAATATAACCTACAAAAAAGTGCCAATGATATAAATAACAATAATATGTGCTGCTAGGACATAGTTACCTATACGCTGCTGCAGAGGACCCACCACACCCGACGCGCGTTTCGCATGGAAATGCTTCGTCCATTGCTATAACATTTTTTGTATTTTGCCTTTTGTGAAGTTTCTTTGTCTGGGTTTCTCTAGATGTGCAAAGCTGACTGGGACATATCCCAAAAGATTTGCAGCAGTAATTGCAGTGAAAGGTGGTCTTACAAGGTACTGACTTAAATGGGGCTGAACAGGGCCGGCTCCAGGTTTTTATGGTCCCCGGGGAAAGAGTCTCAGTGGGCCCCTTTAACACAGACCATGATTCATGATGCACAGATACGGCAGAGAAATATAGGTATAGTTCAATGCCAAACACTTCACTTCTTCCATTACATGAGTGATATCTATTGTAAATTCTACAATAGCTCAGAAACCGCCAAATCCTCACAGCACACAGTACAGACTGGACAGTACAGTCCTCCATACAATATTATGGGCACCACATTGTCCTCCATACAGTATTATGGGCCAAATATAATGCTCCATAAAGAATATTGGACCAAAAATAATGCTCCATACAGGATACTGGTCCCCATATAATGCTCCATACAAAATATGGAGCTCTCCTCTGCACTGTGTTGCGTTCTGCACTGTTACGGCTCAGGAAAGGGCGCTGTGGAAAGACTCCCCATTATTATAATCATCATTGCTTCCCCATTATCATCATCATTGCCTCCCCATCATCATCATTGCCTCCCCATTATTCATCTTGCCATCATTGCCATCCCCCATCATCATCATTGCCTCCCCATTCATCATCATTGCCTCCCCATTATCATCATCATGCCTCCCCATTATCATCATCATTGCCTCCCCATTATCATCATCATGCCTCCCCATTATCAACATCATTGCTCCCACATTATCATCATGCCTCCCCATCATATCATCATTGCTCCCAAACATCATCATGTCTCCATCATCATTCCTCCCCATCATCATATCATTGCCTCCTCCAATCATGCCTCCCATCCATCATCATCGTCTCCACCATCAATCATCATTGCCTCCCGCCACCATCACTGCCTCCCGATCATCATCATCATGCTCCCCATCATCATCATTGCCTCCCCATCATCATCATCATCGCCTCCCCATCAACATCATTGTCTCCCAAACATCATCATCATTGCCTCCCCATCATCATCATCATTGCCTCCCCATAATCATCATCATTGCCTCCCCATCATCATCGTATCCCCATCATCATCATTGCCTCCTCGCCACCATCACTGCCTCCCCATTATCTTCATCATGCTCCCATCATCATCATTGCCTCCCCATTATCATCATCATTGCCTCCCCATTATCATCATCATCGCCTCCCCATTATCATCATCATGCCTCCCCATTATCATCATCATTGCCTCCCCATCATCATCATCATCATCGCCTCCCATCAACATCATTGTCTCCCAAACATCATCATCATTGCCTCCCCATCATCATCATCATTGCCTCCCCATAATCATCATCATTGCCTCCCCATCATCATCGTCTCCCCATCATCATCGTTGCCTCCTCGCCACCATCACTGCCTCCCCATCATCATCATCATCATTGCCTCCCCATCATCATCATCATCGTCTCCCCATCATCATCACCTCCCCATCATTGCCTCCCCATCATCATCATCATCGCCTCCCCATCATCATCATTGCCTCCAAAACATCATCATCATTGCCTCCCCATCATCATAATCATTGCCTCCCCATCATCATCGTCTCCCCATCATCATCATTTACTCCTCACACCATCACTGCCTCCCTCCCACCACCATCACACATAAAGCACCACACATAGACAGCACCGCAGCACTCTCTCACATACACACACACAAAGTACCGCACTACATACACACACACAGGCAGACACACACACACACTGACACACACACCACATCTCACCTGTCTGGCGTCCGCACCGCAGGCAGTCCCACAACATCACCAGCACCCGCGCTTACTCTCTGCCACAGCCGGCCGCTGAATGATGACGTCATCCAGCGGCGCTGCTGTGAGAGGAAGTGTGGGTGCCCTGCAGGTGCCCCCTGGAGCCTGGAGCTGCGGAGGCACGAGGAGAGGTAAGTATTGTGCTGGCTGTTGGGGCCCTGAGTAAGCGGGGGGAGGGGTGGGACACCGGCACCACTCTCATCCATTAACCTGCACGGGGTGCCCGATGGCGAGTGGGCCCCTCACCTGCTCAGGGCCCCGGCACTTGCCAGGGTACGCCGGGTGCTGACGCTGGCCCTGGGGCTGAATATAGGTGCACGTCACAATTTTCAGATTTACATTTTTAAAATACAGTATATAGAAACCCTGTATTATCTCCTTTACACTTCACAAATACTTGCGACTTGTGTTTGCACATTACATAAAATCCCAATAAAGTACATTTAATTTTATAGGTGTAACATGAAAAAGCATGAAAAAGTTCATAGGGTATGAATACTTTATCAAGGCACTCTATTTAAAGAGCATCTGTTATGTCCGATAACACTATTAACCTGCAGACATATACTTAATCTGCAGGTTAATAGTTTTTTGAAGTTTTCCTATCGCAGTACTGAAAGTGCAGGACCAGGGAAAGATAAACTTTATTTCTCCCTGGAGCTGCATTCTTTCAGTCATGCCTGGATCTATTACAGTGTCTGTTCAAAGCACTGATAGCGGGATCTGTAAGCATGCTTCAGCACTGATTGACGGCTGGCAAAGCAGTGCATCGGCACAGAGATGACTATCTCTGTCAGTCAGAGCAAGGGTGTGCTTTCAGTTGCTGCTTTCACTGCTGTTAGCAGTGACTGTAATTGCTCCAGGCACGCTTGCATGACTGAAAGCTTGTGGCTCCTGGAAGAAATAAAATGTATGTTTTTCCCAGTGCCGCGCTTTCAGTACTGCAGCCGTGCACCTTCATAACACCATTAACCTCCAGATTAACCCAATATGCGCTGGTTAATCACATTTTCAGTCCTGACAGGTTCTCTTTAATAGTCTAGCACCAATAGTTCTCTATATGATTCCTCCCGGACCACACTTTAATAATTATCATTTCGTTATTCTATCTTCACTTAGGTACATCAAAGTATATCTGATGCACTCAGCACCCTAACTCATGATGTAAAATCTATGGACAAATGATGCATGTGGATTAGTTTGAACTATATGCACATAAAGTTAAAGATTTTATGTCGTTGAGTTGGGCTTCTTCTGCCCCATTCTGATCTTCATCGTCGTTCATTGCAGTAAGCTGTCTTTTTTCCAGAAAATATTTATTCATTGGAATCAAAACATTACAAAAATACATAAATAATAAAAATAATGAAAAATAAAGAAATAGATGCATAGGTGAGAGGACAAGATTGCAAAAGTCTTCAGGAACAAAATTCGCTAACGCAGAGATGCAACAACCCAACACCAATGGTATAAGGCATAACATATAAAATGTAATATACATATAACATCTTTAAGGAGGTGGCAGGTACACTCGGTTGCTCACTTTCCTTCATTCGTGTGGCCCCCGTGCATCTTATGTAAATACGCTATTATAACACTGCTTATGTCTATGTATGGTCATGTGTTTTATGCCTTGATGTTATCTCCTTGTGTTTTACACTGCAAATTCTGCTGTATGTGCCATGAATAACTATTGTGCTGTGTTTGTGATGCACATACTAGAGGCAGGGACAGAACTAGTTAATTATGTGGGCTGGGCCAGCAGCAGACAGGCAAGAGGAAGCTGCTGCTCCTGGTCAGCAGCCTGGGTACGTTAGCCCTGAGCAGACGTATATTACAGACGGGGCATTGCCAGACTCCCGAGGGGAGAGATCTGTTGCCCCGGACTCAAGTATTTAAAGAATGACTTAAGGACAACAACACAGGCCCCAGGACTTCGGAAGGGCCCCAAGCTGAATGGACTTTAAGCATCCAGATCCCAGCGAGTGGACTACTGCAAACTTTGGCTACTGATCATAATAAGCCCCCATAGTGGCATAACAATGATGCCAGCCGTGGGAGTAGACATATGGCTACATAAAAGAGAAAGCACCCGCTTCAAAGTGCATGCAAATAAGGAGAAAAACAAAGCAAACAGGTGAACAGAATATAAATAAAATGCAAATTTTATTAAACACAATAATAAATGTAGAAACACAGTACACAGAACATTGATAATAAGACAATACATGAAGGACAAACCCAAGTACACACCAGGGCAAAGAACCACTCAGACAAACCCCAAAATGTCACAAAAGTATCACTGGGTTTGTCCTGCATGTATTGTCTTATTATCAATGTTCTGTGTACTGTGTTTCTACATTTATTATTGTGTTTAATAAAATTTGCATTTTATTTATATTCTGTTCACCTGTTTGCTTCGTTTTTCTCCTTATTTGCAAACTTTGGCTACTGCGGCTGTTGTGGGTTTGGCCGTAGCACGTGTCAGGGAGAGAGCAGGAAGCCAGTGTTGAATTTGTCTTTTTTGTGTTTTTCCTCACCGTTCATTAAAAAGTTATTCCCTGTTGAAAAACAGCTGGATTCTTGAACTCTCATTGCCTGGACTATGGTGACCAGAGGAGGAGAAAGTAACCCGTGGGGGACCAGCTGTCTCAGTCCTGTATTGAATGTACAAGGGGCCGAGGTGTCTTCAGACTGTGTTTTGTGGGTGAGCTTGGTCAGGACTACCTCCCCAGTCGCCCTTGTTACACATCAATAAAAACATCTACCCAAATGTAATCATATAATCAGATATGCCCCAATGTATAGTATCTAAACATCAACAAACAATATTAAAGTAAAATGAGCTACATGAAATGGGAGGAGGTACCAGGCGCACAACTAACGGTAGATTATAGTATGTAATGAACACAGATATGACAAATACCAAACCATACTGATAGTCAAACAACTTAAAGGAGATATAGGAAGACAACTTCTGACATAACACAGAGTAATAGGTGGAACAATAACATAGAATACATGCCAGTAAAGGCTATCAGTACCTTTCAACATGATGACATTAAAGGCAAAATCAGTAATAAATGGTGAATAGAGGGCAGGTAAGCATCTTGACCTATTTTTCTCCACCAGTTGACTGTCATGAAGACGTGGCCATTTACAGCAAAGGGGATATGTAAAAGAAGCTTACCTGAGTTTGTCAAAAAGCATACAGTCATGATGATTGGCTCCACCAGGATAATGTGAAAAGCCCACGTCAAAGGCATTGGATGGAACAAATGACAGCATCACACACATCACCAAGACATTGGACAAGTTGCACAGGCAGATGGAGAATGTAAAGATGACAGGTTGGTGATACATATGATATAACCCTTTAGTGACAGAGACAATTTGGTACTTAATGACCAAGCCAATGTTTACAATTCTCACCACTGTCACTTTATGAAGTTATAGCTCTACAGCGCTTAAACATATCCAACTAATTGTGAGACGTTTTTTCATGATATATTGTACTTCATGCTAGTGGTAAGATTTCTTCAATATAACTTGTGTTATTTATGAAAAAAATCAGAAATTTGGTAAAAATTTAGAAAATTTTGCAATTTTCAAACTTTTATTTTTTTACCTTTAAATTAGAGAGTGGTGTCACACAAAATAGTTAATAAATAACATTTACCACATGTAATCTTTACATAAGCACAATTTTATAAACATAATTTTTTGTTAGGACGTTATAAGGGTTAAAGTTGACCAGTGATTAATCATTTTTCCAACAAAATGTACAAAACCATTTTTTTAAGGCCCACCTCACATTTGAAGTGAGTTTAGGGGGTCAATATAACAGAAAACACCAGAAAGTTACAGCATTCTAAAAACTACACCCCTCAAGGTAAGCAAAACCACATTCAAGAAGTTGATTAACCCTTCAGATGCTTCACAAGAACTAAAGCAATTTGGAAGGAAAAAATTAACATTTTAGTTTTTTTCACTAAAAATTTGCTTTAGAACCAATTTTTTTATTTTCACAAGCGTATCAGGAGAAAATGGACAACAAAATTTATTGTGCAATCTCTCCTGAGTACGCCAATACCCGTATGTAGAGGAAAGCCACTGTTTGTGTGCATGGCAGGACTCAGAAGGGAGGGAGCACTGTTTGACTTTTGAACGCAAAATTGGCTGGAATCAATGTTTGTGCTATGTCTTGTTTGGAGACCCCCTGATGTACCTAAACAGTGGAATCCCCCAATTGTAACTCAAATCCTAACCCCAGCACACCCCTAACCCTAATCCCAACCCTAACCATAACCCTAACCACAACACTAGCCCCAACAAGCCCCTAACCCTAATCCCAACCCTAATCATATCCCAAACCTAAACCTAAACCTAATACTCCCCTAAAACTAATTCCAACCCTAACCGTAATCCCAACCATAACTGTTATGTTTCGGTAGCTGAGGAGTGCAGGTAAAAAGGCAATACACCAGAGCAGTTGGAATCTATGAGATTGCAGTACCCTGACTAACCACCACAACTAGAGGCAGCCGTGGAGCGTTCCTACGTTGGTCCTAGACGCCTCGTCACAGCCTGAGAAACTAACTACACCTAAAGATAGAAATAGGAAAGCTATCTGCCCCGGAGCAGAACCCCAAAGATAATAGAAAGCCCCCAAACAAGTAATGGTGATTAGACAAGAAGAAATACTGACACAGAAAGAAAATAGTATGAGCAAACGCTGGGCCCAAACTAACTAAATAGAAAAGGATAGGAAGGGTACTTACTGCAATCCCAGAAAACCCTGAAAAGCACCAACTCTACTAATTTCAAAATCACCTGAGATCACACGACCTCTACCACCTAAATTAGTTCTCTGGTGTAACAAAATCAAAACAGCAGCCCTGATGGGAAGGTGACTCCCTTATATAAGACCAGTCAGTAACACCTGATTCCCAGTCCTCACAATCTTCACTGAACAGACCAGTACCGCTTGTAACCACCAGAGGGAGTCTCTGCTCAGAACTCATCTCAAACCCATTCGCAACAGTACCCCCCCCTTGAGGAGGGGTCACCGAACCCTCATTTGAGCAACCAGGTCGGTCAGGATGAGTTCTATGATACGCACGGATGAGTCTCTTAGCATGGATGTCCGAAGCAAACACCCAAGAATTGTCTTCCTGACCATAACCTCTCCACTTAACCAAATACTGGAGTTTTCGTCTAGAAAAACGAGAATCTAATATTTTCTCAACCACATACTCCAGATTGCCCTCAACCAAAACAGGGTCAGGAGGCACAGCAGCAGGAGCCACTGGCTCAACAAACCTCTTCAACAAGGACTTGTGGAACACGTTATGGATCTTAAATGTCCCTGGAAGAAGCAAACAAAAAGAAACAGGATTAAGAATCTCAATGATCTTATAAGGTCCAATGAACCTAGGCTTAAATTTAGGAGATGCTACTCTCATAGGAATATTCTTTGAGGACAACCAGACCAAGTCCCCCACTTTAAACCGAGGACCATCAGTCCTATGCCGGTTAGCAAACCGCTGGGCCTTCTCCTGAGAGAGGGACAACCTCTCCACTACCTGGTCCCATATCTGTTGCATACGCTCCACAACAGAGTCAACACCTGGACAGACAGAAGCCTCCGTCTGTCCTGAAGAAAATCGAGGGTGAAACCCAGAATTACAGAAAAACGGAGACATCAAAGTGGCAGAGCTAGCCCTATTATTAAGAGCAAACTCAGCCAAAGGCAAAAAAGAGACCCAGTCATCCTGATCAGCAGACACAAAGCATCCAAGATAAGTCTCCAATGTCTGGTTTGTTCTCTCAGTTTGACCATTGGTCTGAGGATGAAATGCCGAGGAGAAAGACAATTGAACACCCAGTTTAGAACAAAAAGTCCTCCAAAATCTGGAAACAAACTGGACTCCTCTGTCAGACACAATGTTCTCAGGAATGCCGTGTAAACGAACCACGTGCTGAAGGAACAACGGCACCAATTCAGAGGAGGAAGGCAACTTAGGTAATGGCACAAGATGTATCATTTTGGAAAACCTATCACAAATTACCCAAGTGGTGGTCATTCTCTGAGAAACAGGAAGGTCGGAAATGAAATCCATAGAGATATGGGTCCATGGTCTCCTGGGCACAGGCAATGGCATCAACAAACCACTAGAGCGAGAGCAAGGCTTAGAGCGAGAGCAAGTCCCGCAGGACTGCACAAATTCCCTGACATCACGAGACAAGGTAGGCCACCAAAAGGACCGACTAACCAAGTCTCTGGTACCAAAAATTCCGGATGCCCAGCCAATGCGGAACAATGAATCTCAGACATCACACTCTTTTTCCACTGGTCCGGGACAAACAATTTTCCAGCAGGGCAGCACTCGGGCCTATCCTCCTGACACCCCTCCAGAGCAAGTCTCAAATTGGGCGAGATGGCGGAAAGAACTACACCCTCTTTCAAAATAACAGAAGGATCAGATAACTCAGGAGAGTCCGCAAGGAAACTCCTCGAGAGGGCATCCGCCTTAACATTCTTAGTGCCAGGAAGAATGGAAACCACAAAATTAAAACGTGTGAAAAACAAGGCCCACCTGGCCTGTCTAGGATTGAGTCGCTTGGCAGATTCCAGATAGACCAGATTCTTATGGTCCGTAAGGACCACCACCTGATGTTTGGCTCCCTCCAGCCAATGTCTCCACTCTTCAAAAGCCCACTTCATGGCCAATAACTCCCGATTACCCACGTCATAATTACGTTCAGTAGGAGAAAATTTTCGAGAGAAAAAGGCACAAGGGTTACTTTTAGAGGTCTCTGGATCTTTTTGGGACAAAACGGCACCTGCCCCAATTTCAGAGGCATCAACCTCCACCTGAAATGGCAGAGAAACATCAGGCTGCCGTAGAACAGGAGCAGAAGTGAATCTCTGCTTAAGTTCCTGAAACGCAGAGACTGCCTCAGGAGGCCAATTCACCACATCAGAACCCTTTCTGGTCAAATCAGTTAATGGTTTAACAATAACCGAGAAATTACCAATAAATTTACGATAAAAATTGGCAAAACCCAAAAATCTCTGAAGAGCCTTTAATGAAGTAGGTTGGACCCAATCACAGATGGCCTGAACCTTGACCGGTCCATTTCAATAACAGATGGGGACAAAATGAATCCCAGAAATGAGATCCTCTGTACGCCAAAAAGACACTTTGATCCCTTCACATACAGAGCATTCTCTCTCAAAATCTGGAACACAGTTCGAACATGTTTCACATGAGAGTCCCAGTCATTAGAAAAAATCAAGATATCATCCAAATAAACAATCAGAAATTTATCCACAAAATCCCTGAAAATGTCATTCATGAAGGACTGGAAGACGGAAGGAGCATTAGTGAGCCCAAAGGGCATCACTAGGTACTCAAAATGCCCTTCAGGGGTATTGAATGCCATCTTCCATTCATCCCCGTGCTTAATGCGAATAAGGTTATACGCCCCCCTGAGGTCAAGCTTGGTAAACCAAGTAGCGCTTTTCACCCTGGAAAACAGGTCAGAAATCAAGGGTATTGATATTTCACAGTAATATTGTTCAAGAGACGATAATCAATACACGGCCTTAATGAACCATCTTTTTTGTCCACAAAGAAAAAACCGGCACCTAAGGGTGAAGAGGATGGTCTGATATGACCCTTCTCCAATGATTCCTTGATATAAGACCGCATAGCGTCATGTTCAGGTACAGACAAGTTAAAAAGGCGACCTTTAGGGAATTTACTACCCGGCACTAATTCAATAGCGCAGTCATAGCTCCTATGGGGAGGCAAGGATGCAGATTTACTTTCGCTAAACACATCAGAAAAATCAACAAAAAGTCAGGAACTTCCTGAGCCTGGGGGAGGCAGAAAAAACAGGAGTGTTGGTATTAACACATTGGCAGCCCCAACTGGTTACAGACACAGATTTCCAATCCAAAACAGGATTATGAGACTGTAACCAAGGAAACCCAGCACGATAATGTCATGCAGATTATACAGAACCAAAAATTTGCAGCACACCTGGTGATCAGGTTCAACCCTCATTATCACCTGAGTAGAAAACTGGGGTTTATTCTCAGCCAAAGGGGTAGAATCGATCCCCAGTAGGGGAATAGACTTCTGTAGGGGTATCAAGGGAAACCCACAACGTTTAGCAAAATCATAATCCATCAGGTTAATAGCTGCTCCAGAATCAACGAAAGCCTGAGCAGAGAGGACAGAGAGCATATCAGAGTGACAGTTAATAAAAACTTAGTTTGAACACTACCCAAGACAACTGAGCGTGCAAAACGTCTTCCCCGCTTAGGGCAGACTGAAATAGCATGAGAGGCATCACCACAGTAGAAACATAACCCATTGCGCTTTCGAAACTCATGACGCTGTGCCCCAGACACCACTCTATCACACTGCATGGGTTCAGAAGCTGGTTCACAAGGCAACACCATTCCACGCATACTTCTCCGCTCACGCAAACGTCTGTCAATTTGAATCGCTAATGACATAGAATCATTGAGACCAGAGGGGACAGGGAATCCCACCATAACATCCTTTACATTATCTGACAGACCCTTCCGGAAAAGGCTGCCAAAGCATCGTCATTCCATTTGGTCAGGACTGCATACCTACGGAATCTCTGACAGTATAACTCAGCGTCATCAAGCCCCTGATTTAATGCCAACAAGGCTTTTTCAGCTTGATCAGTGACATTAGGTTCATCGTACAATAACCCCAAAGCCTGAAAAAATGCATCAACATCACTCAAAACAGGATCCCCAGGTGTCAGGGAAAAAGCCCAATCCTGAGGATCGCCGCGCAGGAGAGAGATGATAATTTGAACCTGCTGCGCTGCGTTCCCTGAGGACTTAGATTTTAAGGCAAAAAACAATTTACAATTATTTTTGAAATTCTGAAACTTAGCTCGATCCCCCAAAAACAAATCTGGCATGGGGATCCTAGGTTCCACAACAGGCAACCTAGCAAGATATGCAGCAATACTCTGAACCTCAGTGGCAAGCTGATCCACACGGCCAGACAACCGTGCAAACTCCATTGAGAGAAAAGATCCTCCCCAGCACCCAGAGATACAGAGGGAAAAAAATGCAACAAACAGAAAAATATCTCTGACAACTCTGACAACCTTTTTTCTTTCACAATATTTTTTCCCTTCTGTGAGTACCATACAATTTTCAATTTTAAGGGCCGGTGATACTGTTATGTTTCGGTAGCTGAGGAGTGCAGGTAAAAAGGCAATACACCAGAGCAGTTGGAATCTATGAGATTGCAGTACCCTGACTAACCACCACAACTAGAGGCAGCCGTGGAGCATTCCTACGTTGGTCCTAGACGCCTCGTCACAGCCTGAGAAACTAACTACACCTAAAGATAGAAATAGGAAAGCTATCTGCCCCGGAGCAGAACCCCAAAGATAATAGAAAGCCCCCAAACAAGTAATGGCGGTTAGACAAGAAGAAATACTGACACAGAAAGAAAATAGTATGAGCAAACGCTGGGGCCCAAACTAACTAAATAGAAAAGGATAGGAAGGGTACTTACTGCAATCCCAGAAAACCCTGAAAAGCACCAACTCTACTAATTTCAAAATCACCTGAGATCACACGACCTCTACCACCTAAATTAGTTCTCTGGTGTAACAAAATCAAAACAGCAGCCACTGAAAAAACTGGAAAAAGCAAAAGTACAAACATCAGTGGCTGAACTAAACTGAGAGGGCAAAAGTTCCCGGAGGGGACCCAGAAGGCCCCCACAGAAGTGCAGGACAAAATGCAAAAATATAGCACAAAAACAAAAAGAAGAAAATGTCTTATCTGTTAGCAGGAGATGCAGACACGACACAGCAGGCTACAAGGGAAACAGGAATGAAGGATTCAGACCAGAACAATTGATCACCGGCAACCCTGATGGGAAGGTGACTCCCTTATATAAGACCAGTCAGTAACACCTGATTCCCAGTCCTCACAATCTTCACTGAACAGACCAGTACCGCTTGTAACCACCAGAGGGAGTCTCTGCTCAGAACTCATCTCAAACCCATTCACAACACATAACTACAACCCTTACCCTAGCCTAACCCTAAATTTAGCCGAACCCTAACTTTAACCCAACTCTAACCCTAGCCCTACCTTAACTTTAGCCCAACCCTAGCTTTAGCCCAACCCTAACCCTAGCCCCAACCCTAAGCCTAGTCCAGCCCTAACAATAACTTTAGCACAACCCTAACTTTAGCCCATTTCTAACTTAAGCCCAACTCTATCCCTAATGGAAAATTGGAAATAAATACATATTTTTTATATTATTTTTACCTAAGGGGGTGAAAAAGGGGTGTTTGATTTATTATTTTTTTTTATTTTGATCACGGTCTATCACAGTTATCAAAATGAGCCAATAGGAAAAATTTCAAGCACTCCCCAAGCTTGCAAAATTCATTTATTTAATAACTTTTTTTATAATTATGGTTTTAAAAAAGTTTTTTGTTTTTCTGTATTTACATATATATGTATATTTTTTTAAATGTATAAGCAATGTTTTTAGTCACATACTCTATTACGATTATTTTGTGTGTTCTTTACGATGAATACATGTGTTTAAGTCTGATTCACTGCCAACTGGGCATGGTGTTTTTTTTGAAGGGAGGCGTCTCCATGTGCCTTCGTCGCATTATATAACAGACGTGTATGTGTATGTGTATAGACTGTCCCGAGGAAGTGGTTTGATCACCACAAAACGTGTTGAAATAAAGTCTATTATTCCATTATATCCACTTGGACTCCTCTGGTACGTTGATCCGATAGTCGAGCAGCGCAGTCTGATGCCCCATTCTCTTCACATAACAAAGGATCAAATAAATAATTGTGTAAGAAATAATGAAAATGTGATGAAATGTGAAATACTGTGTATATATATATAAGGAGTGACAAAAAAAAAAATCACTCGAAAAATGTAGAGACTAGAGATGAGTGACTTTGTCTCCAGGAGGGTAGAGTCGGGTTTCGGTAGGCTCGAGTTTTCCAAAAGTCGAGTCGAACGAAGTCGGCCGACTAACGGAAAAGGTCGGGTCGGAGTCGAAAATCCAACTCCAATGCAAGTCAATGGGGAATAAAAGTCGGCAGGGAGTGGAACACAGTAAACACACCTACAGTGCCCATTTCAATGACAACGACATCAATTGATATTACTTAAGCTTGTCAACCTTAATTTACTTTATAATAATAGTAACGCATTGAAAACTGGGGGTTATTTGGCTAAAGTTGTGGGGGGGCAGGGCTGGTTCCAGGTTTTCGTGGGCCCCGGGCGAAAAAGTCTCAGTGGTACCCTTTAACACATACCACAATTCATGATGCTCCGATACGGCACAGAAATATAGGTATAGTCCAATGCCAAATTCTTCACTTCTTACATTACATGAGTGATATCTATTGTGAATTCTAAAATAGCTCAAAAACCGGACAGTATATTCCTCCATACAGTATTATCGGCACCACATAGTGCGCCATACAGAATAATGAGCCCCATTTATTACTCTATACAGAATAATAAGCCCCATATATTGCTCCATACAGAATAGGCTCCATATAATGCTCCATACAGAATAGGCCCCATATGTGCTCCATATATAAAGGGCCCTATAAGATGTCCCATAAATAATGAACCCCATATGATGCTCTAGTATATGATGGGCGTCATATATAATTCTCCAGTGTATAATGTTCCCCATATATTGCTCAAAACATTAAAAAAAATGAAATACCTCTCCTGACTGGGCACTGCTCTACTCTGGACTCCTCAACGTTGCCAACTTCCAGCTCTCTGCACTTGGACTGTTCAGGCAGAGGGCGTACAGACGTGACGTCATCTCAGCTCTCTGACCTGAATGTCACTGTCAGGAAATGCGGAAGACGTCACAGCGGTGAAGCAGGGAGAGGTAAGTACTGCAAGTGCTGGGGCCCTGAGCAAGCAGGGGGGGCCCACTCAAAGGTGACGGCACTGGCACAGGGCCCCTCATAGTACAGCGGTGTGTCTGATGGAGTGGGCCCCCACCTGCTCAGGGCACCGACACTTGCCAGGGTGCGCCGGGTGGTGACCCCGGTCCTGGGGGGGACAGCCCAGTTAGGGAGGTGGAAAAACTGGCATATGTTGAGGTGTAGGCTGGACATTCAGCAGCTGAAAATGGAGGAATTGGAGTAGTCGGAGGTATAGGAGGACAAAGAGAGCCATTTTGCTGGCAACCTTTGTGTCATAAGGGGTGGGTGGTACAAAATCCTTTGAAACCCAGGCATGGTTCATTTTAATGAAGGTGAGATCACCAACATTTTGGGTCAACAGCCGGGTTCTTCTTTCTGTCAGGATTGATCCAGCAGCACTGAAGACTCTTTCTGATTGCACACTACCAGCAGGGCAAGCGAGCTCCTGTAAGGCATATTGTGCGAATTCAGGCCAGGGGGTAATGAACTGTGAGGGAGAACATCGATGGGGAGGAGAGCAAATTTTGAACCATAGTTGACAACTGCTGTCTCCTGTCTGTTGCAATCGATTCAGTATTACCAGTCGTGTGAGCGTTACTCGAGAAATCAGACCACAACATGGTCATGAAACCCCTGTCTCCAACGCCACTTCAGCTGTGTTGCACCATGAGCACCTCTTCCATGTTGCCCAGTACGGCTCGTGGTAGAACCTGCACCGCTGCTGTGTGCTGGGAATGCCTCTAACAAAAGGTTTACCAGAGTTGCTTGTTTGTTCACCAATATTAGCTCTAGGTTCTCCTGTGGCATGATGTTTGTAATTTGCCTTTATAGCGTGGATCGAGGATGCTGGTCAACCAGTAGTCGTCATCCTTCATAATTTTGGCAGTGCGGGGGTCCCTTTTTAGGATCCGCAAGACATAATCACACATGTGGGCCAATGTTCCAGGTGTCAATGATGCACTGCCAGTGGTGGGTGGAGGAGCACTACCTGCCAAATCCACATCCCTCCAGCCACGCACAAACCCTGTACCTGACCTTGGCAAGCCAACATTTTCTCTTGCCCCCTGAGAAGCATACTCCTCTCCAAAATAATCATCCCACTCATCCTCCTCCTCTTCCTCTTCTTCCTCCACCTCGTCCAGGACAGTTCTCTGAGCAGACAATACCTGACTGTCATCAAGGCTTCCCTCCTCCTCCGCTGCAGATGCCTGATCCTTAATGTTCGTCAAAGTTTGCATGAGCAGACGCATAAGTGGGATGCTCATTCTTATGATGGTGTCGTCTGCGCTTAACAGTCGTGTGCATTCCTCAAAACACTGAGGGACTTTACAGAGGTCTTTCACTTTGACCTCTGCACAACCGACAACTCGATGTGTGCCTGCCCCTGTATCCTCCCACAAATGCATTACAGCCTGCCTCTGTTCGCACAGCCTCTCAACCATGTGCATGGTGGAGTTCCACCTTGTTGCAACGTCTATGATTAGGCGGTGCTTGGGGAGGTGGAGTGATCGCTGCAGCCTCTGCAAACGACTGGAGTCTACGGGTGAGTGACGGATGTGCGAGCACAGTCTTCGCACCTTATGAAGCAGGGCTGGTAACTCCGGATAATTATTTATGAAGCACTGCACCACCAGGTTCAACATGTAAGCCAGGCAAGGTACAGTATGTTTCTCGCTGCAAGTAGTCGGCCAGTACCTCTGCGGTGTGTCTGTTGTCGCCCAAAGACATCATCTTTAAAAAAGCCTGCTGACGCTTACCACTAGCTGTTCGATAGTGGGACATCTCGTGTACAACACTGGCATCTGTGGATGGAGTGCTCATGCGTCTGCGTTCTGTCGACGAGCTTTTGCTTCTGGAGGAGGAGGATGGTCGAACGCCTACAGCCAACTATTGCCTATACCGTGGGCTAGGCAGCACTGTCACACAGTCACTGTCCCCTGTGGAGCCTGCATCCACCACATTAACCCAGAACACAGTGATGGACACGTAACGGCCCTGGCCATGCCTACTGGCCCATGCATCTGTTTTGAGGTGTACCTTTCCACTCACTGATTGTTTGAGTGCATGGACAATGCAGTCTTTCACATGCAGGTGGAGGGCAGGGATGGATTTTTTAGAATAGACGAGCAGACTGGGTAGGTCATAGTGTGGGACAGTGTAGGCCATGAGCTCTCGGAACGCTGCGCTTTCAACCAAACGGAAGGGCATTATCTCTAATGAGATCAGTTTGGCAATGTAGCCGTTCAAAGCCAGTGAGGTTTTGTAGTCCGTCCACGCTTGCAAGTGCATGGTGTTTACATGTCTAAGCATGCAACTGGTATTCAAATTTCAGAGATTTTTCCCTCGGCTAAAGGTCGTTTCGAACTTCTTACAGATAACCTTTTCCTCATCAATAGGATTTTTGTCAAAAAAGTGCCACACTGCACTCTTCCTACTATGGGAAAACTTTTCAGGGCTTGCACGCCGTGCAAATTTGACCATCTGGTCAAGCTGTCCTGCAACTCTTTTTGTTTTTATAACACGTTTTTGGACTGCTAACGGATCTGCCAGATAACCACAGCTGCGATGTCGATGCCTGATGTGGATCCTCCTCCTCTTCTGAGCTATTGCCAGCGGCACCCTCTTACCCCAATGGATGCCAATCCGGGTCAACAACTGGGTCATCCATCACATCCTCTTCAATTTCATCTACACCTTCCTCTGTGTCACCGTGTAAGGTGTTAGAGTATGCGGGAAGGGGCACCTGAATTTCATCAGGGTCAGATTCTGGCTCAGTAGACTGCGATGGCAATTTAGTGCTCTGGGTAAATGTACCAGCAGAATCATCTAGCAGTGGCTGTGTATCAGTGCACTCCATGTCAGATTCATCTCCGTATATATTTCCGGATTCACACACAGACGCTTACTCAGTATGGATTTGACCGTAATACAAAGAGCAGATATAACGTACTGTATCAGAAGCGGACAGCTGTATACGGTTTTGGGGAAAATTTAAATCTCCATATATATTTCCGGAGTCACACACAGACCCCCTCTCAGTATGGATTTGACCGTAATACAAAGAGCAGATATACGGTACTGTATCAGAAGATACCAGCTGTATACAGTTTTTGGGAAAATTTAAATCTCCATATATATTTCCAGATTCACACACAGATAGTCAGCATGTATTTGTCCGTGATACCAGCCGGTACAAGGTAGTGTGTGAGGAGCGTACAGCTCTATATGGTGTGGGAAAAAATGAACGCTCGGTAACTGTGCAGAAAAAAAGAATAAAACTATTAGTGCTGTGTAAAAAGTTGTCTGCACAGCAGTGTACACACAGCAATACAGCTAGCAGGCAGCCTATTACCAGCGCTGCTGCACACAAGAAAATCCTCCCCTGTCACTGGCAGGCAGCCTAATAACCAGTGCTGCTCCACACAAGAAATTCCTCTCCTGTCACTGCACACTAACTGTGCAGCACAATTGCTATCAGCACAAGCACAGAATCACTTTTCTTTCCTGCCTAACTCTCTCCCTACTGAGAAACAGCGTCAGCAACCTCTCCTTATGCTAAGATCGGCAGAAGTAAAATGGCGGTCGGCGGTCAGGGCTTTTATAGACACTGTGATGCCACACAAAGCAAGCCAATCACTGCAATGCCCTTCTCTAAGATGGTGGTGGACGCTGCGCATGTCATGTCGTTGCCCACAGTGTACGTCCTTGCTCATTGGCTGAAAAAAGGCACCTGAAAGCATTCTGGGAAAACCGACATTGGCGCTAGGGTCGATGACCGCATGGCCGACTGCACGCTATGGTCAAGTTTCTGCCAACGAAACCTGACTTTGGCGAAAGTCGGCAACTTTTAAATCTGACCGACCTGTTTCGCTCAACTCTAGAGACAAATGGAATTTTAAATAGTATACAGCACTATCGCCAAAAACATTAAATAAGCTTATACAACAAGTGCTTCTCACAAAATTAGAATATCATCAAAAAGTTAATTTATTTCAGTTCTTCGATACAAAAAGTGAAACTCATGTATTATATAGAGTCATTACAAATAGAGTGATCTATTTCAAGTGTTTATTTCTGTTAATGTTGATGATTATGGCTTACAGCCAATGAAAAACCCAAAATCGTTATCTCAGTAAATTCTGACTGCAGCAAAAGAAACCGACTTCTCATCCCTCATATCATACCTGTCTCACAACCCTAAACAGCTATTCAGTGCTTTCAATTCATTCCTGCGTCCACCAGTTCCCCCTCCCTCTCCTCTCATCTCAGCTGAATACTTTGCCTCACCCCCTGTGAACTTGACACACTAATGTCCCACCTCATTCCAAACTTTATCACAGTCTTCATCAAGGGCATCACACTCCTCTTCAACCTGTCACTAACAAGTGGTGTCTTCCATCCTGATTGAAACATACCTCGATCACACCCATCCTCAAAAAGCCCACCCTTGACCCATCCTCTGTGTCTACCTATCGCCCCGTATCATTTCTCCCCTATGCCACCAAACTACTGGAACCTCATGTCCATTTTGAACTGTCCTTCCCATCTCTCCTCTTGCTCCCTCTTTGACTGCGTACAATCTGACTTCAGACAACACTATTCTACTGAAACTGCCCTGACTAAATGACCACCATTGATCATCAATGACCTACTAACTACCAAATGAAAATGATGCGAGTTTGTCCTCCTAATTCTCCTGGACCTAGCATCTGTCTTTGACACAGTGAACCATTTCCTCATACTACAGACTTTCAGATCTGTTGACATTCCAGACTTGGCCCTTTGTTGGATCTCCTCATACCCAACAGACAGTACATTCAGTGTCTCCCACTCACACACCACCTCTTCATCTCGCCCCCTATGTGTCGGTGTCCACCAAAGTTCAGTTGTAGGACCGGGAACTATGCTTAGAGGGCACACTCGCATGCTCCCTCCCTATTAAAGGGACCACCCGCATCAACCTAAGGTATTCCCAACCTATAGCTGGTGACACCTTCTATTTAAGGCTTCTCCTCCAATATGGAGGTGTCTGAGCTATGTTGTTAGTTTGCCTTGCATGCTTGCTAGTTTCAGGTTCCCAAAGGTCCGTCTGTCTGCTTGTCTACTCTGTACCTGTCTGCTCTTACTTGCCTGTGCCCGTCTGCTATGCCTGTCTGCGCGCTTCTGTCCAGCAGCCAGTCCAGATCGCACATGCCAGCACTCATCTGTCTAACACCCGGTCCAGCCCGCACCTGCCAGTGCTTTTCTGTTCCGCAGCTGGTCCCATCTGCACCCATGGTTTCAGAGTCCCTAAAGTGTCTGCCTGAATTTTTCATCCCATTTTTGGGTCTTAGCAGCTTACCCGCTGTAGGGGTCAGTTGCCATATTCTGTAAGTCAGCCATGGATTAGCACCTGGTGCCACTACTTTGTACCTCCTTGGTTTTGTCTGCTGCCACTTGTCCAAGTAGGGATTTGGTAGGCCATCTAATTGCGCCCCTTTCAGGCTTTCAGAGGGATATGGAACAGTGATTCCACCACCTTGCCCATTACAGTCTCCGTCTGCTGGGTTGGCTGTAGTGGAAGAGGTGTCGGTCCCCGCTATACTAATTCTACATTAATGCAATTGATGCCACTTTGTTGGTGTCTGCCACTTATTTTTGTAAATATTGTCCCTGTGGGACAATTTCTCCGATTACGGAGGATCTGCTCCACAGATGATGACTTTAAGATTCGAGCTGATGAGTTGAAGGCTCGTTTTTTGGCCCGTGGTTACTCTAAACGTACTCTGAAGAAGGCATACCATCGTGCCAAATACTCTGATCGGAACAATCTTCTACATGGCACCCGTGCATCAGCTAATAGGGATGTGTCTAGGTTTGTGACAACATACAATTCACAACATAATCGCATGCGATTAGTGCTTGAGAAGGCGTGGCCTATACTGAGGGTAGACCCGGTCATTAGCAAATTCCTGCTTGAACGTCCTATGTTGGCGTTTCGTAGAGCACGTAATTTACGTGATATTTTGGTTAAGAGCCATTACCCCAATCCAACTACACATACCTTTTTGGATATGATGCCCGCAGTAGGTGGATGTGTTCCGTGCGGGAGGTGTGTCGCCTGCCCCAATATTGAACGATGTACAACCTTCTCTGATTCAGATGGGAAGAGGGAATATAAAATTAAATCGAAAATAACGTGTACATCGCGATATGTGATATATCATGCCACATGTCCATGTGGATCATATATGTAGGCATGACTACCAGACAGATGAAGGTCCGTGTTCGCGAACATATATTGGGAATTCAGGCGGCCTCTTCCTGCACGGACGCATCCACCCTGAAGACTATTCCGCGTCACTTTTTTGAATTCCATAGATGTGATAGCACCCTACTTAGAGTGCGGGGTATTGACATGCTTAACATTAATATCAGAGGCGGAAATTTGACTAAAAGACTGGGACAACTTGAATCCAGATGGATTTGGACTCTTAGAACCATACACCCTAAAGGCCTAAATGAGAACTTATCTTTCGCCCCATACTTGTGATCTCGATCTGCTGCCTACTGATGGACACATTGGTGTCCACATTGTTTTTATTATTTTAACATTAATATTTTTTTATCTCATTTAGATGTATGTTACTATATGTTGATGATGACTAGCACATGAGGCACAATATGAGTGGACTGACCAGAGTTACTTTTCGTGGGACATTTTTCAAGATAATGAAGATAGAAGCATCTAAATTATTGTACATATGTTTATTATTATTTATATGTGCATATATATGTGTACATATGCATGTGTATGTATGTATATTATTTATTATCATCATTATTATTTTTGTTAGGTTTTTATGTTTACTTTTCATTTATTTTTGTTTTATTTTTTGTATATTTATTTCTATTTTTCTATTTTTGTTTTATTATTTTTCATATATTTGTTCATTTGTTTTGTTATTGGTGTTTTTGAGATATTTGGTGACTATTTTTTATTGTTTCTATGTCATATGTATTGGTTCTATTCAGATATTTGATACCATGTCCTTATTGAGTCTTGCCCCTTATACATGTGGTGATTGCTGCAATCTGCGCATGCGCCTAGTGCGATACCCACATTATCTTTCATATTCTAAGAATTTATGTATTTTCATGATAGCCAGTTCAAGGTTGGTGCCGATAGCTATTGAGAGATATTTATCTATAAATATGTGATGTAGGTACTATATTCATTTGTATGGTCTGTTTCCCTGCACCAAGATGGCTGACCTAACTTCCAAAGTGGATTTGCGCATGCGCCAGTTTGTTTGGCGTTCTGACTCACTCCCGCCCTCTGGATGTCCATTTCTGGTCACGTGGGGCCCCACGTACTTCCGGTATGGCGTCCATGGCGGTCGTGGATCTGGATGCATCAGCTGTCAGCGCTATTTTTCTTTTTGTGGTATCTTATATTCAATCAATCGATTATTGTGCACATATGCGCCCATCGTCTGATCCCACATGTGATAGGATGGGGCGTGCAGCCTTTTCCTATATAAGTGGCATCTGGTGATTACCACACTAGGCCCCCTGAGGAAGGAGTGTGGCTCGAAACGTACGTTGGGGTGGGTCGGCTGTCCGCCTTTCACCTCACCCTTATAGGTATGTGTATGTATTGCCATGTCTGGGATATTATTTTCTTTTGCTATCTATTTTTTTTTTTTTTTTATATAGCGCTAACAGATTCCGCAGCGCTTTACAGTTTGCACACATTATCGTCGCTGTCCCCGATGGGGCTCACAATCTAGATTCCCTATCAGTATGTTTTTGGAGTGTGGGAGGAAACCGGAGTACCCGGAGGAAACCCACGCAAACACGGGGAGAACATACAAACTGATTGCAGATGTTGTCCTAGGTGGGATTCGAACCCAGGACTCCAGCGCTGCAAGGCTGTAGTGCTATCCACTGAGCCACCGTGCTGCCCCTAGCTTGTGATTTAAGAGTATTGTTGTTTCAGACATGCCATTTCCTATATAACAATACATTTGGGTGGGTGGATGGACTCTGATCCCCTTATCACGTTTTGATGCTGACACCATTGTGTCTGTCAGTTCCCCTGTGCGCTATGCACCAGCGCTATTTTAATGTTATGTTATATGCTTAATAAAATTTATTTGTTGGAATATTGGACTGATTCTCTTCAGTTTGTTGCCTAGCAATACAGTCCTCCCACTAGTTTATCCCACATCCATGTGTATTTCTTGTGATTCTTTCAGAGATATTTGTATACACATATGTGATGGTTGGAGTTGTTGCTATTTTTTATTTTTGTAAATATGTAGACTCCTGGTTGGGTCTACTTCATGCGTGTTGCCTGTAGCAGTAGGCCTCCGAGACCGTCAGGCCTCCACTTCCGTGGACTCAAATACCCATGTTAAAAATCCCTAAATTTTTCTGACAATGGTAGTCTAGAAAAATTATATTTGTGCCACCTGAGTGTGGCTCAGCATGAAATAAGGGCTCCCAGCAAAGCGGCCCTTCACTAATCCCTCACCCATCTCGTCTTACTGTGACATTCAATTGAAAGCTGTAAATGCTGTCCCAGAGCACGATACCTCATGCCTGGCTGATTTCTGCAGTTCCGTGCTGCAGTTTGTACTGTGGGTGAATTGAGGCCACTTTCCTGGTGTCTGTCTCTCATTTGATGTGTTTTGGCAGCATTTGGGGCCATTCTAGGTGTTGTGCATGCATTTGTTTTTGCCTCCCATTGAGGTGAATGATGTTCGGTTATGTTCGGCGAATATTTGATGAATTAATCAGCGAATATTGCAAATTCAGAAAACGTAATCGGAACCGAACACTGAAATCTCATCTCATCTCATCTCTAGTAGACATCAGAACAAGCATTGATAGACTTTTAATGGGTCACAGCAGCAGAAGGAAGCTTAGCGGAAGGCAGCCACTGGACCAGAATTGTCACTTAAGAAAGACTGCCCGCCCCCCAGCTACAATGAAAGAGAAGAGACTGGAGAGCTGGGTGGTCAAGCTTGACATGACAATTGTCTATAGGAAAGAAGATTTAAAACATTAAAATTAGTGAGAATTGTTGCAGATAAAGACATACAGTAGAAGAAAGTGTTACTTCTGCGTTCTGATTTAAAAAAAAAATATTTTGTTATTTACAGAAATGTGTTTTTTGGACTCTGCCAAGAAATTCCAGGCCTGTCTGCTTATGTGACATATTTTAATTTAGGCACATTATATTTAGCATTTATAAATGGATCCAAGAATTCTGTTTTAATTAATGTTTTGGCTTAAATACGCTTAAAATATAATATGCACAGGTGTTTCCAACAAACCTTTAGAACTCGGATGAGTTATGTTTCTCCTGCACCAAATGTGCCAAGAAACTTTTTTTTTCGGTCCGGCCTCTCACTATCTATTTCTCTTCTGTTTGATCCCATTTTTCTGTAAAAGTGATACTGTACTTATGAAAATGTTTTGAACTTTGTAACTATCAATGTGGAACATTTCAAGGACTTATCAGAACGGTGTTAGGATACATTCACACTAGGCATTTCTATCATCTCTGTTAATGTGTTCCCTGTTAATGACACCCAAGGGCAGTGGGCTGTTAGGAGCAATTTTTCATATATTTTTGACAGGCATTTGGTTGGAACCAAGTATAGTTTTGCTACAAAACTGTTAGGATTTGTGACAAAAATTAATGACGTGTCTTGAAATCATCTGTACCTGTAAAGATACAGAATCATAGACTGTTGGGGCAGAAAGACCTGGAAACATAATATATCTGAAAAAGCACAAATGCATCTATTATATTATTGTAGGATTTACTTATAGGCATCACTAGGCGTATGTCCATAGGCTGCTCTGAGGTTATGGCATCAGTTTTTATGTAAGAATAAATATGTTAATTAGGCATTAGTGATAGCATTATCTGAGCATACTCGGGTGTTATCTGAGTATCTCGGGGACTTGAGTAATGTGTTCGAGTCCCTGTACCAGTATGATTCACTGCAGTTAGACAGCCGCAACACATACGGGGATTACCTGTTTGTTAAGCACTCCCCCCATGTGTTATGGCATTCTAACCGCCACGAATTATGCAGTTGTGGGGACCTGAGCATATTACTCGAGCCTCTGCCATACTCAGATAACAGCCGAGTATGCTCAGATATCGCAATTTCCGAGCAAACTCGATCAGCACTGCACTTGCTCGCTCATTAACCCCTTGTGACCTGATTTCAGAGGTGCTGATGCAATATCATAACCTAACAGTTCCCCCTATAGCTCATGGCTGCCATTTGGGACCCATCTAAAGACTGAAAGGCATAATACACTGCTTCTACTCAAGTTCATGAATGGAACTAAAATAAATAAATTAACAACAACATATTTTTTAAAAAAATGTAAAATATAAAATAGAAGCATTTTGTACTGTACACCAAAGAAGTTTTAATTTACTTGTGCTTAATAGAAATGAGCGAATATGTTCGGAAAACGATTGCCGAATCCGAATTTGCCATATTTGTGCCATATTTGTACCGTATTCGTGCCGAATTTATGCTTGATGATCATTTCCGAACATATTCGCTCATCTGTACTCACATTGACTACAATGGCGTTTGGTGAAAATTGCAAATACGGCGATCGTAATCTGAACGGAATATTGAAATATTCACTCATCTCTATTGCTTAAGCCATTGCAGACAACAAAATTGTAAATTGTAATACAATAGTTCAACCATGAGCATATGCATTTTCAAATCTTAATTTAACCCCTTCACGACATATGATGTATATTTACCAGTGATGATCGAATGTGCTTGGTGATACTCGGATATCACTTGAGTATCTGGGTGCTCGAATATGCTCGGCGCTCGTCAACATTTGCTGGTGCTCGTTTTGAATGCTGGAGTCCCCGCTCCACATGTTTGGCTCTTGTTACACAGCCAATAAAAATGCGGGGATTGCCTGCCAGTCACTGTAATGCCATAGTCAACTTGAAAGTAGTATTACTGTAATTGGCTAGCTCCATTGCCACACAAGAGGTTATAAAGGGACCGTCGTCACCAGCTCAGCACACTGATGCCAATGCACAGTTCTTTTTGGAGGTAGAGAGTAGTTGTCCAGGCCTGTGTGCACAATTTTAGAAACAAAGTCTGCCAGTGGTAATACTTTGCAGAACCATCATACTAAAAGTCCATCTAAGGCTACTTTCACATTTGCGCTCGGGCGACCTGCGCCTATCTGCGCACGGCCGCCGCTAAGCTCCGCCCCCGGCAGCGCTTCCTCCCGGCGGCTCCGCCTATGGGCGCATGACGGCGCATGCGACCTGTGTACCCTATCTTTATCATTGGGTACGCAGGCCGTGCGCAGTATGCGTTTGACTGCGCATGCGTCCTTTTTGATGGTGCGCCGAGCGCACTAAAATGCAACATTGTGCGCTTTGGTGCGCTCGGCGCAGCGTCAAAAGGACGTATGCGCAGTCAAACGCATACTGCGCACGGCCTGCGTACCCAATGATAAAGATAGGGTACACAGGTCGCATGCGCCGTCATGCGCCCATAGGCGGAGCCTCCGGGAGGAGGCGCGGCCGGGGGCGGAGCTTAGCGGCGGCCGTGGCAATAGGCGCAGGTCGCCCGAGCGCAAATGTGAAAGTAGCCTAAGGGCTAATCTTGTGCTTTGCTGTTTCGATGTGATACATTCTGCATTTAGCCTAGGGATCGCTGCTGCCTCTGGGAGACTGGCTGAGTACAGCCTTTAAGCAGGGTTGGGGTTCGCAGTATGTTGCTAAATAAATCGCTGCTACAGGTGACCAAATTTTATTTTTTTATTTTTGATGAAAAAATTGATTGTTTTGTCAGCCACAAAGTTTAACCTGCTTTGTGTGAAATTACAGTAGTTTGAAATTTTTAAAAACCGCTTGGCCTGCTACAGGTGCCCACATTTTTTGTGCCAAAAATTGACTATTTTCATCCATACAGTTTAATCTGCTTTGTGTGAAATTATGGTGGTTTGAAATATTTAGGTGTCAAAAATTTTTTTTATCAAAAATATGTAGTTTCAATTATTCAAGGACTTGGTTTCCAGAGACCTAGCAATTAGAAAATTCTTAAGGTGTTCTGTGAGGGACGGGGAGTGGAAGTGCTGATGATGGTGAACGCAGATGCCGAGGACATTCTGGAGCACAAGAAACACGCCCATCCATGATACATAGCTTCCTGTTCTATTTAGCAGGGAGGAATGGGACACCACTTCTGAAACCACACCAGTGAGAACAGGTGGTCAGTAGGATAGCAGATAATGCTTCCAGTTTCTGCCAATTTACGCAAGTCAGCTACAGCTCCCGCTGCTCTGGCAATGCTGCAGCAGCGCGAACAACTGCCAGATCACCAACTAGTGTGAGACATGACCACACACTGGAACTCCACACTGTACATGCTGGCAATACTTTGAGAGCAGCAGAGGACAGTTATTAAATACCAGCTCCAACACACCTGTCAGTATTATGGTCAGCCTCCGCACATAACAACTGCAGAGAGGGAATGGATGATGTGTGCCATTCTAAAAGACTTTGGAGACCCCACAAAAATGGTGAGCAGCAATGACACCAAAATCAGAGCAGTGATCCTGCTTCTGTGCCTACTTTAACAGTCACAATTGTTCACAATTAAGCATTAAGCTTTGCATGGGGACCTGGTAGAAATGGAGGAAGACATGAGACAAGAAGATACTACCCAGCCTCATATCATCTGATTAGCGTGGATTAGGCATCAATGAAGAGGTGGAGTCTGAGGAGGAGAAAGAACAGGAGCTGGTTACTAGCACAATAGATGCTAGTATACACACAAGCTTCATCCCGTCTTCATTTGGATGGGCTGAGGAGAAAGAGAGGGTGGAAGAGATGGAGAGTCATCATCATGGTGGAGAATGGTAAGTTTTGGCTTTAAGGAGCTTGGCACACATGGTCGACTTTGACTCTGGTGTTATAATCATCTTGGCTAAAAGAGTACTGATCATTCACTCAGCTAGACCTGTGCCACAAGGAGAACCTTGCATTTCTCATTCCAGAGGTGGAGAGTAGTGTTGAGCGATACGATACTGCAAATATCGGGTATCGGCCGATATTAGCTGTATCGGACTTTCGATTCCGAGTTCCGATATTGTCGTCTTATCGGATACCGGAATCGGAATTGTCACTGTCACTGTCAGTGTCCGTCGGTCGGGTCTGTCAGGAGTCAGCGGCACTTACCTGGCAGAAGATCTCCGGCGGTCACGGCCTGGACTGCTTGATGGCCGCCATCATCTTTCCCCGGCGGTCACATGCAGTTTCTCGCAATAACTGCAGTGACTGCTGGGTAATCCCGGCCGTAAAGCAGTCAGTCCGATGACGTCACCGCCGGGGAAGCAGGTAATCAGCTGTGCTGCGTCGCGATGACAGGCTCTGCCTGGCATTCCGATGTAGCAGAGCTGGATCGTCGTGGGACATTCGTTACTATGGACTGCGTCGGACAGGTGGTATACTGTTGGTTTGTTTTTTTCCTTTTTTTACAGGAGATCGATGGCGTCGCAGGAATGAGAGAGTAATAAAAGAAATGAAAACTGTGTTGTCTCTTTTATTTCATTAAAATACTTTTTTCTTGCTTTGTCTTTTTTTTATACATTTAAAAACTTTGGGATTAATAATGGATCGGTGTCTTATTGACGCCTATCCATTATTAACCGGGCTTATTGTCACCGTGCAATCAACGGTGACATTAACCCCTTATTACCCCACTTGCCACCGCTACAGGGCAGTGGGAAGAGCCGGGTAAAGTGCCACAATTGGCACATCTTTTGATGCGCCAAATGTGGGGCTGCTGTAGCCTGGTATTATCAGGCTGTTGAGGGCCAAAATCCATGGGCCTTGACAGTCTTTTAATACCAGGCCGCAGCAGTCTGCATCTTACTTGGCTGGTTAACAAAAATAGGGGGACCCCTACGCCGTTTTTTTTTCGAGGGGATCCCCTATTTTTGTTAACCAGCCAAGCTAAGCAGACTGCTGTGGCCTGGTATTATCAGGCTGGCAAGGTCCATGGATATTGGATCCTTACCAGCCTGAAAAACCAGGCCTCAGCAGTCTGCTTCATCTGGCTGGTTAACAAAAATAGGGGGGACCCACGCCAATTTTTTTTTCGAGGGGATCCCCTATTTTTGTTAACCAGCCAAGATATGCAGACTGCTGTGGCCTGGTATTATCAGGCTGGCAAGGTCCATGGATCTTAGCTCCTTAACAGCCTGAAAAACCAGGCCTCAGCAGTCTGCTTCATCTGGCTGGTTAACAAAAATAGGGGGGACCCCACGCCACATTTTTTTCGAGGGATCCCCTATTTTTGTTAACCAGCCAAGATATGCAGACTGCTGTGGCATGGTATTATCAGGCTGGCAAGGTCCATGGATCTTGGCTCCTTACCAGCCTGAAAAACCAGGCCTCAGCAGTCTGCTTCATCTGGCTGGTTAACAAAAATAGGGGGGACCCCACGCCAAATTTTTTCGACGGGATCCCCTATTTTTGTTAACTAGCAAAGATAAGCAGACTGCTGTGGCCTGGTATTATCAGGCTGGCAAGCAGGGTCGGACTGAGCCACCGGAGAAACCTCCGGTGGGCCCCAGCTCCTGCGTGGTGGGCCCTGATTTGAAAGGATAGGTCGCGGGGCAGAGGGGGCGGTGGCCCCGGGCCCCGCTCTCTGAGGGGGCCCACCCGGAGCTACGTTACAGCAACTGTATCGGCGTGCACAGCACGCCGATACAGTTACATTCTGCGGCAGAGCAGGGAGAATCGATCTTCCTGCTCTGCCGCCCAGAAGCTATGGGGCCTGAACAGGCGTTGGGGGGGCCTGGTGCTAGCAGTGGGCCCCCCACCCGTCATCGGAGGGTCAGCTGTATCGCATCCAGCCGATACAGCTGACCGCATAGAGAGAGAAGGAGCGAGCGCTCCTTCTCTCCCATAATCCCCCTCTCAGTGTCTGACAGCGGGCGCGATGACATCACCTGCCGGCGCCCACTGTCAGACGCTGAGAGGGAGAACAGTGAGCAGCACAGGAGCCGGGAGGTGAGTATTGTTTTTTTTTTTTAATGGGGGTGCATTATACTACAGAGACTGTATATGGGGGGTGCATTATACTACAGAGGCTGTATATGGGGGCTGCAATATACTACAGAGGCTCCATATTGGGGTGCATTATACTACAGAGACTCCCTATGGGGATGCATTATACTACAGAGGCTGCCTATGGGGGTGCATTATAATATAGCGGCTGCCTATGGTGGTGCATTATATTATAGACTCTGCCTATGGGGGTTTATTATAATATAGAGGCTGCCTATGGGGATGCATTATACTATATTGAGGACTATCTGGTGTATTATGCTGTATGGATGCTATCTAGGGGCCATCATACAGTGTTGGACCCATTAAATAGTTTGGGGACATTAAGGGGTCAGTATATATCCAGTGAGGGGCATTATTCTGTGTATAGGGGAGATGTACAGGGGAGACTTGGGACATTATTAAATGTAAAGTGGACACTTATTGTTATAGGGAACTCGGGTTACTGTGACTGTCAAAGGGGCACACAGGGCATTATTACAGTCTAGGGGACAAAATGTGGTCACTGTTTTCTAGGGCACTTGCACCCGGCATTACTATATTCTAGAGGGGTGCTTTAAAATTTAGAGGTCACACAGAACCACACAGCAGGTGCAGTAATAGGGACACATACGGCAGCAGCAGCTCAGTATTGGGGTATCACGTGCAGTAATAGGGACACATACGGCAGCAGCGGCTCAGTATTGGGGTATCAGGTGCAGTAATAGGGACACATACGGCAGCAGCGGCTCAGTATTGGGGTATCAGGTGCAGTAATAGGGACACATATGGCAGCAGCGGCTCAGTATTGGGTATCAGGTGCAGAAATAGGGACACATATGGCAGCAGCGGCTCAGTATTGGGGTATCAGCAGGATGAGGAGTTTGTGCAGGTTGAGAATAGTCCAATTGGTGACCAAGACAGTGTTAAAAATATGAGAAGTGAAATGTGTCTTTGTTGTAATCTCTGCAGTCGAGTCCTGGCTGGAGAAGTCGTCATGTCGGTCTGGGCCAGATGGAAAAGAAATGAAAAGTGAACAATTCCATTAGAAAGAACATCAGCGGTAAGTCATTATCTGTACCTGTGCTGTAATCTATTATATGTTCTGTAGGACTGGTAATATTTACCACACACCATATGGCGGTAATATCAATATTGGTCTTTTTATATATAGATTATTTTTGGCAACAGCGCAGTCATTTGCTGAGGTTCTCTGATTAGGGGCCCACTCAGAAGTTTCGCCCCCACTAAACCAAAACCCTAGCTACGCCTCTGGCTCTCTCTCTAGTCTTTCTTTCTCTCTCTAGTCTTTCTCGCTCTCTGTTCTTTCTTTCTCGCTCTCTGTTCTTTTTTCTCTCTGTTCTTTCTTTCTCTCTCTCTTTTCTTTCTTTCCTCTCTTTCTTTCTCTGTTTGTTCTTTCTCTCTCGCTGCTCTTTCTTTCTTTTCCTCAGTACCAGCCACTGTGCCCTCATTACCAGTCAGTGTGATCAGCAGTGCTAAATAGGTACGCTTGGGGCGAGGATATGGGTGTGATTAGCTGTTAAATGGGTGTGGTCGGGGCGTGGCCTAAAATTTGCAACGACGCCCTACGCGCGCCGCAGCCTTTAACCCTCTTTCCTGTCTTCAAAATTTGGGAGGTATGCTGTATGACCTCACTACAACTTCTGGCCATGCTCCTGATGAGCGCGACGGATGGTCTCCTGAGGGATCTCCTCCCACACCTGGACTAAAGCATCCACCAACTCCTGGACAGTCTGTGGTGCAACGTGGCATGGCCTAAAATTTGCTGCAGCAGGCACAGCGTGCCACAGCCTTTGTCCCTCTTTCCCTTCTTCAAAGGTTGGGAAGTATGATGGTGGGCCCCAAGAATATTTTTTCTCTGGTGGGCCGAAGGTACTCCAGTCCGACGCTGCTGGCAAGGTCCATGGATATTGGCTCCTTAACAGCCTTAAATACCATGCCTCAGCAGCAGGGGCGTACATAGAAATCATGGGGCCCCATAGCAAAAGTCTGAATGGGCCCCCCCCAAAAAAAAAAACCCAGAGCCATTGTAAATGTAAAGTGCCAGCACAGTGAGGGGACACATTAAACAAAAAAATGTATTATGCCCCCATAGATTGTGCCCCATAGATGCTCCATAGTATAGGCCCTTATGCTGCCGCAGCTGCTGCAACCAAAAAAAAAAAAAAAGACATACTCACCTTTCGTCGCTGGGGGCCAGGTGCCGGTGTCCTGAGCAGGGGGTGACACCAGGTGCCGATGTCACCGCTCGCTCAGGGCCCCGGCACCTGAGATATTTACCTGTCCTCTCTCCACTGCTGAGTGCCGCTGTCTTCGGGGTCCTCCAGCAGTGAATGATCAGGCAGAGGGCGCGGCGCGCACTAACGACGTCATCGCGCCCTCTGACCTGAACATTGCAGCAAGAGGACGTGAGCAACGGTGGAACGGGACAGGTAAATATCCCTTATACTCACCCTTCCGCCGGGCAGTCTGTGCAGCACCTGCTCTTCTCCCACGGTCTCAGCCGCCAGTGTTCAGCGGTCACGCGGGACAGCTCATTAAAGTCATGAATATGTGCGTATTCATGACTGTAATGAGCGGTACCACCTGACCGCTGAACACAGGCGTCGGAGACCGTGGGAGAAGAGCAGGGGCTGCAGAGACCGCACCAGGAGGGGTGAGTATATAGAAGAGCTGCGCTCCCCCTCCCCCGCCGACCCCCTGGTAGTACTGTGTCAGCACAGCTACCCGACCGTCGAGGGCCCCCTCACCTGTCCGGGCCCCATAGCAGCTGCTTGGTCTGCTTCATTCACGGTACGCCACTGCTCAGCAGTCTGCTTCATCAGGCTGGTTAACAAAAATAGGGGGGACCCGACGCCATTTTTTTTTCGAAGGGAACCCCTATTTTTGTTAATCAGTTCCCTCTGACGTCACTGATTGTGTCCCTGGCTGACCTGAAGTGAAAGTGGAAAGCAATCAATTAAGCTTTCCACTTCCTCTCCTGTCAGCCAGGAGAGGAACTCATTCATTTGGGGGTTTACTGTGAGGCTGCAGCATTAGCTGCGGTCCCTGCAGTAAACATTAACCCTTTCTGAAGGATTACACCGTGGGACCTGACTGTGCATGGGATAGGTAAGAATAATTTTGCTTTTTTATTTTATTTTTATTACAGGAAATAGTTTTTGCAGTCAAATAAAAGATGGTCAAAAACATGTGTCTTTATTTCATTAAAATGATTTTTAATTAAAGTGTGTGTGTTTTATTTTTATTTCATGCAATAGGATTAATAATTGATAGTTGTCTAATTGACAGCTCTCAATTATTAACCTGGCTTAAGGTCACCTTTCAATTGCAAGGTGGCTTTAACCCCATATTAACCCATTCGCCACCGCTACAGGGCAATGGGAATAGACGGGCAAAGTGCCAGAAAGGGCGAATCTAATTATAGATTTGTCTTTTCTGGGGTGTCTGGGGGCAGATGTTAGTAGCCAGGGGGGGGCCAAAAATAATGGTCCCTCTCTGGGCTATTATTATCTGCCCCCATCGCTGGCTTTGTCTGTCTGGTTGCGAAAATAGGGCGGGAGCCCACCATTTTTTTTAACAATTTTACACCTCATATATATATATAAAATACATGTCATTGAATTTGTGACACATATATATATATATTTATATTTATAGTTCATACACTTCTACATAGTATAATAGCCGCTAATTCAATTGCCGGCTTTTGTGAAAATGCAGAACCCGACATGAAATGACACTTGGTGTACATAGGGTTAACCATGTCCTTTGCTATCTGATTTGCACAAACAATTACATCAGTCTATGTGTGCAAAATTTCACACCTGTAGGGGTTAATTAAAGGTGTAAATTCGTAGCAAAAAAGTCAGTTTTTTTTACAACGAATTTACAACTTTAATTAACCCCTACAGGTGTGAAATTTTGCACACATAGACTGATGTAATTGTTTGTGCAAATCAGATAGCAAAAGACATGAAAAGACATGGTTAACCCTATGTACACCAAGTGTCATTTCATGTGGGTGCTTCTGTCTTTTCACAGAAGCCGGCTTTACCCGGCAATTGAATCAGAGGCTATTTTACTATGTAGAAGTGTATAAACTATAAATATATGTATATATGTATATGTCACAATGACATGTATATATATATATATTATATATATATGTATTCTATGTGTGTATATTTTGTGTTTACAACGAAAGAAAGGGTTTTTTTAGTTGCGATATTTTGTTCCCATAGACTTACATGGGACTTCCGGTATCGGTATCGGGTATCGCCGATATTTTAGTGATATCGGCGATACCATTCCGATCCGATATTTTTGGATATCGGAAAGTATCGCTCAACTCTAGTGGAGAGGTCTATTAAAATGTTCCTATACCAGAAGGCCATTGTGGAAAATATGTTGAAAAAATTCCCTACCGGCAGAGAGCAAGCTTCCTTGCGCAACCAAGAAGGAGAGGCGAAGGGGACACACACCAGGTACAGCAGAGGCAGGCATACATTTTAAAAAGCCTGTGCCAAGTTAAAGACACCCTTTGCTCATCTAGTGCCTTATTACCAGGTATTTTTGACAAGGGGTAAAAAGTTTCTAAAGATGGTCAAGCAATACCTGGCAGACAAAACCAGCTTACTCCCTAATTCCTCTGTGACTTTCAACTATTCAAAGCTGGGCACCTGGCATGAGCTGTCCCTCTATGCCTTGAAGGTGTTGTGATGCCCTGTCGCAATCGTCTTGCCTGAGTGGCTTTTTAGTGCCACTTGGGGGGGAGGGTCATAATAGACAAGCGATTTTGACGGTCAACAAAAAATATTGACAGGCTCTCTCTGATAAAAATAAACAAAGCCTGGATTAGACCCAACTTTTCCACACCACCAGATGACAGCAGCACATAAAGCAGCACATAATATCTTCAATATTTGAATGATGCCCTCCTGTTGCAGCCTTCAAGGGTATATTGATGACACTCCTTATAATTTATTTCTGGCTTTGCACTGTGTGGGGAGCCTTTATGAATGTAGAAGTACCAAAACTACACTTTTTTAGAATTTGAATGAGGCACTTCAGTTGATGCATTCAAGGGTGTATGGATGACCCTGCTTGTGATTTGTTTTCTGGCTTTACACTGTGTGCAGAGCCATTATGAATGTAGAAGTACCAAAACTACACTTTCTTAACATTTGAATGAGGCACTCCATTTGTTGCCTTCAAGGGTGAATGGATGACCCTCCTTATAAGTTTTTTTCTGGCTTCACACTCTGTGCAGAGCCTTTATGAGTGCAGAAGCACTACAAATACACTTTCTTAACATTTGAATGAGACAATCCAGTTGTTGCTTTCAAGGGTCTATTGATGACCCTTCTTATAAGTTTTATAAGGTCTTATAAGATGACCCTTATTTGTGCAGAGCCTTTATGAGTGTAGAAATATCACAACTATACTTTCTTAATATTTTATTGAGGCCCTCCAGTTGTTGCCCTTTAAGGGTGTATGAATGACCCCACTTTAAATTTTTTTCTGGCTTTGCACTGTGTGCAGAGCCTTTATAGTGTAGGTATGCTACAACTACACTTTCTTATTATTTGAAAGAGACATGCCAGTTGGTGCCTTCAAGGGTGTATGGATGACCCTGCATGTAATTTTTTATGGCTTTGCACTGTGTGCAGAGCTTTTATGAGTGTAGAAGTTCCACAACTACATTATGTTTACAATATTTAAATGAGACACTACAGTTTGTGCCTTCAAGGGTGTATGGATGATCCTGCTTGTATTTTTTTGCATGCAGGCTTTGTACTTAGTGCAAAGCTTTTATGAGTATAGAAGTACCACTACATAACAATTTGAACAGAAAGTGAATGTGGCCCTCCTTTGTATCTAATACAGTGTGCATCTGAGTCCCTCTTCCATATAATTTTTGGCAGTTCTTGTTTACTTCATAAATTACACTGAAATTTCCATTTTTTCACTGAAAATGTCAATTTTGGTTTACTTAAATCATTTTTTAAAAATTATTTTTAAATTTTGTCTTCTATACAAGTCATTATACAGGAAAGAATGTTTATTAACATTATTTTCCTGTAATCTTCAATTTCTTTTCATTTTTGAATGCTTTATTGTCAGTCCTAAAAGTGGAGTAAAGGTGTGACACCATTGTTCTCTGTAGCGATCTGAGAGTCAGCGATGCTTCCAGGGGTCTTTCCCATGTTGTTCTCCTCCTCCATTCTGCACTTTTTCCATCCATTTCAACATTTTCCCTGCCCCATCAGACTTCCTTGTAGGGTCAGCCATAAAAATGCTTGAATTTCCCATTGAATTCTATAATACTCGTTACTCGAAATTAGCATCCGAGCATAAGGAATTTCTCTGTTCAAGTAACGATCATCCAAAAATTTTAGTGCTAGCTCATCCCTAATGACTTTGATGCAGGTTCACACGCTGAGTCCACATCTTTCCCCGCATATGATGACTGATTTAATCAGTTATCATTTGCTTTTAACAGTTGTGGGTAGAGCAAGCAGCTGTTAACCATCTAAATCCCTCTTTCAATCACTGACAGTGAAATTTTCACAACTGCAGGGCGGAAGCGTGTAAAAAGGCAAATACAATTCTAGGATTTACAGTATTAACAGAAGCATACAGTCTTGATCATGTGAAGTCATTATTGCTCTCTACTTCTCCTTAGTCAGATGTAATCTGGAATACTGTGTCCAGTTTTGGGCACCACATTTTTAAAAAGACATCAACAAACTGGAGCAAGTTCAGAAAAGAGCCACCAGAATGGTGTCCGGTCTGCAAACCATGTCCTATGAGGAATTGGGAATGTTTAGCTTGCAAAAAAGAAGACTGAGAGGAGACTTAATAGCTGTCTACAAATATCTCAAGGGCTGTCACATTGTAGAAGGATCATATTTATTCTTATTTGCACAAGGAAAGACTAGAAGCAATGGGATGAAACTGAATGGGAGGAGACACATATTAGATATTAGAAAAAACTTTTTGACAGTTAGGGTGATCAATGAGTGGAACAGGCTGCCACGAGAGGTGGTGATTTCTCCTTCAATGGAAGTCTTCAAACAGAGGCTGGACAGACATCTGTCTGGGATGATTTAGTGAATCCTGCTTTGAGCAGGGGGTTGGACCAGATGACCCAGGAGGTCCCTTCCAACTCTACCATTCTATGATTCTATGATTCTGTGAAATTATGTAGCCCATAATAGTGTATGAAGCAATATATCTGGCCCCTTATACCGAATGTAGCAATATATGGGGCCCATTATACTGCATGGAGCAATTTTTGTAGCCCATTATACTGTATGAAGCAATATATGGGCCATATAAAACTGTATGGAGGACTATACTGTTCAGTCTAAAATGAAAACTTTTGAATTCCTCCAGGGCACGCATTGTGCGCAGCGAGGATTCACCGGTTTCTTAGCTATTGTAGAATTTACAATAGATATCACTCATGTAATGTAAGAAGTGAGTGAAATCTTTGGCATTGTACTATACCTATATTTCTCTGCCTTATCAGTTCATCTTGAATTGTGGTATGTGTTTAAAGGGGCCCACTGAGACTCTTTCGCCCGGGGCCCACGAAAACCTGAAGCCGACCCTGGCTTCTTCACATTTCTTTTTCCACTATTGTACTATAAGTCCACCAGGACGGATCCTTGCACTTGTGTTCGGGTGAGTTAAAATTGGCTATTTAGCTATATTTTAGTTTCATGTCTATGTCGTGTTTAATCTAGTCAAATGAAAAATCCAGCTCAACGTCTGTTAGGGTTCGATTTCCCGCTGCTGCACAAGGGGAGTCTCGAACCTGTCCCGCTGCGGTCTCCCATTCATCTCCGGCCGCAGTGGAGCCTGCTCAGCAGAGACGTCGGTCCAGGCGTCTTGCCCACTCCTCTACTGTGCAGTGACTTGCTGCTGCCTTTCCTGGATCTGCTATTATAGCCAGTGCTGGAGCAGTCGTCTTTGAGACAAAGTCCTGCATTTTCCCATCTGAGCATGCCCGGAGTGAGATCTCTCATTGGAGATCAGGAGTCACATGTTCAGGTGCTGCAGCGGCTCCTATTGGTCCGCCAGGAAGGTCATGTAGCTACGTTTGTTTGTAACAGCTTCTCATTGGTCCTTGTTCCTGGAAGGTCCTGTAGCTGTTGCTATAAAAGGGTAGCATGGCTGGGCCGCCATGCACTAATATCAATCATTGTATGCTATGCGCCAGTGTGGTCATGTGTATGTGTGGATAGGGACCCGGCTGAAATAAGCCACTAGAATACCGACTTAATCGGTGAGGAGTTTGGTATGGTAGCTGGTCAGGGTCGGTGTCCTAGATGCCCTAGATTACCGGCATAACCGGTGAGGAGTTTTGATTGCCGTATTCAGGGTCTGGCGTTCAGACGCCATAGATTGCGGGTGACTCCCGCGAGGACATTAGCACATGATCACGCTTTATGAACGCGTAGCACTTAACTGTGTACCTGAGAGCCTGACAGGACACAGTACTTTTTCTCAGCGGCCCTGTGATGTAACAGGGTTCGCTTTCAACGCTAGACAGCGCCCTAGCGTGTTTTCTTTGCCACTCAGTTGTGTCTAGTGAGTGCGCACACATATATAGCGCTGCGGCTCTCCTTCTAGCGGCTCTGTGGAGTAACAGAGTTCGCACTTATTGCCACAGCGCATTACGGCATTTATGTTGGCGACTCTGCGGGATAACAGAGTTTGCTTCTCGCGCCATTTCTACTTGCAGCAGGCTCCGCTTGCACGGTGGACCCCGGGCTGCGAACGCACCTCTCTACTTTATATATTTGGTGCGTTCCGCAGACCTTTAACATAATATTAGCGCCAGGGTCTGGCTAGTAAAATTGCGGATGAACAGCGTCTATCGCAGTACATCCAGCAGCTGGAGGGTAGGTTGGCGGCTCTTGAGCGCACAACCTCAGCTGTGGATGTTACCGCAGTCGCTGTTCAGGCTGCTAGCGTGGCTGCAGCCAGTTTGTCTTCTGCCACCTCTGCCCCTACATTATCCCACCTCCCGCTTCCTGACAAGTTTGCCGGTGATAGCAAGCAATGTCGGGGATTCGTGAGTCAGTGCTCTATACAGCTCGAGCTTCTTGCTGCACGTTTTCCCACGGATCGGGCACAAGTGGGTTTTGTACTTTCTCTACTCTCGGGCAGAGCGTTGGAGTGGGCAACGCCGCTGTGGGAGCGCGACGATCGTGTGGTGCGGAGTGCTCCTCGTTTCTTGGAGGCTCTTAAAAAGGTCTTTTTAGGACCTCAGGTCACCCACGATACGGCGCTACAACTGCTGGCATTGGCACAGGGTTCGTCTTTGGTCAGTCTGTTTTTCATCCTGTTTCGGACTCTAGCTTCTGAGCTAGATTGGTCTGATAAAGTTCTTATTCCAATCTACTGGTGAGGACTGGCTGACCATGTTAAAGATGCTTTGGCTACCAGGGAGATTCCCGCCACACTGGAGAAGCTTATCTCCATGTCTACCCGCATTGACCTCCGTTTTCACGAGCGGAGGTTGGAGCGGGCCCAGTGTAGGCAGAGGTTTCGGTTGGCTCCCACCTTTGCCAAACCTCTCGAATTTCCCGATCTGGCGTCCGAACCCCAAAAGGCCACAGAAGTTCCTCATGCAGGACCTAAGTCTCGGTCCGTCCGAGTATCCGTGGTCTGTAACCGTTGTCAGCAGACAGGACACTATGCCAGCAAATGTCCACAGCGATCGGGGAAGCGATCGCGTCTAGTGGCCCTGGGAGGAGGTTCACTAGAGACAGCGGCATTTTCCTCCAAGATGACACTTAAAGGGACAATCACTGTTGGTACTTCCATTCTCACCGCCGACCTTTGCGTGGACTCAGGAGCAGAGGGGAATTTCATGTCCTCTAGCTTTGCTCGCCGTCATGCAATACCTCTGGTGGCGCTTGACAAATCAGTGACTGTCCGGGTAGTGAATGGGTCGACATCGCCCTCACAAATTACACACCAGACTGTTCCACTTGCATTGTCTGTATCTCCTTCCCATCAGGAACTTATTTCCCTACTCGTCCTTCCCAAGGGAATAGACGAGATCCTACTAGGTACACCTTGGCTCCGTTTCCACTCCCCACATACAGAGTGGACTTCGGGTAGGATACTGGGTTGGAGTGATGCATGTAGAGGCAGATGTGTCAGGAGTTGCGTTCAGGTTACCACTACGGAGTTACCCGCAGATCTTACTCCACTTCCCAAGCACTACTGGTCATATGCAGACGTGTTCTCCAAGAAGGCTGCGGAGACTCTTCCGCCTCATCGCCCCTATGACTGTCCTATCGACCTCTTGCCTGGCGCAGAACCTCCTCGGGGAAGGGTCTATCCCCTCTCTCTTCCTGAGACAGAGGCCATGTCGCAATATATTCAGGAGAACCTGGCAAGAGGGTTTATTAGGAAGTCGGTATCACCGGCAGGGGCGGGATTTTCCTTCGTGCAGAAGAAAAACGGAGAATTGCGTCCGTGTATTGATTACAGGGGTCTTAACGCCATCACCGTTAAAAACAATTACCCGTTGCCCCTGATTTCTGAGCTTTTTGATAGGCTTCGGGGAGCAAGAGTATTCACTAAACTAGATCTGCACGGTGCTTATAACCTGATTCGCATCCGTGAGGGGGACGAATGGAAGACGGCTTTTAATACCAGGGATGGGCATTACGAATATCTGGTGATGCCCTTTGGGCTCTGTAATGCTCCAGCCGTTTTCCAAGACTTTGTCAATGACATCTTCCGGGATATGCTCTCCACCTCGGTCGTAGTCTATCTGGATGATATACTCATCTTCTCTCCAGATATTGACTCCCACCGGAGAGATGTCTGCAGAGTCTTCGACCTCTTACGGGCTAATTCCCTCTATGCTAAGTTAGAGAAATGTATGTTTGAGCTGGAGTCTTTACCTTTCCTTGGTTATATCATCTCAACCCAGGGATTGGCTATGGATCCGGCCAAACTACAGGCTGTGATGGACTGGCAGGAACCTCACTCTCTAAAAGCGGTGCAGCGCTTTATGGGGTTCATTAATTACTATCGCCAGTTCATTCCGCATTTCTCTACCTTGGTAGCTCCCTTGGTAGCCCTCACCAAGAAGGGAGCAAATCCCAAATTGTGGTCGGAAGAGGTCTCCACGGCTTTCTCTTCTATTAAGTCTCATTTTGCTAGCGCTCCCATCCTACATCGCCCCGATGTTGATAAGCCATTTTTATTGGAGGTGGATGCCTCATCCGTTGGTGCTGGAGCAGTCCTCTTCCAAAAGGATGCTCAAGGTCGGAAGCATCATTGCTTCTTCTTCTCTAAGACCTTCACTTCAGCGGAGAGGAATTATTCCATCGGGGATAGGGAGTTGCTAGCCATGAAGTTGGCCTTCTCTGAATGGAGACATCTGTTGGAGGGGGCTCGCTTTCCCTTCCAAGTCTTCACCGACCACAAAAATTTGGTGTATCTGCAGACAGCCCAGCGGCTTAACTCTCGCCAGGCCAGATGGTCCTTGTTCTTCTCTCGGTTTAATTTCACACTCCATTTCCTCTCTGGAGAGAAGAACATTCGTGCCGACGCTCTCTCTCGCTCTGTGGTGTCCTCTGAAGAGGAGGTAGAGGAGCCTCGGCTTATTGTTCCCACAGAGAGCCTGAGAACAGTGGCTCCGGTTTCACTAGAGTCTGTGCCCCCGGGCAAGACTTTTGTGCCTACCAATTTGCGACCGGAGGTACTCTCTTGGGCACATTCGTCCAGGGTTGGTGGACATTTTGGGGCAAAGAGGACATCTGAATTGCTGGCGAGGACATATTGGTGGCCGCATATGGTCCGTGATGTTGGGGACTATGTTTGGGCGTGTGTCTCCTGTGCCAAAAATAAGTCTCCACGACAACGGCCAGCGGGTTTACTTTATCCTTTGCCGGTGGCAGACAGGCCCTGGGAGATGGTTGGGATGGACTTTGTGGTGGGCTTGCCCAAGTCTCGGGGTTGCACCATCATTTGGGTAATCACCGACCATTTCTCTAAAATGATGCATCTGGTGCCACTACCACGGTTACCTTCTGCACGGGCTCTGGCAGCGTTGTTCGTTAGGCATATCTTCCGTCTACACGGCATGCCGGACAAAATTGTCAGTGACCGAGGTCCCCAGTTTGCGTCTCGGTTCTGGAGAGAGCTTTGTCGTCTACTCAGTATTGAGTTAAATCTCTCTTCAGCGTATCATCCTGAGACGAATGGGTTGGTAGAGAGGGCCAACCAGACCTTGGTCACCTATCTACGACATTTTGTCTCTGCCAGCAGGATGACTGTGCATCCTTGCTACCATGGGCTGAGTTTGTATTAAACAATGCTGTGGCTGACTCCACCGGACAGACTCCTTCCTTCTGAACTACGGTCAGCATCCGCGGGTTCCGGTGCCCATGCCCGTGTCTTCCGCCGATTCCAGGGTGGCAGACTGGGCTGTGGAGGCACGGGACATTTGGGACCGTACCCAGGATGCCATTCAGGCGTCCAAGGAGAGGATGAGGTCCTCTGCCGATGCACATCGGCGTCCCGCTCCAACATTTGCTCCTGGGGACTTGGTGTGGCTCTCTGCCCGTAACATCAGGCTGCGAGTTGAGTCCACTAAGTTGGCACCCCGCTACCTGGGTCCTTTCAAGGTCCTCGAGCAGGTTAACCTTGTGGTATACCGTTTGGCTCTTCCACCACGCCTGGGTATCTCCGACACCTTTCATGTATCCCTCCTGAAACCCGTGCTCTTGTCCCGGTTTTCTGAGTCATCTGCCGGGACATCGGGTTCATCTACGGATGACCATGAGGTGAACGCCATCGTAGGGTGTAAGTTGGTACGGGGCAAAAAGTTTTATTTGGTGGACTGGAGGGGCTATGGGCCTGAGGATAGGTCTTGGGAGCCTGCCGATCATATTCACGCTCCGCAGCTCATCGCTGTCTTTGAGCGCAGCGAGGCCCAAAGGGGGGGGTAATGTTAGGGTTTGATTTCCCGCTGCTGCACAAGGGGAGTCTCGAACCCGGCCCGCTGCGGTCTCCCATTCATCTCCGGCCGCAGTGGAGCCTGCTCAGCAGAGACATCGGTCCAGGCGTCTTGCCCACTCCTCTACTGTGCAGTGACTTGCTGCTGCCTTTCCTGGATCTGCTATTATAGCCAGTGCTGGAGCAGTCGTCTTTGAGACAAAGTCCTGCGTTTTCCCATCTGAGCATGCCCGGAGTGAGATCTCTCATTGGAGATCAGGGGTCACATGTTCAGGTGCTGCAGCGGCTCCTATTGGTCCACCAGGAAGGTCATGTAGCTACGTTTGTTTGTAACAGCTTCTCATTGGTCCTTGTTCCTGGAAGGTCCTGTAGCTGTTGCTATAAAAGGGTAGCATGGCTGGGCTGCCATGCGCTAATATCAATCATTGTATGCTATGCGCCAGTGTGGTCATGTGTATGTGTGGATAGGGACCCGGCTGAAATAAGCCACTAGAATACCGACTTAATCGGTGAGGAGTTTGGTATGGTAGCTGGTCAGGGTCGGTGTCCTAGATGCCCTAGATTACCGGCATAACCGGTGAGGAGTTTTGATTGCCGTATTCAGGGTCTGGCGTTCAGACGCCATAGATTGCGGGTGACTCCCGCGAGGACATTAGCACATGATCACGCTTTATGAACGCGTAGCACTTAACTGTGTACCTGAGAGCCTGACAGGACACAGTGCTTTTTCTCAGCGGCCCTGTGACGTAACAGGGTTCGCTTTCAACGCTAGACAGCGCCCTAGCGTGTTTTCTTTGCCACTCAGTTGTGTCTAGTGAGTGCGCACACATCGCCATATAGCGCTGCGGCTCTCCTTCTAGCGGCTCTGTGGAGTAACAGAGTTCGCACTTATTGCCACAGCGCATTACGGCGTTTATGTTGGCGACTCTGCGGGATAACAGAGTTTGCTTCTCGCGCCATTTCTACTAGCAGCAGGCTCCGCTTGCACGGTGGACCCCGGGCTGCGAACGCACCTCTCTACTTTATATATTTGGTACGTTCCGCAGACCCTTAACAACGTCTTTTTGTAATTCTTGCACCATTCTTTTCTTTACCTTCCATTTTGCCCCCCCTTGTTTCTTCATACTTGCTGTTAATCGCACGCAACAGGCTCTAATGTTCTCCCTAGCACTGTGTGTTATATTCTGTTGGATTCTTTATTTTTGTTGTTCTCTTACTGCTAAATGGAGTTTACAAGTCAGTCTAAATTTGATCATAATTGTAATATCTAATTATTAGTGATGAGCGAACGTGCTCGGATAAAGTCACATGTGAGAATTGCCTGTTTGTTACGCCATCTCCACATGTGTTGAGGCCGTCTAATAGCTGCAAATCATGCAGCCGCAGTGACTCGAACATAATATATGAGCACGATTGTTCATCATCACTACTAATTATATATTAGAATTATAATTGTGTACCCATTTTTTTTGTTCTTTATAATATGAAACCTGTTAATAAAGATAACCATGAAAACCTGCTGAAACTCTTTATAAAAACAGATAAAAAAATGTGAAAGAACAAATATATAAACTAAAATGCATCATTTTTCAGTTACTTATTTCTTTATCATGTTAAAAAAATTAAATAAACAATAAAAAGAGAACATAATATAATTGGTAACATTACATTCATAAAAAAGTCACCTAAAAAAATCACATTAGTTAACCCATTTGGTCAATGCGGTAAATAAAAAATCCACTTTCCAAAGAATGTAAAACCAGCAATTAACAAAATCACATGTATACCGAAGTAGAAAACTAAAAGAAGACACATAGCACATGAGAGGGCATTATCCCGGCACAGTGTACGTTACAGCTTCGATTATTCACTCACATTGTGAGGTTGTGTAGAGCACAACATTCTTGTAAGCCAGTAGCAATATCCAGCTGCTGCAACGTTTGTTGGCAGGATTCCATCATAGAATATCCTCAGACAGAGGAAAAAGCAAATCTTGCTGCGCTGCTGGTTGTAATAATTCCAAGGAACATAGTTGTAGAATTAATGCAGTTTTTTTATTAACTATATTAACCTTTCCACTACATTCCTTAGAATTATTATATCCAGCAGTCCAGCAAGATACGCTTTTTCCTTGTCTAAGGGCCTGTGCACATTGCCGAATTTTCAGTCTGAGTGTGATCCAACAAAACATGGGATCACACTTGGTCTATGGGGCCGTGCACATATCTGATTATTTCCATGGACTCAAAGAAAAATCACTGAGGGAAAAAATCACTGCATGTCTGTAGGCACGAGTTTACAAAGACAGAGATGAGCTAGAAGACCCCAGCGTCTGACTTCTCCTACTCCTGAACTGATTAGAAGCACTTTACATTCATATTAAATGGTTCAGGTTCCATTTTGCAGTGCATGGTTTAATCTGCTCTTTTGAGAGCTCCTGGAAGCTTCCCTGCATTAACCCCTTAACGACCGCCGATACGCCTTTTAACGGCGGTAGTTAAGGGTACTTAAACCACAGAGCTGTGAATTCACGGCGCTGTGGAAATAGTATATAGCGCCCCCCAGTGTCGAATTTTCTCCAGAGAACATGATTCGGGTCAGTTTTTACCGACCCCGCTTTTGCGATCGCTGTTATTAACTGTATAACAGCTACCGCAAAAAAAAAAAAAGCGATTCTGCTTTAAGTTTCTCTCTCCTCTGATGTGATTACACATCAGAGGAGAGAAAAATAGGGTCCCCGATCCCCCCCGTACCTCCCGTTGTCCTGGGACCCTCTTGCCTCCTCCGGTGGGTGCCTCCATCTTGTTACGGGAAGTAAATGGCGGGCGCATGCACATTTTGATCACTGTGATAAACCCTATCACAGTGATCAAAATAAAGTAGGGGGTTATTTACTTTATTTTTTATCACCCCCTAAGTTAGGGACATATAATGAAATAAAGAAAATATATTTATTTTCATTTTTCCATTAGGGTTAGGGTTAGAATTAGGGTTAGGGTTAGAATTAGGGTTAGAATTAGGGTTGGAATTAGGGTTAGGTGTTATGTTTTGGTAGCTGAGGAGAGCAGGCAAAAACGGCAATACACCAGAAAGGTTGGAATCTACTGGATTGCAGTACCCTGACTAACCACCACAACTAAAGGCAGCCGTGGAGCGTTCCTACGTTGGTCCTAGACGCCTCGTCACAGCCTGAGAGGATAACTACACATAAAGATAGAAAGAGGAAAGCTATCTGCCCCGGAGCAGATCCCCAAAGAACATAGGAAGCCCCCAAACATGTAATGGCGGTTAGAGAAGAGGAAATACAGACACAGACAGAAAATAGTATGAGCAAACGTTGGGGCCCAATCTGCCTAGACAGAAACGGATAGGAAGGATACTTACTGCAATCCAAAAAACGCTAAAAAAAAAGCCAAGGCTACTAATTGCAAAAACACCTGAGATCACACGACCTCTACCACCTAAATTAGTTCTCTGGTGTAACATAACTCAGCCGCAGCCACTGAAAAAACTGGAAAAGGCAAATGAACAAACAACCGTGGCTCCAGAGGAACCGAGAGGGGCCCAAGCCCCCCGGGGAGGGGAACCTGGCTAACCTCACAGAAATGCAGAGAAAAAAGCAAATGGCAAGCACAAAAAACAAAAAACAGAAAATATCTTATCTGAGAGCAGGAGAAAAGGCAAGACTCAGCAAGCTTCCAAGAGAACCAGGAAACAACGTTGAGACAGGAACAATTGATCACCGGCAACCATGATTGGGGAAACCTCCCTTATATCCAGCCAGTCTGTAATTCCTGATTGCCAATCCTCATTGAATGGTTCAGTACTGTTTGTAACCACCAGAGGGAGCTTCTGCTCAGAATTCATTTCTAAAACATTCATAACAGTATCCCCCTTGAGGAGGGGTCACCGAACCCTCATTTGTGCAACCAAGTCGGTCAGGATGAGCTCTGTGATACGCACGGATCAGTCTCCTAGCATGGATGTCCGAAGCAAACACCCAAGAATTGTCCTCCTGACCATAACCTCTCCACTTAACCAAATACTGGAGTTTCCGTCTAGAAAAACGAGAATCCAATATTTTCTCAACCACATACTCAAGATTGCCCTCAACCAAAACAGGGTCAGGAGGCGCAGCCATAGGAATCACTGGCTCGACAAACCTCTTCAATAAGGACTTGTGGAACACGTTATGGATCTTAAATGTCCCTGGAAGAAGTAAACGAAAGGAAACAGGATTAAGAATCTCCATGATCTTATAAGGTCCAATGAACCTAGGCTTAAACTTAGGAGATGCAACTCTCATAGGGATATTTCTTGAGGACAACCAGACCAAGTCCCCCACTTTAAACCGAGGACTATCAGTCCTATGTCGGTTGGCAAACCGCTGGGCCTTCTCCTGAAAGAGGGACAACCTCTCCACTACCTGGTCTCAAATCTGCTGCATACGCTCCACAACAGAGTCAACACCCGGACAGACAGAAGCCTCCGTCTGTCCCGAAGAAAATAGAGGGTGAAACCCAAAATTGCAGAAAAATGGAGACATCAAAGTGGCAGAGCTTGCCCTATTATTAAGAGCAAACTCAGCCAAAGGCAAAAAAGAGACCCAGTCATCTTGATCAGCAGACACAAAGCATCTCAGATAAGTCTCCAATGTCTTGTTTGTTCTCTCAGTTTGTCCATTGGTCTGAGGATGAAAAACAGAGGAGAAGGACAATTGAACACCAAGTTTAGAACAAAAAGTCCTCCAAAATCTGGAAACAAACTGGACTCCTCTGTCAGACACAATGTTCTCAGGAATGCCGTGTAACCGAACCACGTGCTGAAGGAACAAAGGCACCAATTCGGAGGAGGAAGGCAACTTAGGTAATGGCACAAGATGTATCATCTTGGAAAAACTATCACAAATCACCCAGATAACGGTCATTTTCTGAGAAACAGGTAGGTCGGAAATAAAATCCATAGAGATATGGGTCCATGGTCTCTTGGGCACAGGCAATGGCATCAACAAACCACTAGAGCGAGAGCAAGGCTTGGAGTGAGAGCAAGTCCCACAGGACTGCACAAACTCCCTGACGTCACGAGACAAAGTAGGCCACCAAAAGGAGCGACTCACCAAGTCTCTGGTACCAAAAATTCCGGGATGACCGGCCAACGCGGAACAATGAATCTCAGACATCACACTCTTCTTCCACTGGTCTGGGACAAACAATTTCCCAACAGGGCAGCGCTCGGGTTTATCCTCCTGACACCCTTCCAGAGCCAGTCTCAAATTGGGCGAGATGGCGGAAAGAAATACACCCTCTTTCAAAATAACAGCAGGATCAGATAACTCAGGAGAGTCCGCAAAGAAACTCCTCGAGAGGGCATCAGCCTTAACATTCTTAGTGCCAGGAAGAAAGGAAACCACAAAATTAAAACGTGTGAAAAACAAGGCCCACCTGGCCTGTCTAGGATTAAGTCGCTTGGCTGATTCCAGATAAACCAGATTCTTATGGTTCGTGAGGACCACCACCTGATGTTTGGCTCCCTCCAGCCAATGTCTCCACTCTTCAAAAGCCCACTTCATGGCCAATAACTCCCGATTACCCACGTCATAATTACATTCAGTTGGAGAAAATTTTCGAGAGAAAAAAGCACAAGGGTTACTTTAAGGTCTCAGGATCTCTTTGGGACAAAACGGCACCTGCCCCAATTTCAGAGGCATCAACCTCCACCTGAAATGGCAGAGAAACATCAGGCTGCCGTAGAACAGGAGCAGAAGTGAATCTCTGTTTAAGTTCCTGAAATGCAGAGACTGCCTCAGGAGGCCAATTCACCACATCAGAACCCTCTTTGGTCAAATCAGTCAATGGTTTAACAATAACCGAGAAATTAACAATAAATTTACAATAAAAATTGGCAAAACCCAAGAATCTATGAAGAGCCTTTAATGAAGTAGGTTGGACCCAATCACAGATGGCCTGAACCTTGACCGGGTCCATTTCAATAACAGATGGAGACAAAATGAATCCCAGAAATTAGATCCTCTGTACGCCAAAAAGACACTTTGATCCCTTCACATACAGAGCATTCTCTCTCAAAATCTGGAACACAGTCCGAACATGTTTCACATGAGAGTCCCAGTCATTGGAAAAAATCAAGATATCATCCAAATAAACAATCAGAAATTTATCCACAAAATCCCTGAAAATGTTATTCATGAAGGACTGAAAGACGGAAGGAGCATTAGTGAGCCCAAAGGGCATCACTAGGTACTCAAAATGCCCCTCTGGGGTATTAAACGCCGTCTTCCATTCATTCCCGTGCTTAATGCGAATAAGGTTATACGCCCCCCTGAGGTCAAGCTTGGTAAACCAAGTAGCACTTTTCACCCTGGAAAACAGGTCAGAAATCTAGGGTAACGGATATTGATATTTCACAGTGATCTTGTTCAAGAGACGATAATCAATACACGGCCTTAATGAACCATCCTTTTTGGCCACAAAGAAAAAACCGGCACCCAAGGGTGAAGAGGATGGTCTGATATGACCCTTCTCCAATGACTCCTTGATATAAGACCGCATAGCGTCATGTTCAGGTACAGACAAGTTAAAAAGGCGACCTTTATGGAATTTACTACCAGTCACTAATTCAATAGCGCAGTCATAGCTCCTATGGGGGGGCAAGGATGCAGATTTACTTTCGCTAAACACATCAGAAAAATCAGTCAAAAAGTCAGGAACATCTTGAGCCTGGGGAGAGGCAGAAAAAACAGGAGTGTTGGCATTAACACATTGGCAGCCCCAACTGGTTACAGACACAGATTTCCAATCCAAAACAGGATTATGAGACTGTAACCAAGGGAAACCTAGTACAATAATGTCATGCAGATTATACAACACCAAAAATTTGCAACTCTCCTGATGATCAGGTTCAACCCTCATTATCACCTGAGTAGAAAACTGGGGTTTATTCTCTGCCAAAGGGGTAGAATCAATCCCCAGTAGGGAAACCCACAACGTTTAGCAAAATCAAAATCCATCAGGTTAATAGCTGCTCCCGAATCAACAAAAGCCTGAGCAGAAAATGTGGACAGGGAGCAAATCAGGGTAACAGTCAACAGAAATTTAGTCTGAACACTACCCAAGACAACTGAGCACGCAAAACGTCCTCCCCGCTTAGGGCAGACTGAAATAGCATGAGAGGCATCACCACAGTAGAAACATAACCCATTGCGTTTTCGAAACTCATGACGCTGTGCCCCAGAAGCCACTCTATCACACTGCATGAGTTCAGAAGCTGGTTCACAAGGCAACACTATTCCACGCATACTTCTACGCTCACGCAAACGTCTGTCAATTTGAATCGCTAATGACATAGAATCATTGAGACCAGAGGGAGCAGGGAAACCCACCATAACATCTTTTACATTCTCTGACAGACCCTTCCGAAAAAGGGCTGCCAAAGCATCATCATTCCATTTCGTCAGGACTGCCCACTTTCGGAATTTCTGACAGTACAATTCAGCATCCTCAAGCCCCTGATTTAATGCCAACAAGGTTTTTTCAACTTGATCAGTGACATTAGGTTCATCGTACAATAACCCCAGAGCCAGAAAAAATGCATCAACATTACTCAAAACAGGGTCCCCAGGTGTCAGGGAAAAAGCTCAATCCTGAGGATCGCCGCGCAGGAGAGAGATGACACTTTGAACCTGCTGTGCTGCGTTCCCTGAGGACTTAGGTTTTAAGGCAAAAAACAACTTACAGTTATTTTTGAAATTCAGAAATTTATCTCGATCCCCCAAAAACAAATCTGGCATGGGGATCCTGGGTTCCACAACAGGCAACCTAGCAAGAAAGGTAGCAATACTCCGAACCTCAGTGGCAAGCTGATCCACACGGCCAGACAACTGTGCAAACTCCATTGAGAAAAAAAAAAAAATCCTCCTCAGCACCCAGAGAAGAAGAGGGAAAAAATGCAACAAACAGAAAAAGAAAAAAAAATCTCTGACAACTCTGACAACCTTTTTTGTTTCCACACAATTTTTCCCTTCTGTGAGTACCATACAATTTTCAGTATGGCCGGTGATACTGTTATGTTTTGGTAGCTGAGGAGAGCAGGCAAAAACGGCAATACATCAGAGAGGTTGGAATCTACTGGATTGCAGTACCCTGACTAACTACCACAACTAAAGGCAGCCGTGGAGCGTTCCTACGTTGGTCCTAGACACCTCGTCACAGCCTGAGAGGATAACTACACCTAAAGATAGAAAGAGGAAAGCAATCTGCCCCGTAGCAGATCCCCAAAGAACATAGGAAGCCCCCAAACATGTAATGGAGGTTAGACAAGAGGAAATACAGACACAGACAGAAAATAGTATGAGCAAACGTTGGGGCCCATTCTGCCTAGACAGAAATGGATAGGAAGGATACTTACTGCAATCCAAAAAACCCTAAAAAAAGCCAAAGCTACTAATTGCAAAAACACCTGAGATCACACGACCTCTACCACCTAAATTAGTTCTCTGGTGTAACAAAACTCAGCCGCAGCCACTGAAAAAACTGGAAAAGGCAAATGAACAAACAACAGTGGCTCCAGAGGAACCGAGAGGGGCCCAAGCCCCCCCAGGGAAGGGAACCTGGCCAACCTCACAGAAATGCAGAGAAAAAAGCAAATGGCAAGCACAAAAAACAAAAAAACAGAAAATATCTTATCTGAGAGCAGGAGAAGAGGCAAGACTCAGCATGCTTCCAAAAGAACCAGGAAACAACGTCGAGACAGGAATAATTGATCACCGGCAACCATGATGGGGGGAAACCTCCCTTATATCCAGCCAGTCTGTAATTCCTGATTGCCAATCCTCATTGAATGGTTCAGTACTGTTTGTAGCCACCAGAGGGAGCTTCTGCTCAGAATTCATTTCTAGAACATTCATAACAGTTAGGGTTAGAATTACGGTTAGGGTTATAATTAGGGTTGGTATTTGGGTTAGGGGTGCATTGGGGCTAGGGTTGGAGCTAGAATTGAGGGGTTTCCACTATTTAGGCTCATCAGGGGGTCTCCAAACATGACATGATGCCAACCATTGATTCCAGCCAATTTTGCGTTAAAAAAGTCAAATGGTGCTCCCTCCCTTCTGAGTCCTGCCATGCGCCCAAACAGTGGTTTACCCCAACTGTAATTTCTCCGGTTACCCTTGGGAAAATAAAAAATAGCTGGCTAAAAATAATTTTTGAGAAAAAAAAAAGATTTTTTTATTTTCACGATGATAGATAACACGGCACTCAAAATAGTAGTATGTGGTGCACAAGTAGGGTCTCCAGCCCAATACTAATAGAATAACATAACTTGGCACTCAACAAAGAATAAGTGGAACAAAATAAAGATATTTTTGCTGTGGTTTCTTTTATTATCATTCAAACAAAATAGATGTAGTAGTTAAACGTTTTCGGCCTAACACAATTGGCCTTCATCAGAACAGAAATAAAAGCTGGTATTAAGCCTGTAGAGCATTAAGGACATCTATTTTGTAAACACCACAGGGTATAACAAACTTGAGGACGCTGACCGGACGCTAAAGGAAAGGCGCTGATGGCTATAACTAGAGAAAAGCGCTGGAACCGGGTGCTTTTTTATTTTCACAGCTCTGAGTTTATAAACTTCTGTGAAGCACTTGGGGTTCAAAGTGCTCACCACACATCTAGATAAATTCTTGGAGGGTCTAGTTTCCAAAATGGGTTCATTTGTGGGGATTTCTACTGTTTAGGCACATCAAGGGCTCTGCAAACGCAACATGACGCCCGCAGAACATTCCATCAAAGTCTGCATTCCAAAATGGCGCTCTTTCCCTTCCAAGCTCTCCCATGCGACCAAACAGTGGTTCCACCCACATATGGGGTATCAGCGTACTCATAAAAAATTGTACAACAACTTTTGTGGTCCAATTTCTCCTGTTACCCATGGAAAAATAAAAAATAGCGTGCTAAAAAATCATTTTTGAGGAAAAAAATGAGTTTTTATTTTCACTGCTCTACGTTATAAACTTCTGTGAAGAACTTGGAGGTTCAAAGTGCTCACCACACATCTAGATAAGTTCCTCGAGGGATCTAGTTTCCAAAATCGTGTCATTTGTGTGGGATTTCCACTGTTTAGGCACATCAGGGGCTCTCCAAACGCGACATGGCGTCCAGCCAATTCTGCATTGAAAAAGTCAAAAGGCGCTCCTTCCCTTGCGAGCTCTGCCGTGCGCCCAAAAAGTGGTTTACCCCCACATATGGGGTATCAGCATATTCAGGAGAAATTGCACAACAAATTTTGTGGTTCATTTTTTCTTTTAACACTTGTGAAAATAAAAAAAATTGTTCTGAAGTAATTTTTTTGCAAAAAAAAGTTAAATGTTAATTTTTTCCTTCCACTTTGCTTCAATTCCTGTGAAGCACGTTGAGGGTTAATACATTTTTTGAATGTGGTTTTGAGCACAATGAGGTCTGCAGTTTATAGAATGGTGTCACTTTTGGGTATTTTCTATCATATAGATCCCTCAAAGTGACTATGATCCCTAAAAAAAATGGCGTTGTAAAAGCGAGAAATCACTGGTAAATTTTAACCCTTATAACTTCCTAATAAAACAAATTTTGCTTCCAAAATTGTGCTGATGTAAAGTAGACATGTAAGAAATGTTATCTTTTAATAAATTTGTGTGACATATATCTCTGATTTAAGGGCATAAAAATTTAAAATTTGAAAATTGGTAAATTTTCAAAATTTTTGCCATATTTCCAAAACCAGTTCACTTCAGGTCAGCAGGGACTCCCTCTGACGTCACTGATGCTGTGGGGTGTCCCCGCTGACCTGAAGTGAACTGATTACAGTGGGATGCAATCAATGAAGCTTCACACAGTAATCACATCCTCTCCTGTCGCCAGGAGAGGAACTCATTCATTCAGGAGCTTTCAGCTCAGCGGCAAGCATTAGATGCGCTACTTGGCTGAAAGCTAGTTAACCCTTTCTGATGGATTACAGCGTGGGACCTGACTGTGCGTCGGATAGGTAAGAATAATGTTGCTTTATTATTTTATTTTTATTTCAGGAGAACAAGGGAATCGAGGATTACCTGTACAATAAAAGATGGTCAAAAACTGTGTATTTATTTCATTAAAATGATTTTTCATTAATGTGTGTGTGTGTTTTTTAACCATTTCATATAATAGGATTAATAATTGAGAGTTGTCAAATTGACAACTCTCAATTATTAACCTGGCTTAAAGTCACCTTTCAGTAGCAAGGTGGCTTTAACCCATTATTAACCCATTCGCCACCGCTACAGGGCAATGGGAATAGATCGGCAAAGTGCCAGAAAGGGCATATCTAATTATAGATTTGCTTTTTCTGGGGTGGCTGGGGGCAGATGGTAGTAGCCAGGGGGGGCACAAAATAAATGCACCCTCCCTAGGCTATTATTATCTGCCCCCACTCGCTGGCTTTGTCTGTCTGGTTGAGAAAATAGTGTGGGAGCCCACGCATTATTTTTCAACGAATTTACACCTTTAATTAACGCCTAGCTGTATGAAATTTTGCACACATACACTCATGTAATTGTTAGTGAACAAAACAACTACATAAAAAGTAGTATGTACATGTTTATTACCTTAATTAAGCCAATGATAACTATATATATGTAGAATTATGAACTATAATATATATATATATATATATATATATATATATATAATTATTGCTTTTTGTGTAAATTTTTGTTTACAATGTGATTTTTACATGATTTTTTACATAGAGAGAACTGCTCTATGAAAAACGTCATGTTAAAATCGCATTGCATACAGATGGAAAACGGATGGAAAACGGATGGTGCGATTAAAAATCGCACACAAATTGTATGACAATCGCATGACAATTGCATATTTTCGGACCGTTTTTTCCATCCAGAAAATGGACCGTTTTTTTTTTCAACAAATGGGTATGAGCCCTAATAGTGATGGGTGAGCACTAAATTGCTTGGGTGCTTGTTACTTGTATCAAACACATTGCAATACTCGTGTGCTCATTTTGAGTAACGAGCATAAAGGAAGTCAATGGAAAACTCAAGCATTTTTCCGGCAGAGCCTACCAGGAGGTCTGAGGCGGCCGTAAAATCACTGAAATGGATGGAAACACCACTGAAATGGAATGGGAAGACCCCTGAACACATCTCTAATCACCAGGTCCTGCTGGAAACAATGTTGTCAGAGTATTATGCCACTTTTATGGACTTACAATAAAATATACAAAACCAAAGATAAAGTGGATTTTACAGGATAAAAGGTTAGGAAACATTATTTCCTGTATAATGACTTGTATATAAGGCAAAATAAAAATGAGAAGAAAAAAAAATGCCATCTATCACCATACTTCCCTGTTGTTTTTAGCAATAAATAAATAAAAAATGGTACGGGGTTCCCCCATATTCTTAATAACCAGCTGCAGCAAAGCAGACAGGTATGAGCTGATATTATCAGGCTAGGAAGGGCCATGGTTATTTTCTCTTTCCCAGTCTAAAAATACCAGCTCTTAACCAGCCACCCGAGAACTGGCACATCACATTAGATGCACCAATTCTTGTGCCCTGTCTCAGCTCTTTGCACTGGTGCACTGGCAATCGGGGTAATTGGATTATTGGTTGATATCAGCAGCTGGCATTGACATCAAGCACTGGGGTTAATTGAGAGGTTTCAGTCAGACACCCCCATTACTAACCCTGTAAGTTAAAATCAATAAACACACACATCGTTTATTAAAAAAAAAATCAAAAGACCCAGACACCCTAATTCTCCAGTTTATTTCCCCTCAAAAACTCACTCCGTTCTGCTGTAGTCCAATTGATCCAGCGTAATCCACATCGATGTCCCACAACGAACGCCGTCCAAAATTCCAGCATGTGGAGCCACATTCAGTGCTCCACAATAGTCGTCAGTTTCTGTGACCGGCGGTGATGTCAGTAAGGTTGCTGCTGGTCACAGACACTGCTTCCCATGCAGTCATAAAGCATCTGTGACCAGCAGTAACCTTCCTGATTTCACCGCTCGTCACTGCAGCCGGGGCTCTCGTGCTACCCGCAGAGTGAGAACTGGCAGCAGCTGCTACAGCATATCACGCTTCATTCTGTGAATGAGGCTTCATATGCTGCAGATGTCGGAGCTGTGATCATTGCGCTGTGAACTACGTCAAACATGCATGGGACCTTTAGTTTCCAATAAATGGGTAAATGAGGAGGATTGTCAAGGAGTATTTTTTTTAAATAAAGGACTTTTGTGTGTGTTTATTTGTATTTATAAAACTCATCTGTCAGTAAAGAAGATATAAATGCTTAATCAATATTCACTGCTTCCCCCACCCATCTCTTGGCGCTGAGAGATGAGTGGAGGAAGCAGTGTATATTTATTTTATCCTCTGATTTCGGAGGTCGGTTGTCAGAACATCAGGTCCTTGGGACTTCTATAGACCCGAAAACACGATGTGGCCAGCCAATTGCAGTTATCCAAGTAGCCAACATGGCTACTACATTACTGTGTAGGAAATCTCTGCATGTTGATTGGCTGTCTAAAAGCCGCAAAACATGCTGAACAGGAACTCGAGTACCTCCGATATTTCGACAAATAACTCTAATACTCGATCAACTAGTGCTGCGCATGTTTGCTCATCACTAGAGTTGAGTGAAACAGGTCGGTCAGATTCAAAAGTCGCCGACTTTAGCCAAAGTTGAGTTTCGTCGAAACGAGTGCCTAAGTCGTATTTCCCAGAATGCTTGCAGGCGCCTTTTTTCAGCAAATGAGCAAGGACGTACACTGTGGGCAATGAGATAACATGGGCAGCGTCCACCACATCGTAGAGAAGGGCATTGCAGTGATTGGCTTGCTTTGTGGGGCGTCATAGTCTCTATAAAAGCCCTGACCACCGACCGCCATTTTACTTCTGCTGATCTTAACAGTAGGGAGAGGTTGCTTTTTATCAGTAGGGAGAAAGTTAGGGAAGGGAAAGGGAAATTCTTCTGTGCTTGTGCTGATAGCAATTGTGCTGTACAGTTAGTGTGCAGTGACAGGGGAGGATTTTCTTGTATGCAGCAGCGCTGGATTGCTGTGTGTACACTGCTGTGCAGACTGATTTTTACACAGCACTAATACTTTTATTCTTTTCTTCTGCAGTTACTGACCGTTCATTTTTTCCCACACCGTATAGAGCTGTACGCTCCTCACACACTACCGTATACCGGCTGGTATCACGGACAAATACATGCTAACTATTGTGTGTGACTCTGGAAATAAATAGAGAGATTTAAATTTTCACCTACACCATAAACAGCTGTACGCTCCTCATACAGTACCATATATCTGCTGTTTGTATTACAGTCAAATCCATACTGAGTGAGCGTCTGTGTGTGACTCCGGAAATAAATAGGGAGATTTAAATTTTCCCCTACACCGTATATAGCTGTACGCTCCTCATACAGTACAGTATATCTGCTGGTATTATGGTCAAATCCATACTGAGTGAGCGTCTGTGTGTGACTGCAGAAATAAATGCGGAGATTTACATTTTCCCCTACACCGTATACAGCTGTACGCTCCTCATACAGTACCATATATCTGCTGTTTGTATTACGGTCAAATCCATACTGAGTGAGCGTCTGTGTGTGACTCCGGAAATAAATAGGGAGAATTAAATTTTCCCCTACACCGTATATAGCTGTACGCTCCTCATACAGTACAGTATATCTGCTGGTATTATGGTCAAATCCATACTGAGTGAGCGTCTGTGTGTGACTCCAGAAATAAATGCGGAGATTTAAATTTTCCCCTACACCGTATACAGCTGTACGCTTCTCATACAGTACCATATATCTGCTGGTATTTTTGGTACATTTTCCCAAACATGAGGAAGTATGGTGGAAGAGGCCGCAGATGTGGGCGGGGGGGCCAGCTGGGAATGATGGTGGTGGTGCATCTGCTGGTAGTGCCAAAAGCACAATAGCACCTAAGGCAGGAGGTGTTGAGCCTGTGTCATCGTCTGGCTCCAGAAGGCCTGGAAGGCTCCTTTTTCTGGGAGTAGATAAACCGCTTTTAAAGCCGGAGCATCAGGAACAGGTTTTGGCTTACATTGCCGAAACAGCCTCCAGCTCTATCGCCTCCTCTTCTGAACTTTCAAAAAATGCAAGCACCGAGTCGTCAGTGCAGGCTCCTGGTCAGGAACAACACCGTTCCTTGTGTCCTTCACCTCCAACAAAAGTGAAAGACGCGGCAGGCCACACTTCAGATTACTCCATGGAGCTCTTTTCACATACCATACCTAATTTATCAAGTGAAATACTGAATTCCCCAGTCCCAGATGAATATGACATGGAGTGCACTGATGCACAGCCAGTGCTATATGATTCTGATTGTACACGCACCCAGAGCACTGCATTGCCCTCGCAGTCTACTGAGCCAGATTCTGACCCTGATGAAACTCAGGTGCCCCTTCCCTCATACTATACCACCTTACACAGTGACACAGAGGAAGGTGCAGATGAAATTGAAGAGGAGGTAATGGATGACCCAGTTGTTGACCCAGATTGGCATCCATTTGGGGAAGAGGGTGCCGCTGGCAATAGCTCAGAAGAGGAGGAGGATCCGCAGCAGGAATCGACATCGCAGCTGCGTTTATCTGGCAGGCCTGTAGCAGTCCAAAAACGTGTTAAAAAAACAAAAAGAGTTTCAGGAAAGCTTGGCCAGACAGTCAAATTAGCACAGCGTGCAAGCCCTGAAAAGTTTTCCCATGCTAAGAAGAGTGCAGTGTGGCACTTTTTTGACCAAAATCCTATTGATGAGGCAAAGGTTATCTGTAAGAAGTGCGGAAAGACCTTTAGCCGAGGGAAAAATCTTGGACATTTAAATACCAGTTGCATGCTTAGACATGTAAACACCATGCACTTGCAAGCGTGGACGTACTACAAAACCTCACTGGCTTTGAATGCCTACTTTGCCAAACTGATCTCATTAGAGATGATGCCCTTCCATTTAGTTGAAAGCGCAGCGTTCCGAGAGGTCATGGCCTACGCAGTCCCACGCTATGACCTCCACAGTCGGCACTTCTTTTCTAGAAAATCCATCCCTGCCCTCCACCTGCATGTGTAAAACCGCATTGTCCATGCACTCAAACAATCAGTGAGTGGAAAGGTGCACCTCACAACAGATGCATGGGCCAGTAGGCATGGCCAGGGCCGTTACGTGTCCATCACTGTGCACTGGTTAAATGTGGTGGATGCACAGTCCACAGGGGACAGCGGCAGTGGGACCTTGCTGCCTAGCCCCGGTATAGGCAACAGTTAGCTGTAGGCATTCGACCCTCCTCCCCCTCCTACTCCAGAAGCGAAAGCTCATCAACAGAGCGCAGTCGCACGAGCACTCCATCCGCAGCTGCCAGTGTTGCACACGAGGTGTCCCACTATCGAACAGCTAGTGGTAAACGTCAGCAGGCTGTTTTAAAGATGATGTCTTTGGGCGACTACAGACACACCGCGGAGGTACTGGCCAACTACTTTCAGCGAGAAGCTGAGTCATGGCTGGGCAGTCTACATCTTGAGCCAGGCAAGGTAGTCAGTGATAACGGACGTAATTTTGTGGCGGCCTTAGCCATGGCAAAACTCAGACACATACCTTGCCTGGCTCACACCTTGAACCTGGTGGTGCAGTGCTCCATAAATAATTATCCGGAGTTACCAGCCCTGTTCCATAAGGTGCGAAGACTGTGCTCGCACATCCATCGCTTGCCCATAGACTCCAGTCGTATGTAGAGGCTGCAGCGATTGCTTCACCTCCCTAAGCACCGCCTAATCATAGACGTTGCAACAAGGTGGAACTCCACCATGCACATGGTTGAGAGGCTGTGCGAACAGAGGCAGGCTGTAATGTTTTTGTGGGAGGATACACGGACAGGCAGTTTGAGGGCAGACATGGAGTTGTCGGGTGTGCAGTGGTCAAAGCTGAAAGACCTCTGTAAAGTCCTTCAGTGTTTTGAGGAATGCACACGGCTGGAAAGCGCAGACGACGCAATCATAAGCATGAGCATCCCACTTATATGTCTGCTCATGCAAACTTTGACGCACATTAAGGATCAGGCATCTGCAGCGGAGGAGGAGGGAAGCCTTGATGACAGTCAGCCATAGTCTGCTCAGGGAACTGTCCTGGACAAGGTGGAGGAAGAAGAGGATGAGGAGGAGAATGAGGGGGATGATTAATTTGGAGAGGATGATGCTTCTCAGGGGGCAAGAGAAAAATGTTGGCTTGCCAAGGTCAGGTACAGGATTTGTGCGTGAATGGAGGGATGTGGATTTGGCAGAAAGTGCTCCTCCACCCACCACTGGCAGTGCATCATTGACACCAGGAACATTGGCCCACATGTGTGATTATGTCTTGCGGATCCTAAAAAGGGACCCCCGCATTGCCAAAATTATGCCCTGAGTAGGTGGGGGATAACACTTTGGGGTGACAGCACTGGCACAGGGTCCCTCATAGTACAAAAAAGTACCTTTGACGGTGGGATGGGCCCACTCGCCATCCATTAAAATGAACAATGCATGGGTTTCAAAGGATTTTGTCCCACCTTCCCACCTTCCCCTGATGACACTTAGGTTGCCAGCAAAATGGTTCACTTTGTCCTCCTCTTCCTCCGACTTCTCCAATTCCTCCATTTGCAGCTGCTGAACGTCCAGCCTACACCTCAGCATATGCCAATTTTCCACCTCCCTAACTGGGTTGTACCCCCCCACAGGGCCGGCGTCAGCACCTGGCGCACCCGGGCAAGTGCCGGGGTCCTGAACAGGTGGGGGGACCCACTCGCCATCAGAGACACCGGAGTACTATGAGGGGCCCTGTGCCAGTGCCGGCGCCCACGAGTGGGCCCCCCCTGCTTGCTCAGGGCCCCAGCACTTGCAATACTTACCTCACCCTGCTCCACCGCTGTGACGTCTTCCGCGTTTCCTGACAGTGACATTCAGGTCAAAGAGCGCGATGACGTCACGTCTGTGCACCCTCTGCCTGAACAGTCACAGTGCAGAGAGCTGGAAGATGGTGACGCTGAAGAGTCCAGAGTAGAGCAGTGCCCATGAAGAGCGGTATTTCAGTTTTTTAATGTTTGGCGCAATATATGGGGAGCATTATACACTGGAGCATTATAAATTGGGCCCATCATACACTGGAGCATCATATACGGGGCCCATTATACACTGGAGCATCACATGGAGCCCATTATATATGGAGCATTATTTTATGGAGCTCATCATACACTGGAGCACCATATATGGGGCCCATCATATACTAGAGCATCATATGGGGCTCATTATTTATGGGGCATCATATAGGGCCCTTTATATATGGAGCATCATATGGAGCACATACACTATGTTCCAAATTATTATGCAAATTGGTTTTAAGTGTCATAGCGTTTTTTGTTTTTTTTTGTAAATGAAACCCATTGATGATATTGTGTCTCAAGTTTCTTTGGATAACTGAAATCAATCTCAGATACCTGTGATAATTAGTTTGCCATGTGAGCCCGATAAAAGGAAAACTGGATGTTCCACACTATTAAGCAGGCCAGAGTTTTCAAGTAACATGGGAATGAAAAAGGATCTCTCTGCTGCTGAAAAGCATCAAATAGTGCAATGCCTTATATTTCCCGAAAACTTAAGCGTGATCATCGTACTGTTAAGAGATTTGTGGCTGATTCTGAGCACAGACGTGTTGGTGCTGATAAAGGCAGAATGAGGAAGGTTTCTGCCAGGCAAGTTCATCGGATTAAGAGAGCAGCTGCTAAAAAGCCATTACAAACCAGCAAACAGATATTTGAAGCTGCTGGTCCCTCTGGAGTCCCTCGAACCTCAAGATGTGGGATCCTTCAAAGGCTTGCTGTGATGCATAAACCTACGATTCAGCTACCCTAAACAGTGCTCACAAGCAGAACCGGATGCAGTGGGCCCAGACATACATGAAGACTAATTTTCAAACAGTCTTCTTTACTGATGAGTGTCGAGCAACCCAGAATGGTCCAGATGGATTAAGTAGTGGATGGTTGGTGGATGGCCACCATGTCCCAACAAGGCTGCGACGTCAGCAAGGAGGTGGAGGAGTCATGTTTTTGGCCGGAATCATAGGGAAACAGCTGGTAGGGCCCTTTAAGGTTCCTGAAGGTGTAAAAATGACCTCTGCAAATGTGTAGAGTTTCTGACTGACAACTTTCTTCCATGTAATAAAAAGCAGAAACGTGCCTTCAGGAGCAAAATCATTTTCATGCATGACAATGCACCATCTCATGCTGCAAAGAATACCTCTGAGTCATTGGCTGCTATGGGCATAAAAGGAGATAAACTCACGGTGTGTCCACCATCTTCCCCTGATCTCAACCCTATAGAGAACCTTTGGAGTATCATCAAGCAAAAGATCTATGAGGGTGGGAGGCAGTTCACTTCAAAACAGCAGCTCTGGGAGGCTTCATACAAAGAAATACAAGAAGAAACTCTCCAAAAACTCACAAGTTCAATGGATGAAAGAATTGTGAAGGTGATATCAACGATGGGTTCCTATGTTAACATGTAACTTGGCCTGTTAGGATGTTTTGGAGTTAAGTAGCTTGTTTGTTCAGTGAATGTGACCTCCTAATGCTGCAAATTCCACAAATGAGCATTTTCAGTTCTTTAAAACATATCAAATGTTCAGAAATTCTACTGTGCCTAATAATTTGGAACAGTGCATTTTGAGTTTTTTTTTTCCATTTTGGAGATTATACTGTTATCATTGGGAGGTTTCTTCAATAAAATTCGATGTATACTAATTTGGAACATAGTGTATGGGGCCTATTCTGTATGAAGCATTATATGGAGCTCATTCTGTATGGCTCACTACAGTCCTTGACAGAAGTTATTTCGCTTATCCATGTTATGTAAATCAAAGCTTATAACCTGACGTTAAATTCATCCATTGGTTTTATAAATTACTCTTTTGAAAGCTGAAACCCTCCCAAATTTTGTTTACGTTAAGAAAATAAATTGGCATTAATGCTGAAATATTGATCATTTAATGAACATAGAATGGTCAGATTTTGGCAAGACAAAAGTTTTGTCGCCCACAGAAAGTAATGTGATATTCAAACAAATAATTATCTTAAAATATAAATATATGTTACATAACATTGGTGAATTAAGTTGTGGTGCTATTAGAGTCATATTTAATATTTTGTGTGACTTCCATGAGCTTGAAGGACTGCATCCATGCGGTTCAGCAATGATTCATACAATTTATTAATGAAGTCATCAGGAATAGCAAAGAATGCAGTCTTACATGCCACCAAGAGTTCATCTAGATTCCTTGGTTTTGTCTTCCAAGCTTCCTCTTTCATCCTACCCCAAACATGCTCAATGATGTTCATGTCTGGTGACTGGGCTGGCCAGTCATTGAGCACCTTGATCTTTTTTACCTGGAGGAACTTTGTTCTAGAGATGGATGTATGTGATGGAGCACCATCCTGCTGCAGAATTTGACCCCTTTTTATGTTATGAAATGTAAGAGGTAGCTAATACATCTTGATATTTTAGGCTATTGATATTGCCTTCCACCTTGCAAATGTTTTGCACACCCCATACTGAATTTAACCCCAGAACATGATCTTTCCACCACCAAATTGAACTGTTTTCTGGGTGTATTTTGGATCCATATGGGCTCCAGTAGGTCTCCTGCAGTATTTGTGGCGGCTGTGGTGTAATTCTACTGAAGATTTATCAGAGAAATCCACCTTCTGCCACTTTTCCAGCGTCCATCTGTTTAGCAGGCTGTGGGACTTTGCAAATGCCACACGGTTTTTTATTTGACTTTTGTTTAGTGCTGGCTTCTGGGCACTGAATCGACCATGGAGGCCATTTCAAGACAGAATCCTACAAACTGTTCTAGTTGACACAGGGACTTGAGGTGACCAGGCCTGTTGGAGCTCTGCTTCAGTGGAAGAGGGGCTTGCTTTGGATTTTCTAACCAACAAACGTTCCTCCTGAGCAGTTGTCTTGCGGGGTCTGCCGGACCTGGGCTTGTCAAACCCATCTCCAGTCTCTTCAAATCTTTTTTTAATTCTTTGTACTTGACGCTGAGACACACCAAAGGTGCCAGCCACCTCTGCAGTGGATCTAATTAACCGATCATTTACTGAGCACTGGTGAGGTTGTAAACTATTTATGCATTATATGACCAGGTGACAAAACGTTTGTCTTGCCAAAACCTGACCATTCAGTGTTCATTAAATGATCAATATTTCAGCATTGATGCCAATTTATTTTCTTAACCTAAACCAAATTTGGGAGGGTTTCAGCTTTCAAAAGATCGATGTGAATACTTTTCCATCCAATTATGACAAGAGCATTCTTAAGGTGATACCTTTATTGGCTAACCAGAAAATTATATGTTCGCTAGCTTTCAGAGCTCAAGGCTCCTTCTTCAGGCAAGATTACATTTGGAATAATAAGAAAGACACATTATTCCAAATGTAATCTTGCCTGAAGAAGGAGCCTTGAGCTCTGAAAGCTAGCGAACATATAATTTTTTGGTTAGCCAATAAAGGTATCACCTTAAGAATGCTCTTGTCATAATTGGATGGAAAAGTATTCAGATCGATTTTTCTGGCTAACACGGTACCACAATATAATTTATTATTGTACACCAGCTTTCAAAAGAGTAATTTATAAAACCAATGGATGAATTTAACGTCAGGTTATAAGCTTTGATTTACATAACATGGATAAGCGACATAACTTCTGTCAGGGACTGTATGTGGTGCCCATAATACTGTATGGAGGACTATACTGTCTGGTTTTTGAGCTATTGTAGAATTTACAATAGATATCACTCATGTAATACTGTAAGAAGTGAAGTATTTGGCATTGTACTATACCTATTGTCATGTATAGTGTACAGTTCCTATAGCGTCTTGTGCTTGGGTGCGAGGAAAACACAGGAGACATAGGTTGAAATGAAATGACTTGTATTACTTCATACAAGCATGCTGAAAAGTTCACACAGTTTGCAGGAACAGCGACAGGAGACACAGCAGGCCAGAGTAACTTCAAGCACTACAATAAATCTCCAAAGCAGGTTCAGGATCTCTTCTCTGTACCGTAATTCCTCTGCAAACATGGATTCACCAAACAGCAGGTTTCCAGAGTCCAAAAGTGTTCCAAGGTTCCTCAGTAGGGAATAGCTGGAGTACAAGTCCAAGGTTTCCAGGAGTAAGGTCACAGACTGACTGAGGCTTGATTCAGGAGCACTGATTGTTCAGCTGAGGCTGCTTAAGAAGCAAGAGGGAAGAATCAGGGCGGGAACATGAAAACTGGAAACTCCATATTAACTGAGGGCAAGAGCTGCAGAAAGACAGAAAGCAAAATGGCTGACGGAAAACTGAGTTTCAAGGAACATGTCAACAGAGACAAAGAACCTTACATTACTCCCCCCTTAGGGACAACCTCCGGATGACCTCAGACCAGGCTTGTCAGGGTACCTCTGATGAAACTGGCGGAGCAGGCGAGGAGCATTTACATTATTGACTGGTTCCCATGAGTTGTCCTCCACTGGGTAGCCCTGCCGTTTAATCAAATATTGCAACTGATTTCTGTACAACCTGGAATCTAGAATCCTTTCCACCATAAATTCTTCCTGACCATCGACCAGCACTGGGTCAGGGCAAGGAGAAGAACGTCCAGGAAACGTATTGGGTGTTGCAGCCTTTAGTAGGGATACATGAAAGACAGGGTGGATTCTCATAGTTCTGGGCAGTTGAAGACGACAAGCAACAGCACTTATAATCTTATTGATCTATAAGGTCCAATGTACTTATGTCCCAATTTAGACGATGGAATCTTTAATTTAAGATTTCTGGTTGACAGCCAGACCAAATCTCCTACCTTGAAAGCTGGTGCAGGTTTACGAAATTTATCTTCTGCTTCCTTGTACCTTTCCTGAGCCAATTCTAGATTTTCCTTTAGAAGATCCATATTCTTTTGTAAAGTAGTGATTCTTTCAGCCACTGCCGGCAAGGGCGTATCTATGGGAAATCGAGGAAGAATGTTAGGATGATAACCTAGATTGGAGTAAAAAGGAGACTGCTTAGTGGAGGCGCTCTGAGAGTTGTTATAAGAGAACTCAGCCAGTGGAAGTAGATCCACCCAATCATCCTGTAGGTGGCAGATAAAACAGCGGAGATACTGCTCCAGGGTCTGATTGGTTCGTTCTGTCTGTCCATTAGTCTGGGGATGAAAAGCAGAAGAAAGGTTTACTTTAATGTCCAATGCTGCACAGAAATTTTGCCAAAACCTTGAAGTGAATTGCACCCCTCGATCCGAAATGACCTCATCCGGTACTCCATGTAAGTGAAACACATTCTTAATCATGAAGTCTGATGTCTGTTTTGCAGTGGGTAAGCCGACACAAGGGATAAAATGAGCTGCCTTTGTTAGACGGTCAACCACCACTAGAATGGTGTTCTTCCTTGAGAGGTTGGTAACTCCACAATGAAGTCCATAGAAATGTATCCCCACGGGCGGGACGGGGTGGGAAGAGGTTGCAACAGACCAGTTGGTGAGGAGCGAGGTGTTTTGCATCTTGCACAGACTTCACATGAAGTGACATAGTTTAAGACATCTTTCCTGTAAGTGGGCCACCAAAAGAAACGAGAAAGAAATTCTTGTGTCTTTAGAATTCCCCTATGTCCGGCTATCTTGGAATCGTGGATGAGTTGCAATACTCTCAATCTGATTGTTTCAGGTATATACAGACGTTGTCCCTGAATCCACACACCATTCTTAAAGACAAGACTTACGTCCCTTGGGGGTTGAGCCAACAAAGAATCCGCATGGTATGCTTCCTTGATGTCCTTAAGTAGGTCTTGATTATGAATCACTCCCAGGAATCTAGAGTCAGGAAGAATAGTCTTAGGAGGAGTAAGTGGACGTGTCTCTGCTGAATGAATCCTAGAGCGTGCATCAGCCTTTCCATTGCGCGATCCTGGTCTATAAGAAATGACAAAATTAAATTGGTTTAGGAAAAGATTCCAGCGAGCCTGGCAAGGAGTCAGGCACTTAGCCGACCTGATAAATTCAAGGTTACGATGGTCTGTCAGGACGACTATTTGCTGTGCAGCTCCCTGAAGAAGGTGTCTCCATTCCTTGAAGGCGGCAATAATGGCCAACAATTCTCTATTGCCCACATCGTAGTTCCTCTCAGCCGAAGACAACTGCTGGGAAAAGAAGGCACAGAGATGCAAGACATTCTTCTCACCTGTTCTCTGAGAGAGTATAGCTCCAACGGCACAGTCTGAAGCATCCACCTCTATTATGAAGGCAAGCTCGGGGTTGGGATGTACTAAGATAGGTGCGGTGGTAAATTTATCCTTTAAACAGGAAAATGCTTCCTGAGCTTGCGGGGTCCAGGAGAACCTAGACTGTTTCCGGGTAAGTTGGGTGATAGGTGACACTACCTCAGAAAAATTCTTAATGAAACGTCTATAGAATTTGGCAAACCCGATGAAACGCTGCACCTCCTTCACATTTCTAGGAATTGGCCAATCCTTGATGGCTTGGGTCTTGCTTCCATCCATACTAATCCCTTGCGTAGATAGTACATACCCCAGAAATTGAATTTCGGTCCTATGGAATTCACATTTTTCAAGTTTGATGTAGAGATGGTTTTGTCTTAGTCGTTCTAAGACCATTCTCATATGTCCATGATGTTCCTCTGTGGAGTTAGAAAAAATTAGAATATCATCCAGATAAATCACCACAAATGTATCTAGGAGATCCCTGAAGATATCATTCACGAAGTGTTGGAAAGTGGCTGGGGCGGTACTCAGACCAAAAGGCATAACTAGATATCCAAAGTGTCCATAGCGTGACCTGAAAGCAGTATTCCATTCATCCCCAGGTCTAATACGGACCAAGTTATAGGCCCCACGGAGATCCAGTTTAGAGAAAATTTTGGCATGCCGCACTCTCTCCAACAACTCAGGGATTAAAGGCAATGGATAACGGTTTCTAATAATAACCTTATTGAGTTCCCTATAGTCCATGCAGGGTCTCAGAGATCCATCTTTCTTCTTCACAAAGAAGATGGGTGCACCTGCGGGAGATGAAGAGGGGCGTATGAAGCCCTTGGCTAAATTTTCGTCTATATAATCCTTCAAAGCTTTTAGCTCGGGCCCCGCTAGGGGGTAGATCTTACCAAAAGGTATCTCGGCTCCAGGCAATAATTCAATTGGACAATCATATGGACGGTGAGGAGGAAGCTGATCAGCGTTCTTCTTGTCACATAAATCCACATAGTCCTGGTATACAGCTGGTAGTTCAGGGACTGACATGGTTCCTTTAGGAACAGAGCAAGCTGAAACTCCTTGACTCATCTGTTTCTCCGGAAAGTGTAATTCCTTGGTCTCCCAGTTAATCATAGGATTCTGCGCCTGCAGCCATGGTAGCCCTAGAATAATGGGAAAGTGGGGAGAAGAGATAAGCAAAAAAGACATTTTCTCCTTATGATCTTTACCCATAAGGACCCTCAAAGGCTCTGTTTCTTGATCCACTGGTCCAGAAGTCAGTAGAGAGCCATCCACAGTCTCCATCTGTACTGGAGTAGCCTTCTTCACTGAACGTATCCCCTGTTTCAGAGCAAAGGAGATATCCATAAAATTTCCACTTGCTCCTGAGTCGATCATAGCAGAGCTAGACACCCAGACTGAGTCAACCCAGAGTTTGATGGAAAGGAAGCAATGAGAATTGTTTCTTTTACAACTCAGCTGGGACACCGCTGAGGAAACTTGAAAAATTGCAGCGTTTATACCGTCATCGTCCCCAGAACTAACAGAGTTTAAGTCCGAGAAATCAAGATCTCTTGCAGCAGATCTCTCTGGAGCCTGAGGCTCGGACATGACAGAGCTCCTCTCGCAACACTCACAGTGAATGACTGCTGCAGTAGTCTTACGAGAACGGCTGGGGCAGTTTATAATGAAGTGCCCTGACTTACCACAGTAGAAACATAGATTTTTCTTTATACGATGTTCTTTGCGTGCATCACTAACCCGTCTTTGTAAAGAGTCCACCTGCATGGGTTCAGGTTCTGGTTCCCTTGTGATCCTACTCAAAGGTTCCTTAGCTGAGGAGGGAGGTAGTAAAAGGTTAGTGCGATTATTTTCAAACCATCTCTCTTGTCTGCGTTCAGTCAGACGAGCATCAATACGGATACAATAGTTAATAAAGTCACCTAACGCAGTGGGAGGGTCGGCACGAGCAAGTTCATCCTTAATCAGTGGAGACAACCCTTTCCGAAAAATAGATTTTTTAGCGGAAGTGTCCCAAGTGGTATCAAGAGCCCATCTCCTGAAATCCAGGGCATATTCGGCTACTGAACGCTTACCTTGGCGCAAAGTTAACATGGCTGCTTCAGCTGTTGCACCTCGATTGGGGTCATCAAACACCTGCCCCATGGCTGAAATAAAAGCATCAAGGTGATTCAAACAATCATCCTCAGTCTCAATCATAGGGTTTGCCCACATCAAAGCCTTATTGGTAAGCAACATGATTATAGTAAGCACTTTGGATCGTTCAGTGGGAAATTGTGAAGCATGTGCAGAGAAAAATAAATTGCATTGATTAATAAATCCCCTGAATTTCTCACGTTCACCGCCAAAACGAAAAGGAGGTAATTTGGGGATCCCAGAACTCGGGGTTATGGCAGGAGCCTGGGCTCGTTCCTCTAGAGCCTCAATCCTGGCTCGCAATTCCTGGGTAGTCTGTCCAAACACTTGCAAATTATGATTAGTGAGGTCCTGTAGGCTTGCAAAACGGGTTTTTAAAGTCTGTACATCTGAAAGGATTGTATCAGTCACTCCGCAAAGTTCCTTTATGCGGGCTTCCATCTTCCAGATCTTTTAAGGCAGAAGTGCTGGAAGAGGAAAGAAAGAAAAAAAAAAAAACAATAGTGTTTACCTGTGGTAACACTCCAGAGTAAAATTTTAAGGGAATGCGCTCACCTGGAATGGTTGTGAGAAGTCACAACCACTGTCATCACATAAGGTATTAAACGGACATCTGATATCCACAGTCACAGCAGACATGGCTTTCCCAGACCCAGCAGACACTAAACATTGGCTCCTGAATCTTGTCATGTATAGTGTACAGTTCCTATAGCGTCTTGTGCTTGGGTGCGAGGAAAACACAGGAACATAGGTTGAAATGAAATGACTTGTATTACTTCATACAAGCATGCTGAAAAGTTCACACAGTTTGCAGGAACAGCGACAGGAGACACAGCAGGCCAGAGTAACTTCAAGCACTACAATAAATCTCCAAAGCAGGTTCAGGATCTCTTCTCTGTACCGTAATTCCTCTGCAAACATGGATTCACCAAACAGCAGGTTTCCAGAGTCCAAAAGTGTTCCAAGGTTCCTCAGTAGGGAATAGCTGGAGTACAAGTCCAAGGTTTCCAGGAGTAAGGTCACAGACTGACTGAGGCTTGATTCAGGAGCACTGATTGTTCAGCTGAGGCTGCTTAAGAAGCAAGAGGGAAGAATCAGGGCGGGAACATGAAAACTGGAAACTCCATATTAACTGAGGGCAAGAGCTGCAGAAAGACAGAAAGCAAAATGGCCGACGGAAAACTGAGTTTCAAGGAACATGTCAACAGAGACAAAGAACCTTACACCTATATTTCTCTGCCGTATCGGAGCATCATGAATTGTGGTATGTATTTAAGAGGCCCACGGAGACTCTTTGGCCCGGGTCCCACAAAAACCTGGAGCCAGCCCTGCCCCCCCCACAACTTTAGCCAAATGACCCCCATTTTCAATGCGTTACTATTATTATAAAGTAAATTAAGGTTGCCAAGCTTAAGTAATAAGAATTGATGTCGTTGGCATTGAAATGGGCACTGTAGGTGTGTTTGCTGTCCTCCACTGACTGCCGAATTTTATTCCCTATTGACTTGCATTGGGGTCGGGTTTCCGATGCCGACTCGACTGTTTCTGATAGTCGGCCGACTTCGTTCGACTCGACTTTTGTAAAAATTGAGCCAACCGAAACCCGACTCGACCCTCCTGGAGGCAAAGTCGCTCATCTCTACTCATCACTAGTTACAAATTATATGTATATATATATAAATATCTGACAAAAACACACAAAGCTGTATACACTATATGTAAAGATGGAAAAGGTTTTAATTGAATGTTTTGAATGTTCAGTCTCTGTTATGTACTGTCAAAACTGTGTCTTCCTTTTTTGACCAGGGGCTCCTACTTCTCTGTACCTAATACTAGGGGCACCCTATCTATCCCTGTGTAATGTATGTAGTACAGTTCATATAGCGTCTTGTGCTTGGGTGCGATGAAAACACAGGAGTCACAGGTTTGATATAGAAAAGTCCTGTATACTTCATACAAGTTGGCAGAAATAGTCACACAGTTTGCAGACACAGAAACAGGAGACACAGCAGGCCAGAGTAATCCAAGCTCAGCAATCACTCTCCAATACAGATTCAGGATCTTCTTCTCTGTTACCGTAAGTCCATGCAAACGTGGGTCTTTCAAAGAGCAGGGTTCAGAGTCCACAAGTGCTTCAGAGTTCCTCAGTAGGAATAGCTGGAGTACAAGGTCCAAGGCTTACAGGAGTCAAGTCACAGGTTCACTGCAGGCTAGATTCTGAAGCACTGATTGCTCAGCTGTGGCTGCTTAAGAAGCAAAGGAGAGAATCAGGGCGGGAACATGCAAGCTGGAAACTCCATTTTGACTGAGGGCAAGATAGCTGCAGCAAGACAGAAAGTAAAATGGCTGACGAACAAACTGAGTTTCAGGAATATATACATAGAACCTTACATTACTCCCCCCTTAAGGACAACCTCCGGATGACCTCAGACCAGGCTTGTGTGGGTACCTCTGATGAAACTGACGGAGCAAGCGAGGAGCATTAACGTTATTGACCGGTTCCCATGAGTTGTCCTCCACTGGGTAGCCCTGCCATTTAATCAGATATTGTAACTGATTTCTATAAAAACCTGGAATCTAAAATCCTTTCCACCACAAATTCTTCCTGACCATCGACTAGCACTGGGTCAGGGCAAGGAGAGGAACGTCCAGGAAACGTATTGGGTGTCGCAGCCTTTAGTAGGGATACATGAAAGACAGGGTGGATTCTCATAGTTCTGGGCAGTTGAAGACGACAAGCAACGGCACTTATAATTTTACTGATTTTATAGGGTCCAATGTACTTATGTCCCAACTTAGACGATGGAATCCTTAACTTAAGATTTCTGGTTGACAGCCAGACCAAGTCTCCTACCTTGAAAGCTGGTGCAGGTTTACAAAATTTATCTGCTGCTTTCTTGTACCTTTCTTGAGCCGATTCCAGATTTTCCTTTAGAAGATCCATATTCTTCTGTAAAGACGTGATTCTTTCAGCCACTGCTGGTAAAGGCGTTTCTATGGGAAATCGTGGTAGAATGTTAGGATGATAACCTAGATTAGAGTAAAAAGGAGACTGTTTAGTGGAGGCACTCTGAGAGTTGTTATACGAGAACTCAGCTAATGGAAGTAGATCCACCCAATCATCCTGTAGGTGGCAGATAAAGCAGCGGAGATACTGCTCCAGGGTTTGATTGGTTCGTTCGGTCTGTCCATTAGTCTGGGGATGAAAAGCAGAAGAAAGGTTTACTTTAATGTCCAATGCTGCACAGAAATTTTGCCAAAACCTAGAAGTGAATTGCACCCCTCGATCCGAAATAACCTCATCCGGTACTCCATGTAAGCGAAACACATCTTTAATCATCAAATCTGATGTCTGTTTTGCAGTGGGTAAGCCGACACAAGGGATAAAATGAGCTGCCTTTGTTAGACGGTCAACCACCACTAGAATGGTGTTCTTCCCCTGAGAGGTTGGTAACTCCACAATGAAGTCCATAGAAATGGATCCCCACGGGCGGGACGGGGTGGGAAGAGGCTGTAACAGACCATTTGGTGAGGAGCGAGGTGTTTTGCATCTTGCACAGACCTCACATGAAGTGACATAATTCAAAACATCCTTCCTGCAAGTGGACCACCAAAAGAAACGAGAAAGAAATTCCTGTGTCTTTAGAATTCCTCTATGCCCAGCTATCTTGGAATCGTGAATGAGTTGCAATACTCTTAATCTGACTGTTTCAGGAATATACAGACGTTGTCCCTGAATCCACACACCATTCTTAAAGACAAGACTTACGTCCCTTGGGGGTTGTGCCAAAAAGGAATCCGCATGGTATGCTTCCTTGATGTCCTTAAGTAGGTCTTGATTATGAATTACTCCTAGGAATCTAGAGTCAGGAAGAATAGTCTTAGGAGGAGTAATTGGACATGTCTCTGCTGAGTAAATCCTAGAGAGTGCATCAGCCTTTCCATTGCGCGATCCTGGTCTATAAGAGATGATAAAATTAAATTGGTTTAAGAAAAGATTCCAGCGAGCCTGGCGAGGAGTCAGGCACTTAGCCGACCTGATAAACTCAAGGTTACGATGGTCTGTCAGGACGACTATTTGCTGTGCAGCTCCATGAAGAAGGTGTCTCCATTCTTTGAAGGCGGCAATAATGGCCAACAACTCTCTATTGCCCACATCGTAGTTCCTCTCAGCGAAGACAACTGCTGGGAAAAGAAGGCACAGGGACGCAAGACATTCTTCTCACCTGTTCTCTGAGAGAGTATAGCTCCAACGGCACAGTCTGAAGCATCCACCTCTATTATGAAGGCGAGCTCGGGGTTGGGATGTACTAGGATAGGTGCAGTGGTAAATTTATCTTTTAGACGGGAAAATGCTTCCTGGGCTTGGGGAGTCCAGGAAAACCTAGACTCTTTCCGGGTAAGTTGAGTGATAGGTGACACTACCTCAGAGAAATTTCTAATGAAACGTCTATAGAAGTTGGCAAACCCGATGAAGCGCTGTACCTCCTTCACATTTCTAGGACTTGGCCAATCCTTGATGGCTTGGGTTTTGCTTCCATCCATACTAATTCCTTGTGTAGACAGTACATACCCCAGAAATTGAATTTCGGTCCTATGGAATTCACACTTTTCAAGTTTGATGTAAAGATGATTTTGTCTTAGACGTTCCAAGACCATTCTCACATGTCCATGATGTTCCTCTGTGGAGTTAGAAAAAATTAGAATATCATCCAAATAAATTACCACGAATGTATCTAGGAGATCCCTGAAGATGTCATTCACCAAGTGTTGGAAAGTGGCTGGGGCGGTACTCAGACCAAAAGGCATAACTAGATATTCAAAGTGTCCATAGCGTGACCTGAATGCAGTCTTCCATTCATCCCCAGGTCTAATACGGACTAAGTTATAGGCCCCACGAAGATTAGTTTAGAAAAAATGTTGGCATGTCGCACTCTCTCCAATAACTCAGGGATTAAAGGCAATGGATAACGGTTTCTAATAGTAACCTTATTGAGTTCCCTATAGTCTACGCATGGTCTCAGAGATCCATCTTTCTTCTTTACAAAGAAGATGGGTGCACCTGCAGGAGATGAAGAGGGGCGTATGAAGCCCTTGGCTAGATTTTCATCTATGTAATCCTTTAAAGCCTTTAGCTCGGGCCCCGCCAGGGGGTAGATCTTACCAAAAGGTATCTCTGCTCCAGGCAATAATTCAATTGGACAATCATATGGACGGTGAGGAGGGAAGCTGGTCAGCGTTCTTCTTGTCACATAAATCCACATAGTCCTGGTATACAGCTGGTAGTTCAGGGACTGACATGATTCCTTTAGGAACAGAGCAAGCTGAAACTTTTGGACTCATCTGTTTCTCTGGAAAGTGTAATTCCTCGGTCTCCCAGTTAATGGTAGGATTCTGAGCCTGCAGCCATGGTAGCCCTAGAATAATGGGAAAGTTGGGAGAAGAGATAAGCATAAAGGACAGTTTCTCTTGATGATCTTTACCCATAAGAACCCTCAAAGGCTCTGTTTCCTGATCCACTGGTCCAGAGGTCAGCAGGGAGCCATCCACAGTTTCCATCTGTACTGGAGTAGCCTTCTTCACTGAACGTATTCCCTGTTTCAGAGCAAAGGAGACATCCATAAAATTTCCACTTGCCCCTGAGTCGATCATAGCAGAGCTAGACACCCAAGCTGAGTCAACCCAGAGTTTGATGGAAAGAAAGCAATGAGAATTGTTTTTCTTACAACTCAGCTGGGACACCGCTGAGGAAACTTGAAAAATGGCAGCGTTTACACAGTCAATGTCCTCAGAGGTAACGGAGTTTAAGTCCGAGAAATCAAGATCTGTTGCTGCAGATCTCTCTGGAGCCTGAGGCTCGGACCTGACAGATCCCCTCTCGCAACACTCACAATGAATGAGTGCTGCAGTAGTCTTACGAGAACGGCTGGGGCAGTTTATAATGAAGTGCCCTGACTTACCACAATAGAAACATAGATTCTCCTTAAAACGATGTTCCTTGCGTGCATCACTAACCCGTCGTTGTAAAGAGTCTACCTGAATGGGTTCAGGTTCAGGTTCCCGTGTAATCCTACTCAAAGGTTCCTTAGCTGGAGAGGAAGGTAAGAAAAGGTTAGTACGATTGCTTTTGAACCATCTCTCTTGCCTGCGTTCAGTCAGACGAGTATCAATACGGATGCAGTAGTTAATAAAGTCACCTAACGCAGTGGGAGGGTCGGCACGAGCAAGTTCATCCTTAATCAGTGGAGATAACCCCTTTCGAAAAATAGATTTTTTGGCGGAACTGTCCCAGGTGGTATCAAGGGCCCATCTCCTGAAATCCAAGGCATATTCAGCTACCGAGTGCTTACCTTGGCGCAAAGCTAACATGGCTGCTTCAGCTGTTGCACCTCGATTGGGGTCATCAAACACCTGCCCCATGGCTGAAATAAAATCATCAAGGTGATTCAAACAATCATCCTCAGTCTCAATCAGAGGGTTTGCCCACATTAAAGCCTTGTTGGTAAGCAACATAATTATCGTAAGCACCTTAGATCGTTCAGTGGGAAATTGTGAAGCATGTGCAGAAAAAAAAAGATTGCATTGATTAATAAATCCCCTGAATTTCTCACGTTCACCGCCAAAACGAAAAGGGGGCAACTTGGGAATCCCAGCACTCGGGGCTACGGCAGGAGCCTGGACTCGCCCCTCTAGAACCTCAATCCTGGCTCGCAAATCCTGGGTAGTCTGTCCAACCACTTGCAAATTGTGATTATTGAGGTCCTGTAGATTTGTAAAACGGGTCTTTATATTCTGCAAATCTGCAAGGATATTATCAGTCACTCCGCAAAGTTCCTTTATGCGGGCCTCCATTTTCCAGATCTTTTAAGACAGGATTACTGGAAGAAGAGGAGAGAAAAAAAAACAATAGTGTTCACCTGTGGCAACACTGCAGAGAGAAAAAAAAATTAAGGGAACTGCTCACCTGGAATGGTTGTGAGAAGTCACAACCACTATCATCACAGAAAGTTTCAACCAGACATCTGATATCCAGAGTTACAGCAGACAAAAAAGAGAAAAGAAAGGAAAAGAAAAAAAAAAAACAATAGTGTTTACCTGTGGCAACACTGCAAAAAGAAAAAACTTAAGGGAATTGCTCACCTGGAATGCTTGTGAGAAGTCACAACCACTGTCATCACAGAAAGTACAACCGGACGTCTGATATCCACAGTACAGCAGACACAGCCTTCCAGACCCAGCAGACACTAACGTTTTGGCTTCAGAATCTTGTAATGTATGTAGTACAGTTCATATAGCGTCTTGTGCTTGGGTGCGATGAAAACACAGGAGTCACAGGTTTGATATAGAAAAGTCCTGTATTACTTCATACAAGTTGGCAGAAATAGTCACACAGTTTGCAGACACAGAAACAGGAGACACAGCAGGCCAGAGTAATCCAAGCTCAGCAATCACTCTCCAATACAGATTCAGGATCTTCTTCTCTGTTACCGTAAGTCCATGCAAACGTGGGTCTTTCAAAGAGCAGGGTTCAGAGTCCACAAGTGCTTCAGAGTTCCTCAGTAGGAATAGCTGGAGTACAAGGTCCAAGGCTTACAGGAGTCAAGTCACAGGTTCACTGCAGGCTAGATTCTGAAGCACTGATTGCTCAGCTGTGGCTGCTTAAGAAGCAAAGGAGAGAATCAGGGCGGGAACATGCAAGCTGGAAACTCCATTTTGACTGAGGGCAAGATAGCTGCAGCAAGACAGAAAGTAAAATGGCTGACGAACAAACTGAGTTTCAGGAATATATACATAGAACCTTACACCCTGCTCCCTTTATTACTTGTGATGGTGAAGATACCGGGGCCATTTAACATGATGAACTCTTGAATCAGCCCTATATGTGTCTCCAATCCCTCACCCATGGATGCGGGAAGTAATATTGTATGTTTATACACAAACCAGACTAACAACGGAAGGATGTACAGGGATCAATGAAATACCAAACATACAGATATGTAGTCACAGACAACAGACAGGAATACCTGGGAAAAAAGAAAGGTTAATGAAATAGGAGAGGTTGAAGCACCAATTAACAGTCACAGATCAGCACTTTAAACGCCTCTACCAACAACCGACACCTACACTCCACACCAGACTGTATAAGACTAACACTTTCAAACCATATTGCCAGAGGCGATTATATATAGGAGAGAGGAGTGGCCAATACTGAACAGCTGAGATCATCCAAGCAGGAACGTTTCAGAGACTCTAAGCTGAACAGTTTAACCATTTGCACTGCTAGCAGAAACCTTAATCTTTTAATATGAAGTAGGTGATTCTAATCAGTGCAGTAGTGCGTGAAATCAGACGCTGTGGTGTTCTGGACCTTCTCTGTTGCAATATGGTTTTTTTTGCCTTCCACTGGATCAACATGTTAGGGCAGGTTAGGTTAGGATATGGGTTGAACTAGATGGACTTAAAGTCTTCCTTCAACCTTAATAATAACTATGTTACTAATATACCCATGACATCTACCATATATCAGCATAATTGCAGAATGGTTTTAATCCTCTTAGTTGATTAAAAAAAAGATTGGGAGATATGATTGATTCTCATTCTCATGTTGATAGGGCAGTGATAACCTTGTATGGGTCTCTGATTTGTAGGTCCTCTCTTCCTGGGTGAGCATGACTGATGAAGTCTATATACATTAATACAGTAGTTACAATATATATAATATATATATATATATATATATATATATATATATATGAGTCGCCCGTAGCCAGGGCCTGTGGGGTACTCGGCACCGAGCCCGTTCACTTCAATGGGGGATGTCACAGGTAGCACAGCTCGGTCCGTTGCCCTGGGGGCTCACCTCAATAAAAGGGGGATATTTACAGGGGACTATAGGTTTGTAGAAATGTTCGTGATGCCACCTGTGGTTCCTGGTCAGGGTGACCAGCGCTGCAGGGTAGATCCTCTGAGGGGTTGTTACTGGGCAGCAAGGTGTTAAGTCTTCCACAGGCAAGACTGATCCCTCAGGGTATATGGCGGTGTAGGGGTGCAGGAGCAATAAGGCAGACACACACACGAAAGTCTCTTTCTGTACCTTTACTGATGGTAGTTGCAGGCACGTCCCGGGAAGCTGTCAGGGTGGAGGATGCACGTCCAGTAATCCCACTGAGTAGGTGTAGGGCCTCCGTACTCCTGTATGTGTGTGAGTTTCTGACCAGTATAGATCGAAGTCTAACTCTGTCTTCTTCGTATACGCCCGGCTGACTTTGTGGTGGAGCCTTCTCTTGGATAGAACTAAGTCTCTAATGGTTGCGCTGACCAGACTCCTGTTCTTCCTGACCCCGGTTACGTATCAGCACTGCTGGGCCCCTGCGACCTGAAGTCCAGCAGGGTCTCCGGTATCTCCTACTAGTCGTGTAGATGCTAGCAAGCTCGGACCCGGTGCCCGGTGGTGCAGAGTAGAGGTAAGCGATCAATGCTGTTTCAACCTCTGTCACTCTCTTCTTTCTTCCACTCGCCTTTCGTCCTACTCTAACCTTTAACATAAGCACACACTAGCAGTAGATGGCAGTTTTTCCTTCTCTTCACCGATCTCAAAGCGTCGGCACGCTCGCTCACTCTAAATACCTCAGTTGACTCAGTCTTACAACACTGCAGTTCCCTTTCCTTCACTTCCTTCTGAGGCTCTGTCCGAAGTAGCTATCAGGACCTTCCGTCAGACTGATCTACGCTCACTTCGAGAGCTACTTTCCACTTCTCTAGGGTAACTACAATCTGCACGTTCTGAGGTAACTTTCCTCTCTCCTCATCTGAGGTAACACCAACAACTAGCCAACGCTCAGCTAGACTGCCTGGAATCTCAGTGCTCTCTCTCCACGACCCTTATATATCTCTAGATACTCTCCAAGAGCTCCCTCTGGTGGCACCAGGGAATTGTGAAGGTGTGAATGAATATCGGGTATATTTGTGAGTTTACCTTCTGTGCATCCTCCAGGGTAACATGTGGCTCCAGAGCGCAGCTGGGCTACACATATACACACAACACTGCACATGAATGACATATACTGAATGACAGAACACACACACAGCATATCTTGCACAGTGTCCACTATACACAGTGAACTCTGGTGCTCCGAGCAATGGACACTGTGGTATGAATCACATCTAGTTGTTTGTTTTGAGTAGCGATCTATTTCTGAAACCTCTTCAAAATTATTTATCTGTCTGAGTAACTCCTGTAATGAGAACATAATCCTAAGGAAATAAATTACTTTCATTCTGAATTAACAGCAAGGGAAAAGCACATCAGTATCAGGATTTAGGGTCCAGGAATGGTAATGGCTGATTACCGCAAGGGTAATTGTAAGTGAACTTTGATAAGGCTGCATGCTGCATGCTTAAGCTTGTTATTGTGCCTTATAAATCAGGGATAAATACATTAATCCAGGTTCAGATACACAAAGCCTTGTCTAAAACATTCTGTTGTTATGGAGAAATTAACTCTAGCTCCTCTGGAAGAATATGAGACCTTATGACACAGAGAAATGCAAGCCTAGTTAATTCTATGCGTGCTTCTCTTGGCTCCATTATCAAAATATGGGGAAGCTATAAAGGAGTTGCCAACTATTTCGATATTGATGACCTATCCACTCCGTGTTGGTGGAGATCCATCACCCATTACCTTCACTGATCAGATATCACTCCTTCCCACAGTGCCTCGATGTACATAATGTAAAAGTGGAACAGCAACAAACCGTCCAACATTTGGGTGGCCACTCCCGGGTCAGATCTAGGAATCAGGTGACTGCTGTCATATCTATAAGACAGTTTTACTTGATATCATATGACAAGTGCTCCTAATTTTGCTACATTTGTGATAAAAGAGGTGTGTGGTGTATGAACCAATACATTATATGAAGAATATATGATGCGCACTCAGTAGGGTTGAGCGATACTTTCCGATATCCAAAAGTATCGGAATCGGAATGGTATCGCCGATACCATTAAAATATCGGCGATACCCGATACCGATACCGGAAGTCCCATGTAAGTCTATGGGAACAAAATATCGGAATTAAGAAAAACCCATTCTTGCCTTGTTGGTTAATTGTACATGAAGGAAAACAACAAAGAGTAATGTATAATGTATTGGGGAAGGTTGAGGAGACATTAAAGGCATAGATGTTTAACCCAATCAAATGGAATAGCATATATATATATATTTTTTTTTAAAGATGTTCGGATTGACGAATAAATTGACAATGTTGTTAACGTTTTTTCTATTTTGGCAAATATGTATATTTCACAACTTCCATGCTCTTCACCTTTTTAACTTTTCACACACTTTCTCCTTCATAATCTTCAGCAGCATCATCTTTTTCATCAAATTATTCTTCATCTTCACCTTCTTTATCTTCTTCTTAAACTTCTTGCTATTCATCTTTTTGTTAACATTACTCATATTCTTCTTATTAAACTATTATTCTTATTCATATTGTACTTCATCTTCTTCATCATATTCTTATTTGTGACAGAGAATCCTGTACTTGTAATCTGTCAAAGTATGAATTTTTCATCCTTCCGTTCTTGCTGTCACAAAAGATTTAAATTACAACAGTATTTGTCCGTGTTCAGTTTAGCCTGCAGCAGCAGGCATTTTCCAGGGGCACCACGAGGAGGAACGGACTCACCCCATACACTGCTTAGTCTTCTTCTGCTTAGAATTTAGAGCATATATTTTGCTCTTCATTTTGGTCTTATACTTCATGTTCTTCTGCTTTTTGATCTTCTGCTTATTGTTCTTAAGTCTCTTGTTCTGTATCTTGCAGTTTGTCTTAACCTTCTTAGTCCTGTTTGGTAATCTTTTATTTCTTCTTTGTGATGGTGTTTAGGCTGGTTGGCTTGATGCTCGTCGTCCTTGTGGTCGTCATCTTCTTCGGGGTGGTCATCAGGGTCGTCGTCTTCATTGTTGGAGATCCAGAGTGATTACCCAAAAAAGCATTGAAAAAATCTTCAATTTGTAAATGTAGCAGAAGGTACAAGAGTCAATGCAAGTAACGAGGACCAGCTGACTGTGCTGGAACCCGGAGGGGCAGCAGAAGGAAAAGAGCCAATGGCACAACCGAGGACCAGCTGACGTTACTGGGACACGGTTACTAAGCAGGAGGTACCTGTGCTCCAAAGCACTACCAAGGACCAGCAGACGTTGCTGGAACTCGGATACCGAGATGGAGGCACCTAGGCCAAAGGCACTGCGGAGAACCAGCTGACGGTACTGGAACCCGGACGGGTAGCAGAAGGTACAAGAGCCAATGCAAGTAACGAGGACCAGCTGACTGTGCTGGAACCCGGAGGGGCAGCAGAAGGAAAAGAGCCAATGGCACAACCGAGGACCAGCTGACGTTACTGGGACACGGTTACTAAGCAGGAGGTACCTGTGCTCCAAAGCACTACCAAGGACCAGCAGACGTTGCTGGAACTCGGATATCGAGATGGAGGCACCTAGGCCAAAGGCACTGCGGAGAACCAGCTGACGGTACTGGAACCCGGACGGGTAGCAGAAGGTACCCATGGAAATTTAAGATGACAGGCCGCGAGCCGGCCGCAGTTAACGAATCCCACAGTACTACAGTGGGTGATTGTCCTATTGTCACAACGGAAACAGCCTTTATTTGCATATCCCGCAGCACACATAGGAAGCACCTAAACTCCAAGCACCATAGAGTCGGCTAACCCGACCGCAACACGACAGGACAACTTATTGGAGGCTAAATGACGTTTACACTGAGAGGAAACAGATGGCGTGCTGTAACCAGTCTGGGCAGTAGTGAGTACCCGTGCCAATGACACTTCCGAGCAACAACTGGCGGTGTTGTAGCCCAGGGATGAGAAGAGAACATGGTGGAGGCAGCAGGACTTTTTGCCATTCACACAGCAGGGGAACAGCTGACATTACTGAACCCCAGTAACACAGGAGCAAGTGTAGACTGTGCTAACAGCACTTCCGAGCTACAACTGGCGGTGTTGTAGCCCAGGGATGAGAAGAGAACATGGTGGAGGCAGCAGGACTTTTTGCCGTTCACACAGCAGGGGAACAGCTGACATTACTGAACCCCAGTAACACAGGAGCAAGTGTAGACTGTGCTAACAGCACTTCCGAGCTACAACTGGCGGTGTTGTAGCCCAGGGATGAGAAGAGAACATGGTGGAGGCAGCAGGACTTTTTGCCGTTCACACAGCAGGGGAACAGCTGACATTACTGAACCCCAGTAACACAGGAGCAAGTGTTCACTGTGCTAACAGCACTTCCGAGCTACAACTGGCGGTGTTGTAGCCCAGGGATGAGAAGAGAACATGGTGGAGGCAGCAGGACTTTTTGCCGTTCACACAGCAGGGGAACAGCTGACATTACTGAACCCCAGTAACACAGGAGCAAGTGTAGACTGTGCTAACAGCACTTCCGAGCTACAACTGGCGGTGTTGTAGCCCAGGGATGAGAAGAGAACAGGGTGGAGGCAGCAGGACTTTTTGCCGTTCACACAGCAGGGGAACAGCTGACATTACTGAACCCCAGTAACACAGGAGCAAGTGTTCACTGTGCTAACAGCACTTCCGAGCACAACTGGCGGTGTTGTAGCCCAGGGATGAGAAGAGAACAGGGTGGAGGCAGCAGGACTTTTTGCCGTTCACACAGCAGGGGAACAGCTGACATTACTGAACCCAGTAACACAGGAGCAAGTGTTCACTGTGCTAACAGCACTTCCGAGCTACAACTGGCGGTGTTGTAGCCCAGGGATGAGAAGAGAACAGGGTGGAGGCAGCAGGACTTTTTGCCGTTCACACAGCAGGGGAACAGCTGACATTACTGAACCCCAGTAACACAGGAGCAAGTGTAGACTGTGCTAACAGCACTTCTGAGCTACAACTGGCGGTGTTGTAGCCAGGGATGAGAAGAGAACAGGGTGGAGGCAGCAGGACTTTTGCCGTTCACACAGCAGGGGAACAGCTGACATTACTGAACCCCAGTAACACAGGAGCAAGTGTTCACTGTGCTAACAGCACTTCCGAGCTACAACTGGCGGTGTTGTAGCCCAGGGATGAGAAGAGAACAGGTGGAGGCAGCAGGACTTTTTGCCGTTCACACAGCAGGGGAACAGCTGACATTACTGAACCCCAGTAAACAGGAGCAAGTGTTCACTGTGCTAACAGCACTTCCGAGCACAACTGGCGGTGTTGTAGCCCAGGGATGAGAAGAGAACAGGGTGGAGGCAGCAGGACTTTTTGCCGTTCACACAGCAGGGGAACAGCTGACATTACTGAACCCCAGTAACACAGGAGCAAGTGTTCACTGTGCTAACAGCACTTCCGAGCAACAACTGGCGGTGTTGTAGCCCAGGGATGAGAAGAGAACAGGGTGGAGGCAGCAGGACTTTTGCCGTTCACACAGCAGGGGAACAGCTGACATTACTGAACCCCAGTAAACAGGAGCAAGTGTAGACTGTGCTAACAGCACTTCCGAGCTACAACTGGCGGTGTTGTAGCCCAGGGATGAGAAGAGAACAGGGTGGAGGCAGCAGGACTTTTTGCCGTTCACACAGCAGGGGAACAGCTGACATTACTGAACCCCAGTAACACAGGAGCAAGTGTTACTGTGCTAACAGCACTTCCGAGCTACAACTGGCGGTGTTGTAGCCCAGGGATGAGAAGAGAACAGGGTGGAGGCAGCAGGACTTTTTGCCGTTCACACAGCAGGGGAACAGCTGACATTACTGAACCCAGTAACACAGGAGCAAGTGTCACTGTGCTAACAGCACTTCCGAGCTACAACTGGGGGTTGTAGCCCAGGGATGAGAAGAGAACAGGGTGGAGGCAGCAGGACTTTTTGCCGTTCACACAGCAGGGGAACAGCTGACATTACTGAACCCCAGTAACACAGGAGCAAGTGTAACTGTGCTAACAGCACTTCCGAGCTACAACTGGGGTGTTGTAGCCCAGGGATGAGAAGAGAACAGGGTGGAGGCAGCAGGACTTTTTGCCGTTCACACACAGGGGAACAGCTGACATTACTGAACCCCAGTAACACAGGAGCAAGTGTTCACTGTGCTAACAGCACTTCCGAGCAACAACTGGCGGTGTTGTAGCCCAGGGATGAGAAGAGAACAGGGTGGAGGCAGCAGGACTTTTTGCCGTTCACACAGCAGGGGAACAGCTGACATTACTGAACCCCAGTAACACAGGAGCAAGTGTTCACTGTGCTAACAGCACTTCCGAGCTACAACTGGCGGTGTTGTAGCCCAGGGATGAGAAGAGAACAGGGTGGAGGCAGCAGGACTTTTTGCCGTTCACACAGCAGGGGAACAGCTGACATTACTGAACCCCAGTAACACAGGAGCAAGTGTTCACTGTGCTAACAGCACTTCCGAGCTACAACTGGCGGTGTTGTAGCCCAGGGATGAGAAGAGAACAGGTGGGAGGCAGCAGGACTTTTTGCCGTTCACACAGCAGGGGAACAGCTGACATTACTGAACCCCAGTAACACAGGAGCAAGTGTTCACTGTGCTAACAGCACTTCCGAGCAACAACTGGCGGTGTTGTAGCCCAGGGATGAGAAGAGAACAGGGTGGAGGCAGCAGGACTTTTTGCCGTTCACACAGCAGGGAACAGCTGACATTACTGAACCCCAGTAACACAGGAGCAAGTGTAACTGTGCTAACAGCACTTCCGAGCTACAACTGGCGGTGTTGTAGCCCAGGGATGAGAAGAGAACAGGGTGGAGGCAGCAGGACTTTTTGCCGTTCACACAGCAGGGAACAGCTGACATTACTGAACCCCAGTAACACAGGAGCAAGTGTTCACTGTGCTAACAGCACTTCCGAGCTACAACTGGCGGTGTTGTAGCCCAGGGATGAGAAGAGAACAGGGTGGAGGCAGCAGGACTTTTTGCCGTTCACACAGCAGGGGAACAGCTGACATTACTGAACCCCAGTAACACAGGAGCAAGTGTTCACTGTGCTAACAGCACTTCCGAGCTACAACTGGCGGTGTTGTAGCCCAGGGATGAGAAGAGAACAGGGTGGAGGCAGCAGGACTTTTTGCCGTTCACACAGCAGGGGAACAGCTGACATTACTGAACCCCAGTAACACAGGAGCAAGTGTTCACTGTGCTAACAGCACTTCCGAGCTAACAACTGGCGGTGTTGTAGCCCAGGGATGAGAAGAGAACAGGTGGAGGCAGCAGGACTTTTTTGCCGTTCACACAGCAGGGGAACAGCTGACATTACTGAACCCCAGTAACACAGGAGCAAGTGTTCACTGTGCTAACAGCACTTCCGAGCTACAACTGGCGGTGTTGTAGCCCAGGGATGAGAAGAGAACAGGGTGGAGGCAGCAGGACTTTTTGCCGTTCACACAGCAGGGGAACAGCTGACATTACTGAACCCCAGTAACACAGGAGCAAGTGTTCACTGTGCTAACAGCACTTCCGAGCAACAACTGGCGGTGTTGTAGCCCAGGATGAGAAGAGAACAGGGTGGAGGCAGCAGGACTTTTTGCCGTTCACACAGCAGGGGAACAGCTGACATTACTGAACCCCAGTAACACAGGAGCAAGTGTTCACTGTGCTAACAGCACTTCCGAGCACAACTGGCGGTGTTGTAGCCCAGGGATGAGAAGAGAACAGGGTGGAGGCAGCAGGACTTTTTGCCGTTCACACAGCAGGGGAACAGCTGACATTACTGAACCCCAGTAACACAGGAGCAAGTGTACTGTGCTAACAGCACTTCCGAGCTACAACTGGCGGTGTTGTAGCCCAGGGATGAGAAGAGAACAGGGTGGAGGCAGCAGGACTTTTTGCCGTTCACACACAGGGGAACAGCTGACATTACTGAACCCCAGTAACACAGGAGCAAGTGTAACTGTGCTAACAGCACTTCCGAGCTACAACTGGCGGTGTTGTAGCCAGGGATGAGAAGAGAACAGGGTGGAGGCAGCAGGACTTTTTGCCGTTCACACAGCAGGGGAAACAGCTGACAAAAAACTGAACCCCAGTAACACAGGACAAGTGTTCACTGTGCTAACAGCACTTCCGAGTAACAACTGGCGGGGGTTGTACCCGGGGCAGGAGGATGTTTAAATACTATATAAAATTTTTCCTTGTTACGTGCAATTAAAAATGGCTATACTCCAAACAAGAGAAATATAAACTTTAGTACCATAAGATGATGATTTAACTTAAAAAAAAAAATGTAAATTAAAAATTCAAACATAAACCATACATTAACATGTTAAAAGCAAGGCAAACCCAATTAAAATAGGTTAAATAATCTGCTAAACGGAAAAAATAAAAGCATACAAGTACACATCAGAATCCATTAATGATGGGTAATAACAGTATGTAAAAACCCATTTTTTATTGTGTAGACAATGAATGGCTGACTTAAAAACATAATCAGAATTACAAGTTTTCTTTGACTTCATAAAACTTTACAATTTGGTGAATAATAAACTACAATTTTTAAAAAATATCTAAAATTTCCATCATTTAAAATGATAAAATGTGCAAATCATTTATATTAACAAAACGAAAATTTAAAAAGTGCATAGGCGAGTGAAAACAATATTTTAAAGCCTGCTGTGGACTTGCAAGCATGACAAACGGATAGATAAGGTATATATAGATGAACTGCATAGCCACGATGGTGAATGGCATGTAATACGTCCCCTCAATAAATGTGCTTTACTACACATCCTTTTTTTTATCTAGCTTATAAAAGGTTACGTGCATGAAATGGTTGCGCCTTTGTTTGGACGCACAGACTGGCTTCCTGCTTACCGTTGGTATTGGGCTCTGTACGTCTTATGACGCAACTAACATTCAGGGTGCGCATCGTTCATCTCGCAAACGTACCGACAAAAAACAAAGGCGTTTGTCATGACGCTTTACCAGTAAACAGCACCCTATGATGAAACATACCGCATGTGCCCTATTACAAAAACAAGCTACAAGAAAAACGAGTGTGAGGTGTGACACAGCTGTTTTTGTTAAGGTACAGTATTATATAGACATTGTACAGAGTCGTATTCAGTCTGATAAATAAAATATCATTCACGTTTTTCATCATTGTCGTTCTTTCAGCACCACTTACAGGTATATATTTTGCATTGGGGACTATGCACAGATTTTTACCAAGGTAATGCATGATTTTTGTAAGCGATTATCATGTTTACAATTGAAGGACCTTTATGATATGGGCTGTTAACTTTCTAACAAATATGTATTTTTTAAAATGACACAAATAAAAGTAATGTTGAAGAGGACTAATTCCTACAGCTTGTTTGCACAATATTACACGTGACATCACCCCCCCCTTTAAAATAAAACATTGGATTATTAAATTTACTTGTATGCTTTTATTTCAAAGGCAAGAACACTGAAGTATAACCTTCGCACGCAGCAGTTGTCAAAGTTCAACCCACATTATGCACTTCCAACATTCAGCATTGGAGTCATCATGAGTGAGTTGGATTGTCTAAGCTATGGAGTGACAAGGTGACCATCAGTATCCTATAGCATAAGTAGGAATTTTGTGTTTGCATTTTTTTTCGACATGTGCATATCTGTAATAAATGTCACATTTTTTTGTTACAGTTTGTGACAAAGACTAATCATTTATGGTTTGAAAGTTGACGTTTTCAAATGTTTCAGCTTAAGAAATCGGTGTAACCTCATATCTTGTGTAGCACTAGACACTTTGAGATGTCAGGTTTTTTTTTTACCATGATTAGGACTAGCAGTAATTTTTTCCGGACCACACAGCATGGAACAGCAGGCGTTACTGGAACCCCCCCAAACACATCACGATTGTTTTCATCTGTGCATCTAACACTTCTGAGCCGCAACTGGCGCTGTTGAAGCCCAGGTCAAGGAGGGTTAGGCAGGGCCTAGTATGAGACGTTTTTAAGTTTTAATTGTGTTAGCAGCAGTAATTTTTGCCAGACACAAAAGCAGGGGAACAGCAGGGGTTACTGAACCCCACAAACACATCAGCGATTGTTTTCATCTGTGCATCTAACACTTCGAGCAGCAACTGGCGCTGTTTAAGCCAGGGTAAAGAAGGGTGTAAGGCAGAGGCCTATATGAGATGTTTGAAGTTGAAGTTGTAGTTAGCAGCATAATTTTTTGCCAGACCCCAGCAGGGAACAGCAGGGGTTACGAACCCCACAAACACATCAGCGATTGTTTTCATCTGTGCATCTAAAAACTTCTGAAGCAACTGGCGCCCGTTTAAGCCCAGGGTCAAGGAGGGTGTACAGAGGCCTAGTATGAGACGTTTGAAGTTGAAGTTGTAGTTAGCAGCAGTATGTAAGGTTCTGTGTACATGTTCCTGAAACTCAGTTTGTTCTCAGCCATTTACTTTCGCTTGCTTCAGCTATCTGCCCCATCAAATGGAGTTTCCACTTGCATGTTCCCGCCCCGTTCTCCCTTTGCTTCTTAACAGCCACACTGAGAATCAGTGCTTAGAATCCCCTGCATGAACCTGTGACCTACCCAAAAACCGGACCTTGTACCCAGCATTCCCCCGGGAACTCTAAAACACTTGGGACCTGAACCCGCCTTTGAAAGACCCACTTTTTCATGGGGTTACGGTAAAAAGAAGAAGATCCTGAACCTTTTTTGGAGTGATGCTGAGCTTAGAAAACTTGGCCTGCTGTTCTTTCCCGCCCTTTTTTCTGAAACTGTGTGATTTTTTTTGCCAATTTTTATGAAGAAAAACAAGACTTTCTAATCAACCGGGTTTTCATTTTTTCATCGACCCAAGCACAAAACCTATAGAATGTACACATCATTAAAATTCGAACCAAAACGTTAGTGCTCTGGTCGGAAAGGCTGTGTCTGCTAAACTGGATACGTTTCCGGTTTTTTCTTTCTGTGATACAGGGTTTTGGTTTTTCTCACAACCTTCCAGGTGACAATTCCCTTAATTTTTTTTTTTTTCTGCATTTTACCACAGGTAAAACTTTTTTTTTTTTTTTTTTTTCTTTTTTTTTTGTCTGCTGTAACTGGGAAAACAGTTCCCGGGTGAACTTTCGGATGATAGTGGTTGTACTTTCACAAAATTCCAGGAGCATTCCCTTAATTTTTTTTTCTCTCGCGGGTTTTTTCCACAGGTAAAACATTGTTTTTTTTTCCCCTCCCTCTTTTCCTCCCTGCTTAAAAATCGGAAAATGGGGGCCCGCAAAAAGGAATTTTTTTTTTCGGGTGACTGTAAATCCTTGCAGATTTCAGAAATAAAGACCCTTTTAAAGCCCGGGACCCACTAACAATTTGCAAGTTTTTGGGGAAACCCCCGGATTTGCGAGCCAGGATTGAGGTTCTAGAAGAGCAAGTCGGCTCCTCCGAGCCCCGAGTCGGGTTCCCCCAAGTTGCCCCCTTTTTTCTTTTTGGCTAAAAGGAAAAATCGGGGATTTTTAACCAATGCAATTTTTTTTTTTCTGCACCTTCACAATTCCCCTAAAACGATCTGGTGTTACTAAATTTTAATTTTTTTCCAAAAAAGGTTTTTTTGGGGAAAACCCTCGATTGAGACTGAGGATGATTTTTAACCCCCTTGAGCTTTTATTCAGCCAGGGCAGGTGTTTGATGCCCCAAAAACGAGGCAACAGCTGAACACCATTTAGTTTGCGCCAAGGTAAGCCCCGGGGTACTGAATATCCTGGTTTTCAGGAGATGGGCCCTTAACCCCCCCGGGGACATTCCCCAAAAATCTTTTTTTTCGAAAGGGTTATCCCACTGAAAAGGATGAACTTGCCTGCCGCCCCCCACTGGTTTAGGTGATTTATTAACTCTGCACCTATTGATACTCCTACTGAACGCAGGCAAAGAGAGGTTCGAAAGAATCGCACTAACCTTTTCCTCCTTTTCCCCCCCACAAGAACCTTTGAGTAGGTTCACGGAACCTAACCGAACCCATGCAGGTAGACTCTTTACAACGAGGGGGGGTTTTGATGCACCAAGGAACACGTTTTAAAAAAGAATCTTTTTCTTTTTGGGGGGAATCGGGGGGACTTCATTATAAACTGCCCCCCGTTTTGTAAGAAGCAGCACTCATTCATTGTGAGTTTGCGAAGGGGGGATCTGTCAGTCCGAGCCTCAGGCCCAAAGATCTCAGCAACAGATTTTTGATTTCTACTTAAACCCGTTCCCTGAGACTTTCTGTGAAAAACGCTGCCTTTTTTTAAGTTTCCCAGCGGGTCCCAAGGTTTTAAAAAAACAATTCCTTGCTTTTTTTTCCACAAACTCTGGGTTGACTCACTTTGGGGGTCTACTCTGCTTTTACGACCAGGGGCAAGGGAAATTTTAGGAGCCCTTTTCCTGAAACAGGGATACTTCAGTGAAAAGGCTACCCAACAGAGGAAACTGGGATGGCCCCTCTGACCTTTGGACCGGGATCAGGAAAACAACCTTTGAGGGTTCTTATGGTAAAGATCATCAAGAAAACGCCCCCTTTTTGCTTATTTTTTCCCCCACTTTCCCTTATTCTAGGGGGACACGCGGCTCAGAATCCCCTTAACGGGGGGAAACCCAAAGGGAATTTTCACTTTTCCCAAAAAAACAGATAGTCCCAAAATTTCAGTTGCTCTTTCCTAAAGGAACCTGTCATCCAACTACCACTGTATCCAGGGCTAGGGTTTATTGACAAAAAGAACGCTGACCAGCTTCCCCCCCCACCGTCCCTATGAAATTTCCAATTTAATTATTCCTGGGGAAGAAACCTTTGGAAGATCTCCCCCTGGGGGGGCCCAGCTAAAAGGGTTTAAAGGGGTTACATAGACGAAAACTACCAAGGGGGCCTACGCCCCTTTCTCTCCGCAGGTGCACCCATCTTCTTTTAAAAAAAAGATGGATCTTTTAAACCCTGCAGACTAAGGGAACCAAAAGGGTTCTATTGAAACCGTTTTCCCTTGCCCTTTAAACCCATTATTGGGGAGTGCACATGCCAAAATTTTTCCAAACTAGATCTTCGAGGGGCCTAAACTTATCCGATTGACCGGGGTGAATGGAAACTGCATCAGGTCCCAAAAAAACACTTTGAATTCTATTTTCCCTTTTTTGGGCGAGTACCGCCCCCCACTTTCCAACATTGGTGAAGACATCTCAGGGGGCTCCTAATACATTTTTTTGGTAATTTATTTGGAGATAAAATTTTTTCTAACCCACAAGGAACATCATGGAAAGTAAATGGTTTGAATCAACAAAATCTTTTACATCAAACTTGAAAATGGAATTCCCAACCGGGGAAATTAAAATTTTTGGGGGGTTACGTCCCAAAAATTATAAAGGGTGGAAGCAAAACCCAACCATCAAGGATTTGGGCCCAAACCCTAAAAATTTTGGGGAAAGGGGTACAGCGTTTTAAGGGTTTTTCCCCAAACTTCTATAGACTTTCATTAAAAATTTTCCCTCTGGGGTTTATGTCACCTATCACCCAACTTACCCGGAAAGAGTCAGGTTCTCCGGGGCTCCCCAAGCCCAGGAACTTCCCCCCGTCTAAAAATAAATTTCCCACCGCCCCCTATCTTATATTTCCCAAACCCCCAAATTTTCCCTTCAAATAGAGGTGGATCTCAACGGGGCCTTGGGGAGCTATACTCTCCAGAGAACAGGGAGAAAATTCTTGCACCCTTTGTCCCTTTTTTTTCCCCAGCATTTTTTTCGCGGGGGGAACTCGAGGGGGGCAATAGAGAGTTTTTTTGGCCTTTTTTGCCCCCCCTTCAAAGAATGAGAACCTTTTTTAAAGGAGCTGCACAGAAAATATCTCCTACCCCCCATCTAACCTTGAGTTTACAGGCGGCTAACCCTCCCCCTTCCCCCAGCCGCGGGGAAATTTTTTTCAAAACCCAAATTTTAAATTTTTAAATTTTTTTCTTAAAAGAGGGGGAATCGCGAAAGGGAAAGGTTTATGCACTCTAAAGGTTTTTTTTTAAAAGCAAGACACGTCCTTTACCCTCCAAGATTTATTTTTCCCCTGACTCTAAAAATTCCAGGAGTAATTCATAATCAAACCTACTTAAGGAAAAATAAAGGAAAAATCCCATGGCGGATTCCTTTTTGGAAAAAAACCCCCCAATGGACGAAGTCTTTTTTTTAAAAGAAGGGTGGGGTTTTTCAGGACAACCCCTGTTTTTTCCCCAAAAAAAAAATTTTGAAGTTTTGGGCAACCCTTTCCACGATTCCAAATAGCTGGAAAAAGGGAATTCTAAAGACACAGGAATTTCCCCCCTTTCTTTTTTTTGGGGGGGCCCTTTTTGGGGGGAAAGGGGTTTTTTTAAAACTTTTTCACTTCTTTGAAGTCTGGCAAGAGGGAAAAAACACCTCCCCCACCCAACGGCTTTTTTACCCCCCTTTTTCCCCCACCCCTCCCCCCCGGGGGGGATCCATTTCTAGGAAATTCATTGTGGATTACCAACCCAAAAAAGGGGGAAAAACCCACCATTCTAGGGGGGTTTTACCGCAAAACAAAGGCACTCATTTTTTTCCCTTTTCGGCTTACCCCTGAAAAACCCGAAAATCAATTTGATGATTAAAGAGGGGGGTTTTCTTACAGGGCCCCCGGGGATGAGGTTATTTGGGATCGGGGGGGCAATTCCTTGGGGGTTTTTGGGGAAATTTTTTTCTGTGCGGGCATTGGACTTAAAGTAAACCTTTCTTCTCCCTTTTCACCCCAGACAAAAGGACAGACCGAACAACCAATCAACCCGGGAGCAGTATCTCCCTTTTTAAAGGGCCACCTACAGGATTTTGGGGTGATTTTACTTCATTAGCGGTTCTCAAAAACAACTCCAGAGTGCCTCCACAAGCAGTCCCCTTTTACTCTAACTAGGTTATCATCCTAACTTTCTCCCACGTTCCCATAGAAACCCCTTAAACCACAGGGCTGAAAGAACACGCTTTAAAAAGAATATGGACTTTTAAAGGAAATCGGGGAAACGGCTCAAAGGAAACAAAAAGCACAGAAAATTTCGAAAACCCCGCACCAGTTTAAGTAGGGGACTTTCCTGGGCTGTCAACCAGAAATTTTTAAATTTAAAGGGTTCCCAAATCGCAAGTTGGGACATAAGTACATTGGACCCTAAAAATCAAAAAAAATTTATAATCCGTTGCTTGTCTTTTTTAACTGCCCAAAAAATAAAACCCCCCTTCTTTCATGTATCCCTACTAAAGGCTGCGACACCCCCAATACGTTTCCTGGACTTCTTTTTTTTCCCTGACCCGTCTATCATGGTCGGGAAAAATTTGTGGGGGAAAAGGTTTTAGATTCCGGGTTTGATAAAACATTTTTCAAATCGATTAAAGGGGAAAGGGGTTACCCGGGGGACAACTCATAAAAACCCTCAAAAAACCCTTTTAAACTCCTCCTTCCCTTCCCCGTCGGGTTTTTAAAAGGGGAAAACCCCCAACCCCCGGGGGTGAGGTCACCGGGGGGTTTTTTCCCAAAGGGGGGGGGAAAAGTAAGTTCTGTGTACAGTTCCTAAAAACCCGTTTTTTTCTCACCATTTTACTTTTTGTCTTCGCACTATTTTTCCCCAGCCCAAAATGGAGTTTCCCTTCATGTTCCCCCCCGATTCTCTCCTTTTGCTTCTTAAGCACCACAGTTTGAGAAAAACAGTGCTTAGAATCAGCCTGCATGAACCGGGGACCTGACTCCTAAAGCCTTGGACCCCGTACTCCACTATCCACAGGAAACCCCCAACACTTGTGGACCCCTTTAAACCCCCTCTTTGAAAGACCCACGTTTGCATGGGCTTTGTAACAAAAAAAAAATCCTGAACCTGTTGTGGGGATGATTGTGACTTTGAATTTTTTTTTCCCCCCCCGCTGTTCCCCCTCTTCTGTTTCTGCAAAATGTTTTGACAAATTTTGCCAACTTTTTTGAAGAATACAGAAATTTCATATCAAACCTGTGTCTCATGATTTTTCCCCCACCCCAAAAACCCAAAACGCTATATAACTGAACTACCCTACATAACAGAATTTTTCCCCAAAAAACAACGGGGAACACAGGCGTTACGAACCCCCCAAACACATCAGCGATTTTTTCATCTGTCATCTAAAACTTCGACAGCAACTGGCGCTGTTGAAGCCCCCCGGGCAAAGGGGGGGGGTAGGCGAGGGGCCCGTTTTAGATTTTAAGTTGAAAGTTTATTAGCAGCAGAATTTTTTTTTAGAAAAAACCCGCAGGGGGAAAACAAAGGGGGTTTCTAACCCCACAAACCCCAAAACACGATTGTTTTTACTGTGCAAAAAAACTTCGAGCAGCAACTGCGTGTTTAAGCCCAGGGGCAAGGGGTGTAGGCAAGGGCCCCTAGTAGAACTTTTTAAGTTAATTGAGTTAGCAGCAGTAATTTTTCCCCAAAAACACGGGCAGGGGAACAGCGGGGGTTTTAACCCCACAAACACTCAGCATTGTTTTCATCGTGCATCAACACTTCGAGCACAACTGGGGCTTTTTAAAACCCAGGGTCAAGGAGGGGTGGGGCAGAGGCCTAGTATGGACTTTTTAAGGGTTGAATTTTGTAGTTGGGCCAGTAATTTTTTCCCAGACACACAGCGGGGGAACAGCAGGGGTTATGAACCCCAAAAAACACATCCGATGTTTTATCTGTGCATCAAATTTTGGGAGCAGCAACGGGCTGTTGAGCCCGGGGTCAAGGAGGGTGAGGCAGAGGCCTAGTAAACTTTAATTGAAGTTTAGTTAGCAAAAATTTTTTTCCAACCACAGCAGGGAACAGCAGGTTACTAAACCCCACAAACACAAAAATTTGGGTTTTCTTCTGTGCACTAACACTTCTGAGCAGAAAGGGGGCCCCTGTTGAAGCCCAGGTCAAGGAGGGGGGGGGGCGGGGCCCAAAGTATGAATTTTTGAATTAAGGGGTTGTATTAGCAGCAGAAATTTTTTCCAGACACACAGCGGGGGAACAGCAGGCTTTTACTGAACCCCAAAAACAAAACAGCGTTTTTTTTCATCGTGCACTAACATTCCCGAGCAAAAAGGGGGGCGCTGTTGAAGCCCGGGGTCAAGGAGGGTGGGGCACAAAATTTGCTTATTGCCTTGTTTACTGACCTTGCAAAGTTGTACTTAAAAAAAGAAAAAAAGAAGTTTACTAGACAATAAAAAAAAAAATTTTTAAATTTTCCAAAAAAAAAAATTTTTTATACTTGAGATCCTCTGTGGTTGATACCGTTAATGGCTAACTGAAAAATGGTAAAAAAATTTCAAAGCTTTCGAGACTACTCGGGTCTTTTCCATCAGGCTAAGACAAAAAAAAAAAATGAAAAATCACATATTTGAAACCAAAACAGGACACGGGAATGGGTAAGACAAGTGGGGGAGGGACAATGAGGGAAACCCGGGCCAAAAAATGAAAACAAATGAATTTCAGCCCCAAAAACGTAAGAAAAAAAAAAAATGGATTTACCTGTGCAAAACACTTTGTGGGGCCCCGGTCATAGCATGGGGATATGGAATAGGGGTATTAAAATAAATTCAAAAAAGAAAAGGGAAAAAAAGGGGTTTTCAAATATAACTCATCAGGGGTTTTTTGACACTTTTATGATGGAATAAATAGATCAAAAAGGGATTTATGTCATTCAAAAAAATTTAAAGGAAAAATCGCGTCTCTGCATTTTCCGGGGGAAAAACAAAAAACCCCCCCCCAAAATCAGGGCAATAAAATTTTCTACCTTATCTGGAACTGTTCCAATTTTATGTTCATCCCTCGTAAAAAGACATTTCTGCACCCCTTTTTTAAAAACTGTCTTCCCTTTTCATTTTTCCGTGTCCTGTTGTGTATAAAAATGTGAGCTTAAAATTTTTTTTTTAGTCTTTGCTGATAAGAACGGAGTACCAAAAAAGCTTGCAATTTTTTCCCACTTTTTTCCTTCAAAGGTATCAACCACTGGGGGCCTCAAAATGTAAATATTTTCTATCTAATGGCAAAAACGGAAAAGAAGAACACATTTTCCTAATTTTAAAAATAAAAAAAAAAACACTGCAAATTAAACGCATATATGCCATCCCAAAAAAGAAAGGGGAAAAACACACCCCCCAAAAAAATTTGGGGTTAAAAAAAAATTTTGAAAAAATTTAAAAATAAAAATCCATTTTTTTTAAATTTTTTAAAAAACTTTTAAAGGGAAGCTATGGGGGAAAACCCTAACATAGTGAAGAAAGTTTTTTAAAACGGGGCACTCTCAAAATCATTTTGCAATTTAGATTTACACACAACATTTCAATTATTTAATTTAAAAAAATCTTTTCTTTGTACAAAAAATTTTTTGAATTCCCAAACAGGGGCTCATAAAAGTGATGACACAAAAATTTTGGGGTTTAAAAAATTAAAAACCTTTTAAAAAAAAAAAATGCATTGTCAAAAATTTAAAATGGTCCCCGCAAGTAAAATGAAAAAAAGGCCTTTGGATAGAAAAGGTATATTCATGTCTGTATCAACAGTGGGCAGCCCTGATTGGGGAAGGCATTTTAACTGTCGCAATAAAGCTGCGGCGCAATCATGCATTTTTTGGTTTGGGGCATGTTGAAGAGGGTAAAAGCAGTCGGGTGCGAAAGGGGTTTATCCGTCAACAAATACTTCCAAATTCACGCTTTGGGGAGGGTAGGGGTGTCAATTAGAGACCAAAAAAAAAGGGCTTCCAGCGTTATTTGGGCCCGGGGGGGCCCCCAAAAAACAACAGCAAAAATCATTTACTGTCTAATACCCCCTAGACCAACAAAAAAAGATCTTTCCCCCCCTTTAACAATCTAAAACTAACAACAAATGGTTCACGCTGATTTAAAGGGGTTTCAGTATTACATCACTTTTTCCAATTTAAATATGCACTGTGAACCTAATACCATTATTAATTTATACTTTTTGGGGGTTTTTTTAACCCCACTTGCGGTATAACTATACTACCTATTGTCCCGTAGCATGTGCCTTATAGAGAAAAATTTATTTTTTCACATTATTTCCAGGGTTTTAAACGGCCATTTCTTTAAGGGTTTGAAGTTACATTTTTATCAGAAAAATTTTTTTAAATGTCTTTCAAAATAAAAATCGTGATGATAAATGATGATTTTTAAAAAATTTTACATCCTTTTACGCATTATCTTACGGGAAGATAAATTCCTTAAAAAGCTTTAAATTTTATAATATGAAAGTACTTTATGCATTAATTTCAAAAAGTGAAGACTAAATTTTTTTTTTTTTGTTTCCATTTATAATAACATATGCAATATGCGCTGGAGACAAATTATTATTTTCCCAAAATTTTTTCCAAAAAAAATTATCTTTCTAGGCCTGGAAAATTTCCCAAATTTTTTCCTTTTTTTAAAAGCAAAAAAACAGGTGAGGTTTCCCCAAATTTGGGAGCATGTTCACATGGGTTTTTCTGTATTTTTTGGGGGAACGGGAACGGGAAAACTTCAAACCCAAATTTTTTTTAATCTAAAAACGGAAAAAAAGGGATCCATGCCTTGTTCTTTTTTCAAAAAATAAGCCGGCTACATATCGGGTTAGCCCAAAGCGCGGCTGTTTTTACACCCCCCCTCGGCACTAAAGCCCGCGCTCCGATAAAACACTGGCAGGGGCAACCAGCACCCCCAAAATGCATACTGCTACTCGGGCCATGTACCACTTAGAGACCCAAAATTTAAAGGGGGAGAGCCGGGGGGGAGTCACTGAAGGGAAAGACATTAGCTGCCCCATCTTACAAACTTTGCCTCCTGCTGGGGGGCCCCCGTCTCGGGGGGTAGACTTTGGGGGCCTGCCACAAAATTTTCCCTTTTTTGGGGAACTACGGGTCTTGCCCTTGCAGGGGCGCTGCTTGTGCCCCCTTTTTTTGCAGGCTGTTCCACTACCTCGACGCACGAGCTGCTTTAAAAGGGGCATGCAGCAGCAGTGCTTGGGCTGGAAGGGAAAAAATTATGGATTGCACCAGATGCTTGGTACCCCGCATTTTCCCGCCTCGTTCAACGGTGTACCCTTTGTAAGTTTTCCCGACGAGGGTCGGGAAAGGGGTACACCCAAAAACAGCGTGGTGAGAATGGGGGCGGCGGCTTCTTTTCTCGGGAAACTGCAGCATGAAATCAACCATGTGCTGCGGGACCCCCAAAACGGCCAAAAACCCGCCCCTGAAAGGGAGGCTTTTTTCTGACTCCTTCACCCCCACCCTCGCTCACATACGACTAAGCTTGTGTCCCCCCCTCAAACGATGTCCCCCCCCTTTCCATTACTCCCCCCCCATCCTTTCCCACAAAGTGAACACTGCCCACCCTTTTTAGGAACCACTTTGCGCGTTTCCCCAGAAGGTGATGGAATTTGTGACTCCTCATCCTCCACCTCTTCCAAAACCTCATCCCTTATTGCTTGCAGTTTTTTTTTTAAGCAGGCAGAAAAGGGGGGAGTCGGCTGACTATGCATCACTGCACTTTCCACCGCGTTACTCATCAAACCACCAAAACGGGCAGGGTTCCTTCATAGGGGCCCCCCCATATGGGAAGTGGGGAAAAACGAAAAATTTCGATTGTTTTCGCCTGAAACCCCTGATACCTCCATTACTGCGGGTGCTGCTACACAACCGCTCCAACATATGGGAAGGGGAAATTTCCCCCGGGGGGGACGTAAAAAATGATCGATGTTCAGGGAAAGGGGAAATCTGCGTTGCGGGGCTGCAATGCGCATCTGGCCATGCTGGGAAAATCCAATGGGCCCCCCTCTAGCGGACCTTTCAGCAGTCATCAAGATCCGGGTAGTCCCCAAAAAACTCTGGGACGCCAAAAAGACACAGTCCAGACAGGTATGGATGAGGTTCCAAAAGGGCCCCAAACGCCACCAGATTTTTGGCCCTTGTCACACACACCAACCTGGGGGGGAGATTCGCGGGAAAAAAAAACCACACTCGCTCTCCTGCTTTAGGGATTCCAAGCTCCTCCTTGGGGGGTTTTATTTCCCCCTGTAAAAATTTAAATTTAGGATGGGCCCCTTTTTTGTTTGGGGCCCCCTGTTCCAAAAAGGCCATCAGAAACGTTTTTTCCCGGGCCATTTGGGGGTAGAACCGTGACGGCCCTGCGCGAGATTTTTGAAGAACTGGATAGGGGGGGGAGTCCCAAGTGGGCAGACTTGAATTTTCCCCCCCAAAAATTTTGGGGGTTTGGGGGGGAAAACCTAAACCCCCCCCCACTGGGAAAACGTACCCGCTCCACAACCTTTTACCCCCCAAAAAGGGATGAGGGGGAAAGGGGGCGTCCCCCCCCTGGGTTTTGGCCACGCATCGGGGGTCAGTACCTTGCACTGACGGGTTTAAAATACGCATGTTTAAATTTTTTCCCCCAAAATGCTTTTGCAGACCAGGACCTTGCCGGCCCGAAAAAAATCGCCGGGCACATTGTTTGTGGGACTTTCCAAGGGCATTTTTTTAAAAACACGGAAACTGTCACCCCACACCGAATGACAGCATTTCAAGGGGCAGGATTTTGCAAAAGCCCCCCCTTCAAAAGCCTGTGCCGGATGGTTTCCGAGTAATGCCCCCCTTTTTTTTTTCCCAAACCTTTTTTTCCATGGCTTTTTTTTTCCCGGGGGTGTTTGATGACAGGGAACTTTTTGCTGTGGGGGGGAAAAACACTGGTCTCTGGACAACAGTTACAGGGGGTTTTTCCCCGGGGATCCCCTTTTTGGGGAAAAAGAAAACCCCCCGTGTGTGAACTGGAGGAAGAGGCTCCAAACCCAAAAAGAAATTATTTTTCTGTAGGTTGGGGCCCACATCTCCATGTTCTTGTAAATCACTAAAGCTTTTCCTTTCAGTTTCCCCCAATTTGGGGTATTGAGGTTTTCGAAAATTTTTAAACCCCTTTTAAAACTTTTTTTTACACAGCTTTTTTTTTTACATAGCAAAAATCACTCAAGTGTGTCCCCAAAAAGGGCCCCGCAGTGCAATCCTGGGACGGGCCCCTTTGGCTGTAAGAGAAAAATCTACAACGGGCCAAAGGGGGGGACAGGCAACCCAGTCGCACCTACCCTCCTTTCTGTTTTTTACCGTTGGGGGAATCTCTTCCTCAAAACTGCTACCACCCCTTCCGTTCCTCAAAGCCCTGTTTTGGGGGTTTGGGCCCCCCAAAATTTTCCCCTACCCCCCTTCCAACACCTCTGCTTTTTGGGGGGTCCCGGCCAGCCCCCTTGGGTCAACAAAAAAATGGGACCTGAGTCTCATCATCCCTCAGATTTTTCTGCGGTGTGCTGACCATCGGCCTGGGGCCCCCCCCCCTTCACTTCAAGGACACAGCTTTTTCGCATCACGCATACGCCTCTTCTTTACATTCCAGAAGCTGCTTGGCTGGGCCCCCCCTTTTCCCAACCAAATTTTGAGAACAAAGCAAACTCAGCTGGGGCCCCTTCAGAACCCTGACTGCCTGGGCAATTTTTCAGGGGGAAAACGAGGGGTTTTTCAACATGCTGTTTTCCTGAAGGAGGGGGAAGCAATTGAAGGGCGAGCATTGCTGCCATCCAACCAACAACGGGTTTAATTTGTTTTTTTCCCGCAGCAGAGGGGACGCGACTCCTACAAAAGTGCGCATAAAGGAACGCTCACGGGGAAAATTGGTGATGCGTTTTACTGGTTTCGGGGGCAGCCACAAACCCCAAACCTCCCCGCTGAAAAATCCCCGGCCAGACCACGTGCCTTACCCCTGCCCCTTTTTCATCTTGGTAGATTGATAAAGAAAGTCAGAAAATTAAAAAGGCCTAATGTGGTTATTTTCCCAGAGAATGGGAGTTTAACACGCAGACAACTTTCAGTAGCTGTGAAAGGCCCCTTTGTGTACTTCATATGTTTGCAACCCCAAATTTTTGTATACAGGAAGCGCGTCAAAACAAAATTAATTTTTTTCAAATATAATGGGGCAGCACCAATTAAGAAAAAAATTTAAGATGAGGCAGTGACACACCTCAGCAGACACAACCAGCATAGTTGAAGAACTAAAAAGGAGCCCTTTTCTCACTCAAAAAAAAAAAAAACCACAGACTACCCGTGAACACTGAAAAACAACTGTTCATAGCTGTGAAAGGCCCCTTTTTCTACTTCAAAAATTTTTTCAAAACCCCGTATTTATACATGGAAGCCGCCCCCTAAAAAATTAAAATTTTTTTTAAATAAAAGGAGCACACCAATTTGAGAAAAAAGGAAGGAGAGGGGGGGGACACAACGCTCAGCAGACTTTCAACCAGCGATTTTAAGAAATAACTGAGTGATCTGCACTCAAAAAAGAAAACTCACAGACTACATGAACACGAAACACAACTGTTCAGTAGCTGTGAAAGGCCCCTTTGCTACTTTTAATGTTTGCAACCACGTATTGTTTCGGGTGGAACCCCACTAATAGATTTTAAAAAATTTTTTAAAAAAAATGGAGCAAACACCCCTTAAAAAAATGTGAAGGGGAGGGAGTGAAAAACCTCCCGCAGACTAACAACCACAGAGTTGAAGAACTAACGAGCGTGACTGCCTCAAAAAATGAAAACTCACAGACTCAGTGAACACTGAAACACAACTGTTTTTTTACTGTAAAGGCCCCTTTCTACTTTTTAATGTTTGCAACCACTGTATTTTTAACATGGAAGCCCACACAATAGTTTTTTTTTTTTTTAAAAAAAATTTGGGGCAGCACCAATTAGAGAAAAATTAAGGATTGCATACACACGCTCAACAGACACAACCAGCAGTGTTTAAAAACTAACTGAGCGTAAACTTTTACTAAAAAAAAAAAAACTTCACAGAAATACAGTTTAAAAATGAAACAAAAATGTTCAGTACGTGAAAGGCCCCTTTTTTTACTTCATAGTGTTTGGGGGCCACTGTATTTTATACGGGTGGGGAAAAACTTTACACAAAAAATTAATTTTTTTTCAAAATAATTGGGGCCACCAATTTTTTAAAAAAGTGAAAAGGGGGGGGCAGTGCACACCTCAGCAGACACAACCGCATAGTTGAAGAAATAACGGAGCGGTCTGCACAAAAAAGAAAAGCTCACAGACTACAGGAACACGAAAAAAAAAAGTTTTTAGCTGTAAAGGCCCCTTTTCCCCACTTCTAAGTGTTTGCAACCACTGTATTGATACGGGTGGAAGCCGTCACACTAATAATTGATTTTTTTCAAATTTTTAAAAAAGCAGCCCAATTAAAAAAATTAAAAAAAAAAGGCAGTGA
>JARQOD010000004.1:485220569-485381932 GCA_033576555.1 Oophaga sylvatica
AATTAATTTATTTAAAAAAAACGTTACTTTGTACGCATGTATACAGTCCGCAGGACTCATAAATTTGTGAGACACAATAATGTACGGAAAAAATCCATTTAAAAAAACATAATGCATTTCACAATTAAGTGTGTCCCCGCAAGGTAGGTGAAAAAAAGGCTACGGAAGAAAAAGGTATATTCTATGTCGATCAACAGGGACCCTCTGGGGGAATGGCATGTTTTTATGTACGTCAAAAAAATCTGCGGCGCAACATGTTTTTTTTGCTTGGACGGGTTTTAAAAGAGGGTAAAAGATGTCGGTTGCGCAAGGTTTTATCCGTCAACACACCTTCCACTGTCCGCATGGGGTAGGGTGCGTGTGTCAATTAATTTGACCCTTTTAAAATTGATTTTTCCACGTTATTGGCCCTAGGACGCCAAAAATACAACAGCAGAATATTTCTTCTAATATCCCCTATACAAAAAAAAAATCTTTTCCCTCTTTAACAATCTACAAGATAACAGCAAAAATGGTTTTCACCGCTGATTTTATTGGTCAGTATTTACATCGACAGTCCGAGTAAATATGCCCTGTGATACCTAAATACCATTTTTAAATTTATATCTGTTGTGGGTTTCAACAGCACTCGGTAAACTAGTATACCTATTGTCGTATGAAAAATTTGATGCCTTTTAGATTAAAAATTATTATTGCACATTATTACCGGTTTAGACTGCCATTTTATAATGGTGTTGAATTTTAGTTGGCATCAGTTTGTTATTTTTTAAAAATCTGCATAAATAAAAATCGTGATGATAAGATAGGGTTTTTTAAATTTGTACATCCATGACGGGATTACTTACAGGAAGATAAATTCCTTTTAAAAAAACATTAAAGATAAGTATGAAATGTACTTTTATGCATTAATTTCAAAAAGTGAAGACTATGTTTTAGTTTTTGTTACCATTTATAATAGACATATGCAGATATGCGCTGTGATGACAAATTATTATTTGTCCATATTTGTCATAAAAATTTATCATTCTAGGCCTGGAAAACTTCACAATTTCCTGTTTTAAGCATAACAAACAGGGTGACGGCTCTTCCCTATTTGGAGCATGTTCGACATGGGTTTTTCTGTGCATGTGTAGGGAACAGGAGACATGGATAACGTTGCGAACCAGTTATTTAATCTGAAAACGGACAAAACGGGAATCCATGCCTTGTTCATTTTCAGAAAAGTAAGCCGGTCTACATTATCGGAGGATAGTCGCATGCGACGGTCTGTTAGTACACCACCTGCGGCACTAAAGACGCGCTCCGATAATACACTGGCAGCAGGGCAAGCCAGCACCTCCAATGCATACTGGCTAAGCTCTGGCCATGTATCCAGCTTAGAGACCCAAAACTTGAATGGGGAAGAGCCATCTGGGAGTACACTGAGAGGGAAAGACATGTAGTCTGTCACCATCTTACGGAAAACGTTGCCTCCTGCTGACTGGAGCCGTCTCGGATGGTGTAGACATTGGTGGCGCTGCCACAAAACTTCGCCACATTTGGAACATACTGGTCTTGCCCTGTGCAGAGGCGCTGCTTGTGCTCCCTCTTGTTGCAGAGCTGTCTCCACTACCTCGACGCACAGAGCTGCTTTGTAAAGCAGTAGCAGCAGCAGTGCTCTCGGCTGGAATGGAGAACATTATGGATTGCACCAGTATGTCTTGGTACTCCCGCATTTTACGCTCTCGGTTCAACGGTGTGATGAGGCTTTGTAAGTTGTCCCGGTAGCGAGGGTCTAGGAGAGTGTACACCCAATAATCAGACGTGGTGAGAATGTGGGCGATGCGGCGGTCGTTTCTCAGGCACTGCAGCATGAAATCAACCATGTGCTGCAGACTCCCAACTGGCCAAGAAACGCTGTCCCCTGCAAGAGGCGTCATCTCTGACTGCTCTGCATCACCCCACCCTCGCTCTACATACTGACTAGAGCGTTGTGTACCTCCCTCTGGAGCGATGTCTTCCTCCTTCATTGACTCCTCCTCATCCTTCTCACAAAGTGAACACTGCCCAGCCTTTGTGAGGAACCACGTTGCGCTGACTGTCCAGAAGGTGATGGAATTTGTGACTCCTCATCCTCCACCTCTTCCAAAACCTCATCCCTTATTGCTTGCAGTGTTTTTTTGAAGCAGGCAGATAAGGGGGACAGTCAGGCTGACTAGTGCATCATCTGCACTTGCCATCCGCGTTGACTCATCAAACGCACGCAAAACGTGGCAGATGTCCTTCATAGAGGCCCACTCAGTAGTGGTGAAGTGTGAACGACGCAAATTGCGAGTTGATTGCGCCTGATGCAGCTGATACTCCATTACTGCTGGCTGCTGCTCACACAACCGCTCCAACATATGTAACGTGGAATTCCACCTGGTGGGTACGTCACATATGATGCGATGTTCAGGAAGGCGAAATCTGCGTTGCAGAGCTGCAATGCGCGATCTGGCCATGCTGGAACGTCGCAAGTGAGCGCACTCTAGGCGGACCTTGTGCAGCAGTGCATCAAGATCCGGATAGTCCCTCAAAAAACTCTGCACGACCAAGTTGAGCACATGTGCCAGACATGGTATGTGAGTGAGGTTGCCAAGGCCCAGAGCTGCCACCAGATTTCGGCCATTGTCACACACTACCAAGCCTGGCTGGAGATTCGCTGGCAAAAACCACACGTCGCTCTCCTGCTTGATGGCATTCCAGAGCTCCTGCGCTGTGTGGCTTTGATTCCCCATGTAAATTAATTTCAGGATGGCCTGTTGACGTTTGGCCACGGCTGTGCTCATATCGGTCGCATCAGGCAAACGTTCACGGGTCCATGTGGAGGTAGACCGTGACGGCTCCTGCAGCGATGATTCTGAAGAACTGGAGTAGGAGGAGGAGTCAATGTGGACAGACTTGATTCCTGCAATCCTTGGAGTTGGCAGAACACGTACAGCGCCACTCGCAAGATCTGTACCCGGCTCCACAACATTGACCCAATGGGCAGTGAGGGAAAGGTATCGTCCCTGGCCATGGGTACTGGTCCACGCATCGGTGGTCAGGTGGACCTTGCTACTGACGGCGTTTAGTAGCGCATGTTTAATTTTTCCCTCAACATGCTTTTGCAGACCAGGGACGGCTTGCCTGCTGAAATAAAATCGGCTGGGCACATTGTATTGTGGGACTGCCAATGACATTAAGTCACGGAAACTGTCAGTCTCCACCAGCCTGAATGACAGCATTTCAAGGGACAGGAGTTTTGCAATGCCAGCATTCAGAGCCTGTGCTCGTGGATGGTTTGCCGAGTATGGCCGTCTTTTATCCCATGCCTGTGCTACCGATGGCTGTTTTGTTGCCTGGGAGTGTGAGGATGACAGGGAACTTGCAGCTGTGGGTGGAATAACACTGGGTCTCTGGACAACAGTTACAGAGGTTCTTCCATGGCGATCCTGTGAGGAAGCCGAACCAGCTGTGTGTGAGCTGGAGGAAGAGGCTCCAACACGAGCTGAAGATGTAGGTGCTGCTGTAGGTTGGCCTACATCTCCAGTGTGTCTTTGTAACTCAGCTACGTGCTTTGTCCGTACATGTTTCCACATATTTGTGGTATTGAGGTTACTGATATTTTTACCTCTTTTAACTTTTTGATTACACAGCTTGCATTTGACATAGCAAATATCATCTGCAAGTGTGTCAAAAAAGGACCACGCAGTGCAAGTCCTGGGAGCGCCCGGTTTGGCTGTTGGAAGAGAACTGCTACGAACGGGTGCCAAACTGGAGGGTACAGGCAACCGAGTCTGCAGCCTACCTCTCCTTACTGTTTGGACCGTTGGGGCAATCTCTTCCTCAGAGCTGCTACCACCACCTTCCTGTTCCTCACGCCATGTTGGGTCTTGGACCTCATCATCTCCACTACCCTCTTCCAACACCTGCTGCTGTTGGGTGGTCTGGCCAGCACCTTGCTCAACAGAAAATGGCACCTGAGTCTCATCATCATCAGATGCGTTCTGCGGTGTGCTGACCATCGGCACTGGCTCACCCGCCTCTTCACATTCAGAGAGACACAGCTGTTGCGCATCACTGCATACTGCCTCTTCTTTCAAATCATTCCAGAATGCTGCTTGGCTGGGCCCCTGTTTCCAAGCCAAAGATTCTGAGAACAAACAGAGCATCACTGGTCTCCAGTTCAGAACGGTCTGCTGGCCTGGGCAATTGCAGGCGATAAGAGCAGAGGTTGTTCAAACAGTGCTGTGGTCCTGAGAGGAGGTGGAAGCAATTGAATCGATGCATTGCTGCCACCAACCAACAACGGCTTCATTTGTTCTTCCCGCAGCAGAGGGGTAAGAAGCTCACAAAAGTGCATAAAGGAACGCTCACGGGGAAAACTGGTGGATCTGAGTCACTGGGTGCGCAGAGCGAAAATCCCCATGTCCTCTCCTGCTGAAACTCACGGCCACGACCACGTGCCTTACATCTGATTTTTCATCTATGGTAGATTGATAAAGAAATGTCAGAAAAGTTAAAGGCTAAGTGGGTTATTCCTCATGAGGACTGCAGTGAACACTGCAGACAACTGTTCAGTAGCTGTGAAAGGCCCCTTTGTTACTTCTATAGTGTTTGCAACCATGTATTGTATACGGATGGAAGCGCGTCACACTAATAGATTAGATTTTTTTCAAATATAATGGAGCAGCACCAATTAGAGAAAAATGTGAAGGATGAGGCAGTGACACACGCTCAGCAGACTACAACCAGCAGTAGTTGAAGAACTAACTGGAGCGTGATCTGCACTCAAAAAATGAAAAGCTCACAGACTACAGTGAACACTGAAACACAACTGTTCAGTAGCTGTGAAAGGCCCCTTTGTCTACTTCTATAGTGTTTGCAACCACTGTATTGTATACGGATGGAAGCGCGTCACACTAATAGATTAGATTTTTTTCAAATATAATGGAGCAGCACCAATTAGAGAAAAATGTGAAGGATGAGGCAGTGACACACGCTCAGCAGACTACAACCAGCAGTAGTTGAAGAACTAACTGGAGCGTGATCTGCACTCAAAAAATGAAAAGCTCACAGACTACAGTGAACACTGAAACACAACTGTTCAGTAGCTGTGAAAGGCCCCTTTGTCTACTTCTATAGTGTTTGCAACCACTGTATTGTATACGGATGGAAGCGCGTCACACTAATAGATTAGATTTTTTTCAAATATAATGGAGCAGCACCAATTAGAGAAAAATGTGAAGGATGAGGCAGTGACACACGCTCAGCAGACTACAACCAGCAGTAGTTGAAGAACTAACTGGAGCGTGATCTGCACTCAAAAAATGAAAAGCTCACAGACTACAGTGAACACTGAAACACAACTGTTCAGTAGCTGTGAAAGGCCCCTTTGTCTACTTCTATAGTGTTTGCAACCACTGTATTGTATACGGATGGAAGCGCGTCACACTAATAGATTAGATTTTTTTCAAATATAATGGAGCAGCACCAATTAGAGAAAAATGTGAAGGATGAGGCAGTGACACACGCTCAGCAGACTACAACCAGCAGTAGTTGAAGAACTAACTGGAGCGTGATCTGCACTCAAAAAATGAAAAGCTCACGACTACAGTGAACACTGAAACACAACTGTTCAGTAGCTGTGAAAGGCCCCTTTGTCTACTTCTATAGTGTTTGCAACCACTGTATTGTATACGGATGGAAGCGCGTCACACTAATAGATTAGATTTTTTTCAAATATAATGGAGCAGCACCAATTAGAGAAAAATGTGAAGGATGAGGCAGTGACACACGCTCAGCAGACTACAACCAGCAGTAGTTGAAGAACTAACTGGAGCGTGATCTGCACTCAAAAAATGAAAAGCTCACAGACTACAGTGAACACTGAAACACAACTGTTCAGTAGCTGTGAAAGGCCCCTTTGTCTACTTCTATAGTGTTTGCAACCACTGTATTGTATACGGATGGAAGCGCGTCACACTAATAGATTAGATTTTTTTCAAATATAATGGAGCATGCACCAATTCAAAAACAAATAAAAAGAGAGTCAGTGCAGTGACACTGCAGATGACCTACAAACCAGCAGTAGTTGAAGAACTAACTGGAGCGTGATCTGCACTCAAAAAATGAAAAGCTCACAGACTACAGTGAACACTGAAACACAACTGTTCAGTAGCTGTGAAAGGCCCCTTTGTCTACTTCTATAGTGTTTGCAACCACTGTATTGTATACGGATGGAAGCGCGTCACACTAATAGATTAGATTTTTTTCAAATATAATGGAGCTGCACCAATTCCACAAAATCAAATAAAAAAAGAGTCAGTGAGTGACACTTGCAGATGCCTACAAACAGCGGTGGATGCAGAGCAAACTGCAGCGTCACCTGCACTCTCACACACACCTTGCACAGAGCTGTTAAAACAACACTGGCAAAAGGAAGCTTTACACAGCGGTTGGTGCTAGCCTGCCTAAAGCACAGTAGAGTACACAAAATCGCAATGTCTAACTGTCCCTCAGAGTCAGCACAGCAGCGTTCTGTCCCTAACTGAGTTCACAGCACAGTGACGCTAAAATGGAGGCGGCGCCTTTTATAGTGCATTCTGACATCATTTCAGCAGCCAATCACAGCCATGCCATTAGTTAAGATGACCGCAGCATTACAGGATGTGCCCACACTTCATAAGATTCCTCATTGGCTGACTAAAATCACATTGCCTCTCAAAGAATTATGGGAACTTCCGATTCCGGTATACGATATATGAAAAATATCGGAACTAAGTATCGGAATTCCGATACAGCGAATATCGGCCGATACCCGATACTTGCGGTATCGGAATGCTCAACACTAGCACTCAGTTGTCCAGGAGTTGCAGACTAAAGTGGAGAGATCCAATGTATCAAGAGAAAAAGGAATCAGCTGCAATCAAATGCGTATTTGGTTGCACAAAGTGTCCGCATTTATTACATGTACATTTCGTTTTTCACCACAGAAATGAGAAAATCTGAATAAATGAAGGTTATGCTTCAACCCAGTCTGGATATTTTTCAAACCGCGCGTTACATGCCAATCACATAAGTGTACAAGCCCCTGCTGGGATAGTATACCATTTCCATTGTATGAAAAGCCTGCCTGCTAATTCTACTTCTATTATCCTACTGTAGTAAGGTTTGAAAAAGACCCAGGCTGGGTTGAAACGTAACCTTCACTTTTTCCGATTTTCTTATTTCTGTGGTGAATAATTAAATGTAACATGTAATAAATACGGACACTTTTTGGAATCAAATACACATTTGAGTGCGGCTGATTCCTTTTTTCTCTCAATACACTATATAGCAGAAATGCCTTGAGTCTAAATGTGTATGAACCATTGCATTATAAAGTAGAAATGAGTCTGACCTCCACTGATAAAGGGTTGATATTGACTTTTATGATTGCTAGTCCCCATATGTGGCACTAGAATTCAAATCTTCTTCCTCTGCAGAGGAGATTTGCATATTTAAATTCCAAGAGAAGCATTCATGGTCAATAAGTCTCCTTACACCGACCTGGCATTCTGCACAAGAAGAAACAATTTGACTTAGACCCTATGCCAGAGGTCTCCCATCTAGACAAATCAGACCTCCAGGTTTGAACTGATGAGAGGCAAACATCTCATAATAGCTAACCACAAATGGAGTGTCTGGTTTAGCTTCTTATTCTAAGTCATGATGCAAGGGTTGTTAAAGGTTCAATATTGGCTCTTAGTAGTGCTACCTCAAATAGGTGCCAGTAGAGTTTTAGTTCTATTCCTCTATGAAGATGATATTTGCAAACTTAAAATAAAGCACTATAAGTTCCTATAGATTTTAACAGAGGTCAATCTCATGTGCAAGTCTGTGTGAAGGCACAGAGAATACGGATATGATTTTGCATTACAGAGTGGTAAGCACCCCAGATGCTTCTCTTTATATCTATTATACACTAAATATTCTCCTTAAAGCACAAGTGGAAAATATCCTAAAATAGAAAAAATGCACATTGCTCCACTACAAGCTAACATATATCATAAAGAGTACTTCCATATGAAAAGTCCAGCATGGACCCATATATGATAAATAAAGGCCTAAAAAGATGACACATGTCCTATATATATATATATATATATATATATATATATATATATATATATATTGTAACATTCCAGGGGGTTTAGCTCTAGGATCGCTGTCTGGGTAGACAGAATGGCATGAAAACAGTTCATTCAGACAGCAGTTCTGGTGCAAAACTGGCCGCAACCAGCTTTATTAAAGTCCACAGCAAACAGATTAAAACAAAGCATAAACAGAAAACCTAGGCTTGTCTAGCCTCTAATTACACTTAGATAGATGGCCCTCTCTATCCGGGACCCAGACTCTACCAGTCTGTGCCCAAAACAACACATATCACATATGTTACCAGTTTGGAGCTTCACAGATACTCCTCCTTGTGTCTGAAGGCACCTTCCATGTCCAGACTTGAGAGAGATCCACTCCTATTCAGCCGCTCTTCACACGGATTCGCACTGAGACTACTCCTATGTCCGGGGTCCTTCCTGCACCCAAACTGAGATAGCTCAAACACTCTGGGAGACTGCTTCCTTGTGCCAGGACACCTCTCTGTGTCCAGGCTAAAGACAGCTCTAACACTCTTGGAGACTGTTTTTGTGCCAGGACACCTTCCTGTGTCCAGGCTAAACTAGCTCTCAGATTGTGTTTACAGACACCTACTTCTGGTCTCCTAATTAAGACCTGAGTAGTTTCAGGCTTGTGCTGCAAGTGTGTGCTGAATGTGAGGTGTAGTGACCTTTCTCTACCACTAGGTTTACAAAGCCACACATTTCCCTTATACCTAGGTGAAATGTACACCCCATTCATCACATATTCACTCACTGTCTCACATATCCCCTCCCTCTTCTCCAGACCGGAGGGCTGGTCATCCAGACCGGAGGGCTGGTCAACAATCCAACAGAGACAGTGAACTCTGGACCAGTCATGGCCCTCATCAGCTTCATCTTCACTGTCATTTGTATCGTCACCTGAGTCATAGCCAACATCAACTTTCTCTTCATCTGAAGCATCCGCACTACCCTGTACCCTCCCAGGCCTATGCTCTCTGCGGGCCTCGGGTATCCTGCACGGTTTCTTCTTGACCTTAGGGCCGGGCTCAGTTTCGATATAGTGCCTGGCCAGAGAAGTACGACCCGGCACATCAGAACACTTCTGCTGACTCTTCCTCAGAAACTCACGTACCTCCTGTCTCTGGTGCACTGACCATTTGTCACCAACTATCACAGAAGTTATAGGGGGTTTTTCACTTTTCTCCAATTCCCCATTTATTCCAGCTTTCCAGTTCTCCCTGATAGCGGCATCTGTATACTCAGAACCCGCCGGATTCTTCTCTTCCACCACGTTCTGCATCCCATCTGGGCTCCCGTGTGTCTGTAGCGGCAACGGAGTGACACATCGCTTTTCCCATTTGTTGGGACGTGGCTCCGATGTAGCCTCCCTGAAAGTGCGCTTGAGCTCACCAATGCCAGCTACTGATCCGGACCGTAACCCGTCCACACCGCTGTCTTCGGCAGAAACAGATTCCTGGACAGAGTCAGTCCCCATATCTTCAGTCTTGTTCCTCACAGTTTCACTTGAAACCTCAGCTTCTGATGAGGCATCTGGCTTGGTGACCACCACTTCCATGGCTTTTTCCACCTCTGCAGCATCACCTTCAGAGTCCTTGGCATGATGCAGATCCACACCACACACCGACAACTTCTCATCTTCAACAGCATCCACTTGTGCTGTGTTCAGTTTCAGAGTCCTGCCTTTAAAGCTCAGCTCTCCTCCTTTCACCTTAGTCTTCGCCAGGGAACCGGCTAACTGTAAAACATCTTCAGATGCCATCTTCTGTCTGGCTGTAAGGTCAGCATCAGCTTTCTTCTCAGGACTCTCAACCTCCTCTGCTACCATGCCTTCCTCATTTGCACTGGTTGCTTTATGGTCATCAGATGATTCACTATCACTACCTGACCCCTTTTTCTCAGCCACATCTGGCTCACTGTCAGAGTTATACAATTCATTTTCATTCATGTCCTGCTCACTGTCAGGGTTATACAATTCATTTTCATTCACATCCTGATCTGGAACCTTAGTTAACATGTCATCCACAACATTAACTTCACCATCTGGTCCCTCAAGTATGTGACTATGTGACAACCCCAGCACTATACTTCTATATAGCTCAGGAACTAGGAGCTGACTCACGACCTCTCCTGGACTTCAGTGTCCCTATACAATAGGCTATTGTCCATGGCAGCATGAGGAAACCTCTCCTCAGACCAGGCTCCTGGGAAACCCATTTAGAACACTCATATTTTCCTGTGCCGTCCTAAGAGAGGGGTCTCGCCACTGCTCACTCTCAAAATTGTCACAGGACACAGGTAAGTAAGGGACACTCGGTTCCCGAGAACCATCATCCTCGTCTCCCAACATCACCTGCAAAGGAATTTCATCTTTATCATGATCATCATCAGTATCATCACTATTATGATTAGCATCATCATCATTATCAATATCAGCATCATCATCATGGTCATCATCATTATCATGATCATCATTATCATTATCAATATCAGCATCATTATCATGGTCATCATCATTATCATGATCATCATCATTATCACATAATTTTAATGGCCCACTAGCATTGTGTTCCGCCCCTCGGGACTGCGCACCCTCAATAGGAGCTTCATCACACTGTCCATCAGAAACATTTTTCCCCCAGAGATCCTTAGACCGGGGAAAGTCATTACCCAATATGACGGGGTGCACCAGGCTCTTCACTACCCCGACTTCATATGAAACCTCCCCGAGTTTAGGGACCAAGTCCACGGCAGTCTCTGGGTAGACTTTGGTGTCTCCATGGATGCACACCACACTCAGGTGCTTATCAGGGATGAATTCCCTATCAATCAGGCTGTCACATATGGAAGTCACTGGACTCTCTGAGTCCAAGAGGACCTGTGCTGGGCAGTCATTTACAACCACCGGGGACACCTGTGGTCCAGTCTCTTCGGCTGAGGTGGACACACACACAGGCTCTGCGCAGGGAGAGAGGGATCTGCCAACATCACAACACATAGGCTCCCCCTCTATTGGACAGTCGGCTGCAATTTCACGCCAGCTCCAACACTGTCCATCACACTCTCCCACCCACATGTCCCCTCGGGCCTGAACCCGCTTATCAGCATACCCCATGTCCCCAACAGCTGGAACGCTCTTACCGCGAGAGTTCAGCGTCCGGGAACTCTGAAGTGACGACCTCTCAGACGGCTGTACCTCAGGAGGACGTGCTCGGGTGTAGCGGTTCACTATCACCTTTTCAACTCCATAATCAGGTTTGCTTACTGCAGACTCCCAACTGCATCTCCAGTCATGAACTCCCCTGGCACGGGCTGTCACCGTAACACCCAGCCGGGTAAGAATCGCCGCTTTCAACTTGGCATAGTCTTCGCTGTCCTGCTTGCTCAGGTCAGCCCAGACTTTTTGGGGTTCCCCAATCAGATAGGGTACGACCGCCATGGCCCATTCAGATAGTGGCAGATTCTCCTTCTCTGCCAGTCTCTCAAACCTAGTAAGATATACCTCCACATCATCACGAGGTGTCATTTTTCTCAAGGACCGCCTTACCGCCTTCTTTATAGCGGACAACGCCGGTGCCTTCACAACATTACTTCGGGACGCGGCACCGAAATCCTTTTTTGGTGCTGTCATCTGCTCAACAAATAACCGGTTATTCTCCTGCTGCTGCTGCAGGAATTGCTGCTGGGCCTGCTGCATGCGCTGCTGGTGCTGCAGGCGCTGCTGCTCCATGCTCTGCTGCAAGCTCCGCTGGGCCTGGACCAGGTACTCAATGAGCTCCTCCATACTGCCGGACTCATCTGTCTCAATCACAGCAGTCTTATGTTGCACCTTAACTTGTGCCATTTGTTCAAACAGCGCCTCCATGCTGTCATCCATGCTGTCAGACTTCTCTGTCTTAACAACGGCAGTCTTCACTCAAGACATACACACTCTACAGTCTTTTCCATAGAAAAATTCAGCTCTGCTGTGCAGACACTTTTTTTTTTTTTTTTTCTTTTGCAAAGTCTATTAGGGCTCCTGTCTCTTTAAGACTGCTCCACAGACTTTTCTTTTGCTGCTGCACATTCCACAGTCATTTTCACAACAAGTTCAGCTTTGCTGTGCATACATTTTCTCTCTGCAGACCCTATCAGGGCCACTGTCTCTCCAAGACTGCTCCAAACAGACGTTTCTGCTGACACACTTTTTTTTTTTCTGCTGCTATTTCAATAGACTTCACCTTTAATGCGTCTCTCGCCACTGTGCTGCATACACACTCCAGCACTAACTGTATCAGGCACTGCGCTGCCCCAGCATTCTCCGCCAATTGTAACATTCCAGGGGGTTTAGCTCTAGGATCGCTGTCTGGGTAGACAGAATGGCATGAAAACAGTTCATTCAGACAGCAGTTCTGGTGCAAAACTGCCGCAACCAGCTTTATTAAACTCCACAGCAAACAGATTAAAACAAAGCATAAACAGAAAACCTAGGCTTGTCTAGCCTCTAATTACACTTAGATAGATGGCCCTCTCTATCCGGGACCCAGACTCTACCAGTCTGTGCCCAAAACAACACATATCACATATGTTACCAGTTTGGAGCTTCACAGATACTCCTCCTTGTGTCTGAAGGCACCTTCCATGTCCAGACTTGAGAGAGATCCACTCCTATTCAGCCGCTCTTCACACGGATTCGCACTGAGACTACTCCTATGTCCGGGGTCCTTCCTGCACCCAAACTGAGATAGCTCAAACACTCTGGGAGACTGCTTCCTTGTGCCAGGACACCTCTCTGTGTCCAGGCTAAAGACAGCTCTACACTCTTGGAGACTGTTTCTTGTGCCAGGACACCTTCCTGTGTCCAGGCTAAACTAGCTCTCAGATTGTGTTTGCGGACACCTACTTCTGGTCTCCTAATTAAGACCTGAGTAGTTTCAGGCTTGTGCTGCAAGTGTGTGCTGAATGTGAGGTGTAGTGACCTTTCTCTACTACTAGGTTTACAAAGCCACACATTTCCCTTATACCTAGGTGAAATGTACACCCCATTCATCACATTTTCACTCACTGTCTCACAATATATATATATATATATATATATATATATATATATATATATATACATACAGTGGGTATGGATAGTATTCAGACCCCTTTACATTTTTCACTCTTTGCTTCATTGCAGCCATTTGGTAAATTCAAAAAAGTTCATTTTTTTCCTATTAATGTACACTCTGCACCCCATCTGGACTGAAAAGAAACAGGAATGTAGAAATTTTTGCAAATGTATTAAAAAAGAAAAACTGAAATATCAAATGGTCATAAGTATTCAGACCCTGTGCTCAGAAACTCATAATTAAGTCACATGCTGTCCATTTCCTTGTGATCCTCCTTGAGATGGTTCTACTCCTTAATTGGAGTCCGGCTGTGATTAAATAAACTGATAGGACTTGATTTCCAAAGGCACACACCTTTATATATAAGACCTCACAGGCCACAGTGCATATCAGACCAAATGAGAATCATGAGGTAAAAGGAACTGGCCAAGCAGCTCAGAGACAGAATGTTGTCAAGGCACAGATCTGAAAAAGGTTACAAAAGAATTTCTGCAGTACTCAAGGTTCCTAAGAGCACAGTGGCCTCCATAATGCTTAAATTGAAGAGGTGTGATACCCCACTCTCAGGTAAGGAGGGAGCATCACCCAGGACTCTAACATCTGCACCCAACATAGACTATAGCAGCCGGGCATCCTGGACTTACCCTAAGGGAGGATGGTCTCATCCCAGGCTGGATAGGAAAGGGTGTTGAAATGTGGGTGGAGAAAGTAGGAAGGAGGGGAAAAGAAGCTTTAGAGAGCGGGAAAGTGAGTCTAGTCAGACAGTCTTGGAGGGGACCTGGGGCTGGTAGCAGCTCGGCCCCAGACAGAGAACGAGAGAGAGAGAGAAGCATAGAGGGAAGCTTCTGGAAGGAAAGAAGGGGTCCTAGGGGCACAGATAGTGAGTGATCCATCTGTGAGCCCGATCCAATTGTGGAGGGACCAGGTCGCAGAAGGGACACCGGCCCCTTAGCCTAGTGGAAAATTTTATGACTCAGCTAGCAAGCCGAAGGCAGTGGCATCTCTAGGTGCCTCAGCTACTGAACCGCAATTATCTTTGCTGAAAAGGTAGCCATATAGGAGCAAGGAAACGCAGAGAAAAAGTTATCCGACAGGGTCCGCGGCTACTGGCTTGGGACACTGATTGCGAGGTGTTGGACAGGTAAGAGAGGCGAGTAAGACAACACAGTGAGATGACAGAGAAAGGAGCATATTGAGAGGAGTCCTGGAAAGGTGCATCCCAATCTACCTGGGAGTTTGCTGAACCCCTCACCTGGAGGACACTGTACCAAGCGGGCATCTGTTCGCACCAGAACTGTGAGTAAAGCTTTGGAAACTGCATCTGACTGTGTCCTCTCAAGTTCTTCCTGCAACACTCACTCAGCACTGCTACATCCCTTGCTAAATACTACACCTTTACCATCTCCCTTATATTATATCTGCCTTGGGACAGAGCTCTGCCTGTGGAGAGCTATACCAACTCTGCTGCATCACACCATCAGTCCCAGAGGATCTGCACTGCAGTGCTGGTCACCTCTGACCAGAAACCACAGGTGGCGTCACAAACACTTTACTACAAACTCTATCATCCCCTGTAAATATTCCTGTTTTATTCTACGCCCAGGGCCACGGACTGGGTCACTGCTGCCGTGACACATCCCTTTAAGACACAGGCCTGGTACCGGGTATCCTGCTGCCCTGGGGGGCGATCCACAATCGTGGGAGAAGAGCTTTGGTGAGAGAGGTAAAGAAGAACCCCAAGATAACTATGGCTGAACTCCACAGATGCAGTAGAGAGATGGGAGAAAGTCCCACAAAGTCAACTATCACTGCAGCCCTCCACCAGTCAGCAGTCAGGCCTTTATGGCATAGTGGCAAGATGGAAGCCTCTCCTCAGTGCAAGACATATGAAAGCCCGCATAGAGTTTGCTAAAAACCACATGAAGGACTCCCAGACTATGAGAAATAAGATTCTCTGGTCTGATGAGACGAAAATAGAACATTTTGGTGATAATTCTAAGCGTTATGAGTGGAGAAAACCAGGCACTGCTCATCACCTGCCCAATACAATCCCAACAGTGAAAAAATGGTGGTGGCAGCATCATGCTATGGGGGTGTTTTTCAGCTGCAGAGACAGGACGACTGGTCACAATTGAAGGAAACATGAATGTGGCCAAGTACAGAGATATCCTGGATGAAAACCTCTTCCAGAGTGTTCTGGACCTCAGACTTGGCCGAAGGATCACCTTCCAACAAGACAATGACCCTAAGCACCCAGCTAAAATGACAAAGGAGTGGCTTCAGAACAACTCTGTGACCATTCTTGATTGGCCCAGCCAGAGTCCTGACGTAAACCCAATTGATCATGTCTGGAGACACCTGACGGAACTGGAGAGGTTCTGCAAGGAAGAATGGCAGAGGATCCCCAAATCTAGGTATGAAAAACTTTTTGCATCACTCCCAAGAAGACTCATAGCTAGGGTTGAGCATTCCGACACTGCAAATATCGGGTATCGGCCGATATTGGCTGTATCGGAATTCCGATTCCGAGTTCCGATATTTTCGTCATATCGGATACCGGAATCGGGATGTCACTGTCACTGTCAGTGTCCGTCGGTCGGGTCTGTCAGGAGTCAGCGGCACTTACCTGGCAGAAGATCTCCGGCGGTCACGTCCTGGACTGCTTCATGGCCGCAATCTTCTTTCCCCGGCGGTCACATGCAGTTTCTCGCGATAACTGCAGTGACTGCTGGGTAATCCCGGCCGTAAAGCAGTCAGTCCGATGACGTCACCGCCGGGGAAGCAGGTAATCAGCTGTGCTGCGTCGCGATGACAGGCTGTGCCTGTCATTGCGATGTAGCAGAGTTGGATCGTCGTGGGACTGTCGTTATGGACTGCGTCGGACAGGTGGTATACTGTTGGTTTGTTTTTTTTCTTTTTTTACAGGAGATCGATGGCGTCGCAGGAATGAGAGAGTAATAAAATTAATGAAAACTGTGTTGTCTCTTTTATTTCATTAAAATACTTTTTTCTTGCTTTGTCTTTTTTTTATACATTTAATAACTTTGGGATTAATAATGGATCGGTGTCTTATTGACGCCTCTCCATTATTAACCGGGCTTATTGTCACCGTGCAATCAACGGTGACATTAACCCCTTATTACCCCGCTTGCCACCGCTACAGGGCAAGTGGGAAGAGCCGGGTAAAGTGCCACAATTGGCACATCTTTTGATGCGCCAAATGTGGGGCTGCTGTAGCCTGGTATTATCAGGCTGTTGAGGGCCAAAATCCATGGGCCTTGACAGTCTTTTAATACCAGGCCGCAGCAGTCTGCATTTTACTTGGCTGGTTAACAAAAATAGGGGGGATCCCCACGCCGTTTTTTTTTCGAGGGGATCCCCTATTTTTGTTAACCAGCCAAGCTAAGCAGACTGCTGTGGCCTGGTATTATCAGGCTGGCAAGGTCCATGGATATTGGATCCTTACCAGCCTGAAAAACCAGGCCTCAGCGGTCTGCTTCATCTGGCTGGTTAACAAAAATAGGGGGGACCCCACGCCAATTTTTTTCGAGGGGATCCCCTATTTTTGTTAATCAGCCAAGATATGCAGACTGCTGTGGCCTAGTATTATCAGGCTGGCAAGGTCCATGGATCTTGGCTCCTTAACAGCCTGAAAATCCAGGCTTCAGCGGTCTGCTTCATCTGGCTGGTTAACAAAAATAGGGGGGACCCCACGCCATTTTTTTTTCGAAGGGAACCCCTATTTTTGTTAATCAGTTCCCTCTGACGTCACTGATTGTGTCCCTGGCTGACCTGAAGTGAAAGTGGAAAGCAATCAATTAAGCTTTCCACTTAAGGGCCCGTCTCACATAGCGATATCGCTACCGAGATCGCTGCTGATCACTAGTTTTGTGACGCAGCAGCGAGCTCACCAGCGATATCGCTGTGTGTGACATTCAGCGACGATCAGCCCCCCTGCCGGGTATCGCTGATCGTCGCTGAAATGTCAGGACCTTTTTTTGATCGCTGGTTTCCCGCTGACAGGCACACATCGCTGCGTGTGACAGGCGGGAGACCAGCGATCCGCTGGTAACCAAGGTACACAGCGGGTTTCCAGGCGCGGGGCTGTGCCTAGAAACCCGCTGTGTACCTTGGATACCAGCGCCCTGATGCAGGGAGCTGGTATCCAAGGTACACAGCGGGTTTCCAAGCGCTGCGCGGTGCCTGGAAACCCGCTGTGTACCTTGGTTACCAGCGGATCGCTGGTCTCCCGCCTGTCACACGCAGCGATGCGTGCCTGTCAGAGGGAAACCAGCGATCAAGAAAAGGTCCTGACATTTCTGCGACGATCAGCGATACCCGGCAGGGGGGCTGATCGTCGCTGAATGTCACACACAGCGATATCGCTGGTGAGCTCGCTGCTGCGTCACAAAACTAGTGACTCAGCAGCGATCTCGGTAGCGATATCGCTATGTGAGACGGGCCCTTAAGCGATGTTACCCGCAGTGTCGCTGTCCCAGATCGCTGCCTGAGCTGCCTGTTTGGCAGCTCAGCAGCGATCATGTAGCGATACACCAGCGATCCTGACAAGTGCATATCGTTGTCGGGATCGCTGGTGTATCGTTATGTGACACCCAGCCTTTACTCTCCTGTCAGGCAGGAGAGGAACTCATTCATTTGGGGTTTACTGTGAGGCTGCAGCATTAGCTGCGGTCCCTGCAGTAAACATTAACCCTTTCTGAAGGATTACACCGTGGGACCTGACTGTGCATGGGATAGGTAAGAATAATTTTGCTTTTTTATTTTATTTTTATTACAGGAAATGGTTTTTGCAGTAAAATAAAAGATGGTCAAAAACATGTGTCTTTATTTCATTAAAATGATTTTTAATTAAAGTGTGTGTGTTTTATTTTTATTTCATGCAATAGGATTAATAATTGATAGTTGTCTAATTGACAGCTCTCAATTATTAACCTGGCTTAAGGTCACCTTTCAATAGCAAGGTGGCTTTAACCCCATATTAACCCATTCGCCACCGCTACAGGGCAATGGGAATAGACGGGCAAAGTGCCAGAAAGGGCGAATCTAATTATAGATTTGTCTTTCCTGGGGTGTCTGGGGGCAGATGTTAGTAGCCGGGGGGGGGGCAAAAATAATGGTCCCTCTCTGGGCTATTATTATCTGCCCCCACTCACTGGCTTTGTCTGTCTGGTTGCGAAAATAGGGCGGGAGCCCACGCATTTTTTTTCAGCAATTTTACACCTCATATATATATATACATGTCATTGAATTTGTGACACATATATATATATATTTATATTTGTAGTTCATACACTTCTACATAGTATAATAGCCGCTAATTCAATTGCCAGCTTTTGTGAAAATGCAGAACCCGACATGAAATGACACTTGGTGTACATAGGGTTAACCATGTCTTTTCATGTCCTTTGCTATCTAATTTGCACAAACAATTAAATCAGACTATGTGTGCAAAATTTCACACCTGTAGGGGTTAATTAAAGGTGTAAATTCGTAGCAAAAAAGTCCGTTTTTTTTACAACGAATTTACACCTTTAATTAACCCCTACAGGTGTGAAATTTTGCACACATAGTCTGATTTAATTGTTTGTGCAAATCAGATAGCAAACGACATGAAAAGACATGGTTAACCCTATGTACACCAAGTGTCATTTCATGTCGGGTGCTTCTGTCTTTTCACTGAAGCCGGCTTTACCCGGCAATTGAATGAGAGGATATTTTACTATGTAGAAGTGTATAAACTATACATATATGTATATATATATGTCACAATGACATGTATATATATATATATAATGTATTCTATGTGTGTATATTTAGTGTTTACAAGGAAAGAATGGGGTTTTTTTAGTTGCGATATTTTGTTCCCATAGACTTACATGGGACTTCCGGTATCGGTATCGGGTATCGCCGATATTTTAGTGATATCGGCGATACCATTCCGATTCCGATACTTTAGGATATCGGAAAGTATCGCTCAACTCTACTCATGGCTGTACTAGCTCAAAAGGGTGCTTCTACTCAATACTGAGCAAACGGTCTGAATACTTATGACCATGTGATATTTCAGTTTTTCTTTTTTAATAAATTTGCAAAAATGCAGAGTGTACATTAATGAGAAAAAAATGAACTTTTTTGAATTTACCAAATGTCAGCAATGAAAAACAGAGTGAAAAATGTAAAGGGGTCTGAATACTTTCCGTACCGATTGTGTATATATATATATATATATATATATATATATATATATATATATATATTTATTTTTATTTATCATATATGGGTCCATGCTGTACTTTTCATATGGAAGTACTGTATATGATATATGTTAGCATGCAGTGGAGCAATGTGCATTGTACATTTCCTTTATATATGATAAATAATAATATATATATATATATATATATATACATATATATTGCGTGTTTCAGAGCGCTGAGCTCCTTCCTCAGGGGATCCCCTGAGGATGGAGCTCAGCGCTCCGAAACACGCGTCAGGGTTTGCCTGCTGGTCTCCTGCAACTCATAGCAAAATATAAATGGGCAACAGTCAAAGGTCTAATAATAAAAAAAAGTTTATTACAATAGTTAAAATATACAGGTCAAAGACAAAAAAATGGGGGAATGTATACAGCACACGATGCACATGACAAAAGTGATAAGGGCTGAGAACACAGCAAGACCTGAGTAAAAATTAATGGTATGCCAGCATACAGCAATCTTTACCAAAAGCCATATGTATGGCAAATGGTATCAGGTTCAGAAATAAGATAGCATATGCTTAGCATATACTTAGTGGAGAGTGACATACCAGCTCTGGCATGTCGAGGTAAGGAGGCTTATTCGACGTGCAATGCTCCTCTGGGAAATTTAATATGCAAATTGCCTCTTCAAAAAAAGAGGACTTGTACTCTATAGCGCCACCTATTGGAAGTAGCGATCCTACAAGCTGGTATGTCACTCTCCACAAGGAGAAACCTTACCCTTAGACCCTAGTCCAGAGCCTCTCATCCAGTCAAATCAGATCTCTACTACTTTGTACTGACGAGGACCAATAGTCTGAAACACCGTGTCTGCAAATGGAGATACTGATTTGGCTTTTATCCTAAGTCATATTACAAGACTCGTTAAAGGGTTGATTGTGACTTGTAGGATCGCTACTTCCAATAGGTGGTGCTATAGAGTACAAGTCCTCTTTTTTTGAAGAAGCAATTTGCATATAAAATTTCCCAGAGTAGCATTGCACGGCGAATATGCCTCCTTACCTCGACACGCCAGAGCTGGTATGTCACTCTCCACAAGGAGAAGCCTTACCTCATAGACCCTAGTCCAGAGCCTCTCATCCAGCCAAATCAGATCTCTCCTACTTTGCGCTGACGAGGACCGATAGTCCGAAACACCGTGTCTGCAAATGGAGATACAGATTTGGTTTTTATCCTAAGTCATATTACAAGACTCGTTAAAGGGTTGATTGTGACTTGTAGGATCGCTACTTCCAATAGGTGGCGCTATAGAGTACAAGTCCTCTTTTTTTGAAGAGGCAATTTGCATATTAGAGTCGGGTTATGGATACAAGTTCAAGAGTGGAAGCACAATCAGCCACCTCCTCTACATGGATGACATCAAGCTGTATGCAACAATGAACGAGACATCGATTTACTGATCCACCTGACAAGGATCTACAGCAAAGACATTGGGATGTCCTTTGGACTGGAGAAGTAAGGCCAGTTAGCAATAAAGATAGGCAAGGTAGTCAAGACTGATGGAGTGGAATTACCAGCAGGGCACATAGCAGATATACAGACATGCTACAAGTACCTCGGCATCCCACAGGGATACAGTAACCATGATGAGGAGGCAAGGAAAGCAGCAACATCCAAATACCATCAAAGGGTAAGGCAGGTCCTGAAGAGCCAGCTCAGTGGGAAAAATAAAATCGGCGCCATCAATACATATGCCCTGCCAGTTATCAGATACCTTGCTGGTATAGTGTGCCGGCCAAAAGAAGAGCTGGAAGCTGTAGATGTGAAGATATGAAAACTCCTCACAATGCATGGAGGTCTCCACCCTAAGTCTAGCACCGAAAGATTGTATGCTAAGAGAAAGGAGGGTGGTCAAGGCTTGATAAGCATCCAAGCCACCATCACGGATGAAACAAGGAATATCCAGGAATACATCCGAAAAATGGCAGCAGAAAATGAGATACTGAGAGAAAGTCTAAGGCAGCAAAAATAACAGATCTTGAAGGAAAAACAGGAACATGAAGCGCAATGGCAAGACAAGCCACTGCATGGAATGTACCATCAACAGATAATGGAGGTGGCTGACATGGAGAAATCCTACAAATGGCTGGAGAAAGCTGGACTCCGAGATAGCACTGAGGCACTAATCATAGCGGCACAAGAACAATCACTAAGTACCAGATCCATAGAAGCAGGAATCTACCACACAAGACAAGACCCAAGGTGCAGACTATGCAAAGAAACCTCAGAAATAGTGCAGCACATAGTGGCAGGACGCAAAATGCAAGCAGGAACAGCGTATAATGAACGCCACAACTAAGTAGCGGGGATTGTATACAGGAACATCTGCACAGCATATGGGCTAAGTCTTCATAAGTCGAGGTGGGAGACCGTAGAGAAAGTGGTCGAGAATGAAAGGGATAAAATCCTGTGGGATTTCAAGATCCAGAAGGATAAGCAGGTGTTGGCTAACCAACCAGACATTGTGATAGTAGACAAGGACCAGAAGACAGCAATGACAATAGATGTGGCAGTGCCAAGTGACAGCAACATCAGAAAGAAGGAATATGACAAGCTAGAGAAATACCAGGGCCTCAAAGGAGAACTGGAGAAGATGGAAGGTGAAGGCAACAGTGATTCCAGTGGTGATAGGAGCACTTGGAGCAGTGACCCCTAAGTTGGGAACATGGTTACACAGATCCCAGGAGCAACATCTGAACTCTGTCCAGAAAAGCGCAATGCTGGAAACAACTAAGATCCTGCGCAGAACCCTCAAACTCCCAGGCCTCAGGTAGAGGACCAAGAATGGTAAAAAAGGAGAAAAAGACCACCCCCATTGGGGGGTGAGAATTAAGTTTGGCACCCCTTACCCTGCTGGCCAATAAGGGTATTGACAGAGGGTAAGAAAATGAGTGCAGCTGCTCTAATTTATGTCGAATATTGCGGCACGTGATGTGAAGGGATCAGGGCCGGCTCCAGGTTTTTATGGGCCCCGGGCGAAAGAGTCTCAGTGCCCCCTAAACACAGACCACGATTCATGATGCACAGATATGGCAAAGAAATATGGGTATAGTACAACGCCAAACACTTCTCTTCTTCCATTACATGAGTGATATCTATTGTAAAATGTGCAATAGCTCAAAAACCGCCAAATCCTCACAGCGCACAGTACAGACTGGACAGTACAGTCCTCCATACAATATTATGGGCACCACATAGTCTCCTCTCATCATCCATATAATACCCTATGCAGGATGTCACCCCGCCATCCCCCATATAATGCTCCATACAGAATACTGGACCACATATAATGCTCCATACAAAATATGGAGCTCTCCTCTACACTGTGCTGCATTCTGCGCTGTTACGGCTCAGGAAAGGGCGCTGTGGAAAGACTCCCCATTATCATCATCATTGCCTGCCCATTATCATCATCATTGTCTCCCCTCATCATCATTGCCTGCCCATATCATCATCATTGCCTCCCTATCATCATCATTGCCTCCCCATTAATATCATCATCATCATTGCCTTCCCATTATCATTGCCTCCCCAGCATCATCATTATCATTGCCTCCCCATTAATATCATCATCATCATTGCCTTCCCATTATCATTGCCTCCCCATTAATATCATCATCATTGCCTCCCCATCATCATATTTATCATTGCCTCCCCATCATCATATTTATCATTGCCTCCCCATTAATATCATCATCATCATTGCCTTCCCATTATCATTGCCTCCCCATCATCATCATCATCGCCTCCTCACCACCATCACTGCCTGCCTCCCCCCACCACCATCACACATGCACTCTCTCACATACACACAGGCAGGCACACACACACACACACATCTCACCTGTCCGGCGTCCGCGCTCTCTCTGCCACAGTCGGCCGCTGAATGATGACGTCATTCAGCAGCGCTGCTGTGAGAGAGGAAGCGCCGGCGCAGGCGCACCCTGGAGCCCGGAGCTGCGGCAGTGGAGGCACGGGGAGAGGTACGTATTGCGCCGGCTTCTGCCGGGGCCCTGAGCAAGCGGGGTGGGGGGCCCCAGTGGCGACGCTGACACCGCTAACGGGCGCCGGGGTGCCCGACGGCGAGTGGGCCCCCCCGCCTGCTCAGGGCCCCGACACTTGCCCGGGTGTGCCGGGTGCTGACGCCGGCCCTGGACGGGATGTATATATACACCACCGATTCCTGATATGAACATACACCATGTTCCAAATTATTATGCAAATGATATTTTCTCTGATTTTCCTAAGTGGTCAGTGCAAATGACAGTCAGTCAAATAAAAGTCATCACCTGTTAGAGTATACATCGAATTTTATTGAAGGAACCTCCCAATGATAACAGTATGCAAAATGAATACAAACTCAAAATGCACTGTTCCAAATTATTAGGCACAGTAGAATTTCTAAACATTTGATATGTTGTAAATAACTGAAAATGCTCATTTGTGGAAAGTCCAGGATTAGGAGGTCACATTCACTGAACAAAAAAGCTATTTAACTCCAAAACATCCTAACAGGACAAGGTACATGTTTACATAGGAACCCTTCTTTAATGTGACGATAATGTGTGCAAAAACTGTAAAGCGCTGAATATGTTAGCGCTATATAAAAATAAAGATTAAGATTATTATTCTTTGATATCACCTTCACAATTCTTGCATCCATTTAACTTGTGAGTAGTGTTGAGCATTCCGATACTGCAAATATCGGGTATCAGCCGATATTTGCTGTATCGGAACTCCGATTCCGAGTTCCGATATTTTTGTAATATCGGATACCGGAATCGGAATGTTCCTGTCACTGTCAGTGTCCGTCGGTCGGGTCTGTCAGGAGTCAGCGGCACTTACCTGGCAGAAGATCTCCGGTGGTCACGTCCTGGACTGCTTGATGGCCGCCATTATCTTCTCCCTGGAGGTCACGTGCAGTTTCTCGCGATAACTGCACGTGCTGCCGGGTAATCGAGGCTGTAAAGCAGTCCGATGACGTCACCGCCGGGGAAGCCGGTAAGCAGCTGTGCTGCGTCGGGATGTCAGGCTCTGCCTGACATTCCGATGTAGCAGAGCTGGATCGTCGTGGGACCCTTGTTACTATGGACTGCGTCGGACAGATGGTATACTGTTGGTTTGTTTTTTTTTCTTTTTTTCCAGGAGATCGATGGCGTCGCAGGATGAGCGTGTAATAAAATTAATGAAAACTGTGTTGTCTCTTTTATTTCATTAAAATACTTTAATCTGGCTGTGTCTTTTTTTTAAACATTTAAAAACTTTGGGATTAATAATGGATTGGTGTCTTATTGACGCCTCTCCATTATTAACCGGGCTTATTGTCACCGTGCAATCAACGGTGACATTAACCCCTTATTACCCCGCTTGCCACCGCTACAGGGGAAGTGGGAAGAGCCGGGTAAAGTGCCACAATTGGCACATCTTTTGATGCGCCAAATGTGGGGCTGCTGCAGACTGGTATTATCAGGCTGTTGAGGGCCAAAATCCATGGGCCTTGACAGTCTTTTAATACCAGGCCGCAGCAGTCTGCATTTTACTTGGCTGGTTAACAAAAATAGGGGGATCCCCACGCCATTTTTTTTTCGAGGGGATCCCCTATTTTTGTTAACCAGCCAAGCTAAGCAGACTGCTGTGGCCTGGTATTTTCAGGCTTGCAAGGTCCATGGATATTGGATCCTTACCAGCCTGAAAAAACAGGCCTCAGCAGTCTGCTTCATCTGACTGGTTAACAAAAATAGGGGGGACCCCACGCCATTTTTTTTCGAGAGGATCCCTATTTTTGTCAACTAGCCAAGATAAGCAGACTGCTGTGGCCTGGTGTTATCAGGCTGGCAAGCTCCATGGATATTGGCTCCTTAACAGCCTGAAAAACCAGGCATCAGTAGTCTGCTTTATCTGGCTGGTTAACAAAAATAGGGGGGACCCTATGCCATTTTTTTTTGAGGGGATCCCCTATTTTTGTTAATCAGTTCACTTCACGTCAGCCGGGATTCCCTCTGACGTCACTGATGCTGTGGGTGTCCCTGGCTGACCTGAAGTGAAAGTGGGAAGCAATCAATTAAGCTTTCCACTTCCTCTCCTGTCAGCCAGGAGAGGAGAAGATTCATTTGGGGGTTTACTGTGAGGCTGCAGCATTAGCTGCGGTCCCTGCAGTAAACATTAACCCTTTCTGATGGATTACACCGTGGGACCTGACTGAACATCGGATAGGTAAGAATAATTTTGCTTTTTTATTTTATTTTTATTACAGGAAATGGTTTTTGCAGTAAAATAAAAGATGGTCAAAAACATGTGTCTTTATTTCATTAAAATTATTTTTAATTAAAGTGTGTGTGTTTTATTTTTATTTCATACAATAGGATTAATAATTGATAGTTGTCTAATTGACAGCTCTCAATTATTAACCTGGCTTAAGGTCACCTTTCAATAGCAAGGTGGCTTTAACCGCTTATTAACCCATTCGCCACCGCTACAGGGCAATGGGAATAGACGGGCAAAGTGCCAGAAAGGGCGAATCTAACTATAGATTTGTCTTTTCTGGGGTGTCTGGGGGCAGATGTTAGTAGCCAGGGGGGGGCCAAAAATAATGGTCCCTCTCTGGGCTATTATTATCTGCCCCCACTCGCTGGCTTTGTCTGTCTGGTTGAGAAAATAGGGCGGGAGCCCACACATTTTTTTTCAACAACTTTACACCTCATATATAAATACACATGTCATTGAATTTGTGACACATATATATATACATATATATATTTATAGTTCATACACTTCTACATAGTATAATAGCCGCTAATTCAATTGCCAGCTTTTGTGAAAATACAGAAGCCACATGAAATGACACATGGTTTACATAGAGTTAACCATGTCATTTCAAGTTGTTTGATATATTGTTTTCACTAACAATTACATGAGTGTATGTGTGCAAAATTTGACACAAGTAGGGGTTAATTAAAGGTGTAAATTCGTAGCAAAAAAGTCAATTTTTTTACAACGAATTTACACCTTTAATTAACCCCTACAGGTGTGAAATTTTGCACACATACACTCATGTAATTGTTTGTGAAAACCAGATATCAAACTACATGAAAATACATTGTTAACTCTATGTAAACCATGTGTCATTTCATGTCGGGTGCTTCTGTATTTTCACAAAAGCCGGCATTAACCCGGCAATTGAATCAGAGGCTATTTTACTATGTAGAAGTGTATGAACTATAAATATATGATTATATATATATATATTATATATATATATATAATATATATATGTCACAATGACATGTATATATATATATATACACTACCGGTCAAAAGTTTAGGGTCACTTAGAAATTTCCTTATTTTTGAAAGAAAAGCATTTTTTTTCCAATGAAGCTAACATTAAATGATTCAGAAATACACTCTATACAGTGTTAATGTGGTAAATGACTATTCTAGCGGCAAACGTCTAGTTTGTAATGCAATATCTTCATAGGTGTATAGAGGCCCATTTCCAACAACCATCACTCCAGTGTACTTATGGTATTTTGTGTTCGCTAACTGTGTAAGAAGGCTAATAGATGGTTAAAGTACCCTTTTAAACCCTTGTGCAAGTATGTTAACACAGCTGAAAACCGTTTGGTTGATTAGAGAAGCTATAAACCTGACCTTCCTTTGAGCTTGTTGACAATCTGGAGCATTACATTTGTTGGTTCCATTAAACTCTCAAAATGGCCAAAAAAAAAGAACTTTCTTGTGAAACTCGACAGTCTATTCTTGTTCTTAGAAATGAAGGCTATTCCATGCGAAAAATTACCAAGAAACTGAAGAATTCATACAATGGTGTGTAGTACTCCCTTTAGAGGAGTGCACAAACAAGCTCTAACCAGAGAAGAAAGACAAGTGGGAGGCCCCGCTGCACAACTGAGCAACAAGACAAGTACATTAGAGTCTTTAGTTTGAAAAATTGACGCCTCACAGGTCCTCAACTGGCAGCTTCATTAAACAGTACACATTAAATGCCAGTGTCAACATCTACAGTCAAGAGGCGATTTGGGGATGCTGGCCTTCAGGGCAGATTGGCAAAACAAAAGCCATATTTAAGACTGGCTTAAATGAAAGGAAAAGATTAATATGGGCAAAAGAACACAGACATTGGACAGAGGAATATTGGCTTTTGTTTTGCCAATCTGCCCTGAAGGCCAGCATCCCCAAATCGCCTCTTCACTGTAGATGTTGACACTGGCGTTTAATGTGTACTGTTTAATGAAGCTGCCAGTTGAGGACCTGTGAGGCGTCAATTTTTCAAACTAAAGACTCTAATGTACTTGTCTTGTTGCTCAGTTGTGCAGCGGGGCCTCGCACTTGTCTTTCTTCTCTGGTTAGAGCTTGTTTGTGCACTCCTCTAAAGGGAGTACTACACACCATTGTATGAATTCTTCAGTTTCTTGGTAATTTTTCGCATGGAATAGCCTTCATTTCTAAGAACAAGAATAGACTGTCGAGTTTCACAAGAAAGTTCTTTTTTTTTGGCCATTTTGAGAGTTTAATGGAACCAACAAATGTAATGCTCCAGATTGTCAACAAGCTCAAAGGAAGGTCAGGTTTATAGCTTCTCTAATCAACCAAACGGTTTTCAGGTGTGTTAACATACTGTGAGACAGTGAGAGTATGTGTGTTGAATGGGGTGTACATTTCACCTAGATACTTTGCTGACTGGTATAAGGGAAATGTATGGCTTTGTAAACCTAGTGGTAGAGAAAGGTCACTACACCTTACATTCAGTACACACTTGCAGCTCAGGCCTGAAACCACTCAGCTGTTAATTAGGAGACCAGAAGTAGGTGTCTGCAAACACAGTCAGAGAGCTCGCTTAGTCTGGACAAGGAGTCCAGGCACAAGAAGGAGTCTCCAGGAATATGAGCTGTCTCAGTCTGGGTGCTCGATGTACCCCGGACACAGGAGTAGTCTCTGTGAGAATCCATGCGGATAGCTGCTGAATAGGAGGGGAGCTCTCTCAAGTCTGGACGTTGAAGGTGCCTTCAGACACAAGGAGGAGACTCTGTGAAACTCCATGCTGGTAAATGCTGAACATATGTGTTGTTTTGGCCCAGGCTGTTAGAGTCTGGTCCCAGGTAGATAGGGAAATCTATCTAAGTGTAGTAAGTGGCTGGACAAGCCCAGGTCTTATGTTTATGATTTGGTTTTGATTATGTTCTGTTTGCTGTAGACTTTAATAAAACTGGTTGCGGCCAGATTTTACCAGAACTGCTGTCTGTGAATGAACTGTTTCCGTGCCACTCCGTCTACCCGGACGGCGATCCCAGAGCTATATCCCCTGAAAAGCTTACAATTGGTGCTAGAATGTGCGTGCAGCACAGTGGCGAGAGACAACAATAAAAGGTGAAGTCTGTTGAAGCAGCAGCAGAGAAAAAAAAAGTGTGTCAGCAAAAGAAACGTCTGTTGGAGCAGTCTTAAAGAGACAGTAGCCCTAATAGAGTTTGCAAAAGAAAAAAAAAAAAAGTGTGTCTGCACAGCAAAGCTGAACTTGTTGTGGAAAAGACTGTGGAGTGTGCAGCAGCAAAGAGAAAAGTCTGTTGGAGCAGTCTTAAAGAGACAGTGGCCCTAATAGAGTTTGCAGAGAAAAAAAAAAAAGTGTCTGCACAGCAAAGCTGAATTTTCTGTGGAAAAGACTGTGGAGTGTGTATGTCTTGAGTGAAGACTGCCGTTGTTGAGACAGAGAAGTCTGACAGCATGGATGACAGCATGGAGGCGCTGTTTGAACAAATGGCGCAAGTTAATGTGCAACATAAGACTGCCGTGGTTGAGACAGATAAGTCCGGCAGTATGGAGGAGCTCGTTGAGTACCTGGTCCAGGCCCAGCGGAGCATGCAGCAGAGCATGGAGCGGCAGCGCCTGCAGCACCAGCAGCGCATGCAGCAGGCCCAGCAGCAATTCCTGCAGCAGCAGCAGGAGAATAACCGGTTGTTTTTTGAGCAGGTTGCAGCACTACAAAAGACTTGCAGCGCATCGTCCCAAAGTAATGTTGCAAAGTCACCTGCATTGTCCGCTGTAAAGAAGGCGGTAAGACGGTCCCTGAAAAAGATGACACCTCGTGACGATGTGGAGGCATATCTCACTAGGTTTGAGGGACTGGCAGAGAAGGAGAATCTGCCCCTATCTGAATGGGCCATGATGGTCGCACCCTATCTGACTGGAGAACCCCAAAGGGCCTATGCTGACCTGAGCGAGCAGGACAGCCAAGACTATGCCAAGCTGAAAGCGGAGATTCTTGCCCGGCTGGTGTTACGGTGGCAGTCCGTGCCAGAGGAGTCCATGACTGGAGATGCAGTTGGGAGTCTGCCGTCGGCAACCCTGCTCATGGGGGAAAGGGGGTGATAGTGGACCGCTACACCCGCGCACGTCCTCCTGAGGTACAGCCGGAGGTCGGACAACGAGACCACCAGGACGCCACTCGTCTGGTCAGCCTGAGGGAGATGGCCTCCGCTACCAAAGGCTGCCTCCGTGACCAGCCGTCTGAGAGGTCGTCACTTCAGAGTTCCTGGACGCCGAACTCTCCCGGTAAGAGCGTTCCAGCTGTTGGGGACATGGGGTGTGCTGATAAGCGGGTTCAGGCCCGAGGGGACATATGGGTGGGAACGTGTGATGGACATGTTGGAGATGTCGTGAAATTGCAGCCAACTGTCCAATAGAGGGGGAGCCTATGTGTTGTGATGTTGGCGGATCCCTCTCTCCCTGCGCAGAGCCTGTGTGTGTGTCCACCTCAGCCGAAGAGACTGGACCACAGGGGTCCCCGGTGGTTGTAAATGACTGCCCAGCACAGGCCCTCTTGGACTCAGAGAGTCCAGTGGCTTCCGTATGTGACAGCCTGATTGATAGGGACTTCATCCCTGATAAACACCTGAGTGTGGTGTGCATCCATGGAGACACCAAAGTCTACCAGAGACTGCCGTGGACTTGATCCCCAAACGCGGGGAGGTTTCATGTGAAGTGGGGGTAGTGAAGAACCTGGTGCACCCGTCATATTGGGTAATGACTTTCCCCGGTCTAAGGATCTCTGGGGGAAAAATGTTTCTGATGGACAGTGTGATGAAGCTCCTACTGAGGGTGCGCAGTCCCGAGGGGCGGAACACAATGCTAGTGGGCCGTTAAACTTATGTGATAATGATGATGATGATGATGATAATGATAATGATGATGATGATCATGATAATGATGATGACCATGATAATGATGCTGATGCTGATAATGATAATGATGATGACTGTGATAGAGATGAAATTCCTTTGCAGGTGATGGTGGGAGACGAGGATGGTGGTTCTCGGGAACCGAGTGTCCCTGACTTACCTGTGTCCTGTGACAATTTTGAGAGTGAACAATGGCGAGACCCCACTCTTAAAACGGCACAGGAAAATATAATTGTTCTAAATGAGGTTTCCCAAGAGCCTGGCTCTGAGGAGAGGTTTCCTCATGTTGCCATAAACACTCACCTGTTGTATAGGGACACTGAAGTCCAGGGAGAGGTCGTGAGCCAGCTCCTAGTACCTGAGCTATATAGAAGTATAGTGCAGGGGTTGTCACATAGTCACATACTTGAGGGACCAGATGGTGAAGTTAATGTTGTGGATGACATGTTAACTAAGGTTCCAGATCAGGATGTGAATGAGAATGAATTGTATACCCCTGAAAGTGAGCAGGATGAGAATGAGAATGAATTGTATAACCCTGAAAGTGAGCCGGATGTGGCTGAGAAAAAGGGGTCAGACAGGGATAGTGGTAGTGATAGTGAATCATCTGTTGACAATCAAGCAACCAGTGCAAATGAGGAAGGCATGGTAGCAGAGGAGGTTGAGAGTCCTGAGAGGAAGGCTGATGCTGACCTTGCAGCCGGACAGAAGATGGCATCTGAAGATGTTTTACAGTTGGCCGGTTCCCTGGCGAAGACTAGGGTGAAAGGAGGAGAGCTGAGCTTTAAAGGCAGGACTCTGAAACTGAACACAGCACAAGTGGATGCTGTTGAAGATGAGAAGTTATCAATGTATGGTATGGAGCTGCATCATGCCCAGGACTCTGAAGGTAATGCTGCAGAGGTGGAAAAAGCCATGGAAGTGGTGGTCACCAAGCCAGATGCCTCATCAGAAGCTGAGGTCTCAAGTGAAGCTGTGAGGAACAAGACTGAAGATATGGGGACATGACTCTGTCCAGGAATCTGTTTCTGCCGAAGACAGCGGCGTGGACGGGTTACGGTCCGGATCAGTAGCTGCAACTCGTGAAGCTCAGGCTGGAAGTTCGGCGCCCGGAGCCCCAGCAGTGTTCCCGAGTGACACCAAGGATCTGGATAAATCACAAGATGAGATTTTGAGACATCAGGCTGGCATTGGTGAGCTCAAGCGCACTTTCATGGAGTCTACATCGGAGCCACGTCCCAACAAATGGGAAAAGCGGTGTGTCACTCCGTTGCCGCTGCAGACACACGGGAGCTCAGATGGGATGCAGAACGTGGTGGAAGAGAAGAATCCGGCGGGTTCTGAGTATACAGATGCAGCTATCAAGGAGAACTTGAGAGCTGGAATAAATGGAGATATTGGAGACCATAATGATGTGACTGAAGAGGTAGAATGTAAGACTGACGGTAGGGCTTCTGAGCATGTTCTACCAGAAGAGCCTGAAGAAGGGGCCGAAGACATAAAGGACGTCCAACAGGTACCAGATGAATTGATTACTTCTCAGAAAAAACTCCAAACTGTGATGAAGGAGTGTGATGAAAGCCATGAGCATCTTCGTGAGAAAGTCAATGAAGTAAAAGGAAGAATACAGGGAATCTCTTCGTTACAAGAGCAAATGCTGCTCAATAAGTCTAAGGCTCTATATAAGAATGCTGTTGTCACGGTAGAACATTACAATTCAGCTGGAGACTTAGCGGATGAATTATGTGTACTGCAAAAGAAAAACGATCTGCTTCTTCTACAGTCCCAATCATTTGAACAGAGTAGCTTAAAATGGTCAGAGACCATGGCAGAGGAGCTTAAGGTCTGTGAAATAGACTTTATGAGTCAACCGATATTCAAGAAAATAGATGTGCTAAAGAGGGTTCAAGGGGAACTAGAGAAAAGTAAAAAAAACCCTATACCTTCTGTGATAGTTGGTGACACATGGTCAGTGCCTCAAGGACAGGAGGCACGTGAGTTTCTGAGGAAGAGTCAGCAGAAGTGTTCTGATGTGCCGGGTCGTACTTCTCTGGCCGGGCACTATATCGAAACTGAGCCCGGCCCTAAGATCAAGATGAAACCGTGCAGGATACCCGAGGCCCGCAGAGAGCATAGGCCTGAGAGGGTACAGGGTAGTGCGGATGCTTCAGATGAAGAGAAAGCTGATGTTGGCTATGGCTCAGGTGAAGATACAGATGACAGTAGTGAAGATGAAGCTGATGAAGGCCATGACTGGTCCAGAGTTCACTGTCTCTTTTGGATTGTTGATCAGCCCTCCGGTCTGGATGACCAGCCCTCCGGTCTGGAGAAGAGGGGGGGGATATGTAAGACAGTGAGAGTATGTGTGTTAAATGGGGTGTACATTTCACCTAGATACTTTGCTGACTGGTATAAGGGAAATGTATGGCTTTGTAAACCTAGTGGTAGAGAAAGGTCACTACACCTTACATTCAGTACACACTTGCAGCTCAGGCCTGAAACCACTCAGCTGTTAATTAGGAGACCAGAAGTAGGTGTCTGCGAACACAGTCAGAGAGCTCGCTTAGTCTGGACAAGGAGTCCAGGCACAAGAAGGAGTCTCCAGGAATATGAGCTGTCTCAGTCTGGGTGCTCGATGTACCCCGGACACAGAAGTAGTCTCTGTGAGAATCCATGCGGATAGCTGCTGAATAGGAGGGGAGCTCTCTCAAGTCTGGACGTTGAAGGTGCCTTCAGACACAAGGAGGAGACTCTGTGAAACTCCATGCTGGTAAATGCTGAACATATGTGTTGTTTTGGCCCAGGCTGTTAGAGTCTGGTCCCAGGTAGATAGGGAAATCTATCTAAGTGTAGTAAGTGGCTGGACAAGCCCAGGTCTTATGTTTATGATTTGGTTTTGATTATGTTCTGTTTGCTGTAGACTTTAATAAAACTGGTTGCGGCCAGTTTTTACCAGAGCTGCTGTCTGTGAATGAACTGTTTCCGTGCCACTCCGTCTACCCGGACGGCGATCCCAGAGCTATATCCCCTGAAAAGCTTACAATACTTGCACAAGGGTTTTAAAGGATATTTTAACCATCTATTAGCCTTCTTACACAGTTAGCGAACACAAAATACCATAAGTACACTGGAGTGATGGTTGTTGGAAATGGGCCTCTATACACCTATGAAGATATTGCATTACAAACTAGATGTTTGCCGCTAGAATAGTCATTTACCACATTAACACTGTATAGAGTGTATTTCTGAATCATTTAATGTTAGCTTCATTGGAAAAAAACTGCTTTTCTTTCAAAAATAAGGAAATTTCTAAGTGACCCTAAACTTTTGACCGGTAGTGTATATACAGTCATGGCCAAAAGTTTTGAGAATGACACAAATATTATATTTTCACATGATCTGCTGCCCTCTGGTTTTTATGTGTGTTTGACAGATGTTTTTATCACAGACAGAAATATAATAATTGCAAACATATGAGTAACAAAAGCTTATATTGACAGTTAGAATGAGTTAATGCAGCAAGTCAATATTTGCAGTGTTGACCCTTCTTCTTCAGGACCTCTGCAATTCTCCCTGGCATGCTCTCAATCAACTTCTGGACCAAATCCTGACTGATAGCAGTCCATTCTTGCACAATCAATGCTTTCATTTTGTCAGAATTTTTTGGTTTTTGTTTGTCCACCCGTCTCTTGATGATTGACCACAAGTTCTCAATGGGATTAAGATCTGGGGAGTTTCCAGGCCATGGACCCCAAATCTCTATGTTTTGTTCCCTGAGCCATTTAGTTATCACCTTTGCTTTATGGTAAGGTGCTCCATCATGCTGAAAAAGGCATTGTTGATCGCCAAACTGCTCTTGGAGGGTTGGGAGAAGTTGCTCTTGGAGGACATTCTGGTACCATTCTTTATTAGAGTTGAGCGATACTTTCCGATATCCAAAAGTATCGGAATCGGAATGGTATCGCCGATACCCAAAAAATATCGGCGATACCCGATACCGATACCGGAAATCCAATGTAAGTCTATGGGAACAAAATATCGGAATTAAAAAAACCCCATTCTTGCCTTGTTGGTTAATTGTACATGAAGGAAAACAACAAAGAGTAATGTAGAATGTATTGGGGAAGGTTGAGGAGACATTAAAGGCATAGATGTTTAACCCAATCAAATGGAATAGCATAAATATTTTTTTTTTTAAAGATGTTCGGATTGACGAAGAAATTGACAATGTTGTTAATGTTTTTTCTATTTTAGCAAATATGTATATTTCACAACTTCCATGCTCTTCACCTTTTTAACTTTTGACACACTTTCTCCTTCATAATCTTCAGCAGCATCATCTTTTTCATCAAATTATTCTTCATCTTCACCTTCTTTATCTTCTTCTTAAACTTCTTGCTATTCATCTTTTTGTTAACATTACTCATATTCTTCTTATTAAACTATTATTCTTCTTCATATTGTACTTCATCTTCTTCATCATATTCTTATTTGTGACAGAGATTCCTGTACTTGTAATCTGTCAAAGTATGAATTTTTCATCCTTCCGTTCTTGCTGTCACAAAAGATTTAAATTACAACAGTATTTGTCCGTGTTCAGTTTAGCCTGCAGCAGCAGGCATTTTCCAGGGGCACCACGAGGAGGAACGGACTCACCCCCATACACTGCTTAGTCTTCCTCTGCTTATAATTTAGAGCATATATTTGCTCTTCATTTTGGTCTTATACTTCATGTTCTTCTGCTTTTTGATCTTCTGCTTATTGTTCTTCAGTCTCTTGTTCTGTATCTTGTAGTTTGTCTTAACCTTCTTAGTCCTGTTGGGTAATCTTTTATTTCTTCTTTGTGATGGTGTTTAGGCTGGTTGGCTTGATGCTCGTCGTCCTTGTGGTCGTCATCTTCTTCGGGGTGGTCATCAGGGTCGTCGTCTTCATTGTTGGAGATCCAGAGTGATTACCCAAAAAAACATTTAAAAAATCTTCAATTTGTAAATGTAGAAGAAGGTACAAGAGCCAATGCAAGTAACGAGGACCAGCTGACTGTGCTGGAACCCGGAGGGGCAGCAGAAGGAAAAGAGCCAATGGCACAACCGAGGACCAGCTGACTTTACTGGGACACGGTTACTAAGCAGGAGGTACCTGTGCTCCAAAGCACTACCAAGGACCAGCAGACGTTGCTGGAACTCGGATACCAAGATGGAGGCACCTAGGCCAAAGGCACTGCGGAGAACCAGTTGACGGTACTGGAACCCGGACGGGTAGCAGAAGGTACAAGAGCCAATGCAAGTAACGAGGAACAGCTGACTGTGCTGGAACCCGGAGGGGCAGCAGAAGGAAAAGAGCCAATGGCACAACCGAGGACCAGCTGACGTTACTGGGACACGGTTACTAAGCAGGAGGTACCTGTGCTCCAAAGCACTACCAAGGACCAGCAGACGTTGCTGGAACTCGGATACCGAGATGGAGGCACCTAGGCCAAAGGCACTGCGGAGAACCAGCTGACGGTACTGGAACCTGGACGGGTAGCAGAAGGTACCCATGGAAATTTAAGTTGACAGGCCGCGAGCCGGCCGCAGTTACCGAATCCCACAGTACTACAGTGGGTGATTGTCCTATTGTCACAACGGAAACAGCCTTTATTTGAATATCCCGCAGCACACATAGGAAGCACCTAAACTCCAGGCACCATAGAGTCGGGTAACCCGACCGCAACACGACAGGACAACTTATTGGAGGCTAAGTGACGTTTACACTGACAGGAAACAGATGGCGTGCTGTAACCAGTCTGGGCAGGAGTGAGTACCCGTGCCAATGACACTTCCGAGCAACAACTGTCGGTGTTGGAGCCCAGGGATGAGAAGAGAACCGGTTGGAGGCAGCAGGACTTTTTGCCGTTCACACAGCAGGGGATCAGCTGACATTACTGAACCCCAGTAACACAGGAGCAAGTGTTGACTGTGCTAACAGCACTTACAGGCAACAACTGGCGGTGTTGGAGCCCAGGGTCAAGGAGGATGTTTAAATACTAGATCAAGTAATCTCCTTGTTACCTGTCAATTTTAAATGTCTATACTTCAAACAAGAGAAAGATAATCTTTACTACCATAAGATGATGATTTCATTTAAACTAATATCTAGATAAATAAAGAATTGACAAACATAAACACATACATTAACATGTTGAACAGCAATGCAAACCACAAAATAAATTAGTTAAGGAATCTGCTATACGGTTGTACATAAAAGCATACAAGTACATATCTGAATCCATTAATGATGGATAAGTAACAGTATGTACACCATTTTTATTGTATGGACAATGAATGTCTGACTTCAAAACATCATCAGCATTACAAGTTATCTGTGACATTACTAAAATGTTACATTTGCTGAATAATGTCACTAAACAGTTTATACAAAATTAGACAATTTCCATCATGTAATACTCATAATATGTGGCAATAATCATTTTTATTAACAAACATAACCTTTAAAAAGTGCATAGTGCATAGTGAAAATTGCTATTTATGCCTGACTGTCGACTTGCAAGCATGACAACGGATAGATAAGGTATATATAGATGAGACTGCATAGCCACAGATGGTGAATGGCGATGTAATACTGTACCTCAATAAAGTGTGCGTCACTACTACATATTTTTTTTTATATAGCTTTATAAACAGGGTACGTGGATGTATGCTTGCGCCTTTGTTTTGACGCACAGACTGCCTTCCTGCTGAGACGCGTTGGGTAGTGAACAGTTGTGTGCAGTGTTCACTGTAGTCTGAGGTTTTCCTTTTTGGAGTGCAGATCACGCTCCAGTTAGTTCTTCAACCACTGCTGGTTGTAGTCTGCTGAGCGTGTGTCACTGGCACATCCTTGAAATTGTTCTCTAATTGTTGCTGCTCCATTCTATTACAACGTGGGGATTCTGTGGCTGCTGTGGCCCCCAGTGACACAGCATCCACCAGTTTTCCCCGTGAGCGTTCCTTTATGCACACTTTTGTAGGAGCTTGGAGTACCCCCCTGCTGCGGGAAGAACAAATTGAAGCCGTTGTTGGTTGGATGTCAGCCAATGCAACGACTTCAATTGCTTCCACCTCCTCTCAGGACCACAGCACTGTTGAGCAACCATCTGTCTCTTCACCGCCTGGCAAATTGCCCAGGCAGTCAGAGAGTTCTGTACAGGAGCCAGCTGAGTGTCTGCTTCTGTTCTCAGAATCTATTGGCTTGCAAACAGGGGCCCAGCCAAGCAGCATTCTGTAATGTGAAGAAGAGGGAGTATGCAGTGATGCGCAACAGCTGTGTCTCTCTGAATCTGAAGAGGCGGGTGAGACAGTGCCGATGGTCAGCACACCGCAGAACGCATCTGATGATGATGAGACTCAGGTGCCAGTTTCTGTTGAGCATGGTGCTGGCCAGACCACCCAACAGCAGCAGGTGTTGGAAGAGGGTAGTGGAGATGATGAGGTCCAAGACCCAACATGGCGTGAGGAACAGGAAGGTGGTGGGAGCAGCTCAGAGGAATCCTAATAATAATAATATTAATTTATATAGCGCCATCATATTACGCATCGCTTTACAGTTTTGCAGTTTAAGAACACAAGTCATAAGTAACAACGTTAACAATACAATAATTTAAGCTAAATAAGTCGCCCCTGCTCGTGACAGCTTACAATGTACAATGAGGTGGGGGAGATACAAAGTATAGGTGTTTATATACAATGGTGCATTTACAATGATGGTCCAGCTATCTTAAGGGAGTGAGGGATGGAGATAGTGAATGGGCTAGAGACACACACACACATACACACTTACACAGAATACATAGAATGACTTTGATTAGTGAATGTGATAGGCCGCTCTGAACAAATGTGTTTTGAGGGAGCGCCTGAAACCATGCAAATTGTGGATAGTCCTAATTTCTTGGGGTACAGCATTCCAGAGGATTGGCGTAGCGCGGGAGAAGTCTTGGAGTCGGGAGTGGGAGGTACGTATTAGTGCAGAGGTTAGTCGAAAGTCGTTTGCAGAGCGCAGCAGTCGGTTAGGCCGATAGATAGAAATGAGGGAGGAGATGTAGGAGGGGTGCTGCACTGTGGATAGCTTTGTGGCTGAGAACCAGTACTTTGGTTGAAAGCTGGGAGAGGCTTAGAGAAGTGGTTAGTGATAGAAGGAAGATAGAGGAAGACATTGCCCCAACGGTACAAACAGGAGGGAGAGTTAGGCTGCAGACTCGGTTGCCTGTAGCCTCCAGTTTGGCACCTGTTCGGAGCAGTTGTCTTCCTTCAAAACGTCAAAACGTGCGCTCCCAGGACTTGCACTGCGTGATCCTTTTTTCACACACTTGCACATGATATTTGCTATATCAAAAAAAAGCTGTGTAATCAAAAATTAAAAATAGCTAAAAGTGTCAGTCACCTCAAAACCACAAATATGTGGAAACATGTGCGGACAAAGCACGTAGTTGAGTTACAAAGACACACTGGAGATGTAGGTCAACCTACAGCAGCACCTACATCTTCAGGTTGTGTTGAAGCCTCTTCATCGAGCTCACACACAGCTGGTTCTGCTTCCTCACAGGATCGCCATGGAAGAACCTCGGTCACTGTTGTCCAGAGACAAAGTGTTATTCCACACACGCAGCAAGTTCCCTGTCATCCTCACACTCCCATGCCACAAAACAGCCATCGGTAGCACAGGCATGGGATAAAAGACGGCCATACTCCGCAAACCATGCACGAGCACAGGCTCTGAATGCTGGCATTGCAAAACTCCTGTCCCTTGAAATGCTGTCATTCAGGCTGGTGGAGACAGACAGTTTCCGTAACTGAATATCATTGTCAGTCCCACAATACAATGTACCAAGCCGATTTCATTTCAGCAGGCAAGCCATCCCTGGTCTGCAAAAGCATGTTGAGGGAAAAATTAAACATGCGCTACTAAACGCCCTCAGTAGCAAGGTCCACCTGACCACCGATGCGTGGACCAGTACCCATTGTTATGATCTGCTACAACCAGTAAGGAAAGAAGGTAATTCTGTCCCTACAATACAACTAAGCTGAATCCCTACGATGTAGGGAACCTGATCCTGCGACCAGACCCGCTAAAGTCCTCATCTAGTGTGAACGAAGACCTATAGTTGCGAGGGAGGAATCCCTACAAGATCTAGGGACTGGGAGAAAAGGTGGACACCTCCTAACAGAAATTGTAGCATGGATAATTAAACAGAAAAAAAAATACTTTGCGATCCTAACATCAAGCAAAACTGACAGATTAAGGCACCTAAGCACCCGGCTAGCTTAACAGTAGATAATACAATGAAGTCAAGCAAAGCCAGAAGGGCGGAGTCAGACTAAATAGGGAAAAAAGGTCATGTGACCAGCAAACTGAAACAAAACCTAACAAGAGGGTTCTAACACCCATGGCCAGGGACAATACCTTTCCCTCACTGCCCATTGGGTCAATGTTGTGCAGCCGGGTACTGATCTTGCGAGTGGCGCTGTACGTGTTCTGCCAACTCCAAGGATTGCAGGAATCAAGTCTGTACACAATGGCTCCTCCTCCTACTCCAGTTCCTCAGAATCATCGCTGCAGGAGCCGTCACGGTCTACCTCCACATGGACCCGTGAACGTTTACCTGTTGGCACCGATATGAGCACAGCCGTGTCCAAATGTCAACAGGCCTTCCTGAAATTAATTTCCATGGGGAATCTTAGCCACACAGCGCAGGAGCTCTGTAATGCCATAAAGCAGGAGAGCGACGTGTGGTTTTTGGAAGCGAATCTACAGGCAGACTTGGTAGTGTGTGACAATGGCCAAAATCTGGTGGCAGCTCTGGGCCTTGGCAACCTCACTCACATACCATGTCTGTCATATGTGCTCAACTTGGTCGTGCAGAGTTTTTTGAGGGACTATCCGAATCTTGATGCACTGCTGCACAAGGTCCGCCTAGAGTGCGCTCACTTGCGACGTTCCAGCATGGCCACATCGCTGATTGCAGCTCTGCAACGCAGATTTCACCTTCATGAACATCGCATCATATGTGACGTACCCACCAGGTGTAATTCCTCGCTACATATGTTGGAGCGGTTGTGTGAGCAGCAGCCAACAGTAATGTAGTATCAGCTGCATCAGGCGCAATCAACTCGCAATTTGCGCAGTTCACACTTCACCACTACTGAGTGGGCCTCTATAATAATAATAATAATCTTTATTTATATAGCGCAATAATATTCCGCAGTGCTTTACAGTTTAACAGTTTCAAAACACAAGTCATAAGTAACAACGTTAACAATACAATAATTAAAGCAAAATCAGCCGCCCCTGCTGGTGAAAGCTTACAATCTACAATGAGGTGGGGGAGATACAAAGTACACGTGTTTATATACAATGGTGTTTTTACAATGATGGTCCAACCATTTAAGGGAGTGAGGGATGCATGGAGATAGTGAATGGGCTACACACACAGACTTACACATAGAATGACTTTGATTAGTGAATGTGATAGGCCACTGTGAACAAATGTGTTTTGAGGGAGCGCCTGCAACCATCCAAATTGCGGATAATCCTAATTTCTTGGGGTAGAGCATTCCAGAGGATTGGCGCAGCGCGGGAGAAGTCTTGGAGTTGGGAGTGGGAGGTACGGATTAGTGCAGAGGTTAGTCGAAGGTCGTTTGCAGAGTGCAGCAGTCGGTTAGGCCGATAAATATAAATGAGGGAGGAGATGTAGGGGGGTGCTGCACTGTGGAGAGCTTTGTTGGTGAGAACCAGTAATTAGAATTGGATCCTATAATGAATGGGCAGCCAGTGTAATGAGTGGCGAAGGACTCTATGAAGGACATCTGCCACGTTTTGCGTGCGTTTGATGAGTCAACGCGGATGGCGAGTGCAGATGATGCACTAGTCAGCCTGACTGTCCCCCTTATCTGCCTGCTTCAAAAAACACTGCAAGCACTAAGGCATGAGGTTTTGGAAGAGGTGGAGGATGAGGAGTCACAAATTCCATCACCTTCTGGACAGTCAGCGCAACGTGGTTCCTCACAAAGGGCTGGAGGACTTTCAAAGTACCATGCTGTATCAACAATTGAACCTCCAGAGTCGCTGTCTATATTTTCATAACCATTCCAAACTTTTAATGTATTTACAAAGCACATAATGTACAGTTTTTGTCTATCCTTTTGTAATGCTATTGTGTTTCCATAAAGTGATGTTACAGAATTATGATACAATGTTTTTAAATTTTGATTTTTAAATTTTGTAAATTTTTATGAATTTGAAGGACTTTGTGAGGAGGATGAGGAGGAGTCAATGGAGGAGGAAGACATCGCTCCAGAGGGAGGTAGACAATGCTCTAGTCAGTATGTAGACCAAGGGTGGGGTGATGCACAGCAGGCAGAGATGACGCCTCTTGCAGGGGACAACGTTTCTTGGCCAGTTGGGAGTCTGCAGCACATGGTTGATTTCATGCTGCAGTGCCTGAGAAACGACCGCCGCATCAAACACATTCACACCACGTCTGATTATTGGGTGTACACCCTCCTAGACCCTCGCTACCGGGACAACTTACAAAGCCTCATCACACCGTTGAACCGGGAGCGTAAAATGCGGAAGTAACAAGACACACTGGTGCAATCCATAATGTTCTCCATTCCAGCCGAGAACACTGCTGCTGCTACTGCTTTACAAAGCAGCTCTGTGCGTCGAGGCAGTGGAGACAGCTCTGCAACAAGAGGGAGCACAAGCAGCGCCTCTGCACAGGGCAAGAACAGTATGTTCCAAATATGGCGAAGTTTTGTGGCAGCGCCACCAATGTCTACACCATCCGAGACGGCTCCAGTCAGCAGGAGGCAACATTGCCGTAAGATGGTGACAGACTACATGTCTTGCCCTCTCAGTGTACTCCCAGATGGCTCTTCCCCATTCAAGTTTGGTGTCTCTAAGCTGGATACATGGCCAGAGCTTAGCCAGTATGCATTGGAGGTGCTGGCTTGCCCTGCTGCCAGTGTATTATCGGAGCGCGTCTTTACTGCTGCAGGTGGTGTACTAACAGACCGTTGCATGCGACTATCCTCCGATAATGTAGAACGGCTTACTTTTCTGAAAATGAACTAGGCATGGATCTCGCCTGAATTTGCCTGTCCGGTTTCAGATTAACTAACTGGTTTGCAACGTTTTCCATGTCTCCTGTTATGTTCATCTTTCTACCACCTGAACTATACTCCCTGGGCTACAACACTGCCAGTTGCTGCTCAGAAGTGTCGTGTCCACAGACCAATACACAAGCTATAGTGATAGTGGGGTTCAGTAACGCCTGCTGTTCCCCTGCTGTGTGTCTGACAAAAATTAATGCTGCTAACTCCAAATTAAAGTTCAAATTAAAGTTCAAACATCTCATACTAGGCCTCAGCCTACACCCTCCTTGACCCTGGGCTCAGAAGTGTTAGATGCACAGATCAAAACAATCGATGATGTGTTTGTGGGGTTCAGTAACGCCTGCTGTTCCCCTGCTGTGTGTCCGGCAAAAATTACTGCTACCTAGCTACACATGTTGAAAAAAACATGACATGTTAAAGTGGCTAGTGCTACACATAGATATCAGGCTACACCCTTATTTCTAAGCTGTAAACAAGTGAAACCTCACATTTAAAACCATTCAATGATTAGTGTTGGTAACAAATCTGTAACTAAATAATTGTGACATATTATGGCAGATATCCACATGTCTAACACAAATGCTAACACAAAAGCATACTTATGCTATAGGGTACTGATGGTGAACCTTCTCACTACATAACTTTGACAAATCCAACTCACATCATGCCTCACATGCTGCAATGTTGGAAGTGCATAATGTGGGTTGAACTTTGACAACAGCTGCAGTGCGAAGGTTATCCTTCTGTGTTCTTGGCTTTTAAATAAAAGCATACAAGTAAATATAATAATACATTGTTGATTAAGGGACGTGATGTACATCTGTAATATTGTGCAAACAATGGATGTAGGACTATTCCTCTTCAACATTACTTATATTTGTGTCATTTGAAAAAATACATATTTTAGTTAAAAATTAAAAACCCATGTTCACTAGCTGTGAAAGGCCCCTTTGTGTACTTCTATAGTGTTTGAAACCAATGTATTGTATACGGATGGAAGCACGTCACAGTAATAGATTTGAATTATTTGAAATAGAATGTAGCAGCACCAATTCGAGAAAAATGTGAAGGATGAGGCAGTGATCCACGCTCAGCAGAGTACACGCAGCGGTGGTTGAAGTAAGTGGAGCGGGATCTACACTCCTACCAAAAATTTAAACCTCAGACTAGAGTGAACAGTGAACACAACTGTTCACTTGCTGTGAAAGGCCTTTTTGTGGACTTCCATTATGTTTGCAAGCAATGTATTGTATTTTGATGGAAGAGCGTCACACTAATAGATTTTAGTAAATTGAAAATAGAATAAAGCAGCACCAATTTTAGAAAAATGACAAGGATGAGCCAGTGACAGACACTCAGTAGAGTACATGCAGCGATGGTTGAAGTAAGTGGAGCGGGATCTACACTCCTACCAAAAATTTAAACCTCACACTAGAGTGAACAGTGAACACAACTGTTCACTTGCTGTGAAAGGTCTTTTTGTGGACTTCTATTATGTTTGCAAGCAATGTATTGTATTTTGATGAAGAGCGTCACACTAATAGATTTTAGTAAATTGAAAATAGAATAAAGCAGCACCAATTTTAGAAAAATGACAAGGATGAGCCAGTGACAGACACTCAGCAGAGTACACGCAGCGGTGGTTGAAGTAAGTGGAGCGGGATCTACACTCCTACCAAAAATTTAAACCTCACACTAGAGTGAACAGTGAACACAACTGTTCACTTGCTGTGAAAGGCCTTTTTGTGGACTTCTATTATGTTTGCAAGCAATGTATTGTATTTTGATGGAAGAGCGTCACACTAATAGATTTTAGTATATTGAAAATAGAATAAAGCAGCACCAATTTTAGAAAAATGACAAGGATGAGCCAGTGACAGACACTCAGCAGAGTACACGCAGCATTAGTTGAAGAAGTAACTGGAGCGTGATCTGCATTTAAAAAAAAAAAAAAAACCTCACAGACTGCAGTGAACACTGAAACACAACTGTTCACTATCTGTGAAAGGTTCCTTTCTGTACTTCTATAGTGTTTGCAACCAATGTATTGTACACGGATGGAAGCGCATCACACTATAATTTCTATTGAATGGAGCAGCTAGAATTACACTAAAGAAAAAAAAAAAGAGTCTGTGAGTGACACGTGCAGATGCCTACAGACAGCGTTGGATGCAGAGCAAACTGCAGCGTCACCTGCACTCTCACACACACACACCTTGCACAGAGCTGTTAAAACAACACTGCAAGGCAAAAGGAAGCTTTACACAGCGGTTGGTAAACTAGCCTGCCTAAAGCAAAGTACACAAAATCACAATCTCTAACTGTCCCTCTGAGTCAGCAGAGCAGCATTCTGTCCCTAACTGAGTTCACAGCACAGTGACGCTAAAATGGCGGCGGCGCCTTTTATAGTGCATTCTGACATCATTTCAGCAGCCAATCACAGCCATGCCATAAGTTAAGATGACCGCAGCATTACAGGATGTGCCCACACTTCGTAGGATTCGTCATTGGCTGACTAAAATCACACTGCCTCTCAAAGAATTATGGGAACTTCCGATTCCGGTATACGATATAGGGAAAATATCGGAACTAAGTATCGGAATTCCGATACAGCGAATATCGGCCGATACCCGATACTTGCGGTATCGGAATGCTCAACACTATTCTTTATTCATGGCTGTGTTTTTAGGCAAGACTGTGAGAGAGCCGATTCCCTTGGCTGAGAAGCAACCCCACACATGAATGGTTTCAGGATGCTTAACAGTTGGCATGAGACAAGACTGGTGGCAGCGCTCACCTTGTCTTCTCCGAATGAGGCGTTTTCCTGATGTCCCAAACAATCGAAAAGGGGATTCATCAGAGAAAATAACTTTACCCCAGTCCTCAGCAGTCCACTGCCTGTACCTTTTGCAGAATATCAGTCTGTCCATGATGTTTTTTCTGGAGAGAAGTGGCTTCTTTGCTGCCCTACTTGAGACCAGGCCTTGCTCCAAGAGTCTCACCCTCACAGTGCGTGCAGATGCACTCACACCTGCCTGCTGCCATTCCTGAGCAAGGTCTGCACTGCTGGTAGCCCGATCCCGCAGTTGAAACACTTTTAAGAGACGGTCCTGGCGCTTGCTGGTCTTTCTTGGGCGCCCTGAAGCCTTTTTGGCAACAATGGAACCTCTCTCCTTGAAGTTCTTGATGATGCGATAGATTGTTGACTGAGGTGCAATCTTTCTAGCTGCGATACTCTTCCCTGTTAGGCCATTTTTGTGCATTGCAATGATGACTGCACGTGTTTCTTTAGAGATAACCATGGTTAACAGAAGAGAAACAATGATGCCAAGCACCAGCCTCCTTTTAAAGTGTCCAGTGGTGTCATTCTTACTTAATCATGACAGATTGATCTCCAGCCATGTCCTCATCAACACCCACACCTGTGTTAATGGAGCAATCACTGAAAAGAGGTTAGCTGGTCCTTTTAAGGCAGGGCTGCAATGATGTTGAAATGTGTTTTGGGGATAAAGTTCATTTTCTAGCCAAATATTGACTTTGCAAGTAATTGCTGTTAAGCTGATCACGCTTTATAACATTCTGGAGTATATGCAAATTGCCATTAGAAAAAGTGAAGCAGTAGACTTTGTAAAAATTAATATTTGTGTCATTCTCAAAACTTTTGGCCATGACTGTATATAAATATGTATTCTATGTGTGTATATTTAGTGTTTACAAGGAAAGAAAGGGTTTTTTTTAGTTCCGATATTTCTGTCCCATAGACTTGCATTGGATTTCCGGTATCGGAATCAGGTATCGCCGATACTTTTTGGGTATCGGCGATACCCAATCCGATATGATACTTCTTGATATCGGGAAGTATCGCTCAACGCTACTTGTGAGTTTTGGAGAGTTTCTGCTTGTATTTATTTGCATGAAGTCAGAATAGAGCTGCTGTTTTGATGTGAACTGCCTCCCACCCTCATAGATCTTTTGCTTGATGATACTCCAAAAGGTTCTCTATAGGGGTGAGATCAGGGGAAGATGGTGGCCACATCATGAGTTTATCTGCTTTTATGCCCATAGCAGCCAATGACTCAGAGGTATTCTTTGCAGCATGAGATGGTGCATTGTCATGCATGAAGATGATTTTGCTCCTGAAGGCACGTTTCTGCTTTTTATACCATGGAAGAAAGTTGTCAGTCAGAAACACTATATACTTTGTAGAGGTCATTTTCACACCTTCAGGAACCTTAAAGGGCCCTACCAGCTGTTTCCTCATGATTCCGGCCAAAAACATGACTCCTCCACCTCCTTGCTGACGTCGCAGCCTTGTTGGGACATGGTGGCTATCCACCAACCATCCACTACTCCATCCATCCGGACCATCCAGGGTTGCTCGACACTCATCAGTAAACAAGACTGTTTGAAAATTAGTCTTCATGTATGTCTGGGCCCACTGCAACCATTTCTGCTTGTGAGCACTGTTTAGGCATGGCTGAATAGTAGGTTTATTCACCACAGCAAGCCTTTGAAGGATCCTACACCTTGAGTTTCGAGGGACTCCGGAGGCACCAGCAGCTTCAAATATCTGTTTGCTGGTTTGTAATGGCTTTTTAGCAGCTGCTCTCTTAATCCGATGAACTTGCCTGGCAGAAACCTTCCTCATTCTGCTTTTATCAGCACAAACATGTCTGTGCTCAGAATCAGAGACAAATCTCTTAACAGTAAGATGATCACGCTTAAGTTTTCAGGAAATATCTAATGTTTTCATCCCTTGACCAAAGCATTGCACTATTTGATGCTTTTCAGCATCAGAAAGATCCTTTTTCTTTCCCATGTTACTTGAAAACTCTGGCCTGCTTAATAGTGTGGAACATCCAGTCTTCCTTTTATTGGGATCATATCGCAAACTAATTATCACAGGTATCTGAGATTGATTTCAATGATCCAAAGAACCCTGAGACACAATACCATAAATGGGTTTCATTTACAAAAAAAAAATGCTATGACACTTAAAACCAATTTGCATAATAATTTGGAACATGGTGTATATATATACCTCGATCTATTCACCATCAAGTCCCCAGCACCACATAAATACTAAAACTATGCTGGCACCACTGACCTCTTAAAGTTGGATCGGACACCCGTTTGGTAACACGGATTTGTTCAGAGTACATGGCGGATCGCTCATAGAACAAGAAGAACAAAGCTAGCAAATTTATAATTTTACTCCGGGAGAATATTTACAAAAGATATAAATGATATTACAAAGAGACAAAATACAAATATGTATAAACAGTTATGAAATAAAATGGGATAAAAATATGAAACTTATTAAATCTCAGACACCAGTATGACGTGTCGATAAAGGGGAGGAGAAATCCCAAAGAAATTATTCTGTACCACAGCATAGTGTTCAGCTGTCTCTCCTTGCTTTGAGTAAATGCCAAAGATGGACATTCCTGTTTTATTCTTAGGACATAAAACTAAGAACTCCCACTTTGCTGACCTCACATCTGGGCTGTTTTCTTTGAGGTACAGATATCTTTGTATATCTTTGAAAGTTATTGAAAACTCCTTTTTGTCATATCTTTCTCCTGAAAGCTCACATGCCAAAGATATTGGCATTATTTTTTCCTTTGCGATACATGGTATGTCTGTGATTTGCTGGTGGCCAGAAATTAATTTCCCAGGTTTCTGATAGCCATAAATGCAGCAAAACGCTGCCATGCGTAATTCCAAGTGCTCAGGTCCTGGAAATCTAATTTTCATGTTTCTGGTATTAATGTGTATTATTGAATTTGACTTGGAGTGTTTTGCCTAATAGACAAAAAGTTATTTTGGAGGGAAAAATGCATTCAGCTCTGCTAGTCCTGGCAGGCAATAAAGCTCAGCATTCCAACTGACCATTTGCTTGAAGGGAGGGCGTGGAATTTCTCGGAGAGAGGGGCTGTATGTAGGATTTGGTCCTATAAAAAACCAATGGTGTGAGGAGTAGTAGGCCAGCTCTGGTTGTGTCTCCAGAAAAATGGAAAATAATTCATATCTTCCTGACACATTATATATATATATATATATTATATATATATATATATACATAATATATGTATATATATATATATACATATATATACAGTGCCTACAAGTAGTATTCAACCCCCTGCAGATTTAGCTGGTTTGATAAGATGCAAATAAGTTAGAGCCTTCAAACTGCAAACGAGAGTAGGATTTATTAACAGAAACATAAATCTTACTAAACAAAAAGTTATGTTGCTCAGTTGAATTTTAATAAATTTTAAACATAAAAGTGTGGGTCAATTATTATACAACCCCTATGTTTAATATTTCGTGGAATAACCCTTGTTTGCAATTACAGCTAATAATCGTCTTTTATAAGACCTGATCAGGCCAGCACAGGTCTGTGGAGTTATCTTGGCCCACTCCTCCATGCAGATCTTCTCCAAGTTATCTAGGTTCTTTGGGTGTCTCATGTGGACTTTAATCTTGAGCTCCTTCCACAAGTTTTCAATTAGGTTAAGGTCAGGAGACTGACAAGGCCACTCCAACACCTTGACTTTTTCCCTCTAGAACCAGGCCTTGGTTTTCTTGGCTGTGTGCTTTGGGTCGTTGTCTTGTTGGAAGATGAAATTACGACCCATCTTAAGATCCTTGATGGAGGAGCGGAGGTTCTTGGCCAAAATCTCCAGGTAGGCCGTGCTATCCATCCTCCCATGGATGCGGACCAGATGGCCAGGCCCCTTGGCTGAGAAACAGCCCCACAGCATGATGCTGCCACCATCATGCTTGACTGTAGGGATGGTATTCTTGGGGTCGTATGCAGTGCCATCCAGTCTCCAAACGTCACGTGTGTGGTTGGCACCAAAGATCTCGATCTTGGTCTCATCAGACCATAGAACCTTGAACCAGTCTGTCTCAGAGTCCTCCAAGTGATCATGAGCAAACTGTAGACGAGCCTTGACATGACACTTTGAAAGTAAAGGTACCTTACGGGCTCGTCTGGAACGGAGACCATTGCGGTGGAGTACGTTACTTATGGTATTGACTGAAACCAATGTCCCCACTGCCATGAGATCTTCCCGGAGCTCCTTCCTTGTTGTCATTGGGTTAGCCTTGACTCTTCGGACAAGCCTGGCCTCGGCACGGGAGGAAACTTTCAAAGGCTGTCCAGGCCGTGGAAGGCTAACAGTAGTTCCATAAGCCTTCCACTTACGGATGATGCTCCCAACAGTGGAGACAGGTAGGGCCAGCTCCTTGGAAAGGGTTTTTTACCCCTTGCCAGCCTTGTGACCCTCCACGATCTTGTCTCTGATGGCCTTGGAATGCTCCTTTGTCTTTCCCATGTTGACCATGTATGAGTGCTGTTCACAAGTTTGGGGAGGGTCTTAAATAGTCAGAAAAGGCTGGCAAAAGAGATCATTAATCCACACATGTGAAGCTCATTATTCTTGGTGCCTGAACTACTTCTTAATACTTTAGGGGACCAAACAGAATTCTTGTGGTTTGAGGGGTTGAATAATAAATGACACTCTGAATTAACTTTTAACGTTTAAAAAAAAAAAAAAAAATTTAAAACAAAAATTTTTGCTGCAGTGCATTTCCCACTTCCAGGCTGATCTACAGTACAAATGTCACAATGCCAAGTTAATTCCGCATGTGTCAACCAGCTAAATCTGCAGGGGTTGAATACTACTTGTAGGCACTGTATATATATATAACACATATACACACTGCTAAAAAAAATAAAGGGAGCAATTAAACAACAGAATTTTACTCCAAGTAAATCAAACTTCTGTGAAATCAAACTGTCCACTTAGGAAACAACACTGACTGACAATCAAAAATATTTCCAGAATCTGTCCTTTCCTCAACCCTCAATCTACTAAAATGATTGTGCATGCCCTCATCATCTTCTGCCTCGACTACTGCAACATCCTTTTCTGTGGCCTCCCTTCTAACACCCTCGCACCTCTACAGTCCATCCTTAACTTTGCTGCCCGACTAATTCATCATTCTCCTCGCTACTCCTCTGCTTCTCCCTTCTGCAGATCTCTTCAATGGCTCCCATTCCCTCAGCGTATCCAGTTCAAATTACTAATACTGATCTACAAGGTAATCTATAACCTGTCTAACCCCATATGTCTCTGAACTAACCTCCCAATACCATCCCTCACATAATCTCCGGTCCTCCCAAGACCTCCTTCTCTCCTCCATACTTTTTCGCTCCTCATCCAACCGCCTTCAAGACTTCTCCTGAATATCCCCCTTCCTCTGTAATTCTTTGCCCCAACACGTCCTTCTATCAACCACAGTTGGATCCTTCAGATGGAATCTGAAAACCCACCTCTTCAGGAAAGCTTACAGCCTGCAATGACGCTGCTACCTCCTCACTACTACCGAAGATATCGCCTCAACCAACATCGTTACTGCTACAACCCACCAAAATTCTGTCTCCTTCCCCACCATCCTGTTGAATGTAAGCCCGAAAGGGCAGGGTCCTCTCCCCTTTGTATTAGTCTGTCATTGTTAGTTTGTTTACTGTAAGTAATATCAGTAATTTGTATGTTACCTCTTCTCATGTACAGCACCATGGAATCAATGGTGCCATATAAATAAATAATAATAATAATTTCACATGCTGTTGCGCAAATGGAATAGACAACAGGTTCACACTGAGCACATGTGACAGACGTGATAGAGTCTGGAGACGATGTGGAGAGTGATCTGCTGCCTGCAACATCCTTCAGCATGACCGGTTTGGCAGAGGGTCAGTAATGGCATGGGGTGGCATTTCTTTGGAGGGCCACACAACCCTCCATGTGCTTGCCAGAGGTAGCCTGACAGCCATTAGGTACTGAGATGAGATCCTCAGACCCCTTGTGAGACCATATGCTGGTGCGGTTGGCCCTGGGTTCCTCCTAATACAGGACAATGCCAGACCTCATGTGGCTGGAGTGTGTCAGCAGTTCCTGCAAGATGAAGGCATTGACGCTATGGACTGGCCCGCCCGTTCGCCAGACCTGAATCCGATTGAGCACATCTGGGACATCATGTCTCGCTCCTTCCACCAACGTCACATTGCACCACAGACTGTCCAGGAGATGGCGGATGCTTTAGTCCTGGTCTGGGAGGAGATCACTCAGCAGACCATCCGCCGCCTCATCAGGAGCATGCCCAAGCGTTGTAGGGAGGACACACCCAGTACTTAGCCTCATTTTGACTTGTTTTATGGATATTACATTCCTTTTTTTATTTTTTGTATGACTCTAAATCCAGGCATCCATTGGTTAATAAATTTCATTTCCATTGATGATTTTTGTGTGATTTTATTGTCAGCACATTCAACTTTGTACAGAACAAAGTATTAAATGAGAATATTTCATTCATTCAGATCCAGGATGTGTTATTTGAGTGTTCCCTTTATTTTTTTGAGCAGTGTATATATATATATATATATATATATATATATATATATATATATATGTATATTTGTGTGCTAAGATAACTTTGACCAAGGTTTCCGCCCTTAATTAGCCTGTTACGGTTATGACTTCTTCAGTATCATTGTTAGGATAGGCCAGGTGATAAAAATTTCCCAGCTTTATAAAATCCCAGCCTCCTCTAACCTTGTGCCAAAAAATAGCAGCCTTGGGTTCTTCTAAGCATCTGCTCAACACTCTGAAAATGAAAATGGTGGATAACTACAAAGCATAAGTCTATGAGAAGATATCAAAGCGTTTTAAAGTTGCCCTTTCATGAGTTCCTAATGTAATTAACAAATGGCAGTTATCTGGAACAGTGGAGGTCAAGATAAGGTCTGGAAGGAAGACCAAGCAAAATTTAATTAAGCTGCTAGTAGGATTGCTAGGAAGGCAAATCAGAACCCCTGCTTGACTGCAAAAGTCCTCTGGAGTTATGGTACATTGTTCTACTGTTCAGAGACACCTGCACAAATATGGCCTATTTGCAGGGCCGCCATCAGGGCATTACTGCCCTTACAGCTGTATGGGGCCTGGTCAGCAGCAGTACTCAGAGCGGCCTGCAGGTCCAGGGCCCCGCTCTTGTGCTTCTGCTGATTGGACCCCATTGTGCACTAAAATACTGTGCACTGCAGCGCACACATCGGTGGCAGGGCCCGGGAGCCTTTCTGGAGCTGTCCACGGCCGTCTTCCTAGTTGGCTGCTCAGCTCCTGCTCGGCTGTAGCTAGAATGTATGGGCTCCCTGCTGGTCCTGACTACAGCCCATACATTCTAGCCATCTCAGTAGTGAATGCGCTAGAATGTATGGGCTCCTGGCAGGTCATGTCAGCAGCCCATACATTCTAGCTGCTTCACTGCTGAAAACACACTAAACGTCCCGGGGACGACTGAAGAAAGTATAAATAAAGTTTTTGTTTTTTAAATGGGTTGAGGTGGGGGGAGTGAGACTGCAGATTATGAAGTGTATTTGAGGGGGGACAGCACATGATGAAACGATAGGTTGCAAATGATGAAGTAAAGGGGACTGCAAATGATGAAGTGGAGGTGATGGGGATGGCAAATGATGATGTGGGGGTGATGGGGAGTGCAACTGATGATGTGGGGGTGATGGGGACTGCAAATGATTAAGTGGGTGTGATGGGGACTGCAAATGATGAAGTGGGGGTGATGGGGACTGCAAATGTTGATGTGGAGGTGATGGGGACTGCAAATAATGATGTGGGGGTGATGGGGACTGCAAATGATGAAGTAAGAGGGACTGAAAATGATGAAGTGGGGATGATGGGGACTGAAAATGTTGATGTGGGGGTGATGGGGACTGTAATGGATGATGTGGGTTGATGGTAACTGCAAATGATGAAGTGGGGGTGATGGGGCTACAAATGATGAAGTGTGGGGTGATGGGGACTGCAAATGATAATGTGGGGGTCATGGGGACTGCAAATGATGAAGTGGGGGTGATGGGGACTGCAGATGATGAAGTGGGGGTGATGGGGACTGCAGATGATGAAGTAGGGGTGATGGGGACTGCAAATAGGGGTGATGGGGATTGCAAATGATTATGTAGGGGTGATGGGGACTGCAGATGATGAAGTGTGTTTGAGGGGTTCTGCACATGATGAAATGATAGGGGGCTGTAAATGATGAAGTAAGGTGGGCTGCAAATGATGAACTGGGGGTTGATGGGGACTGCAAATGAAGTGAGTGTGAGTGACGGGGACAGCAATAGATTTGATGGTGGGGTGGGGAGAGCAAATGGTGAATTGAAGGTGGGGAAAGCAAATGATGAATTTTGAGGGTGGGGGAGCAAATGATGTATTGAATGTGGGGAAGAGCAGTTGATAATGAATAGAGGGTGGTAGAGAGAAGATATGACAATGAATTTGGGCAGAAGAGCATGTAAATATAATGAATCGGGGTTAGGGTTAGAGCGGGAGGTACAGTACATAGTATGGGACATTGAGGAGAAAATGACTGGTAATTAGGGGAGAGTACAGGTGCTAATTAATTTATATATTAAATAGGGAAAGTGGCTATGTACAGATAGTGGTGGCACAGTGGAATGGTGGGTTGCATAATAATCAATTATATATTAATAGTTGGTGCATATCTGTATTCAGATGTGTAGTGTAGAAGAAAGGGGAAAAGTGGGGAATGTGCTCTGGATGTGGTGCTCTAGATAACAGTGTTATTTTATGCAGAGACGAGTCCTGGCTGAAAGAAGTGATGGCGATCTGCGCTGGATTAAAAAGAAACACAAAGATGAAGGATTTCAGCTAGAGACTAGTGTTGAGCGATACGATAATGCAAATATCGGCTATCGGCCGATATTAGCTCTATCGGCCTTTCGATAATTCCTTTCGATATTTTCGTCTTATCGAATACCGGAATCGGATTTGTCACTGTCACTGTCAGTGTGCGTCGGTCGGGTCTGTCAGGAGTCAGCGGCACTTACCTGGCAGAAGATCTCCGGCGGTCACATCCCGGACTGCTTAATGGCCGCCATCCTCTTCTCCCCGGCGGTCACATGCAGTTTCTCGCGATAACTGCAGTGACTGCTGGGTAATCCCGGCCGTAAAGCAGTCATTCCGATGATGTCACCGCCGGGGAACCAGGTAATCAGCTGTGCTGCGTCGCGATGACAGGCTCTGCCTGTCATTGCGATGTAGCAGAGCTGGATAGTCGTGGGACAATCGTTACTATGGACTGCGTCGGACAGGTGGTATACTGTTGGTTTTTTTTTTTTCTTTTTTTACAGGAGATCGATGGCGTCGCAGGTATGAGAGTACAATAAAAGAAATGAAAACTGTGTTGTCTCTTTTATTTCATTAAAATACTTTTTTCTTGCTTTGTCTTTTTTTTATGCATTTAATAACTTTGGGATTAATAATGGATCGGTGTCTTATTGACGCCTCTCCATTATTAACCGGGCTTATTGTCACCGTGCAATCAACGGTGACATTAACCCCTTATTACCCCGCTTGCCACCGCTACAGGGCAAGTGGGAAGAGCCGGGTAAAGTGCCACAATTGGCACATCTTTTGATGCGCCAAATGTGGGGCTGCTGTAGCCTGGTATTATCAGGCTGTTGAGGGCCAAAATCCATGGGCCTTGACAGTCTTTTAATACCAGGCCGCAGCAGTCTGCATTTTACTTGGCTGGTTAACAAAAATAGGGGGACCCCTACGCCGTTTTTTTTTCGAGGGGATCCCCTATTTTTGTTAACCAGCCAAGCTAAGCAGACTGCTGTGGCCTGGTATTATCAGGCTTGCAAGGTCCATGGATATTGGATCCTTACCAGCCTGAAAAACCAGGCCTCAGCGGTCTGCTTCATCTGGCTGGTTAACAAAAATAGGGGGGACCCCACGCCAATTTTTTTCGAGGGGATCCCCTATTTTTGTTAATCAGCCAAGATATGCAGACTGCTGTGGCCTGGTATTATCAGGCTGGCAAGGTCCATGGATCTTGGCTCCTTAACAGCCTGAAAATCCAGGCCTCAGCGGTCTGCTTCATCTGGCTGGTTAACAAAAATAGGGGGGACCCCACGCCATTTTTTTTTCGAAAGGAACCCCTATTTTTGTTAATCAGTTCCCTCTGACTTCACTGATGGTGTCCCTGGCTGACCTGAAGTGAAAGTGGAAAGCAATCAATTAAGCTTTCCACTTTCTCTCCTGTCAGCCAGGAGAGGAACTCATTCATTTGGGGGTTTACTGTGAGGCTGCAGCATTAGCTGCGGTCCCTGAAGTAAACATTAACCCTTTCTGAAGGATTACACCGTGGGACCTGACTGTACATCGGATTGGTAAGAATAATTTTGCTTTATTATTTTATTTTTATTACAGGAAATGGTTTTAGCAGGAAAATAAAATATGGTCAAAAACTGTGTGATTATTTCATTAAACTTCTTTTTTATTAAACTGTGTGTGTTTGATTTTTCTTTCATACAATAGGATTAATAATTGATAGTTGTCTAATTGACAGCTCTCAATTATTAACCTGGCTTAAAGTGACCTTTCAATTGCAAGGTCATTTTAACCCCTTATTAACCCATTCGCCACCGCTACAGGGCAATGGGAATAGAGGGGCAAAGTGCCAGAAAGGGCAAATCTAATTAGAGATTTGCCCTTTCTGGGGTGTCTGGGGGCAGATGTTAGTAGCCGGGGGGGGGCCAAAAATAATGGTCCCTCTCTGGGCTATTATTATCTGCCCCCACTCACTGGCTTTGTCTGTCTGGTTGCGAAAATAGGGCGGGAGCCCACGCATTTTTTTTCAGCAATTTTACACCTCATATATATATATATACATGTCATTAAATTTGTGACACATATATATATATATATTTATATTTATAGTTCATACACTTCTACATAGTATAATAGCCGCTAATTCAATTGCCGGCTTTTGTGAAAATGCAGAACCCGACATTAAATGACACTTGGTTTACATAGAGTTAACCATGTCTTTTCATGTAGTTTGATATCTGATTTGCACAAACAATTACATGAGTGTAAGTGTGCAAAATTTCACACCTGTAGGGGTTAATTAAAGGTGTAAATTCGTAGCAAAAAAGTCCGGGTTTTTTTACAACGAATTTACACCTTTAATTAACCCCTACAGGCGTGAAATTTTGCACACATAGACTGATGTAATTGTTTGTGCAAATCAGATTGCAAACGACATGAAAAGACATGGTTAACCCTATGTACACCAAGTGTCATTTCATGTCGGGTGCTTCTGTCTTTTCACAGAAGCCGGCTTTACCCGGCAATTGAATCAGAGGATATTTTACTATGTAGAAGTGTATAAACTATACATATATGTATATATATATATGTCACAATGACATGTATATATATATATATATATATATGTATTCTATGTGTGTATATTTAGTGTTTACAAGGAAATAAAGGTTTTTTTTAGTTTTGATATTTTGTTCCCATAGACTTACATGGGACTTCCGCTATCGAAATCGGATATCGACGATATTTAGTGATATCGGCGATACAATTTCGATACGATATTTTTAGATATCGAGCAATATCGCTCAACACTACTAGAGACATCACTGGTGAGTCAGTGTGTTACCTGTACACTGACACGATACACTGTATACTGTATACAGAGGTCCTGTGTATGATGTTACCGGTGATCACTGTATTACCTACACACTATATGCAGAGCTCATGTGTATAATGTCACTGGGATCACTGTATTACCTGTCCACTGACACTATATACAGAGCTCCTGTATATAATGGCACCGGTGATCACTGTATTACCTGTACACAGATACTGCATACTAAGTACAGATCTCCTGTGTATAATGGCACTTATGGTGATAGTATTTTTTTTTAATTAATGATCAGTATTGTACTATTCAGTCACTATGTGGTGGTAATATGTTGTCCGGCTATGGTGTGGTGGTATTTGTTCCTTGTATGTGCTATTATTGGGTCACTGTGTGGTGGTAATGTGTGTTCTGGTCATGTTATGTTGGTATTTGTTCCTTGTATGTAGTTGGTCACCATGTGGTGGTAATATGTGGTCTGGACATGGTGTAGTGGTATTTGTTCCTTGTATGTGATATTATTCGGTCACTGTGGTGGTAATATGTGGTCTGGTCATGGTGTGGTGTATTTGTTCCTTTTATGTGCTATTATTTGGTCACTGTGGTGGTAATATATGGTATGGACATGGTGTGGCGGCATTTGTTCCTTGTAGATGGTATTATAGGTCACTATGTGGTGATGATATGGTGTCTGGTCATGGTGTGGTGGTATTTGTCCCTTGTTATGTGGTATTATTGGTCATTTTAAAAATTGAAAAATAAATAAAAATATACCTAAATTGCATTGTATATTTTAACAAATGTTTAATAAGTTAAAATAGAGTAGAACCCAGCCAAAAGAGTCTACCTTGTCGTGGTGGTGGCTTAAAAAATCTTTTGGCCAAAACAAAAGCTGCTGGCTATGTGTGTGATATGGTGATAGAAACTGTTAATGTGTGATTGGTGAGAAATTGAGTTTTTCCAAGAGAGATTGGTGGGGCTGTGAACAGTTCGAGGGGTGGAGGTGGAGCTGGGGTGGAACCTGCGTGGAGTCTCAAGGGGGCGCAGAAAATTTTGCCTACTTGCAAGATGTCCGTGGAATCTCACAGAACTACAAGATTTTTCCAAGGAAGAATGGATGAAAATCCCTCAACCAAGAATTGAAAGACCCTTGGCTGTCTACAAAAACGTTTACAAGCTGTGATACTTGAAAAAGGGGGTGTTGCTAAGTTCTAAACATGAGTTTTGCATTGGCCCGTTTTCCTTTTTGCAATTTTTAAAATGTAAGAAAAGACTATATATATATATTTTATGCCTAAAATAGAAAGGAAATGTGTCATTTTTAAGTTTAGACATTTTACAGATCATTTCATCTTCAACTGGCTTAACTGTTCACAATAATAATAATTTTGAGTAGGAGTGCCCAGACTTTTACATGCCACTGCATATATGATCGAGGGTATGAAATGTTTCATACTACATAGTTCAGGAAAGGAGACATTTCCACTTTACTGCTATTCTAGACCCTGTATCTGGTGGAAGTAATTCTAGCAAGTGGCAAATTTTGCATCTTTAAAGCAAACACAATCTCACAACACCACTCCGAGACATGGATCTCTAACCTTTTTACAATTTTAATTAAAAGCAAAGCCTCTCTTAAGAACATGATAACAGAAACAGCTAAACACTTGTGCGTTTTAGGCTTATCCGTAAAGGAGATTTTTTTACGATGGTATCTGTAATTTTGAGAGTGATGTAAATCTGGCTCAGCAGAGAAGCACACAGGAACATTATTAGACAGAAGGATTTTTACTTTGGAAATGAATCAATTTTCCTGGTAATGGTCGTGTCATTTTGTCTCTTCTACTTAACTGGAAAGAAATTGAATGAGAGTTAAAGAAGCCGCGCAGGATTAGAAAGGCCGCAGTAATAGGTATGGAAAAGATAAGTGCTGCTTATTTATTATGCAACGTGTACTAGCCCGTATTTGATAAATGTGAAGACATTTATGAAAGTTCCATCCACGACACATGACTCGCCGGCAATTCATATCAATCATAGCCAAGATGAAAAACTATGGTAATAAAATAACATGGCATTATCAGAAAGGAGCATGACTTGACTTTTGGTATCGGAGCACAGGTTCTTAAAGCGATACCAGCAATTTAGCTTTATTTTAAAAACTCAACTCAAATTAGTTTATTATTATCCATTGATGCCAATTGATAGAAAATGTACAGTAAATTAGCACATATTACTAATAATGACATAATGAAAGCTGCTGTAATTTTTATGTTAAAACCTGGCATCTATAAACTGGTCTCTATTAGCATTCATGCTCAGAACACCAACCTATGCATCCATTCATCCATTCATTCATCTTTGCATGTTCATTAGTATTACGTCTTGCTCAGAAGAGCGTATTTTATGTTCGTGTGCTGTCTGCGTTAAGAATGGATAACAGAGTGCAGGACTGATATTATATATTAATCCAGATGAGTGTTTTTTATACAGAGCAATCGTCCGTGCGAATGTAAATGAAGTATTCAATAGTTTCTTCTGTTTTAAGGACAACTAATCTCAACAATCTAAAAGCTAAATTGCCGCATGCTGCCGACGCCCAGCGGTAACCATAATATTCTGACCTGGGCAGGGATTGCAGCATTATGTTCAGACATGGATGTGACAGTATGTCAAATTTGTCTAAAATGACAAATGCAAAAAATCATTATGGATAGGCACACTTTGTGAGGCAGTCAAAATTAGGTCCCGCTCACACGAGCGTAAAACACGGCCGAGTGCTTTCCTATGTTTTATGGCATAGCGATGGGACGATTGGCAGCAAGACTCGGCGCACATGCACCCCTGCGAATCTATGGGTGCATGTGAAACAACTTAGGACTGCACTCGGATATCATCCCAGTGCAGTCCAATATGTGCCAAGATAGGCAATGGAGGAGATGGAGAAATCAGAGCACTGATATTTGGCTCACGTTCGCAGCACAGCAGGAGCCAAGTGTCATTAGCATATCGCATCCGATGCACTCGCATAGGAGTTTATATGCTCGTGTGCCTCCAGATTTAAATTAACAAATACAATATGAATTAAAGAAAAAGAAAGCTAAATCAAATGAATATTTGGAGTTACCAACATTTTGCCTTCAAGTCACTTCATACAGGAAACAATGAAGCATAGTAGAGGTTCTTTGCAAGTTTCATTTCAATAAGTGGAGTTGGGTATATGATCAGCATTACAGTTGTTCTCAGTGTTGAGAAATTGAGGAAAATACTTATCCATGGAAAATCATCAGGGAGGCATCTGTTTGGCTCCAAATTTTTCTGCAGGGCAATGACCCCAAATGACAGCCCATGTCATTAAGAACTATCTTCAGTGTAAAGAAGAACAAGGAGTCCTGGAAGTGATGAAATGACCTCACAGAGCCCTGATCTCAACATCATCCAGTCAGTGTGACGTTTCATGAAGAAACAGTAAGATTTTCGCAAGACCTCATCTTTTTAACAAGAACTCCTCCTCCCATCAAAGTTTTTATCCTCCTAATACATTTCAGTAATCATATAGCAGTGTGTACTTGCAATTGCTCATTTTGACTTTCTACCCAGCTAATTCTTCTCTTTTCTCTGCTCTAAGTAGAAACAGGAAGTCTCTATTCCTTGTATCTATCATTCCCCTCTTCAACTCCTGACTCAGTTGCTGCCTCCAGCCTCTGTCAGGGACTTTTGTAGTCTTTTATGACTCAAACAGGGAAAATTGGCCTCCTGTTTCTATAAAGGGCTTAGAAGGATTTAGCTAGTTAGTTTCTAATCACGTGATGTCATAGATCTAATTGAAAAGAGAAGAATTAGCTGGGTAAAAAAGGCAAAATGAGCAATTGTAAGCACATAGTGATACATAATATGATGACTGCAATACATTAAGGCCTCTTTCACATTTCTGGCGGGCGCCTGGCGGCGCCCCCGGCATTTTGCCGCAGCGCCGCATGTGAAAACCTTTCACACTTCCGGCAGCCAAAATGCGTTTTTTTTGCCGGATGGTTTCTGATGCTTGGAGAGATAAGAAACCATCCGGCAAAAACAAAAAACGTTACATGCAGCGTTTTTTTCCGGACGCCGCAATGTACATTTGCGCCGCATCCGGACAAAACCGCATGCAACGCATTGACATGCGGCGCCATCCGGCGCTAATGCATGTCAATGCGAAAAAAGCCGCATGCGGCGCATCAGATTTTCAGATGCGGCGCTGCAGCAAAATGCCGGGGCGCCGCTAGGCGCCCGCCGGAAATGTGAAAGAGGCCTAAGAGGATACAAATTTTGATGATGGTGCTTCTTTAAAAACTGTGGTTACTTCTGCTTGATGTTTGGAACAACCTCCCTGGCAAGTTTCTTCACAAACAAAAATTGATCCTTTGATGTTGTTTGAAGGAAAAAGGTGGTCATATTAAACAGCAATTTTATTTAGATTTATGTTTTGTTCATTTATTTTTGATTTTGCTAGTAAATAAAAATAAATTATTAAAACTTCCATTTTTGAAAGCATTCTGATTTTGCAGCATTTTTGCAACCATTTCTTATAGAAATAAAGGTGGCTGGATATCTTCCAGCAAGACTGAGTGCACATAATCATATCTCTAAAGGCAGCTGACTTCTCACAATGGTACAACATCGACTGAACTACCATTAAGGTGAAGCAGATATTAGATAGCAACCGCTACACAAATGGAATCAGATGTGGAAACGGGTCTGTCACCCACAAAATCACACCACTCTCTTCATGCCTTACCATAAAATCGCCAAATCAATAGAGCCACTGAACTCAACAGTGACATCAAGTGCTCTCCATCACTTCCCACATGAGGGATGGACATGGATGCCCCTTTACTTGGGCTTTAGGGCAAAGATCTCGGAAACTCTGCCAATTAAAATGAGAGAGAGAATTAGCAACGGCATTATTCGCAACTGAAATATGGTATGCAATAAACCAAATGTTGAAGCCTAACTATTTTAATACCAAGAAGCTACTTAATTTTATTACCAGAAGGGAAAAGGAAAACAAATGATTTATGAAATGAATGACACTTATCTTGTTATTCTGAAAACAAATCTGTTTATCCATAAAGGACAAACCCCATATAGAAATGGTGGCAATGATAGGGAATAATTCCAGCAATCTAAGGGTTTTTACCCATCCCCTGGAGTACCTGGGCTTCTGCCATTGTTCAGTGCAATGATCCACGAAAATGATGCCAAAACTTGAAGTGGAGTTATCTTAAGAAAAGGGATAATTACTCATTAGTCGCTTTCAGAGACTAAAGACAAGTGTGGCCATTATAAGATAAAAGGAACTCTCTCCAAATCAGAAGGTTGGCTCGCAAAGGAGGTGTTATACGAATTTAGTTGTGAGGAAGCTAAATATCTGTGGTGGAAAGGGACAATCAGGGTATTTCTTTTTTGTAACTTTTCTGCTCAAATCTGTGGGAAGTCCCTGACTGATTTTAGGTGTGATGCAAAAGTCAGTCTTCTGCTAGTGATGAGCAAACATCTTTGTGTGTTATGAGAGTATCTTGGGCATGCTTGGATGATATATTCAAGTCCCTGCAGCTGCACGTTTTACGGTGGTAGAAAGCCACAACACATGCACGGATTAACTGTTTTGCAATCGCCTCGTGTTGTGGCTGTCTACCGCAGCAAAACATGCAGCCACTAGGACTCAAATGTATTATCTGAGCCCGCCAAAGATACTTGGATAACACGTTATCCAAGCACGTTAGCTCATCAATGTTGTCTGATAAAAGTGTAGGGGATAAAGAAACCAAAACTGAAACCGAAACTCAATGTGGCACCCGCCTCTTTATTGAGGTACAGCTCAAGCCATGGACACATCATGGTTACGCTAACTGGGGTCCTTATGCTTCGGTTGGCTGGGGGGTTTATTGGTAATTTTGTGGAAGGGTGAGGACATTTAACTGCTGCATGGGGGTCTGTGCAAGCTGAGAACTTATGTTTATATTTGCAGAGTTCTTAAAAATGTCATAGACCTTCATCAAACTGCCAGCATAAGTGGGTCTGCTGACTGCCACTAACACTGTGCTGGCGTTGGAATCAGAAGCTTCTGGGAAAAAGGGTTTGGGGACTTCTGGGCCAACAATAGGTGGAGCCTCAGATAAAAATTGTGGCAATGATAGGGAATAATTCCAGCAATCTAAGGTCTTTTTACCCAACCCCCAGAGTGCCTGGGCTCCTGCCATTAATCAGTGCACTGATCCCCCAAAATGATGCCAAAACCTGAACTGGAGTCGTCTTAAAAAAAGAGATAATTACTCAGTTGTCAATTCCGGAGACTAAAAACAAGTGTGGCCATTATAGGATGAAAGGAACTCTCTTCAAATCATCAGGTTGGCTCGCAAAGGAGCTGTTATACGGATTTGGTTATGGGGAAGCTTAATATCTGTGGTGGAAAGGGACAAGCGTTGGAATATTATTTTTTTACTTTTCTGCTGAAACCTGTGGGAAGAGATTGGATTGATTATGAAAATTCAGCGCACACTCTTTGTGGATTATCTTTCCAAATTGCTGGCAATTTTATTTATATAATAAATCAGGGAGCTTAACAGAATTATGCAGTGGAAGCGATTATATTAACTGTTATGATTTGGTAGCCGAGGAGGACAGTAGCAAAAATTGGCTTAACAACCAGACACCCAGAGAGGATGGTAACTAGCGGATTGCAGACCCCTAAGCTGACAGCACAACTAGAAGTAGACGTGGGACGTGCCTACAATGCCCTAGACGCCTCGACACAGCCGGAGAGCTAACTAAACCTAAAGAGAGAAAGGGGAAAGCTAACTGCCCCGGAGTAGACCCCCAAAGGAATAGGTAGCTCCCAAACATATATTGGCGGTGAGACAAGATAAAATACAAACACAGGCAGAAAATAGAGCACGCAAATGCTGGGGCCCAAACTGTCTAAATAGAAAAGGACAGGAAAGAATACTTTATGCAATCCAGCAAAAACTCTAAGAAAAACTCTAACCAGTCTGACATGCAAAAATACTGAGCCCACACAATCTCTCCCCCGCTAGATCAGACTCTGGTGTGCACTGGTAGCCAATCAGCAGATATTGAAATAACAGGAACTAAAAATACATAAACAGATGAGAAACAGAGAAACAGATGGCAAATGAGAAACAGAGTCCAGTGCAGGCCCCCGCAGGGGAACCTGGCTGTACAAATCCAAAAGGGCAGAAAACTGATATAGACAAAAACATATATGTCACAGAAATAAACAGCAAATAACTTTTCTGAAAGTTACAGGACAAAGCAGGAAGCAAGCTGACTTCCAAAAGAGACCAGGAGCAACAAATCACTGGCAAGGATCATTGGAAGGTGTAGCGCCGGTGTCCCTGCCCTCTGCCAGGCAGGGACGCTGTTCCCCTGCGCCAGCGTCCTCTGCCAGGCAGGGACGTCGCCCCCCTTACCCACGCTCTCGTGCGTCCCTCCTTCCGCCCTGCTAGGGGTGCCGCGCGCTCCCTCCTCTTAGGCTGCTGGACTTAGAGGCCCGCATGCCCGCGCGCTCCCCCGCTCTTAAAGGGGCCGCGCCTCTTTCAAAAAGGTCCCCGGCCAATGCGGAGGACTCCACCCTATATAAAGACTCCCTACCTTATGGAGGTGCCCGAGCAAGTTGTGTTGCACCTGTTCAACTCTGCTTCGGGCCTCAGTTCCGTTACCAGTTATTCCGTCTCCTGCCATTTGCTGATCTGCTACCTGTCCGCAACCTACCTGGAGGTTCGGCGTCACACGGTGTGACCATCGGCTATTCCAGAGAATCTCGCCTGCTCACTTGGGGGCGCTCATCTGCCATCTGCCTGCAGACCTACCCGGAGGTTCGGACGTCACATGCGGTGACCATCGTCTATTCCAGAGACTCTTGCCTGCTCACTTGGGGCGCTCATCTGCCATCTGCCTGCAGACCTACCCGGGAGGTTCGGACGTCACATGCGGTGACCATCGTCTATTCCAGAGACTCTCGCCTGCTCACTTGGGGCGTTCATCTGTCATCTGCCTGCTAGCCTACCGGGAGGCTCCACCATCTCAGGTCGTATATACCTGTCCTTCCAGAGACTGCCCCGGTCACTTGCCGTGACTACCTGCCTGTCCTTCCAGAGACTGCCCCGGTCACTTGCCGTGACTACCTGCCTGTCCTTCCAGAGACTGCCCCGGTCACTTGCCGTGACTACCTGTCTGTCCTTCCAGAGACTGCCCCGGTCACTTGCCGTGACTACCTGTCTGTCCTTCCAGAGACTGCCCCGGTCACTTGCCGTGACTACCTGCCTGTCCTTCCAGAGACTGCCCCGGTCACTTGCCGTGACTACCTGCCCGTCTATCCAGAGACTGTCCCTGTCACTTGCCGTGACTTCCTGTCCGTCTCCCCGGGCGCCACCCGCTTCTTTACAAGGAAAGCCTCCTTGTATAATAAAGCTCAGAGGTTCCGCCTCCCAGACCCGTTACAGTTTGCTCGGGCCATGGAACCCGGTGGCACCCAAACCCCTTCACTCTCTGACCTGTGTCATGAACTGTCTCGTCAGAGGTCTCAACAGGAGTCCATCCTGGGTCATCTGCGGAATGTTAATTCCCGCCTGGACACCCTGACTACTTCACCAGCAACCACCACTGGCGCCATGACTCGCAATCCGGCAGTTCCGTTGCTTACCAATTCCGTGGTTTCCGTTCCTGGACCTCGACTTTCTGCTCCTCCACGGTTTGGAGGCGATCCTACTCTGGCTCGGGGTTTCATTAACCAGTGTACCCTGCATTTCGAACTCCTGGCTCACCAGTTTAACTCCGACCGGGCCAAAATTACCTTCATTATGTCCCATCTCACCGGAGAGGCTCTGGCCTGGCTCAATCCTCTCTGGGAGAGAGAAGATCCTCTGGTGTCTGACCTGCCTGCTTTTCTCTCGGCCTTCCGGAAGGTATTCGACGAACCCGGACGGAAGACCTCCTCTGCATCATCTCTGTTGCGCCTCCGTCAGGGAAGTCTCACCATGGGGCAATATGCCATACGGTTCCGTACCCTTGCCTCGGAGCTGACCTGGGATAATGATGCTCTGATATCTGTCTTCTGGGAGGGTCTGTCCGGCCGTATTAAAGATGAACTTGCCGGTCGAGACATTCCAACCTCTCTCGATGACCTAATAACTCTGGCTAATTGAATTGATCTACGGTTCCAGGAACGCGCCAAAGAGGTCACCCGTGAGAGAAGGTTTCCTCGTCTAGCTCCTTCTTTTCAGAGACCTGTAACTCCTTCCGCTTCTCCCCAGGTACACACTTCTGAGCCTATGCAGGTCGACCAGACCAAGATGGTCAAAGCCCGTCAGGACTTACGCCGTGCCGAGGGGAGTTGCTTCTACTGTGGCAGTAAGGAGCACCGGATCCGTACCTGTCCGGAGAGGTCGGGAAACGCCTGTGTCTAGGTTCGCTCGGAGAGGTCAACCTAGACAAGAATAAATCCTCTTCATCTCTGCTGCTGTCAGTCTCAATTCTCCTCGGTGAGAACCGTTATTTCGAACAAGCCCAACTTGATTCTGGAGCAGCCGGGAATCTTGTTTCACAGGCTCTAGTAGAGAAATATCGCATTCCTACCAAACATCTGGTTGAACCAGTATCTGTTGCTGCTGTGGACGGGGGTCTCCTACCGCGTCCCATCCAACTTATCACTGAAGCCATAACCCTGCAGGTGGGAATGTTGCATTCTGAGAGCATCTCGTTTCATGTCCTGCCTGGACTCTCTCATGCTTTCTTATTAGGTCTACCTTGGCTCCAAAAGCATGCACCCGTGCTCGACTGGCAGACTGGAGAGATCCTTCGCTGGGGACAGGACTGTCATAAAACGTGTTTGGTTCCTGTTCATCCCGTCCGTCCTTCTCCTACACCAACTAATCTACCAGGGCTCCCGATTCCATATTGGTCGTTCGCTGATGTCTTTAATAAAAAGGAGGCAGAGACATTACCCCCTCACAAACCTTATGATTGCCCGATCGACCTGCTACCCGGTACTACGCCTCCCCGTGGGCGTATTTACCCATTGTCGGCTGCTGAGACCAGGTCGATGTCCGAATATATCGAGGAGAATTTGGCCAAGGGATTCATCCGGAAATCTACCTCCCCAGCGGGAGCAGGTTTCTTCTTCGTAAAAAAGAAAGACGGCTCTCTCCGTCCCTGTATTGACTACAGAGGCCTAAACCTGATCACGGTGAAGAATAAGTACCCTCTTCCGCTCATTCCCGAATTGTTTGATCGTCTGAGGGGGGCTAGAATCTTCACCAAACTGGATCTTCGTGGAGCATATAACCTGGTCCGTATCCGTCGGGGAGATGAATGGAAGACGGCATTCAACACCCGGGACGGCCACTATGAGTATTTGGTGATGCCATTTGGTCTCTGTAATGCTCCTGCAGTCTTTCAGGAGTTGGTCAATGACATCTTCCGGGACCTGCTCTACTCCTGCGTTGTGGTGTACCTAGACGACATCTTGGTCTTCTCTCCGGATCTCCAGTCTCACCGGAGGGATGTTCGTCAGGTTCTGCTCAGGCTTAGGCAGAATCACCTTTTCGCCAAATATGAGAAGTGTCTCTTTGAGCAGACCTCGCTTCCGTTTTTGGGTTACATCATTTCTCAGACAGGCCTAAGAATGGATCCGGAGAAGCTATCTGCCATCGAGAAATGGCCCCGACCGGAGGGATTGAAGGCCATTCAGCGGTTCCTGGGATTCGCCAATTATTACCGCCTCTTCATACCGCACTTCTCTTCCCGGACTGCTCCAATCTCCGCGCTCACCCGCAAAATGCTAACCCCAAACAGTGGACGCCCGAAGCAGAGGAGGCCTTTCTTTCCTTAAAACAGGCCTTCTCTTCCGCTCCAGTGCTGCATCGCCGGACGGCAACAAGCAGTTCTTCCTGGAGGAGGACGCTTCCTCTTCTGGAGCCGGAGCGGTACTGACTCAAAAGTCTTCTTCCGGGAGAATGGTATCTTGCGGCTTCTTCTCAAACTCTTCTCCTCTTCTGAGCGCAATTATTCCATAGGAGACCGAGAGTTATTGGCCATCAAGCTGGCATTGGAGGAGTGGCGTTACCTACTCGAGGGGGCTCTTCATCCGGTAATCATTTACACTGACCACAAGAATCTGGCTTACCTCCAGCATGCCCAGAGACTTAACCCTCGCCAAGCCCGGTGGTCCTTGTTTTTTGCCCGCTTCGACTTTCTTTTACACTTTCGCCCAGCCGACAAGAACATCAAGGCGGATGCCTTGTCCCGGTCTTTCCTGGTGTCGGATCTCGAGGAGGAACCTAAACATATCATCGATCCCGCCAGAGTGATGCAGGTGGCTCCCGTGAGTCTAAATCGTCTCCCTCCTGGTAAGACGTTCGTATCGGTACCTGATCGGGAGAGGATCCTCCACTGGGGTCATTCGTCTAAACTAGCTGGCCACGCTGGTCAGAGAAAGACCCTCCAGCTCATTACCCGGCATTACTGGTGGCCTACCCTGCACAAGGATGTAATAGACTTTGTTTCTGCCTGTGCCTCCTGTGCCGCAACAAAGTTCCGAGACACCTGCCTGCCGGCCGTCTTCTCCCGCTTCCTGTACCCGCTGCCCCCTGGCAGCATATAGCCATGGACTTCATAACGGATCTTCCCGTCTCTGCTGGTTGTACGGTCATTTGGGTGGTCGTTGACCGATTTTCCAAGATGGCTCACTTCATTCCCCTGCCAGGGCTTCCGTCTGCACCCGAGTTGGCTAAAGACTTTATCCGCCACATCTTCCGTCTTCATGGTCTGCCTCGTCACATTGTGTCGGATCGTGGGGTGCAGTTCACCTCACGTTTCTGGAGAGCCACTTGTAAGTTGCTAGACGTCACCCTGGATTTCTCCTCCGCTTACCACCCACAGTCCAATGGTCAAGTCGAGCGAATCAATCAGATTCTGACCAGTTATCTCCGGCACTTCGTTAATGCCCACCATTCTGACTGGGTGGATCTCCTGCCTTGGGCCGAATTTTCGTACAACAATCACGAGAGCGAATCTTCCTCCAAATCTCCGTTTCTTGTAGTCTTCGGTCAACATCCTCGGATCCCTGTACCTATTTCCATCTCTGTGGACAATCCAGCTGCGGAATCCCTGGTTAACGAATTCTCCTCCATATGGGAGAGTACCCGGTCCGCACTCATTCTGTCATCCAAGCGCATGAAGAGACATGCTGACAAGAAACGTCTGGATCCCCCTCAATTCCGTCCTGGGGATAAGGTCTGGCTCTCGTCCAAGTATGTTCGGCTCAAGATTCCTTCCTACAAGTTAGGTCCTCGGTTCATCGGTCCTCTGGAGATCATCAGTCAGATCAACCCATGTCCTATAAATTGAAACTCCCGGCCAATTTGCGGATTCCTAACTCCTTCCATGTATCTCTCCTCAAACCGGTGGTACTTAACTCTTTTGTCAAGTCTACAGGTACACCTCCTGCTCCACTGTCTGCTGAGAACGAATTTGAGGTAGAGAACATTTTGGCCACCAAAAGGGTAGGAAGAAAGACCTATTTTCTGGTGGATTGGAAGGGGTTTGGTCCTGAGGAGAGAACGTGGGAGCCTCGGGAGAACATCCATGCCCCTCTCATCCTAGCTAAATTTCTTTCTGGCCTAAAAAAGGAGGGGCCTAAAGGGGGGTACTGTAGCGCCGGCGTCCCTGCCCTCTGCCAGGCAGGGACGCTGTTCCCCTGCGCCAGCGTCCTCTGCCAGGCAGGGACGTCGCCCCCCTTACCCACGCTCGGCGTCCTCCTTCCGCCCTGCTGGGGTCGCGCGCTCCTTCCCTGCTGCTGGACTTAGGGCGCGTGCCCGCGCGCTCCCCTGCTCTTAAAGGGGCCGCGCGCATCTTTCAAAAAAGGTCCCCGGCCAATGCCGGAGGACTCCACCCTATATAAAGTACTTCCTCCTTAATGGAGGTGCCCGAGCAATGTTGTTGCACTGTTTACTCTGCTTCAGCCCTCAGGTTCCGTTACCAGTTACCTGCCTGTCTCCTGCCAGTTTGCTGTCTGCTACCTGTCCGCAAGCCTACCTGGAGGTTCGGCCGTCACCGGTGGTGACCATCGGCTATTCCAGAGAATCTCGCCTGCTCACTTGGGGGCGCTCATCTGCCATCTGCCTGCAGACCTACCCGGAGGTTCGGACGTCACATGCGGTGACCATCGTCTATTCCAGAGACTCTTGCCTGCTCACTTGGGGGCGTTCATCTGCCATCTGCCTGCAGACCTACCCGGAGGTTCGGACGTCACATGCGGTGACCATCGTCTATTCCAGAGACTCTCGCCTGCTCACTTGGGGGCGTTCATCTGTCATCTGCCTGCTAGCCTACCGGGAGGCTCCACCATCTCAGGTCGTATATACCTGTCCTTCCAGAGACTGCCCCGGTCACTTGCCGTGACTACCTGCCTGTCCTTCCAGAGACTGCCCCGGTCACTTGCCGTGACTACCTGCCTGTCCTTCCAGAGACTGCCCCGGTCACTTGCCGTGACTACCTGTCTGTCCTTCCAGAGACTGCCCCGGTCACTTGCCGTGACTACCTGTCTGTCCTTCCAGAGACTGCCCCGGTCACTTGCCGTGACTACCTGCCTGTCCTTCCAGAGACTGCCCCGGTCACTTGCCGTGACTACCTGCCCGTCTATCCAGAGACTGTCCCTGTCACTTGCCGTGACTTCCTGTCCGTCTCCCCGGGCGCCACCCGCTTCTTTACAAGGAAAGCCTCCTTGTATAATAAAGCTCAGAGGTTCCGCCTCCCAGACCCGTTACAGAAGGTTGCTCACTTATATCTCCCCAGTCAACAACACCTGATTGCCAATCATAGTCCCCAACTGATAGACCTCTGTCAGCCAAAGCAGCTTCATTACTATCAGCAGCCACCAGAGGGAGCCCAAACTCAGAAGTCAGATCAAGAGCGTTCACAACAATTAACATAACAACGTTTCGGCTCCTCCGGAGCCTTTATCACAGAATTGCTGCAAAATAAAGAGGAATACATCAAAATAAAATATAACACAAATAAACAATATAGCACAAGTAAACAACACAGATGAATTACACTCTATAGTAATCCCAAAGTAATATACCAACTGATCTACCAATAGGGTAGTCAAAAACATAATGAACATACAATCGTAAAATCATACAAGAGAGCACATAACAAATGTGACCAGTAACCAATGAGTAGCACATGGGTATATATAGGGTACAATTACCTTAATCCAATGGCAAGAGGAAGAATGCAATGCAGAGTGATAGAAGTCCCTGTAATACCCAGTAGAGGCTGCAAGGAACTGTGATAGGATTAATCTTATGCATATAAAAGGGTGGAGGGAAAAGAAAAGGAAATCATAAGGTACCTATATAGAAATGATAGTCCTTTTGGGTTTATCCATTCCCCAATAAATGGAGGTGAGGCTCTGTAGAAAGTGAAATATGGGAGTACATAAGGGGGCTGCCAAAGTATAGCGCTAAAAAGTGCCAGCCATGAGCAGTGAATTACCTGGGGCTGTCAGTGTATGCACCGGCGCTCCAGCGTTGCACTACTAGTGTAGTGTACTGAGCATGCTTGCCTGTCGTTATGCAAGCTCACAACCTGGCAACTTATCACCCACATTATGTTAATGATGTTAAAGTGTGACCTAAAGTTTATAAAGAAAGAAGGTGTGGAATGTATGTTAATGAAGGACATCTGAAATGTGTGTACCTATGTAAATGTTTAACAATAAGGTGGCTATAAGAAAAAGGGGAGGGGGAGAGGAAAAAATCACTAGATGCCTCCATAAAAGCAAGATTATAAACAGGCAGGGATTAGAGAAGGGGAGGCATAGACCTCAAATTACAGATTATAACATATATGAATGCTGTGGACAAAAGGAGAGAGGGGAAAAAATGTAAAAATAAAAATAAAGAATAAAAATCAAAAATTAAAAAATAAATGAAAAAAGGAAAATTATCAGGGGGTAAGGCAAACTCACCTCAGGTCACAATATTTTATTTTATGTAATAGAATATAGGTTAATAAAGGTTACAATAGCCAGTCAATATCCCTATTTAGACCTTTAGGGGCCAAAGTATCGAGTTTATGTATCCAGTAGGTTTCTCGCGATTTTAGGAGTTTAACGTGGTCGTCAGCCCTCCTAGGGCGAGGGACTTGCTCAATGACTTGGAATTTAAGCTGAGCAACTGTGTGTCTAAATCTGACAAAGTGATCCGGGAGAGGTAACCAGGTTTGGCTGCACTTGATGGTGGACTTATGGCTGGCTATTCGATCTTTACCATGTTGAGTGGTCTCACTCACATAGAGGAGACCACAGGGACATTTTACTAGGTAGACCATGAAGTTGGAATCACAGGTGTGGTATCCACGTATCGGATACGATTTGCTAGTTCTCGGATGGGTTATCTTATCAGACCTAATGATGTTGGAGCAGGCTGCACAATTGAGACATGGGAATGTACCATGGCGCCTGGTAGCGAGCAGCCTCTGTGTGGTGACCAGACGTGTACTCCCTATGTCAGCTCTCACAAGTTTATCTCTGATGTTTGGGGGTCTTTTTGTGCATATCAAAGTAGGTGATCTAAAAGAGTCAGTATTTGGGTAGGCCTTAGACAGAAGTGGCCAATGTTTCTTTATGATGGAGTAAACTTTAGGCATTAAAGGATGGAAAGTATGCACAAAGGTGATTCTTTCTCTAGGATAAACTGGTGGAGGTGGGGAAAGGAGGGTCAAGGCACGTGTCTTTTCATTCTCAAGGAGTTTCAAAGGATATTGCCTATCACTAAACTTATCAGCCATTTTGTCCAATCTGTTGTTCCGAAGTTCAGGGTCAGAGACAATACGTGTTATTCTATTAAATTGTGAGCACGGTAAGCTATTCTTAGTAGCTCTTGGGTGGCAACTCGTATAATGTAAAAGACTATTACAGTCTGTAGGTTTACAGTAAAAATCAGTCGAGAGGCCCCCACTGGCATTTTTCAATACTGTTGTGTCCAGAAAAGGTATTGACTCCGAACTATGATGTATCGTAAATTGTAATTCAGAAAAAATGGAATTGAGATAAGAGTGGAAAACATGTAAGGAGTCAAGCGTATCTGTCCAGATGAAGAAAACGTCATCAATATAGCGATGGTACCCTAAAACATGTTGTAGAAATAGGTCATTATGAAATATGTAATTCACCTCAAAATGGTTCATGTAGGCATTAGCATAAGCCGGCGCTATGTTCGAGCCCATCGCTGTGCCACACTTCTGGATGTAAAAGGTGTCCTCGTATAGAAAGTAATTCTCATACAATACCTGTGGGAAGTCATTGCCTGATTTTAGGTGTGATGCAAAAGTCAGTTTTCTGCTAGTGATGAGCGAACATGTTTGTGTGCTCAGATAATATATTCAAGTCCCTGCAGCTGCATGTTTTGCCGCGGGAGACAGCCACAACACATGCAGGAATTGACTGTTTGGCGATCGGCTCATGTGTTGTGGCTAGCTACCGCAGCAAAACATGCAGCCGCAAAGACTCAAATATATTATCCAAGCCCGCCAAAGATATTTGAATAACACCAGAGCATGCTCGAATAACACGTTATCCAAGCACATTTTCTCATCACTGTTGTCTAGTGTTGAGCGATACTGCTCGATATCTAAAAATATCGGATCGGAATGGTATCGCCGATATCACTAAATATCGTCGATATCCGATTCCGATACCGGAAGTCCAATGTAAGTCTATGGGAACCAAATATCGACATTAAAAAAAACATTCTTGCCTTGTTGGTTAATTGTACATGAAGGAAAACAACAAAGACTAATGTAGAATGTATTGGGGGAGGTTGAGGAGACAATAAAGGCATACATGTTTAACCCAATGCATTGGAATAGCATATATATTTTTTTTTTTGGAAATACGTTTGATTTAACTAACAAATTGACAATGTTGTTAACCTTTTTTCTATTTTGGCAAATATGTATGTTTCACAACTTCCATGCTCTTCACCTTTTTAACTTTTGCCAGTGCCACACTTTCTCCTTCATAATCTTCAGCAGCAGCATCATCTTTCTCATCAAATTATTCTTCATCTTCACCTTCTTAATCTTCTTCTTAAACTTCTTGCTATTCATGTTTTTGTTTACATTACTCATATTGTTATTTTTAAACTATTAATCTTCTTCATATTCAAATTCTTCATCTTCTTCCTCTTCATCTTCTTCATCATATTCTTATTTGTGACAGAGATTCCTGTACTTGTAATCTGTAAAAGTATGAATTGTTCATCCTTCCGTTCTTGCTGTCACAAAAGATTTAAATTACAACAGTATTTGTCCGTGTTCAGTTTAGCCTGCAGCAGCAGGCATTTTCCAGGGGCACCACGAGGAGGAACGGACTCACCCCCATACACTGCTTAGTCTTCTTCTGCTTAGAATTTAGAGCATATATTTTGCTCTTCATTTTGGTCTTATACTTCATGTTCTTCTGCTTTTTGATCTTCTGCTTATTGTTCTTCTGTCTCTTGTTATGTATCTTGTAGTTTGTCTTAACCTTCTTTGTCCTGTTGGTGATCTTCTTCTGGGTAATCTTTTATTTTTTCTTTGTGATGGTGTTCAGGCTGGTTGGCTTCATGCTCGTCGTCCTTGTTGTCGTCATCTTCTTCTGGGTGGTCTTTAAGGTCGTCTAATTTCCGAGAACCAGCTGACGTTACTGGAACCCTGACGGGTATCAGATGGAGCAAGAGACAATGGAAGTAACGAGAACCAGCTGACTGTGCTGGAACCCGGAGGGGCAGCAGAAGGAAAAGAGGCAATGTCACAACCGAGTACCAGCTGATGTTACTGTGACACTGTTACTAAGCAGGAGGTACCTGTGCTCCAAAGCACTACCAAGGACCAGCAGACGTTGGTGGAACTCAGATACGGAGATGGAGGCACCTAGGCCAAAGGCACTGGGAGAACCAGTTGACGGTACTGGACCCCGGACGGGTAGCAGAAGGAAAAGAGGCAATGTCACAACCGAGTACCAGCTGACGTTACTGTGACACTGTTACTAAGCAGGAGGTACCTGTGCTCCAAAGCACTACCAAGGACCAGCAGACGTTGGTGGAACTCGGATACGGAGATGGAGGCACCTAGGCCAAAGGCACTGGGGAGAACCAGTTGACGGTACTGGACCCCGGACGGGTAGAAGAACGCACCCATGAAAATGTAAGCTGACAGGACGCAAGCCGTCCGCAGTTACCGAATCACACAGTCCTACAGTGGGTGCTTGTCCTATTGTCACAATGGAAACCGCCTTTATTTACATATCCCATAGCACACATAGGAATCACCTAAACTGCAGGCACCATAAAGTCGGCTAACCCGAATGCAACACGACAGCACAACTTATTGGAGGATAATTGACGTTCACACTGCCAGGAAACAGCTGTCGTGCTGTAACCAGGCTGGCCATGAGTCAGTACCCCTGCCAATTACTTATGAGCAACAAATGGCGGTGTTGTAGCCCAGGGAGTAGAGTTCAGGTGGTAGAAAGATGAACATAACAGGAGACATAGAAAACGTTGCCATACAGTTATTTAATCTGAAAACGGACAGGCAAATTCAGGTGAGATCCATGCCTTGTTCATTTTCAGAAAAGTAAGCCGGTCTACATTCTCTGAGGATAGTCGCATGCGACGGTCTGTTACTACACCACCTGCAGCACTAAAGACACGCTCAGATAATACACTGGCAGCAGGGCAAGCCAGCACCTCCAATGCATACTGGCTAAGCTCTGGCCATGTATCCAACTTAGAGACCCAAAATTTGAAAGGGGAAGAGGCATCTGGGAGTACACTTAGAGGGAAAGCCAAGTAGTCTGTCACCATCTTACGGAAACGTTTCTTCCTGGTGACTGGAGCCGTCTCGGATGGTGTAGACCTTGCTGGCGCTGTCACAAAACTTTGCCACATTTGTAACATACAGCTCTTGCCCTGTGCAGAGGCACTGCTTCTGCTCCCTCTTGTTGTAGAGGTGTCTACACTGCCTCGACGCACAGAGCTGCTTTGTAAAGCAGTAGCAGCAGCAGCAGCTCTCTCGGCTGGAATGTACAACAGTATGGATTGCACCAGTGTGTCTTGGTACTCCTGCATTTTACGGTCCCGGTTCACCGGTGTGATGAGGGTTTGTAAGTTGTCCCGGTAGCGAGGGTCTAGGAGGGTGTACACCCAATAATCTGACGTGGTGAGAATGTGGGCGATGCGGCGGTCGTTTCTCAGGCACTGAAGCATGAAATCAACCATGTGCTGCAGACTCCCAACTGGCCAACAAAGGCTGTCCTCTGGAAGAGGCGTCATGTCTGCCTCCTCTGCATCACCCCACCCTCGCTCTACATACTGACTAGAGCGTTGTGTACCTCCCTCTGTAGGGATTTCTTCCTCCTCCATTGACTCCTCCTCCTCCTCATCCTCCTCACAAAGTGAGCCCTGCCCAGCCCTTTGTGAGGAACCACGTTGCGCTGACTGTCCTAAAGGTAATTGAATTTGTGACTCCTCATCCTCCACCTCTTCCAAAACCTCTTCCTTTAGTGCTTTCAGTGATTTCTGAAGCAGGTAGATAAGGGGGACAGTCATGCTGACTAGTGCATCATCTGCACTCGCCATCCGCGTTGAGACATCAAACGCACGCAAAACGTCGCAGATGTCCTTCATAGAGGCCCACTCAGTAGTGGTGAAGTGTGAACGGCGCAAATTGCGAGTTGATTGCGCCTGTTGCAGCTGATACTCCATTACTGCTGGCTGCTGCTCACACAACCGCTCCAACATATGTAACGTGGAATTCCACCTGGTGGGTACGTCACATATGATGCGATGTTCAGGAAGGCGAAATCTGACTTGCAGAGCTGCAATGCGCGATCTGGCCATGCTGGAACGTCGCAAGTGAGCGCACTCTAGGCGGACCTTGTGCAGCAGTGCATCAAGATCCGGATAGTCCCTCAAAAAACTCTGCACGACCAAGTTGAGCACATGTGCCAGACATGGTATGTGAGTGAGGTTGCCAAGGCCCAGAGCTGCCACCAGATTTCGGCCATTGTCAAACACTACCAAGCCTGGCTGGAGATTAGCTGACAAAAACCACACGTCGCTCTCCTGCTTGATGGCATCCCAGAGCTCCTGCGCTGTGTGGCTTCGATTCCCCATGGAAATTAATTTCAGGACGGCCTGTTGACGTTTGGCCACGGCTGTGCTCATATCGGTCGCAACAGGTAAGCGTTCACGGGTCCATGTGGAGGTATACCGTGACGGCTCGTGCAGCGATGATTCTGAGGAACTGGAGTAGGAGGAGGAATCAATGTGTACAGACTGGATTCCTGCAATCCTTGGAGTTGGCAGAACACGTACAGCGCCACTGGCAAGATCTGTACCCGGCTCCACAACATTGACCCAATGGGCAGTGAGGGAAAGGTATCGTCCCTGGCCATGGGTACTGGTCCACGCATCGGTGGTCAGGTGGACCCTGCTACTGACGGCGTTTAGTAGCGCATGTTTAATGTTTCCCTCGACATGTTTTTGCAGAGCAGGGACAGCTTGCCTGCTGAAATAAAATCGGCTTGGCACATTATATTGTGGGACTGCCAATGCCATAAAGTTCCTGAAACTGTCAGTCTCCACCAGCCTGAATGACAGCATTTCAAGGGACAGGAGTTTTGCAATGCCAGCATTCAGAGCCTGTGCTCGTGGATGGTTTGCCGAGTATGGCCGTCTTTTATCCCATGCCTGTGGTACCGATGGCTGTTTTTTGTTCTGGGAGTGTGACGATGACTGTGAACTTGCTGCTGTGGGTGGAATAACAGTTTGTCTATGGACAACAGTGACCGAGGTTCTTCCATGGAGATCCTGTGAGGAAGCCGAACCAGGTGTGTGTGAGCTGGAGGTAGAGGCTCGAACACGACCTGAAGATGTAGGTGCTGCTGTAGGTTGGCCTACATTTCCAGTGTGTCTTTGTAACTCAGCTACGTGCTTTGTCCGTACATGTTTCCACATATTTGTGGTATTCAGGTTACTGATATTTTTACCTCTTTTAACTTTTTGCTTACACAGCTTGCATTGAACATAGCAAATATCATCTACAAGTCTGTCAAAAAAGGACCACGCAGTGCAAGTCATGGGAGCGCCAATTTTGACATTTCTAAGAGAACTGCTCCCAACAGGTGCCAAACTGGAGGCTACAGGCAAGCGAGTCTGCAGCCTACCTCTCCCTCCTCTTTGTACCGTTGGGACAATCTCTTCCTCAGAGCTGCTCCCACCACCTTCCTGTTGCTCACGCCATGTTGGGTCTCGGACTTCATCATCTCCACTACCCTCTTCCAACACCTGCTGCTGTTGGATGGTCTGGGCAGCACCATGCTCCACAAAACCTGGCACCTGAGTCTCATCATCATCATAAGATGGGTTCTGCGGTGTGCTGTCCATCGGCACTGGCTCACCCTCCTCTTCAGATTGAGAGAGACACAGCTGTTGCGCATCACTGCATACTCCATCTTCTTCAAATTGCAGAATGCTGCTTGCCTGTGCCCGTGTTTGCGAGCCAACAGATTCTGAGAACAGAAGCAGAGACTCAGCTGGCTCCTGTACAGAACTCTCTGACTGCCTGGGCAATTTGACAGGCGGTGAACAGACAGATGGTTGCTCAACAGTGTTGTGTTCCTGAGAGGAGGTGGAAGGAATTGAAGTCGATGCATTGGCTGCCATCCAGCCAACAACGGCTTCAATTTGTTCTTCCCGCAGCAGGGGGGCACGCCGAGCTCCTACCAAAGTGCGCATAAAGGAACGCTCATAGGTAAAACTGGTGGATGCTGTGTCACTGAGGGCGGCAGCAGCCACAGAATCCCCACGTCCTCTACCTGCTGAACCTCCACGGCCACGACCACGTGCCTTACTCACTGACTTCTTCATCTTGGTAGATTGATAAAGAAAGTCAGAAAAGTCACAAAAAACACAGACTGAAGTGAACACTGAAACACAACTGTTCACAATCTGTGAAAGGCTACTCCTTTGTCTACTTCTATAGTGTTTGCAACCAATGTATTGGATACGGATGGAAGCGCGTCACACTAATAGATTATATTTTAAATGGAATGGAGCAGAACCAATTGGAGATAAATGAAAAGGATGAGGCACTGAGACACGCTCAGCAGAGTACAAGCAGCAGTGCTTGAACAAGTAACTGGAGCGTGATGTGCACTCAAAAAATAAAAAACACAGACTGAAGTGAACACTGAAACACAACTGTTCACAATCTGTGAAAGGCTACTCCTTTGTCTACTTCTATAGTGTTTGCAACCAATGTATTGGATACGGATGGAAGCGCGTCACACTAATAGATTATATTTTAAATGGAATGGAGCAGAACCAATTGGAGATAAATGAAAAGGATGAGGCACTGAGACACGCTCAGCAGAGTACAAGCAGCAGTGCTTGAACAAGTAACTGGAGCGTGATGTGCACTCAAAAAATAAAAAACACAGACTGAAGTGAACACTGAAACACAACTGTTCACAATCTGTGAAAGGCTACTCCTTTGTCTACTTCTATAGTGTTTGCAACCAATGTATTGGATACGGATGGAAGCGCGTCACACTAATAGATTATATTTTAAATGGAATGGAGCAGAACCAATTGGAGATAAATGAAAAGGATGAGGCACTGAGACACGCTCAGCAGAGTACAAGCAGCAGTGCTTGAACAAGTAACTGGAGCGTGATGTGCACTCAAAAAATAAAAAACACAGACTGAAGTGAACACTGAAACACAACTGTTCACAATCTGTGAAAGGCTACTCCTTTGTCTACTTCTATAGTGTTTGCAACCAATGTATTGGATACGGATGGAAGCGCGTCACACTAATAGTTAAATTGCATGGAGCTGCAAGAATTACACTGAAGAAAAAAAAAAGAGTCTGTGAGTGACACGTGCAGATGCCTACAGACAGCGTTGCATGCAGAGCAAACTGCAGCGTCACCTGCACTCACACACACCTTGCAGAGCTGTTAAAACAACACTGCAGGCAAAAGGAAGCTTTACACAGCGGTTGGTGCTAGCCTGCCTACAGCACAGTACACTAAATCGCAATCTCTAACTGTCCCTCAGAGTCAGCACAGCAGCGTTCTGTCCCTTACTGAATTCACAGCACAGTGACGCTAAAATGGCGGCGGCGCCTTTTATAGTGCATTCTGACATCATTTCAGCATCCAATCACAGCCATGCCATTAGTTAACATGACCGCAGCAGTACAGGATGTGCCCACACTTCTTAGGATTCCTCAATGGCTGACTAAAATCACATTGCCTCTCAAAGAATTATGGGAACTTCCGATTCCGGTATACGATATATGGAAAATATCGAAACTAAGTATCGAAAGGCCGATAGAGCTAATATCGGCCGATACCCGATACTTGCGGTATCGCATCGCTCAACACTACTGTTGTCTGTTAAAAGGTTGCGGTACAGATTGAGCCATGGACACATCATGGTCACGCTAACTGGGGTCCTTGTGCTCTGGTTGGCTGGGGGTTTTTATTGGAATTTTGTGGAAGGGTGAGGAGGACATTTAACTGCTGTATGTGGACTTCTGCAAGCGAAGAACTAATGTTTATATTTGCAGAGTAATTAAAAATGTCATAGACTTTCGTCAAACTGCCAAGATAAGTTGGGTCTGCTGACAGCCACTAATACTGTACTGGCGTTGTAATCAGAGGCTGCTGGCGAAAAAGGATTTGAGGCCTTCTAGGCTAACAATAGGTGGAGCCACGTATTCGTGGCTTTTACCTCATAACTCAAATAGGGCTGCACAGTCAAATGACTTCTGAACTCCTTGTCGTAACACTACCAGGCTCATCCCCAATGGGTTTTGTAGGAATTGTAGTTCATATTGAGGTAAATGAACATTTCAAAGCAGCGTTCGGGATGTTTTTGGCCCATGATGCAGCCCTTCGGAGAGGGGAATGAACTAGAGAAACTCCAGGATATCTGCGGTGACGTCAAGACCTGTGGCGTGAATGCATATGTGGACTCACCAATCCATCTGACAACTCTTCTGTTGATGAAGGTGGGCACCAATGTGAAGATCTGGAATGGAGGCTTCCTTAGGAGGATCTGGAGTGGCAAAATGAATGTCTGCTGCTCCTGCTATGAGTCCTACCAGGTCATCGGCACCGATCAGGACAACAGGAGGATGGATATAGATCTAACTGTGCCATTACCACACCTAATTCTGGGCAGGGGTTCCAGCAGAGGAAGTAGATGACATAAGGGTGCCACTGTATGACACTGGAGCTATGGTAGATAAAGTGAGGAAGTCAGATAACATCTATAAGGGTGGTGGAAGTTGTGGATGGAGGTGGTGGTAGCATAGATAGGATTGAGACCAGCAATATGTCATATATTCCATTACAACAACTCAAACAAAACCGTTTAGAGCATAAAGGGGAAGCAGAGTATCTTGTACAGAGCAAATAAATTGTATTTAAGCAGAATACATTAGCATAATTAATAAACAGAATAACACTGCCAAGGCAGTACTAATTATGGACCCATAATAAAATTTGTATAAACTGTATTTCTCATACAGATGTCAAAAGGAGAAAACAATATAAACTCCAAGATTATATATACATTGTGGTAGAATTATAAATAAATGTGTACAAAACCACATTGAAAGGGTATTTGAGGCTGGCAAGTTGCTCCATTGCTCATAATGTAAGACAATGCACTTATGTGAGGAAGCAAGTGACATCACAGGGCTGTATATGCGTGGTTACGTAGGAATAAAATGCTTTAAGTGCGATACCACAAGTGGACTAAGGTGCATGTAGTGGACAAATACTGGACAAGTACTTACTAATTTAATATGACTGCACGGATCCCAGCCTGCCGCCCCAATATTATATATTCCATTATGCCCTCTGCTAATTACCTAAAAATATACTTTCCAGAGTCAAGGGAAGAAAACTGTGTCCTGTGTTTGGCACTATTACTGCCGGACAGCTGGTGCCATTACTGCCGGGTACAAACCACTTATGAAATCTAGCGCTTAAAAGCTCTTTATACAGTGTATCCTAGCTCTTTGCAAGTGCTGCTCTGAAGCTGGCTAGATTACTGGTTCTGACAGCTTCATTACCCCTGAACTCCTCTGATGCTGCAGAGGACAATTTTCCTAAAAGTCTTATTTACTTGTCTGTATTTAAACACGCACGTAGAAAAATGACACTGGTGTCATCAGTGTTGGGCAACAGTGAGTCATCCGTGTGTCCGTTTTTACCATCAGTATTAGTGATGAGCGAGTATACTCATTGCTCGGGTTTCCCCAAGCACACTCGGGTGGTCTCCGAGTATTTGGAAGTGATCTGAGATTTAGTTTCCCGTGCTGTAGCTGCATGATTTGTGGCTATTTGACAGCCTGAATACATGTGGGAATTCTCTAACAAACAGGCAATCCCCACATGTATTCTGGCTGTCAAGTAGCCGCAAATCATAAAGCTGGGGCAACAGAAATTAAATCTCTGAGCACTTCCAAATACTCAGTGACCACCCGAGCATGCTGGGATAAAAAACCCAAGCAACAAGCATACTCGCTCATCACTAATCAGTATCTCATCAGTGTGTTCGTTTTTACTGTCAGTATATTATCAGTAGAGATGAGTGAACTTTTCAAGGTTTGGTTCGATTCGCCGAATGTCCCGATGTTCGCTAAACATTTAATCGAACATACCTGAACCCCATTAAATTCAATGGCAGGCCAATTCAAACATACACACAACATTTTAAAGGATGACAAAAAAGCTTACCAAACAGCTAAAATTAGGGGCAGACACCATGAAAAGTGGCATCAATTGACTCACGGTAGAAATTTGCTAATGGCACATCATCAGTCAGCCATGGGCCATGCATGAGGTATCAGGGTCTGGGATAGCATTTACAGTTTTGAATTGAAGTTTCAATGAAGACCTGGTGGTTAAGGGAGGGGAGTAAGCCTTCTTTGCTGGGAGCCCTGATGCCTCATGCAACAGCTCCAATTTTTTTTTTCCAGCCACACTCAGATGGCACAAACATAAGTTTCATAGAGTATTATTGGTATAAAAATATAAGGATAGTAGCACAGGTAATTGAGTGAAAGTAAGTGCATACCTGCCTGTCTGGGAGCCTTACTTCTACAGGCAACACATATGAAGGATACCCATCTTGGAGTCTCAAAATTTCAAAAAAATATTGTCACACATGACTAAAGTGGCATCAATTTCCACAGACTAGAAACAGTCTAATAGGCCTCCGATATACCTTCCACTACAGGCAACCCCCGGCTAGAGACCCAACTTCGAGTCTCATCATTCTAAAATATTGTTTCTATCATCAGCAGCAGTAGGATCAGCAGGTATAAAAGGTGGCACAGACTGCAATAACGCTAGTTCAATGCATGACACTAAAAACTACACCATTGCCTAGTCTGCCCAATCTGCAACTGGGGTGCAAAAGTCATTGGAGATCCATGACTTGTTCTTTTTGATGAAAGTTAAGCAGGCTACACTTTCAGGGGACTGCCAGGTGCCCTTATCCGTCAAGACACCACCAGCAGTGCTGAAGACACGTTGTGAGAGAATGCTGGTTGCCGGTCATGCCAAAACTTCCAAGGCGTGACAAGTGAGATCAGGCCACTCTTCCATTTTCAAAGACCAATATGCAAATGTGCCCAAAACCCCCTGATGGCATTGATATTACGCTCAAGATACTCCTGCACCATCCTCTCCAGTTGTTCACGTGTCAGACTTGTACTCTGTTCCACCTGTTCATCTGTGACCAACACCTCCCCTATATTAGGCTTAGCGATTTTTAAGAGGAAATTTATCTGAAATTTGGCGTTCTTATTCCTTATTGCAACACAGTTTTTGTCCAAATGATTTTGATTGACAAATGGTGCCTCCTGAGACTGCAACACAGTTTTAGTACAATCTAGTTAGATGCTGGAAGACCGATTTCACACATGATAGGATCGTATCTAGCTAACTGACAGCTTTTTTAGTAGCAGCAGCATGAGGAGCAGCCTCTCTGTGCTGTGATACTGAGACTATAGCAATAACAAACCAAGATGTCCGCTTTTTACATGGACAGGGACGCCAATCACAGAAAACCTTGTGTTATGATGTTGTTGATGGCTTTGCACCCTGATTGGCTGCTGGAATGTACACACATTAAGTTATTAAAGAAAAAAATGAAAGAAAAAATTACACTCTTCTACTCTCTGACCTAGACAGACTCCTCTCATAAAGCACGTCCCCCCACTCATCATACAGCACCACTATCCTAGACAAAGTCAATACAAAAGCTATAGTAGTAACCCGATCATTTACCGCATTTTGTTGACAATACAAATATGCTACTTTTGTGCCGAATTTGAGATTGACAAATGTTTTCCGAACAAGTTCTCTCATGTCTAGTCATCAGGGGGTCTGTTCTTACCATCAGCGTGTCATTAGTGTTTTTCACAGATGGATAAAGGAATAAATTAAAAAGCTTATCCTATACTTTGCAATATTAAACACAGACAGTACATGGATTGTATATATGATGTCATCCGTGTGCTGTACATGTTTTTAAAGGACTCATAGATTTGTATTAGCTCTTTTTTTCTGTGCTGTAGAAAGAAATGGACATGTCTATGCGTGTTTTTCCAGGCACATGGTCTGTGAAAAACACGGACCTGTGAATAGGACCATAGATTATGATGAGTACATAGGGAATCCATGAAAAAATGGACAACACGGACATCTGAATGAGGGCTTAGCTTGCTTCATTAGAGAGAACACAGTACATGCCAATGGCTCAACCATGCCACTGGCCAGAGATGTCAATCTTAAGTGAGCACCACCCCTCGGAAAGCAGGAAGTAGAAAGGCAAGGTAGTGGTGCACTCCTGAATAGACACCTTGAAACAATCCCTGTAATATAAGTAAAACTAGCTTTTAGCCATGAAGAGCACTGCCAGCTTATGACAAGTAAAACAAGCAAATATTCATTTTCATCCTCAGAAATGATAAGCCTCTGTTATTGAACTACATCTCCCAGCAGAAGTTGCCTGAATGAGGACAGAATATAAGTAACAGGTGCAATGACACCAGGTAGTCAGATCTTGGTTTGAAACTGTACTCATTGTCATTTATCATTTCCCTTCTCTGTCACCGGGAGCCCTCGATCTTTCATTACCTAGCTGCAAATATTCAATTAAATTTTGATAATGACAGCATGTTGACATGGTTAAACACACACACAAGCTCGAGAAATAGCTTTGAAGTGTTCACAGCTGAGCCCGGGAACACTCAGCCTTGTCAGACCTAGAATATCTTTACATATCAACAATGTTACAGCAGCCATGGGGAATATTATCATTTTTCACAATAAATGTTGAAGAAGGCAAGAGGGAAAGAGAGGGAGAGCAGAAGCCGCAATCTTAAAACATGAATAAATTAACAAAAGACATAGTAGTAAAGTGCACTCCACAAGTGACAGCAGCAGACAGCAGATGCTCCAAGGCAGCAGATTCCAAATGTAGCATTAAGCCCCCCTGGCACATGAGAATGAAAGTGGGCCTGGAGGGTAATGGTAAGTATTATGAAATGATGGAGACTAGACAATATTAAAAGGGAAGTTGGAACAACAGTGGATTGTTTTATATTCAGTCTGTACCTTTGTTATACAGTAATAGCTTTATATAATAAAACCTTTTTTAATCCAACATCAGTGGGACATGATAGGTTTTGAATCAAAAATTTGCTAAAGGTCCCCATTGTTCACATTTTTGTTAAAAACAATTATGATAAATTAAAGGGAACCTGTTACCAGCTTTTCCCTATATAAAATATGGCCACATGGAATTAGGGTCTTTTTCTAAAGCATACTGGAATGCAGTAAAAAAGTCCCCAATCCAGTCTGCAGATCTCAACCAATAGCTTTTATTATATTCATAGACGGGGCTAATTGCTAGGGTTGGGCTTAATTGGCATCTCTGGTCTTGATCCAGTGCCTCCACTCTTCGTACGATCGCTGACCTCCTTCCCTGCTTTGTGTGGATGATATATCCTACGTCATGTCCCCATCACGATCCTGTTTGGCACACTTGTATCTCCTCTGCCGAGGGCAAAGTACTGTAGTGAGCACTCCCTGACTTTACTTTCAGGTCATCGGTGCTCTTTTGGCCTTTCACAGCATATGCACACTACATTACATTGCTGTGCAATCAGCAGGGCAGATCGAAGTGCACAGGAGCATGATGGTGGACTTAGGACATGTCAGCCACACAAAGCTGGGAAAAAGGATGGGAATTTTAAGAAGAGAGAAAGTCCTGGATCAAGACCAGACCACATCATATGTAATATAAAAGCTATTTTTTGGGAACTGCAGACTGGATTGGGGGCCTTTCTTACAGCTTTCAAGTAAGCTATAAAAAAAGGCTCAAATAGTGCTGGCCCTACTTTTTATGGGAAAAGCTTGATGACAGGATCTCTTCAAGCATAAGTTGATAAGTTGTGCTCTTCCGCTCCCTACCTTTCCCTCAAGTTTCCGTAAGACGTGGAGGCTTCCCATTCGGTGCCTATTATCTATGTTTACATTTTTTTTGCTATTCTATTAAAATAGTACCACAATTATTTTTCCCAATGGTGATTGTACAGTATATTATGCCAAATCAGTAGATGAGCATACAGTATGTGTAATAAAAGTTTTGCAATAATCCTAATGGGAAGAGCCAAGTGTGCCTTGGCGGCTAGTCACAGAGAACTATATTTTATGTTCATGTTTACTGAAGTTTTTTAAAAAAATAATAAACTTGACAGATTGGCACCGGAGAAAAAGAAATGACTTAAAGAGTCATAAAGTGGCTTCCGTGAATGGGCAACAAACCAAAAAGACAGTATAATGTGGGACATAGACACATGGGGAGACGTAAATATCCTCACTTTGTGCATCAACCCTTCTGAAGTGGGTTTAGACCAAAATTTGGATTGAAAAGTCAAAGACCAGTGCACTTCTAGAAGGCTAGATACAAAAAATAAGTCACTGAGTACGTGTATTAGCTAACAAGAGTAGAGATAGGGGAAACCAAACGGTAAAGTTAGAGGTCATTACCGGACACCTAGTGTCCGTGCATGGATTTCGAACAAGGACTTCTCACAGTCCATGTTACTATTCTGGTTTGACAGCCCAAAGAAAGCTTGTTGTAAGGCTGACATCAACTTAGAGGTTACAAATGGGGCGGCATTAGACACCCCCATTACTAACCCCATAAGTAAAAAGAGAGAAAACACACACAAAAAATATTTATTTGAAAAAAATTTCCCAACAATTTCCCCCTTTTTCCCGCTAATTAAAAGAAAAAAAAATACACATCAGTCCACCATCGTCCAAATGGAGGTCCAATGACAATTCCAGTCTTCTTCTTCCAGTGTGCCTCCAGTTCCTTTACATTGTCTTCCTCCTGGTCCCTTGCAGAAAGCTCAGAGTTTGACACATGAGGACCATGGTCATCATTCTTCCACATCACCCTCTTGGAAAACAGCCAAGCTGTCTGAACTCCAAGTCATGCAGCAGTGTCATCTCTACTGACAGCTTTACCACCTAACAGTGGTGGCTCAGTGGAAGAACAAGGCAGAGGCGTAGGAAGAAGTTACCATCGCAGCTGGGATACAGCCACTAACTTGAAAGGCAGGATTAGCATTACCGCAATTTGGAAATACTTCATAAGCATGCCACAACATGTGGCACCACCAGTATAAGCAGGAGGCAGCATTTCCACAACATGGTGGAAGAGTACATGTCCATACAAATCCACGTACTAACTGATGGGTCAGTCCTTTTTGACTTCTGGGTCTCCAAATTGAACACATGGCCTGAGCTTGCGCTGTATGTCTTTGAAGTGCTGGTCTGCCCTGCGGTAAGTGTGTGGCAAAAAGAATATTATTGGCAGAGCATGTGGTTTTATCACAAAAAGGCGCATCCACCTGTCAACAGCTAACGTAGAGAAGATAACATTCATTAAAATGAATCAGGCTGACTATACAACTTTACACCCAGCCATGGTTACACTCTATTTGGCATTTATTTCAATTTTGTGCATCCAAAATTTAAACAAAACAAAGAAAAAACAATAAAACAGGATTGGCTACCTCCTCCTCCACCTCTTCCACCTACACCTACTCCTCCACTTCGACCTCTTCTTCATGGCTCTATTTTTTCATTTTTGTTTATTTTTTTAATCTCTGTTATTTTAAGTAGTTTACTTAGCCACGTTTGTTTGCAGGGCAATTGTCCTGTTCTTGCTCATATTTTCCTTCCATTTGTATTTCCCTCTACCTTACTACCACCATTTTATAGTTATTTTACAGCACTTAAATTTGGGTCTACATTCCTTTTTTTGCTAATTATTTATAAAAGAATAAAAATAAAAAAAAACAATTTTGATCAATCCTTGCTTTAATAACCAGCCAAGGTATATCAGACAGCTGGAGACTTCAGCCCTTAGCTGTCTGCTAAACTTTGGCTGGTTATTAAAAACTAGAAATAGGCCCGAAGCCATTGCATCGGGAGTGCAGTGAAATTAACATCTGTGTCCTTAGTGGTGCTAACAGGAGCAGTGGACATTGCTATTGCTGTTGCGGTGACGTCACCGCTTGTCACCATGGCAGCCATGTCTGGTGGGCGCCGCTGATCTCCCAATGGTGTGGGCGCAGGAGATGTAAACACAGCCGTGTTTAAATCTCCCTCCCCGACATCGCCGGGAGATTGGCAATACCGCTAACAGCTGATTGGTCGCCAGCCTTGGCGGGGCATTCAAATCCCACGCGGCATGCTCATTGGCTCAGCCGGCGGTGATTGAAATCCCCCGCCAAAGCCGCGCGGCACCGCTCATTGGCAGAGCTGCCGGCGGCTGAGCCAATGAGTGGCTCGGGATTTAAATTCCCCTCCAAAGCTGCGCGTCACCGCTCAGCCAATGAGCGGTGCCGTGCCTTGGCGGGGGATTTGAATCCCGCGCGGCACTGATCATTGGCTCAGCTGGCTGGTGGCTCAGCCACTGAGCGGTGCTGCGCAGATTTGGCGGGGGATTCAAACCTCGTGCGGCACCGCTCATTGGCTCAGCCGATGGGGATTTGAATCCCCCATCAAAGCCAAGCGTCCAGGGGTGGCTCAGCCAATGAGCGATGCCGCATGGCTTTGTTGGGGGATTTGAGGGTATGTGCACACTTTGCAGATTTAACTGCTGAATTTTCTGCACAAAAACAGGACCTCTTGGCAGAAAAAGCAGGTGCTTTTTTGATGCGTTTTTCATGCGTTTTGTAAGCTAAATAAATATATGTTATTTAACAAAAAAGGTTTGTGATGTCATTTCTTGTCCAACCTCCTCTTTTACATTTGTCCAACCCACACTCCAGTACACAGATAGACAGATAGATAGATAATAGATAGATAGATGATAGATATAATAATAATAATCTTTATATAGCGCCATCATATTCCGCAGCGCTTTACAGTTTAACAGTTTCAAATAGGGTTGAGCATTCCGATACCGAAACCCGTTCCGATACCTGAAATCCAATGTAAGTCTATGGGAACAAAATATCGGAATATTTTTACTTCCGATATTTTGTTCCCATAGACTTACATTGGATTTCAGGTATCGGAACCGGGTTTCGGTATCGGAATGCTCAACTCTAGTTTCAAAACACAAGTCATAAGTAACAACGTTAACAATACAATAATTAAAGCAAAATAAGATGACCCTGCTATATTAGATAGATATTACATAGATATAGATAATAGATAGATAGATAGATAGATAGAATGGTTTATAAATAGTTAAAGACACACAGACACACACAAAATCTTCATGCAATATCGTTAATTTAAAAAAAAAAGGGAAACAAAATGGCGTGGGCTCCAGAGCAATTTTCTGCACCAGAGGGGGAAAGCTGACGGCTGGGGCCAATATTTCTAGCCTAGGAAGGGGTTAATACCCATGGAGCTTCCCAGGCTATGAATATCAGCCCGCAGCTAGCTTTTTCTAGCTATTAAAATAGGGGTACTCCCCAAAAAAATGACTTGGGGTCACCCAATAATTTATAGCCAGAAAGACTACGCAGACAGCTGCGGGCTGATATTCATAGCCTAGGAAGAGGTCATGGATATTGGTGCCCCCCCCGGCTAAAAATACTAGCACCCAGCCACCCCAGAATTGGTGCATCTGTACAATGCGCCAATTCCAGCACTCAGCCCCGTGTAGCGGTGGGATATGGGGAAATAAGAGGTTAATGTCACCTTGCTATTGTAAGGTGACATTAGGCCCGGTTAATAATGGAGCGGCGTCAATAAGACACCTATCCATTATTAATTTTATATTAATAAAGGGTTAAAAAACCACACACATTAGAATAAAGTATTTTAATGAATTAAAACACAAGACGGTTTTCATATTTTTATTACACGACCAGATCCAAGCGACTCCCTTTGTCTCCTGTAATAAAAAGTAAAAAAAAATAAACCAACCGTATACTCCCTGTCTGACGCAGTCCAATTAATAACGAATGTCCCATGATGATTTCCCCTACAGAACAGTGACATCAGATAATGTCACTGCTCTATATGGCCTCCCAGTGATGAACTGACAGGAGACAATGGCTGCTGCAGAACATCACTGAGGTTACCTGAGTTCATTCTCTCACTTTATGGCAATGCTGCGTGGGAATTTTCTAACCCAGCATTGCTGGTGAGAGAATGAACTGAAGTGACGTCATTCTCTCCCGGCAGCGGAGGGATACACACAGCGGATGTCAGTGTATCTCGGTGGCCGTGTAGAGCACTGACAGGAGATCGTAGTGGGCCACTCATTAATCACCGTACTATGACCGGAAAGGTAAGTATAGGTTGGTTTATTATGTTATCTTTATTAGAGGAGATCGATGGCTTCGGGGAATTAGGTGATTGTTAAGTATGTACTCTATGTTATGTGTTGTATGTTATGTGTATGTACTGTATGTTCTGTATGTTATATGTTGTATGTTCTGTATGTTATATGTTATGTGTATGTAATGTATGTTTTTTTTTTTTACATTTAATACATTAGCTGGATGATGGTACTACTACTGTCACATCATTGGCTAATGTATCACACACTGTCACTGTAGCAGGCATAGCAAGATAGGACTTGTAGTCCTATCGGACGATGCCTGCATACACACACGCACAGCCCCACACATACACATATACACGCACATAGTCACGGCCCACACACTTCGCTCCCAATTTGAGCGCCGCAGGATTAAAATCCTCCCCCAAAGCCGCGCAGTACCGCTCATTGGCTGAGCGCCCCTGGCCTCAGCCAATGAGCGCCGCAGGATTCAAATCCCCTGCCAAAGCCTCCAATGAGCAGTGCCGGGTGACTTTAGTGGGGGATTTGAATCCCGCGCTGCTCATTGGCTGAGGCCAGGGTCGCTCAGCCAATGAGCGGTGCCACGCTGCTTTGGCAGGGATTTGAATCCCGCGCTGCTCAAAGCCGTGCGGCTCTGCTCATTGGCTGTACCGGCGGCAGCTCAGGGGATATGAAGCTGGCTTGGCGGGGATATGAATCTCACGCTGCTCATTGGCTGAGGCCAGGGGCGCTCAGCCAATGACCAGTGCCACGTGGCTTTGGCGGTTTAGGAATCTCGCGCCGCTGAATGGCTGAGACCAGGGGCGCTCAGCCAATGAGGAGTGCTGCGCTGCTTTGGCGGGGGATTTGAATCCAGCATAGCTCATTTGCTGAGGCCAGGGGCGCTCAGCCAGTGAGCGGTGCCACGCGGCTTTGACGGGGGACTTGAATCCTGCGCCACTCAAAGCCGCGCGACACCACTCATTGGCTGAGCCGGCGGCAGCTCAGGGATATGTCGGGGGATATGAACCCGGTTTGGCGGGGGATATGAATCTCGTGCCGCTCATTGGCTGAGGCCAGAGGCACTCAGCCAATGAGCGGTGCCGCAGCACGGCTTTGGCGGGGGATGTGAATCCCGCGCCGCTCATTGGCTTAGGCCAGGGGCGCTCAGCCAATGAGCGGTGCCGCGTGGCTTTGGTGAGGGATTTGAATCCCGCGCTGCTCATTGGCTGAGGCCAGGGGCGCTCAGCCAGTGAGCGGTTCCACGCGGCTTTGGCGGGGGATTTGAATCCCGCGCCACTCAAAGCCACGCGACACCGCTCATTGGCTGAGCAGGTGGCAGCTCAGGGGATATGGTGGGGATATGAAGCCGGCTTGGTGGGGGATATAAATCCCGCTCTGCTCATTGGCTGAGCGCAAGGGGCGCTCAGCCAATGAGCGGTGCCGCACTGCTTAAGTGGGGGATTTGAATCCAGGGCCTCTCATTGTCTGAGGCCAGGGGCGCTCAGCCAATGAGCGGTGCTGTGCGGCTTTGGCGGGGGATTTGAATCCAGCGCCGCTCAGAGCCGTGCGGCACCACTCATTGGCTCAGCTGGCGGCAGCTCGGGGGATATGAAGCCGGTTTGGCGGGAGATATGAAACCTGGCCGCCATATCGGAATACCCATAACTTGGGTGTTCCAATATGGTGGTCGGCATAGTTCCGGCCGCGGTGGATTGTGGTACCGACACAATCGCCGGAAGCTGTGACAGAGGCGATTGGTAATTATATATTAGATTGATTGCCCCCACGCTTTTTTTTAATTACAGCCAAGGTAAAGCAGACAGCTAGTCGCTGGTATTCTCAGGGTGGGAAGTCCCATGGTTATTTTGCCCTTTCCAGCCAAAAAGAGCAGCCTGCAGCCTCCACAGAAAAGGCGCATTCATTAGATGTGCTGGTTCTGGCACTTTGCCGGACGCTTCCTGTTTGCCCTGGTGCAGTGGCAAATGGTGTAATATTTTCAGGCAGATGTCAGCTGTGAATTGAAGCAGACTTTAAGGCCAGAGATTTAGTGCGACGTCCATCAGACATCCTCATTATTAACCCAGTAGTGAATAGTTAAAAAACACACAGGCAAAATACTGTATTTGAAAAAAAGTTCCTCCACACTCCTTTATTCATCAATTTATTGTAAAAATACATAAATACATTTTAAAAAGTGGTGTGGGATCCCCCCATTTTTGATAATCAGCCAACATAAAGCAGACAGCTTACACGCCCCAGCCATTTTTTAATGTATTTAAATAAATAAATTTAAAAAATGGCTAGTTTTGATAACCAGCCAAAGTAAAGCAGACAGCTGGGGGCTGCAGCCCTCTGCTGTCTGCTTTACCTTGGCTGGTTATAAAAAATAAAGGGCTCCAACAGCATTTTTTAAATTTGTTTAAATAAATAATAATAAAACTACGTTGGGCCTTTCAATTTTTGATAACTAGTCAAAGTAAAGCAGATATCAGATATCAGCTGTCTTTTTTACTTTGGCAGTGTAACGCTACTGCTATGCAGGTAGATGCAAGCTCCACTAGATGGCAATAGAGAGGAGAGAGGACTGCACACAGCAAGAGCAGACCTGCAGTGCAGCAGCGAGTTTGCCACCAGGTGGCAGCAGAATAGTCAAACAAGCCGGGTCAAATACTAGACTATAGTGCAGTATCAAAGGAATAAACAAAACACAGAGTCAGTTGCAAGCCAAATGGGTCAGTACCGGTCAGGAGCAGATAAGCCAAAGACAAGAGACAAACAGCAGGTCAGGGTCCAAGCCGAGTCAAATATCAAAGAGTTGTAAACATGAAAGGGAAGTACTGAGTTGGGATGAGGAGTGGGGAACAAAATAGACATGGGCAAAGTCAGAAACAGCAGGAGGACTAATCAGGGTCCTACCAGAGTCAGATACTCACGCCGTAGGCAGAAAATATAACTGACACAGCAGGAAGAAATAGCAAGCCTGAATCCAAAATGAAGCCAGGCAAAGTAAACCCCTGACATGATCAGCCCAGGAAAAGGGCAGACAGGACTCAAAACCCAGACTGGATCATGACAGGCAGGTTATCAAAAGAGTGGGCACCAATGACATTTTTTTATTGTATTTAAATAAATTAAAAAGTGTCATGGAACTTCCACCATTTTTGATAACCAGCTAAGTGAAAGCATGCTTTTTAAAATTCCCGGTCGGGACTCAAACTTGACCCCGGACACTAAACCCTATATAAGTCAATGGTGACCCAAACTTCAGTACTGCAAAATGTCTGTAAAATTGTCATAGAAAGGGCTGTGGGACTGCAAAAGGAAGAAAAATAGGAGTAAGAGCAGGACAATTGCACTGCAAAAAAATGTTGATAGAAAAATGACAACCCTTTAGTGACAAAGCCAATTTGTTCTTAATGACCGAGCCAATTTTTACAATTCTGACCACTGTCACTTATGAGGCTATAGCTCTGGAACGCTTGAACATATCCCACTGATTCTGAGAATTTTTTGTGACATATTGTACTTCATGTTAGTGATAAAATTTCTTCGATATGACTTGCGTTTCTTTATAAAAAAAAACAGTAATTTGACAAAAATTTAGAAAATTTTCCAATTTTCAAACTTTTCATTTTTGTACGCCTAAATCAGAAAGTGTTGTCGCACAATATAGTTAAAAAATAAAATTTCCCACATATCTACTTTACATCAGCACAAGCTTGAAAGCATATTTTTTTGTTAGGGCATTATAAGGGTTAAAAGTTGACCAGCGATTTCTCTTTTTTACAACAAAATTTACAAAACAATTTTTGTAGGAACCACCTCACATTTGAAGTGAGTTTGAGGGGTCAATATAACAGAAAAAAGCAAAAAGTGACACCACTCTAAATACTGCACCCCTCAAGGTGCCCAAAACCACATTCAAGAAGTTTATTAACCCTTCAGGCGCTTCATGAGAACTAAACAATGTGGAAGAAAAAAATTAATATTTTACTTTTTTCACAAAAAAATTATTTGGAACCAAGTTTTTTATTTTCCCAAGGGTATCAGGAGAAAATGGACCACAAAATTTGTTGCGCAGTCTCACCTGAGTATGCCAATACTGTGTATGTGGGGGAAAGCCACTGTTTGAGCATTTGGCAGGGCTGAGAAGAGAGCACCGTTTGGCATTTTGAACTCAAAATTGGCTGGAATCAATGAAGGTGCCATGTCGCGTTTGGAGACCCCCTTGATGTACCTAATCAGTGGAACTCCCCAATTCTAACTCCAACCCCTACCTCAACACACCCATAACCCTAAATCCCAACCCTAACCATAACCCTAACCACAACCATAACCCCAAAACACCCCTAACCCTAATCCCAACCCTAACCTTAACCCTAACCACAAACCTAACTCTAATCCCAACCCTATCTGTAATCTCAACCATAGCCACAACCCTAACCCTAGCCCAACCCTAACTTTAACCCAACCGTATCATTAGCCCAACCCTAACCCTAGCCCCAAGCCAAACCCTAACCCAACCCTAACCCTAACTTTAGCTCAACCCTAACTTTAGCCCAACACTAACTTTTGCCCAACTCTTTTAGCCCAACTTTAACCCTAATGGAAAAATGGAAATAAATACATTTTTTAAATTTTATTATTTTTACCTAACTAAGGGGATGATAAAAGGGGTTTGATTTACTATTTCTTTTATTTTAATCACTGTGATAGAGTCTATCACAGTGATCAAAATGAACCAATAGGATAAATACGCCAGCCATTTTCTCCCGGAAGAAGACACCGCTGGCCCTGGGGACTTCATGGGGGGTTGCAGGGACTCTGGAGGAACCGGGGAGATCAGGGGACCCCATTTCTCTATCCTCTGATATGCAATCACATCAGAGGAGAGAGATATTAAATGGGAAAACTGACTTTTTTTTTTGCGGTTGCCGTTATACCATTAATAACGGCAATCGCAATACTGTAGTCGGTAAAAACCAACCCAAATCATGTTCTCTGGGGTCTTAGCTCCCCTAGTAGCTGAGACCACAGTGAAATTCTGACCCTGGGGGGTGCTATACACTTATACTCAGCGCAGTTAAAAAGATGTGCTGAGGCATAAATACCCTTAACTGTCACCGTTAAAAAGCGTATTAGCTGTCGTTAAGTGGTTAAAGAGTTTCTGTCATCATAGCAATGGAAAAATAGGAAGCAAATGAATAACATACAATGTTAACATTGTCCTCACAGAGACTGAGGCTTGTTACTACCAGTACAGTTAAAAATTTCACCCACAGAGTATGGGACATAGCACACCCACAAAAGAAGCTTACAAATTTCAACCTCTAATCATGGGGCACAGTATCCCCACAACTCCAAAATGTCAGCTCCAGCAGGTATGTTACAAACGTCGCCAATAGAGTTGAGTGAAACAAGCTGCCGACTTTCTCCAAAGTCGGGTTTCGCCGAGCGAAACCAGACCATAGCGTGAAGTCGGCCATACGGTCGGCAAAACGAGCGCTAAAGTCGGATTTCCCAGAATGCTTGCAGGCGCCTTTTTTCAGCCAATGAGCAAGGACGTACACTGTGGGCAATGAGATGACATGGGCAGCTTCCACCTCCATCTTAGAGAAGGGCATTGCAATGATTGGCTTGTTTGGGTAGCGTCATAGGGTCTATAAAAGCCCTGACCGCCGACCTCCATTTTACTTCTGCAGATCTTAACAGTAGAGGTTGCTTGCTGTTTATCAGTAGGGAGAGAGTTAGGGCTGGAAAGAGAAGTTCTTATGTGCTTGTGCTGATAGCAATTGTGCTGTACAGTAAGTGTGCAGTGACAGGGAGGATTTTCTTGAGTGCAGCAGCGCTGGTTATTAGGCTGCCTGATAGCTGTATTGCTGTGTGTACACTGCTGTGCAGACTGCTTTTTACACAGCACCAATACTTTTATACTTTTTTCTGCACAGCTACAGAGCGTTCATTTTTTCCCACACCGTATAGAGCTGTACGCTCCTCACACAGTACCGTGTACTGGCTGGTATCACGGACAAATACATGCTGACTATCTGTGTGTGACTCCGGAAATTTATATGGAGATTTAAATTTTCCCCTACACTGTATACAGCTGTACGCTTCTAAGGGTGTGTTTCCACCATCCGGAATTCTTCAGTAATTGCTGCGTGTTTGACGCTGTGCGCTGGCGCAGCGTCAAACACACAGCGTCCAGATGTTACAGCATAGTGTAGGGATTTCAAGAAATCCAGTCTCCAGTATGCTTAAAAACACGCACGCGCAGACCTGTGTTAACGGACATGCTGCGCGTCTTTTCAGATCGCAGCATGTCCTATTCCCTTGCGGCTACGCAGCGTCGCCGCATTGGAAATAACACAGGCCTGTGTAGCGCTGTGGTGATTCCGGATGTGTTCAATGAGCACATCCGGATTCACCGCGCGTTAACAAGGGGCAGGGCTTTGGGCGGAGCGGACTTTCCGCTCCGTCCAAAGCGCTGTGTTTCCTGATGGTGGAAACACAGCCTAATACAGTACCGTTTTTCTGCCTTTTGTATCACAGTCAAATCCATACTGAGTGAGCGTCTGTGTGTGACTCCGGAAATATATACGGAGTTTTAAATTTTCCCCTACACTGTATACAGCTGTACACTTCTGATACAGTACCATTTTTCTGCCTTTTGTATTACGGTCAAATCCATACTGAGTGAGCATCTGTGTGTGACTCCGGAAATATATCAGGAGATTGAAATTTTCCCCTACACTGTATACAGCTGTATGCTTCTGATACAGTACCGTGTTATGAATGTGCTAGAGATGGTTTCTGAGCAGAGGCTCCCTCTGGTGGTTACAGACAGTACTGAACCTTTCAGCGACGAGTGACAATCTGGAATCACGGACTGGTCTGATATAAGGGAGGTTCCCTCCCATGATGGTTGCCGGTGATCAACTGTTCTTGTCTCAATTGTGGTTCCTGGTTCATTTGGAAGTTTGCTGGAGTCTTGCCTGCATCTCCTGCTTTCAGATAAGATATTTTTTGCTTTTCTTTTTGTGCTTGCTTTTTGCATTGTTTTCTGCACTTTTGTGGAGGTCAGCCAGTTCCCCTCCTGGGGCCTGAGCTCCTCACAGTTTTTCTGCAGCCACTGTTATTTGCTCATTTGCTTTTTCCTGTTTTTTCAGCGGCTGCGGCTTGGTTTTTGTTCACACTGAGATCTGATTTAGTGGGTGGCGAGATCGTGTGATCTCAGTATTTTTATAATCAGAATTGTTGGATTTTTGTAGGGTTTTCTGGGTTGCGGAAAGTAATCTCTCCTGTCCTATCCTATTTAGTCAGCTTGTGGCCCCAGCGTTTGCTCAGTCTATTTTCTGCCTATGTTTGTATTTTCATCTTGTCTAACCGCCATTATATGTTTTGGGGCTTCCTATTTTCTTTGGGGATCTGCTCCGGGGCAGATAGCTTTCATCTTTCTGCCTTTAGGTGTAGTTATCTCTCAGGCTGTGACGAGGCGTCTAGGATCAAAGTAGGAATGCTCCACGGCTACCTCTAGTTGTGTCGTTAGTTTAGGAATCTGCAATCCATCAGTTACCAACATCTCAGGTGTTCGGCTGCCCTGCTGTTGTTCCTGTCCTCCTCAGCTACCGAAACATAACAGTACCGTTTTTCTGCCTTTTGCATTACGGTCAAATCCATACTGAGTGAGCGTCTGTGTGTGACTACGGAAATATACCGTATACGGAGATTTCAATTTTCCCCTACACTGTATACAGCTGTACACTCCTCATAAAGTAACATATATCTGCTGGTATTTTTGTTACATTTTCCCAAACATGAGGAAGTATGGTGAAAGAGGCCGTGGACGTGGGGCTGGGGGGGCAGCTGGTACTGATGGTGGTGGTGCATCTGCTGGTAGTGCCAAAAACACAATCGCTTCTAAGGCAGGAGGTGTTGAGCCTGTGTCATCGTCTGGCCCCAGAAGGCCTGGAAGGCTCCCTTTTCTGGGAGTAGGTAAACAGCTTTTAAAGCCGGAGCATTAGGAACAGGTTTTGGCTTACATTGCCGAAACAGCCTCCAGCTTTATCGCCTCCTCTTTTGAAGTTTAAAGTTTTGAGTCGTCAGTGCAGGCTCCTGGTCAGGAATGACACCTTCCCTTGTGTCCTTCACCCCCACAAAAAGTGAAGGATGCGGTAGGCCACACTTGAGTTTACTCACTGGAGCTCTTTTCACATACCATGTCTGGGTTATCAAGTGAAATCCTGAATTCCCCAGTAAAGGATGAATATGACATGGAGTGCACTGATGCACAGCCACTGCTATATGATTCTGATGATACATTCACCCAGAGCACTACATTGCCCTCGCAGTCTACTGAGCCGGATTATTACCCTGATGAAACTCAGGTGCCTCTTCCCGCATACTATACCACCTTACACTGTGACACAGAGGAAGGTGCAGATGAAATTGAAGAGGAGGTGATGGATGACCCAGTTGTTGACCCGGATTGGCATCCATTTGAGAAAGAGGATGCCGCTTGCAATAGCTCAGAAGAGGAGGAGGATCCATAACAGGCATCGACATCGCAGCTGCGGTTATCTGGCAGGCCAGTAGTAGTCAAAAAACGTGTAACAAAAGCAAATAATAATAATAATAATAATCTTTATTTATATAGCGCCAACATATTCCGCAGCGCTTTACAGTTTAACAGTTTCAAAACATGTCATAAGTAACAACGTTAACCATACAATAATTAAAGCAAAATAAGCCGACCCTGCTCGTGAGAGCTTACAATCTACAATGAGGTGGGGGAGATATAAAGTACAGGTGTGTATATACAATGGTGCATTTACAATGATGGTCCAGCCTCTTGTGGGACTGAGGGATGGGAGGAGATAGTGAATGGGCTACACATACACACTTAAACATAGAACGACTTTGATTAGTGAATGTGATAGGCCACTCTGAACAAATGTGTTTTGAGGGAGCGCCTGAAACCATGCAAATTGTGGATAGTCCTAATTTCTTGGGGTAGAGCATTCCAGAGGATTGGCGCAGCACGGGAGAAGTCTTGGAGTCGGGAGTGGGAGGTACAGATTAGTGCAGAGGTTAGTCGAAAGTCGTTTGCAGAGCGCAGCAGTCGGTTAGGCCGATAGATAGAAATGAGGGAGGAGATGTAGGTGGGTGCTGCACTGTGGAGAGCTTTGTGGGTGAGAACAAGTACTTTGAATTGGATCCTATAATGAATGGGCAGCCAGTGTAAGGACTGGCGAAGAGCGGACGCGTCCGAGTACCGATTAGCCAGATGGATGACCCTGACTGCTGCATTAAGGATGGACTGGAGAGGGGATAGTCGAGTAATGGGGAGGCCAAGTAATAGAGCGTTGCAGTAGTCCAGGCGGGAGTGGATCAATGCTACAGTGAGGGTTTTTGTTGTTTCCATGGTGAGAAAAGGGCGGATTCTAGAGATGTTCTTTAGGTGTAGACGGCAAGAGCGGGCAAGAGATTGTATATGGGAGGTGAAGGAGAGATTGGTGTCAAACATAACACCCAGACAGCAAGCCTGCTGCCGGGGTGTTATTATGGTGCTGCCCACAGAGAGGGAAATGTCAGATTTAGGGAGGTTAGTAAGCGGCGGGAGCAGAAGGAGTTCAGTTTTGGAGAGGTTAAGTTTCAGATAGAGAGCGGACATGATGTTGAAGACTGCGGACAGACAGTCGGTGGCGTTCTGTAGAACAGCGGGGGTAAGGTCAGGGGATGACGTGTATAGTTGTGTGTCATCAGCATAAAGATGGTACTGAAAGCCAAATCTGCTGATGGTCTGTCCAATTGGGGCCGTGTAGAGAGAGAAGAGAAGGGGGCCAAGGACTGAGCCCTGGGGTACACCGACAGTGAGAGAAAGAGAAGATGACATGGAGCCAGAGAACGAAACACTGAAGGAGCGGTCAGAAAGATAGGAGGAGAACCAGGAGAGAACAGTGTCCTTAATACCTAGTGACTGGAGCTTAGACAGTAGGAGACAGTCGTCAACAGTGTCGAAAGCTGCAGAAAGGTCGAGAAGAATGAGCAGAGAGTGGTCACCGTTACGTTTTGCTGTCAGTAGGTCATTGGTCACTTTGATGAGTGCAGTTTCAGTCGAATGTAGGGGGTGGAAGCCGGACTGTGAAGGGTCTAGGAGGGAGTGAGTGGAGAGGTAACGGGTAAGGCGGGAGTAGACTAGGCGCTCCAAAAGTTTAGAGATGAAGGGGAGATTGGAGACCGGTTTGTAGTTGTTTGTGCAGGAAGGGTCGAGAGCGGGTTTCTTTAGTAGCGGAGTAATGATGGAGTGTTTGAAGGAGGATGGGAAAATGCCAGAGGAAAGAGAGAGATTAAAGATTGTAGTTAGGTGAGTTGTGACAACTGGAGAGAGAGACTGGAGGAGATGTGAGGGGATGGGGTCGGTAGTGCATATAGTCGGACGAGAGGAAGAGAGGAGTCTGGAGACTTCTTCTTCTGTGATGGGATCAAATGTGGAAAGTGAGCCAGGGGAAATGCAGGGAGGGATGGGAGTCACAGCACTTGGTGGTTGAGAGCAGATTTCCTGACGGATAGTATCTATTTGTTCTATAAAGTGGGAGGCCAGGTCGTCAGCACAAATGTCTGTGATAGGGGCTTGTGCTTTTGGCCTGAGGAGGGATTTAAAAGTGTCAAAAAGTTTCATGGGGTTGTTGGCTAGTGAGGAGATCAGGGTGGTGAAGTAGGTCTGTTTGGCAAGGTGAAGGGCAGCATTATAAGTTCTTAACATGAATTTAAAGTGGATGAAGTCTTCTAGTGTGCGGGTTTTTCTCCAGAGGCGTCCAGCACTCCTAGAGCATCGCTGAAGAAGTCGAGTTTGCAATGTGAGCCATGGCTGTTTTACTGTGTGTTTGGAGGTTCTGAGGGCGAGTGGTGCTACTTGGTCAAGGGTGCTTCTAAGAATGTCATTGTAGTGATGAACAGCCAGATCAGGACAGGAAAAAGAGGAGATTGGGGACAGCGATGAGTGTATGGAGTCTGAAAGTGTCTGAGGGTTAATGGCTTGTAGATTTCTGAATGTGTGGTAGGTAGGAGTGCGCTGGGGTGGTGGAGGATTTGTGAGCGTGAAGGCAAGAATGTTGTGGACAGCTTGGCCAGACGGTCAAATTAGCACAGCGTGCAAGCCCTGAAAATTTTTCCCATGGTAGGAAGAGTGCAGTGTGGCACTTTTTTGATCAAAATCCTATTGATGAGGCAAAGGTTATGTGTATGAAGTGCGAAAGGACCTTTAGCCGAGGGAAAAATCTCCGAAATTTGAATACCAGTTGCATGCTTAGACATTTAAACACCATGCACTTGCAAGCATATAATGACTACAAAACCTAAGGTAGCACACGTGCACCTGCTCCGACTGAAGGTAGCCAGCAACGCTACATCGCTTCACTCACTGTAAGCCCACCGGTTAGCACACCACCAGCAAGAAATGTTGAGGTGTCATCGCAAGGCCAAAGCAGTCAGGGAATCACAATGTTTTTTCAACGAAAGACTGCATCTAGGCCATCACCACCACCATCATCATCACCAACCCCTTCTCAGTACGCCATGTCCACCGCTAGTTACCCCATATGCAGCTATCAAGTCCAGGTCACCCTAGCAGACACTCTGAGTAGGACAAGAAAGTACTCATCCTCTCATCCTCTCATCCGCGTACACTGGCTTTGAACGCCTACATTGCCAAACTGATCTCATTAGAGATGATGAACTTCCGTTTGGTTGAAAGCGCAGCGTTCTGACAGCTCATGGCCTACGCTGTCCCACGCTATGACCTACCCAGTCGGCACTTCTTTTCTAGAAAAGCCATCCCTGCCCTCCACCTGCATGTGAAAGACCGCATTGTCCATGTACTCAATCAATGAGTGGAAAGGTGCACCTCACAAAAGATGCATGGGCCAGTAGGCATGGCCAGGGCTGTTACGTGTCCATCACTGCGCACTGGGTTAATGTGGTGGATGCAGGGTACACAGGGAACAGCGGTGGTGGGACAGTGCTGTCTAGCCCACGGTATAGGCAACAGTTGGCTGTAGGCATTCGACCCTCCTCCTCATCCTCCAGAAGCGAAAGCTCGTCGACAGATCGCAGTCGCGCGAGCACTCCATCCACAGCTGCCAGTGCTGCACACAAGGTGTCACACTATCGAACAGCTAGTGGTAAGCGTCAGCAGGCTGTTTTAAAGATTATGTCTTTGGGCGACAACAGACACACTGCGGAAGTACTGGCCGACTAATCAGCGAGACTACTACTCAGCGAGAAACTGAGTCATGGCTGGGCAGTCTATATCTTGAGTCAGGCAAGGTAGTCAGTGATAACGGCTGTAATTTTGTGGCGGCCATAGCCCTGGCAAAACTCAGAGACATACCTTGCCTGGCTCACACCTTGAACCTGGTGGTGCAGTGCTTCATAAATAATTATCCGGAGTTACCAGCCCTGCTCCATAAGGTGCGAAGACTGTGCTCGCACATCCGTCGCTCGCCCGTAGACTCCAGTCATATGCAGAGGCATGATTTTATATTTTGCCCAGAAAATTTGATTAAAAAATTCACACCCAGAAAATAGGGCACAGTACCTCCACATGCAGGTTTCAGAGGTTACCCAGTGGCTTTTTCCGCATAACTCCCCCAGGCTGGGTTGCTGAGTACACACTGGTAGCAGAGAATCATGGTTCTATTCCTATGAGGCAGCCTGATAAACATGTACCAAATTCAAAGGAAGGCAGCAATCAAGCAAATTAACCACTTCTCTACTGAGTCAGCAGTTGATTTAGCAGGAGAGAATCATAGAATCATAGAATCATAGAATGGTAGAGTTGGAAGGGACCTCCTGGGCCTTCTGGTCCAACCCCCTGCTCAAAGCAGGATTCTCTAAATCATCCCAGACAGATGTCTATCCAGCCTCTGTTTGAAGACTTCCATTGAAGGAGAACTCACCACCTCTTGTGGCAGCCTGTTCCACTCATTGATCACCCTAACTGTCAAAAAGTTTTTTCTAATATCTAATCTGTGTCTCCTCCCATTCAGTTTCATCCCATTGCTTCTAGTCTTTCCTTGTGCAAATGAGAATAAAGATGATCCATCTACAATGTGACAGCCCTTGAGATATTTGTAGACAGCTATTAAGTCTCCTCTCAGTCTTCTTTTTTGCAAGCTAAACATTCCCAAATCCTGCAACCGTTCCTCATAGGACATGGTTTGCAGACCGGTCACCATTCTGGTGGCTCTTCTCTGAACTTGCTCAAGTTTGTTGATGTCTTTTTTAAAATGTGGTGCCCAAAACTGGACACAGTATTCCAGATGAGGTCTGACCAAAGAGGAGTAGAGGGCAATAATGACCTCACGTGATCTAGACTGTATGCTTCTGTTGATACATCCTAGAATTGCATTTGCCTTTTTTGCTGCTGCATCACACTGTTGACTCATGTTAAGTCTGTAATCAATTAGTATACCCAAGTCTTTTTCACATGTGCTGTTACTTAGCCCTATTCCTCCCATTTTGTATATGCTTTTTTCATTTTTATTGCCCAGATGTAGTACTTTGCATTTTTCCCTGTTAAAATCCATTCTGTTAGTTGCTGCCCACTGCTCCAGTTTATGTATATCTTTTTGAATCCTCTCTCTCTCTTCTCTAGTATTAGCTACCCCTCCTAGCTTTGTGTCATCAGCAAATTTGATCAGTTTACCCTCAATTCCTTCATCTAAATCATTGATAAAGATGTTGAACAATACAGGGCCCAAAACAGAGCCTTGTGGTACCCCACTTGAGACATTCTTCCAACTGGATGTGCAGCCATTTACAACCACTCTTTGGGTCCGATCACTAAGCCAGTTATGAATCCACCTAACAGTTGCCTTGTCCATTACATACTTAGTCATTTTTTCAATAAGGATTGTGTGAGATACTTTGTCAAATGCTTTGCTGAAGTCAAGATATACTATATCTACAGCATTTCCCTGATCCACCCAGTCAGTGATTCTGTCATAGAAGGAAATTAAGTTAGTCTGACATGACTTATTAGTTACAAACCCATGCTGACTCTGTTTAATCACTTCATTGTTATCCAGGTACTTGCATACATGTTCTTTATATGTTCTTTACATGAATAGCCATCCATGACAATATAGAGACTTAGTAATTGGAATGAGTAGTTAAATCCTTTAATTAGCAATAGGCCTGGCCACAAACATAGAGTAAAATGATTTTTTAGGCACACTACTCATACAGACATGGTTGCAGAGTACACAGAAGCTTTTGGGCAGTGGGCACAGCACCCCCCACAGAAGCTACTAAAAAATTTCACCCACAGAGCATGTTTTCCCATTTTCCCCACAGAATCTGATTAAATGAGCAGGAGGAGACTCAAATCTGTCATGATTTTCAGGCTATGTGCACACGTTCAGGATTATTTGCATTTTTTTTCGCGTTTTTTCGCGGGAAAAACACGTCAAAAACGCATGAATTAAGCATCCTATCATTTAGAATTAATTCCGCAATTTTTGTGCACATGGAAAAAAACTCATCTCGGAAAAAGAACCAACATGTTCATTAATTTCGTGGAATTCTAGCGTTTTTTCCCGCTATATTATTGACCTATAAAGTTCAGGAAAAAATCGCGGTAAAAACGCGCAAAAAATGCACTAAAAACGCAAAAAAAAAAACACAAACAAAACGCGCGTTTTTACCTCGGAAAATGTACGGTTTTGCTCAGGAATATTCTGCAAACATTCCTGAACGTGTGCACTTAGCCTAAAGGTGTTTACTCCACTCCACCTCATGTTCTTGTCATACACATGGTGCTCAGGTTCAGAACATTGTTGCCTCGCTTCAGTCTGATAGCATAGCATGCATACCACCCATTGCTTGTCTGCAGCACATTCCCTGAAAAATTGGCAAGCCAGGGAGCTCTTTTGAGCTGTTTTTGGCATGCTGATTTCAGCGGCGTGATGAGCACTAGCAGCCAGGATACTGACTAGGGGCTGTCCGCTGTGTGTCTTTGCAACCTACTCCCTCTTTTGCTGTGTTGCTATGGCAGAGTGGCCACTTCCTCTTCCTCTGAACTGCACACATCACTACCATGGCCTCTGCTCCATTTTGTGTGTAAGACCTCATCATCCACTGCATCATCTTACACATCTTACACAAATTCCTCAACCCTGCCTTCCTTGCTGGTCTGAGCACTGCAGAAAGATGCTGCAGATAGCAACAGAGTTTCGATATCATCTGACATGTCTTGCGGTGGTCTACTGACTGTGTGCACTTACCCTTCCAGGTACTTATCTTCCAACATAACAAGTGTTTGGGCATAAGTGCACTCAGTCTCTTTCACTTCTGTGGCTGGGCCAAGTTGATGGACCATGGAACCACAGCCAGCGGAGTCATCAAAAAGCAGAAGAGACTGTGTTACTTGGGGCTCAGATTGCTTTGCTGATTTTCATGGGGCTGAGTTAGAAGCTGGATGACCATGTTCCTCAGGTGCCAACTGTGCATTTTCTGCAGTGGACCAGGTAGAAGATAATGCAAAGGAACTGGAGGCACTCGCAGCCATCCAGTGTAACAACTTCTCAACATCTTGTTGCCTCACCATTCATGCATTTTTATTTTTATCAGTATTTGGGCTTATGAAAGGACGAATAAATGTCCTGTCTAGTGATGAGCACGTAAGCTCGTTGCTCGGGTTTTCTCAAGCACGCTCGGGCGGTCTCCGAGTATTTGGAAGTGCTCAGAGATTTAGTTTCTGTTGCCACAGCTGCATAATTTGTGGCTACTTGACAGCCTGAATACATGTGGGGAATGCCTGTTTGTTTGGGAATTCCCACATGTATTCAGGCTGTCAAATAGCTGAAAATGATGCAGCTACGGCAACAGAAACTAAATCTCCGAGCACTTCCAAATACTCGGAGGCCACCCAAGCGTGCTCGGGGAAACCCGAGTAACAAGTATACTCGCTCATCACTAGTCCTGTCACATGTGTGCACCAGAGAAAGTTTTTGCATTTGGGCACGTAGCAGTTGTAGAACAACCATGTCCTCTCCCTGCATCAGTTACACCACCACTACCATCAGCAGCTACATCAGCACCACCACGGCCACGTCTTCATTTCCGATTTGATGTTCTCTTCATTTTTTTAAAAAAGTGTTTTTTCCAAACCCAGTGTTTGGCAAGTAGCTTGCCAAGTAATGTCAGAAGAGTAGATTTATTTGTTTGCAACAATATTAGAAAACGCACAGCAGTACAAAAAATTATTTCTTAGTAATATAAATGTGAACGAGCTGGTTGACACCAATTATTTATTTCACAGACTACTACAAGATACACACTGGTTTAGGAAAATTATTTATTTTAAATGTATCACTAACTTCTGGTACCTTCCCCTCTGCTTTCAAACATGCCACACCTATCCTCAAAAAGCTATCCCTTGACTCGAGCACTATGTCCAGCTATCGCCCCATTTCTATGCTCCCATTTTTGTTTCCAAACTCCTTGAGCAGCACGTCCAAACTGAACTTTCCTCTCACTTTGCATCTAACTCATTCTTTGACAATTTACAATCTGATTTCCGTCCACACCATTCCACTGAGACTGCCCTGACCAAAATTACGAAAGACTTAGTTACAGCCAAAGCTAACAGACAATTCTCTATACTCCTCCTTCTAGACCTGTCCTCTGCCTTTGACACAGTTGACCACTGCCTCCTACAACAGATCCTATCTTCCTTTGGTGTCAAAGACCTTGCCCTATCCTGGATCTCCTCATACCTTACCAACCGCACATTTAGCATTTCCTACTCCCACACTCACCTCCTCACCTCGCCCCCTGTCTGTTGGTGTCCCTCAAGGCTCTGTCCTAGGACCCCTTCTCTTCTCAATCTATACCCTTGGCCTGGGACAACTCATAAAGTCCTATGGTTTCCAGTACCATCTATATGCTGATGACACTCAAATCTACCTCTCTGGTCCAGATGTCACCTCTCTGCTCTCCAGAATCCCAGAGTGTCTATCAGCCATATCCTCTTTCTTCTTCTCCGGCTTCCTCAAAACTCAATGTGGACAAATCTGAACTAATTGTCTTTCCTCCATCTCGCATACCTTTCCTACCTGATCTATCTATCACAATAAATGAAATCACACTTTCCCCTGTCCTGGAAATCCACTGCATCGGAGTAACCCTTGACTCTGCCCTGTCCTTCAAACCACACATCCAAGCTCTCGCCACCTCCTGTCGCCTCCAGCTCAAAAATATTTCCAGAATCCGTCCTTTCCTCAACCCTCACTCTACCAAATTGCTTGTGCATGCGCTAATCATCTCCTGCCTTGACTACTGCAACATCCTCCTCTGTGGCCTACCTTCTAACACTCTCGCACCCCTACAGTCCGTCCTTAGATCTGCTGCCTGACTAATTAATCTCTCTCCTCGATACACTCCTGCTTCCTCTCTTTGCAAATCCCTTCACTGGATCCCAATTTCCCAGCATATCCAGTTTAAACTACAAACACTGACCTACAAAGCCATCCATAACCTTTCTCCTCAATATATTTTTCTGAACTAATCTCTCAATATCTTCCCTCATGTAATCTCCGGTCCTCCCAAGACCTTCTTCTCTCCTCCACACTTTTTCGCTTCTCCCCAATAACCTTCAAGACTTCTCCCGAATATCCCCCATCCTCTGGTATTCTGTGCCCCTACACATCCGGTTATCCACCACATTTGGATCCTTCAGATGGAATCTGAAAACCCACCTCTTCAGGAAAGCTTACAGCCTGCAATGACCATTCGGCCACCTCAACACCATAGTCATCCTGTAGAATGTAAGCTTGCAAGGGCAGGGTCCTCTTCCCTCTGTATTAGTCGGTCATTGTTAGTTTTGTTTACTGTAAGTGATATTTGTATTTTGATGTAATCCCCTTCTCATGTACAGCACCATGGAATTAATGGTGCTATATAAATAAATAAATAATAATAATTTATTTTACCTAGCAATGGCAAAGAGATAGCTGATGACAATCATTTATTTGCAACACTACTAGAAAAGACATAGTGGTACAGAAAAAATATTTCTCTGACCTATAAATGGAAAAGAGCTGGCTGATGCCAATTTATTTATTTGCCACACTACTATGGAACACACCAGTTTGGGAAAATGATTTCTTTGGCCTAAAAATGGCAACAAGATGGCTGATGTAAAAAATGTATTTGCCACGCTAGAAAAGACAGTGGTACAGAAAAATTATTTGTTTGGCCTACATATAACAACAAGATGGCTAATGCCAACTGTATATTTTAAACACTACTAGAAAACACACAGTGGTGCTGAAAAAATATTTCTTTGGCCTATAAATGAAAATGATTTGGCTGATGCCAATTATTTATTTCCCAGACTACTATAAGGCTAGGTTTGCATGTTGCGTATTTGCTTGCAGAAATTTCTGTAAGGTTTCTGCATCTCTTGGCATAAAAACGCAGTGGAAAATATTTGTGTTTTTTATGTGTTTTTCATACATTTTTTATACGTTTTTGCATGCGTTTTTGCTTGCAGTTTTTCATGCTTTTTTGTAAATCCATAGAGCTAAATAAAGATATATTATAAACAAAAAAAGAAAAAAAGAGTTGTGAGATCTTATCCTTGTTCAACCTCTTCTTTTTAATTCACCATTGAAGACCATAATGTCATTTCATATCATGTTCAAATTTATGAAGTTTACACACACAAAATAAATATAAGTGAATTATATATATATATATATATATATATATATATACATATATATATATGTATATATATATATATATATATATATATATACACAGTTAGGTCCATATACATTTGGACAACATTTATCTAATTTTGGTTCCAGACATTACCACAATGAATTTTAAACAAAAACAATTCAGATGCAGTTGAAGTTCAGACTTTCAGCTTTCATTTGAGGGTATCCACATTAAAATTGGATGAAGGGTTTAGGAGTTTCAGCTCCTTAACATGTGCCATCCTGTTTTTAAAGGGACCAAAAGTAATTGGACAGATTAAATAATTGTAAATAAAATGTTTATTTCTAGTACTTGGTTGAAAACTCTTTGTTGGCAATGACTGCCTGAAGTCTTGAACTCATTGGCATCACCAGACGCTGTGTTTCCTCCTTTTTGATGCTCTGCCAGTCCTTCCCTGCGGTGGTTTTCAGTTGCTGTTTGTTTGTGGGCCTTTCTGTCGGAAGTTTAGTCTTTAACAAGTGAAATGCATGCTCAATTGGGTTGAGATCAGGTGACTGACTTGGCCATTCAAGAATATTCCACTTCTTTGCTTTAATAAACTCCTGGGTTGCTTTGGCTTTATGTTTTGGGTCATTGTCCATCTGTAGTATGAAACGATGACCAATCAGTTTGGCTGCATTTGGCTGGATCTGAGCACACAGTATGACTCTGAATACCTCAGAATTCATTCGGCTGCTTCTGTCCTGTGTCACATTATCAATAAACACTGGTGACCCAGTGCCACTGGCAGCCATGCATGCCCAAGCCATTACACTGCCTCCGCCGTGTTTTACAGATGATGTGGTATGCTTTGGAGCATGAGCTGTTACCACGCCTTCGCCATACTTTTCTCTTTCCATCATTCTGGTAGAGGTTGATCTTGGTTTCATCTGTCCAAAGTATGTTCTTCCAGAACTGTGCTGGCTTTTTTAGATGTTTTTTAGCAAAGTCCAGCCTAGCCTTTTTATTCTTGATGCTTATGAGTGGCTTGCACCGTGCAGTGAACCCTCTGTATTTACTTTCATGCAGTCTTCTCTTTATGGTAGATTTGGATATTGATACGCCTACCTCCTGGAGAGTGTTGTTCACTTGGTTGGCTGTTGTGAAGGGGTTTCTCTTCACCATGGAGATTATTCTGCCATCATCCACCACTGTTGTCTTCCGTGGGAGCCCAGGTCTTTTTGCATTGATGAGTTCACCAGTGCTCTCTTTCTTTCTCAGGATGTACCAAACTGTAGATTTTGCCACTCCTAATGTTGTAGCAATTTCTCGGATGGGTTTTTTCTGTTTTTGCAGCTTAAGGATAGCTTGCTTCACCTGCATAGAGAGCTCCTTTGACCGCATGTTTCCTTCACGGCAAAACCTTCCAAATGCAAACAGCACACCTCAAATCAACTCCAGCCCTTTTATCTGCTTATTTGAGAATGACATAACGAAGGGATTGCCCACACCTGTCCATGAAATAGCCTTGGAGTCAATTGTCCAATTACTTTTGGTCCTTTTAAAAACAGGGTGGCACATGTTAAGGAGCTGAAACTCCTAAACCTTTCATCCAATTTCAATGTGGATACCCTCAAATGAAAGTTGAAAGTCTGAACTTCAGCTGCATCTGAATTGTTTTGTTTAAAATTCATTGTAGTAATGTCTAGAACCAAAATTAGATAAATGTTGTCTCTGTCCAAATATATGGACCTAACTGTATACAGTGCTCAAAAAAATAAAGGGAACACTCAAATAACACATCCTAGATCTGAATGAATGAAATATTCTCATTGAATACTTTGTTCTGTACAAAGTTGAATGTGCTGACAACAAAATCACAGAAAAATCATCAATGGCAATCAAATTTATTAACCAATGGAGGCCTGGATTCGGAGTCACCCACAAAATTAAAGTGGAATGTAATGTTCTTAAAACAAGTCAAAATGATGCTCAGTAGTATATGTGGCCTCCACGCTGTATCTGGCCTGTATGACCTCCTTACAATGCCTGGGCATGCTCCTGATGAGGCAGCGGATGGTCTCCTGAGGGATCTCCTCCCAGACCTGAACTAAAGCATCCACCAACTCCTGGACAGTCTGTGGTGCAACGTGACATTGATGGATTGAGCGAGACATGATATCCCAGATGTGCTCAATCGGATTCATCTCTGGGGAATGAGCGGGCCAGTCCATAGCTTCAATGCCTTCATCTTGCAGGAACTGCTGACACACTCCAGCCACATGAGGTCTGGCATTGTCCTGCATTAGGAGGAACCCAGGGCCAACCACACCAGCATATGGTCTCACAAAGGGTCTGAGGATCTCATCTTGGTACCTAATGGCAGTCAGACTGTGCGGCCCTCCAAAGAAATGCCACCCCACACCATTACTGACCCACTCTAAAACCGGTCATGCTGAAGGATGTTGCAGGCAGCAGATTGCTCTCCATGGCATCTCCAGACTATCACGTCTGTCACATCTGCTCAGTGTGAACCTGCTTTCATCTGTGAAGAGCACAAGGCGCCAATGGCGAATTGGCCAATCCTGGTGTTCTATGGCAAATGCCAAGCGTCCTGCATGGTGTTGGGCTGTGAGCACAACCTCCATCTTTGGACATCGGGCACTCAGACCATCCTCATGGAGTCGGTTTCTAATCATTTGTTCAGACACTTGCACATCTGTGGCCTGCTGGAGGTCATTTTGCAGGGCTCTGGCAGGGCTTCTCCTGTTCCTCCTTGCACAAAGGCGGAGGTAGCGGTCCTGCTGCTGGGTTGTTGCCCCTACAGCCCACTCCAGTCTCCTGATGTACTGGCTTGTCTCCTGGTAGCGCCTCCAGCCTCTGGAAACTACGCTGACAGACACAGGAAACCTTTTTGCCACAGCTCACATTGATGTGCCATCCTGGATGAGCTGCACTATCTGAGCCACTTGTGTGGGTTTTAGAGTCAGTCCCATGCTACCACGAGTGTGAAAGCACAGCCAACATTCAAAAGTGACCAAAATATCAGCCAGAAAGCATTGGTACTGAGATGTGGTCTGTGGTCCCCACCTGCAGAACCACTCCTTTATTGAGTGTGTCTTGATAAATGTCAATAATTTCCATCTGCTTTCTATTCCATTTGCACAACAGCATGTGAAATTGATTGTCAATCAGTGTTGCTTCCTAAGTGGACAGTTTGATTTCACAGAAGTTTGATTTACTTTCAGATATATTCTGTTATTTAAGTGTTCGCTTTATTTTTATGAGCAGTGTGTATATATATATATATATATATATATATAAAATACCAAGCAAGAGGTTTAGTAGTGAACAGGTGTCAGCCAGATAACCTCAATAATAAAGCGGCACATAAAGAGTTAAATAAAGACACACATACAGTCACCAGCCTAAGTAGGAGCATTAACATAATTGACCTACATATGCTGTAACAAAACAGCAACTGTCAGAAATCTGCATGAAACGCAATATCTGTTTATTTTTTGAAAAAATGTTTAAAAAATTGTTTGAGCTCCCGCATAATTTTCATAAACAGCAGAGGGAAAGCCGACGGCTGAGGGCTGATGTTAATATTCTGGGAAGGAGCCAATAGCTATTAAGTTTCCCAGGTATTAATATCAGCTCATTACTGTTTGTTTAGCCTTTAATGGCTAGTTTACAGGGGAACCCCAGAAAAAAATTGAAATTGGGTCCACCTATAAAATCAACCAGTAAAGGCTAGGCAGACAGCTGCTGGCTGATATTAATAGCTTTAGAAGAGGCCATGGATATTGGCACCCCCCAGGCTAAAAACATCAGCTCTCAGCCGTCCCAGAAATGGCCCATCTTATAGATGTACCAATTCTAGCACTTAGCCTCGCTCTTCCCACTTGCCCTGTAGTGGTGGCGTGGGGTTCAGATTTGTGAGGTTGATGTCACGTTTGTATTGTCAGGTGACATCAAGCCCACAGGTTAGTAATGAAGAGGTGTCTGCAAGACACCTCTCCATTACTAACCCAATAGTGATATTGTATAAAACACAGACACCCAGAATACAGTCCTTTATTTGAAATAATTACACAGACTACTTTATTGAATCTAAATTTACCATACTTAGTGAATGCCTAATCCCTGATGCCTTCGTCTCCTGCAAACAATCAAAAATTTTAAACCAACATATAATACTATCCTGTCCGACGTAGTCCACTTAATACCGAGTGTTCCACAGTGATCTCACACGTAGAACAGTCACATTAGGAGATGTGACTACCTTACCCGGCCTCCGGCGATACACTGACAGGAGGTGATCGCTCCCGCAGTGTATCACTGTGCTGCTGTGAGAAATCACCAGAGTTCATAAGCTCTGGTGCTCTCACTTCTACTGTTGTGTGAGAACTTTCCCACGCAGTGGTGCTGTAAGTGAGAGCACCAGAGCTCATCAGCTGATGAACTCTGGTGAACTCTCAAGGCTGCTCAGTGATACACTGCAGGAGCAATCACCTTCTGTCAGTGTATCCCCGGAGACTGAGTGAGATCGCCATGGGACACTCGGTATTAAATGGACTGCCTCAGAAAGGTGAGAAATATGTTGGTTTATTATTTTTAATTGTTTGCAGGAAACATGGGCATCAGGGATTAGGCTTTCAGTGAGTATGTATTTTGTATGTGAATATGTACGTAAATATGTAAATGTTTTGATTTTTTTTACAATTGAACACAGGCGCCGGATGACGAGACTATTCTCCCATCATCGGCTCATGCTGTCTTTTTAAAAGACGTAGCCAGATGGGAGTAGTAGTCCCATCAGATGACACCTAAGTACAATCACTATGGGCTGCTTGTTGCATGGGTACACACACACAGACAGACACAGACACATGCACATATTCTCCACTCACACACAGCAAATCTGTAGCAAATATGCAGCAAATATGCAAACCTTTTTACACCTACGTTTTTGCTGCAGATTTGACTGACTCAATTGAAGTCAATAAGTCAAAAACGCTGCAGAAATGCAAAAAGAATTGACATGCTGCAGAAAATAAAATGCTGCATGTATGGATGGAAATTTACTGGTCATGTGCACAACACTTCAGGATTGTCATTGCATTACCTTGTATAAGTATTCCATTGCATTTTTCGACCATTTACGCTTGTAAAATAAAACTGCGAAAATGCATCAAAAATGCATCGTGTGCACATAGCTTAAAACACACCGATTTATAAACATTGTTTATTTGACCTACAAATGGCAAAGAGATGGTTGATGTCAATTATTTGCCACACTACTAGAAAAGATGGCAGTACAGAAAAAATATTTATTTAACCTAGAAATGGCAACAAGCTGGCTGATGCCAATTATTTAATTCACAGACTAACATAAAACACACAGCGGCTTAAAGGCACAGTACTCCCACAAGAAGAGGGTGCAGAGTACACACAGAAGCTTATTTCCGAATATGTCCACAGGCAGAGGGCTAGAGTCCACACAGCGGCAAAAATGAACCATACCCCAGCATACAAAGGGTACAGAATACACAGAGAGGCATTTTTGACGCATGACTTCCACAGTTGGGGAGGCAGATTACATACAGAAACTCTCACAGTACTCTTACAGGCAGGGATGCATAGTATACACAGTGGCTTAAAAAAACAGTACTCCCAAAGGCCGGATGGGTATAGAGTACACACAGCAGCTTAAAGGAACATTACACCCACAGGGATGAGGGGGTACAGAATACACACAGCCGCTTAAAAAGACAATACTCCCACAAGCAGTGCTGCAGAGTACATACAGCTGCTTTTAGCTCAGTACTCCCACATATATAGGTTGCAGAGTACACACAGCAGCTTTTTGGCAGAGTACTCCCACATATATGGGTTGCAGAGTACACACAGTGGCTTTTTGCAGAGGGCACAGTCACAATCTGTCCGTCACTTCAGCTTCATCCTATCACTAAACTAATGAGATAACAATGGCTGCGACCCTCATACAGGCCCGGTCTCATGCTGTGCCAGAAAATCACATGGCTGTGATGGTTCCAGAAGTGCCCAAAGTTTAAAAGCTTGTTGATTGGATGCTCTGCAGACTTTTAACAAGTTTTATTACATTTGAGAACCCCAACAGGAAACCAAACCTCAGTAAAAAGTCTGTGTTTGGGATTCGGTACCACACACAAGATGTCAAGTACAGACCCCAAACTTTACCACTTGGGTTCTCTCATCCCTAATGAGCTGGAGTTATTGTTCTGGGAATTGGCCCAAAATCCATGGAGCTTCCCAGCCGATTAATAACAGCTCACAACTGTCTGCATATCCTGGTTATACAACAAGGGAAACCCATAAAAATGACGTGGGGTTCCTCCTATGTTTGTTAACCAACAAAAGACTAAGAAGACAGCTGTTGGCTGATATTATTAGTCTGGAAAGGGGCCATGGATATTAGCCACATCCTAGACTAATATCACCAGTAGTGTTGAGCGATATGATACCGCAAGTATCGGGTATCGGCCGATATTAGCTGTATCGGACTTTCGATACTTAGTTCCGATATTTTCCATATATCGTATACCGGAATCGGAAGTTCCCATAATTCTTTGAGAGGCAATGTGATTTCAGTCAGCCAATGAGGAATCCTAAGAAGTGTGGGCACATCCTGTACTGCTGCGGTCATGTTAACTAATGGCATGGCTGTGATTGGATGCTGAAATGATGTCAGAATGCACTATAAAAGGTGCCGCCGCCATTTTAGCGTCACTGTGCTGTGAATTCAGTAAGGGACAGAACGCTGCTGTGCTGACTCTGAGGGACAGTTAGAGATTGCGATTTAGTGTACTGTGCTTTAGGCAGGCTAGCACCAACCGCTGTGTAAAGCTTCCTTTTGCCTGCAGTGTTGTTTTAACAGCTCTGCAAGGTGTGTGTGAGTGCAGGTGACGCTGCAGTTTGCTCTGCATGCAACGCTGTCTGTAGGCATCTGCACGTGTCACTCACAGACTCTTTTTTTTTTCTTCAGTGTAATTCTTGCTGCTCCATGCAATTTAAATTTTAGTGTGACGCGCTTCCATCCGTATCCAATACATTGGTTGCAAACACTATAGTAGTAGACAAAGGAGTAGCCTTTCACAGATTGTGAACAGTTGTGTTTCAGTGTTCACTTCAGTCTGTGTTTTTATTTTTTGAGTGCACATCACGCTCCAGTTACTTGTTCAAGCACTGCTGCTTGTACTCTGCTGAGCGTGTCTCAGTGGCTCATCCTTGTCATTTCTCTCCAATTGGTTCTGCTCCATTCCATTTAAAATAAATATAATCTATTAGTGTGACGCGCTTCCATCTGTATCCAATACATTGGTTGCAAACACTATAGAAGTAGACAAAGGAGTAGCCTTTCACAGATTGTGAACAGTTGTGTTTCAGTGTTCACTTCAGTCTGTGTTTTTTATTTTTTGAGTGCACATCATGCTCCAGTTACTTGTTCAAGCACTGCTGCTTGTACTCTGCTGAGCGTGTCTCAGTGCCTCATCCTTGTCATTTCTCTCCAATTGGTTCTGCTCCATTCTATTTAAAATAAATATAATCTATTAGTGTGACGCGCTTCCATCCGTATCCAATACATTGGTTGCAAACACTATAGAAGTAGACAAAGGAGTAGCCTTTCACAGATTGTAAAACAGTTGTGTTTCAGTGTTCACTTCAGTCTCTGCGTAATAACCACACTTAGGCCTTATAACTTTTCTGACTTTCTTTATCAATCTACCAAGATGAAGAAGTCAGTGAGTAAGGCACGTGTCGTGGCCGTGGAGTTTTAGCAGGGAGAGGACGTGGGGATTCTGTGGCTGCTGCCGCCCTCAGTGACACAGCATCCACCAGTTTTCCCCGTGAGCGTTCCTTTATGCGCACTTTGGTAGGAGCTCGGCGTGCCCCCTGCTGCGGGAAGAACAAATTGAAGCCGTTGTTGGTTGGATGGCAGCCAATGCATCGACTTCAATTCCTTCCACCTCCTCTCAGGAACACAACACTGTTGAGCAACCATCTGTCTGTTCACTGCCTGTCAAATTGCCCAGGCAGTCAGAGAGTTCTGTACAGGAGCCAGCTGAGTCTCTGCTTCTGTTCTCAGAATCTGTTGGCTCGCAAACACGGGCACAGGCAAGAAGCATTCTGCAATTTGAAGAAGAGGGAGTATGCAGTGATGCGCAACAGCTGTGTCTCTCTCAATCTGAAGAGGCGGGTGAGCCAGTGCCGATGGACAGCACACCGCAGAACGCATCTCATGATGATGATGAGACTCAGGTGCCAGGTTTTGTGGAGCATGGTGCTGCCCAGACCATCCAACAGCAGCAGGTGTTGGAAGAGGGTAGTGGAGATGATGAAGTCCGAGACCCAACATGGCGTGAGCAACAGGAAGGTGGTGGGAGCAGCTCTGAGGAAGAGATTGGCCCAACGGTACAAAGAGGAGGGAGAGGTAGGCTGCAGACTCGCTTGCCTGTAGCCTCCAGTTTGGCACCTGTTGGGAGCAGTTCTCTTACAAATGTCAAAATTGGCGCTCCCATGACTTGCACTGCGTGGTCCTTTTTTGACAGACTTGTAGATGATATTTGCTATGTTAAATGCAAGCTGTGTAAGCAAAAAGTTAAAAGAGGTAAAAATATCAGTAACCTGAAAACCACAAATATGTGGAAACATGTACGGACAAAGCACGTAGCTGAGTTACAAAGACACACTGGAGATGTAGGCCAACCTACAGCAGCACCTACATCTTCAGGTCGTGTTGGAGCCTCTACCTCCAGCTCACACACACCTGGTTCGGCTTCCTCACAGGATCTCCATGGAAGAACCTCGGTCACTGTTGTCCATAGACAAACTGTTATTCCACCCACAGCAGCAAGTTCACAGTCATCGTCACACTCCCAGGCCACAAAACAGCCATCGGTACCACAGGCATGGGATAAAAGACGGCCATACTCGGCAAACCATCCACGAGCACAGGCTCTGAATGCTGGCATTGTAAAACTTCTTTCCCTTGAAATGCTGTCATTCAGGCTGGTGGAGACTGACAGTTTCAGGAACTTAATGGCATTGGCAGTCCCACAATATAATGTGCCAAGCCGATTTTATTTCAGCAGGCAAGCCGTCCCTGCTCTGCAAAAATATGTCGAGGGAAACATTAAACATGCGCTACTAAACGCCGTCAGTAGCAGGGTCCACCTGACCACCGATGCGTGGACCAGTACCCATGGCCAGGGACGATACCTTTCCCTCACTGCCCATTGGGTCAATGTTGTGGAGCCGGGTACAGATCTTGCCAGTGGCGCTGTACGTGTTCTGCCAACTCCAAGGATTGCAGGAATCCAGTCTGTACACATTGATTCCTCCTCCTACTCCAGTTCCTCAGAATCATCGCTGCACGAGCCGTCACGGTATACCTCCACATGGACCCGTGAACGCTTACCTGTTGCGACCGATATGAGCACAGCCGTGGCCAAACGTCAACAGGCCGTCCTGAAAATGATTTCAATGGGGAATCTAAGCCACACAGCGCAGGAGGTCTGGAATGCCATCAAGCAGGAGAGCGACGTGTGGTTTTTGCCTGCGAATCTCCAGCCAGGCTTGGTAGTGTGTGACAATGGCCTAAATCTGGTGGCAGCTCTGGGCCTTGGCAACCTTACTCACATACCATGTCTGGCACATGTGCTCAACTTGGTCGTGCAGAGTTTTTTGAGGGACTATCCGGATGTTGCTGGACTGCTGCAGAAGGTCCGCCTAGAGTGCGCTCACTTGCGACGTTCCAGCATAGCCAGATCGCGCATTGCTGCTCTGCAACGCCGATTTCGCCTTCCTGAACATCGCATCATATGTGACGTACCCACCAGGTGGAATTCCACGTTACATATGTTGGAGCGGTTGTGTGAGCAGCAGACAGCAGTAATGGAGTATCAGCTGCATTAGGCGCAATCAAGTCGCTCTTTGCGCCGTCCACACTTCACCACTACTGAGTGGGCCTCTATGAAGGACATCTGCGACGTTTTGCGTGCGTTTGATGTCTCAACGCGGATGGCGAGTGCAGATGATGCACTAGTCAGCATGACTGTCCCCTTATCTGCCTGCTTCAGAAATCACTGAAAGCACTAAAGGAAGAGGTTTTGGAAGAGGTGGAGGATGAGGAGTCACAAATTCAATTACCTTCAGGACAGTCAGCGCAACGTGGTTCCTCACAAAGGGCTGGGCAGGGCTCACTTTGTGAGGAGGATGAGGAGGAGGAGGAGTCAATGGAGGAGGAAGAAATCCCTACAGAGGGAGGTACACAACGCTCTAGTCAGTATGTAGAGCGAGGGTGGGGTGATGCAGAGGAGGCAGAGATGACGCCTCTTCCAGAGGACAGCTTTTGTTGGCCAGTTGGGAGTCTGCAGCACATGGTTGATTTCATGCTTCAGTGCCTGAGAAACGACCGCCGCATCGACCACATTCTCACCACGTCAGATTATTGGGTGTACACCCTCCTAGACCCTCGCTACCGGGACAACTTACAAACCCTCATCACACCGGTGAACCGGGACCGTAAAATGCGGGAGTACCAAGACACACTGGTGCAATCCATACAGTTGTACATTCCAGCCGAGAGAGCTGCTGCTGCTACTGCTTTACAAAGCAGCTCTGTGCGTCGAGGCAGTGTAGACACCTCTACAACAAGAGGGAGCACAAGCAGCGCCTCTGCACAGGGCAAGAGCTGTATGTTACAAATGTGGCGAAGTTTTGTGACAGCGCCAGCAAGGTCTACACCATCCGAGACGGCTCCAGTCACCAGGAAGCAACGTTTCCGTAAGATGGTGACAGACTACTTGTCTTTCCCTCTAAGTGTACTCCCAGATGCCTCTTCCCCTTTCAAATTTTGGGTCTCTAAGTTGGATACATGGCCAGAGCTTAGCCAGTATGCATTGGAGGTGCTGGCTTGCCCTGCTGCCAGTGTATTATCTGAGCGCGTCTTTAGTGCTGCAGGTGGTGTACTAACAGACCGTCGCATGCGACTATCTTCAGAGAATGTAGACCGGCTTACTTTTCTGAAAATGAACAAGGCATGGATCTCACCTGAATTTGCCTGTCCGTTTTCAGATTAAATAACTGTTTGGCAACGTTTTCCATGTCTCCTGTTATGTTCATCTTTCTACCACCTGAACTCTACTCCCTGGGCTACAACACCGCCATTTGTTGCTCGTAAGTAATTGGCAGGGGTACTGACTCCTGGCCAGCCTGGTTACAGCACGACAGCTGTTTCCTGCAGTGTGAACATCAATTATCCTCCAATAAGTTGTGCTGTCGTGTTGCATTCGGGTTAGCCGACTCTATGGTGCCTGCAGTTTAGGTGATTCCTATGTGTGCTGTGGGATATGTAAATAAAGGCTGTTTCCATTGTGACAATAGGACAAGCACCCACTGTAGGACTGTGTGATTCGGTAACTGCGGACTGCTTGAATCCTGTCAACTTACATTGTCATGGGTGCGTTCTGCTACCCGTCCGGGGTCCAGTACCGTCAACTGGTTCTCCCCAGTGCCTTTGGCCTAGGTGCCTCCATCTCCGTATACGAGTTCCAGCAACGTCTGCTGGTCCTTGGTAGTGCTTTGGAGCACAGGTACCTCCTGCTTAGTAACCGTGTCACAGTAACGTCAGCTGGTACTCGGTTGTGACATTGCCTCTTTTCCTTCTGCTACCCGTCCGGGGTCCAGTACCGTCAACTGGGTCTCCCCAGTGCCTTTGGCCTAGGTGCCTCCATCTCCGTATACGAGTTCCTGCAATGTCTGCTGGTCCTTGGTAGTGCTTTGGAGCACAGGTACCTCCTGCTTAGTAACCGTGTCACAGTAACGTCAGCTGGTCCTCGGTTGTGACATTGCCTCTTTTCCTTCTGCTGCCCCTCCGGGTTCCAGCACAGTCAGCTGGTCCTCGTTACTTCCATTGTCTCGTGTTCCATCTGATACCCGTCCGGGTTCCAGTAACGCCAGCTGGTTCCCGGAAATTAGACGACCTTAAAGACCACCCAGAAGAAGATGACGACAACAAGGACGACGAGCATGAAGCCAACCAGCCTGAACACCATCACAAAGAAAAAATAAAAGATTACCCAGAAGAAGATCACCAACAGGACAAAGAAGGTTAAGACAAACTACATGTAAGGTTCTGTGTACATGTTCCTGAAACTCAGTTTGTTCGTCAGCCATTTTACTTTCTGTCTTGCTGCAGCTATCTTGCCCTCAGTCAAAATGGAGTTTCCAGCTTGCATGTTCCCGCCCTGATTCTCTCCTTTTGCTTCTTAAGCAGCCACAGCTGAGCAATCAGTGCTTCAGAATCTAGCCTGCAGTGAACCTGTGACCTGACCCCTGAAGCCTTGGACCTTGTACTCCAGCTATTCCTACTGAGGAACTCTGAAGCACTTGTGGACTCTGAACCCTGCTCTTTGAAAGACCCACGTTTGCATGGACTTACGGTAACAGAGAAGAAGATCCTGAACCTGTTGTGGAGAGTGATTGCTGAGCTTAGATTACTCTGGCCTGCTGTGTCTCCTGCTTCTGTGTCTGAAAACTGTGTGACTATTTTTGCCAACTTGTATGAAGTAATACAAGACTTTCTATATCAAACCTGTGTCTCATGTATTTTCATCGCACCCAAGCACAAGACGCTATATGAACTGTACTACATACATTACAAGATTCTGAAGCCAAACGTTAGTGTCTGCTGGGTCTGGAAAGGCTGTGTCTGCTGTAACTCTGGATATCGGATGTCCGGTTGTACTTTCTGTGATGACAGTGGTTGTGACTTCTCACAACCATTACAGGTGAGCAATTCCCTTAAGTGTTTTTTTTTCTGCAGTGTTACCACAGGTAAACACTATTGTTTTTTTTTCTTTTCTCTTTTTTGTCTGCTGTAACTGTGGATATCAGATGTCCGGGTGAACTTTCTGTGATGATAGTGGTTGTGACTTCTCACAACCATTCCAGGTGAGCAGTTCCCTTAATTTTTTTTTTCTCTCTGCAGTGTTACCACAGGTAAACACTATTGTTTTTTTTTTTTTCTCCTCTCCTTTTCTTCCAGTACTCCTGTCCTAAAAGATCTTGAAAATGGAGGCCCGCATAAAGGAACTTTGCGGAGTGACTGATAATATCCTTGCAGATTTGCAGAATATAAAGACCCGTTTTACAAACCTACAGGACCTCACTAATCACAATTTGCAAGTGTTTGGACAGACTGCCCAGGATTTGCGAGCCAGGATTGAGGTTCTAGAGGAGCGAGTCCAGGCTCCTGCCGTAGCCCCGAGTTCTGGGATTCCCAAGTTGCCCCCTTTTCGTTTTGGCGGTGAACGTGAGAAATTCAGGGGATTTATTAATCAATGCAATCTTTTTTTTTCTGCACATGCTTCACAATTTCCCACTGAACGATCTAAGGTGCTTACTATAATTATGTTGCTTACCAACAAGGCTTTGATGTGGGCAAACCCTCTGATTGAGACTGAGGATGATTGTTTGAATCACCTTGATGCTTTTATTTCAGCCATGGGGCAGGTGTTTGATGACCCCAATCGAGGTGCAACAGCTGAAGCAGCCATGTTAGCTTTGCGCCAAGGTAAGCACTCGGTAGCTGAATATGCCTTGGATTTCAGGAGATGGGCCCTTGATACCACCTGGGACAGTTCCGCCAAAAAATCTATTTTTCGAAAGGGGTTATCTCCACTGATTAAGGATGAACTTGCTCGTGCCGACCCTCCCACTGCGTTAGGTGACTTTATTAACTACTGCATCCGTATTGATACTCGTCTGACTGAACGCAGGCAAGAGAGATGGTTCGAAAGCAATCGCACTAACCTTTTCCTACCTTCCTCTCCAGCTAAGGAACCTTTGAGTAGGATTACACGGGAACCTGAACCTGAACCCATGCAGGTAGACTCTTTACAACGACGGGTTAGTGATGCACGCAAGGAACATCGTTTTAAGGAGAATCTATGTTTCTATTGTGATAAGTCAGGGCACTTCATTATAAACTGCCCCAGCCGTTCTCGTAAGACTACTGCAGCACTCATTCATTGTGAGTGTTGCGAGAGGGGATCTGTCAGGTCCGACCCTCAGGCTCCAGAGAGATCTGCAGCAACAGATCTTGATTTCTCGGACTTAAACTCCGTTACCTCTGAGGACGTTGACTGTGTAAACGCTGCCATTTTTTCAAGTTTCCTCAGCGGTGTCCCAGCTGAGTTGTAAGAAAAACAATTCTCATTGCTTTCTTTCCATAAAACTCTGGGTTGACTCAGCTTGGGTGTCTAGCTCTGCTATGATCGACTCAGGGGCAAGTGGAAATTTTATGGATGTCTCCTTTGCTCTGAAACAGGGGATACGTTCAGTGAAGAAGGCTACTCCAGTACAGATGGAAACTGTGGATGGCTCCCTGCTGACCTCTGGACCAGTGGATCAGGAAACAGAGCCTTTGAGGGTTCTTATGGGTAAAGATCATCAAGAGAAACTGTCCTTTATGCTTATCTCTTCTCCCCACTTTCCCATTATTCTAGGGCTACCATGGCTGCAGGCTCAGAATCCTACCATTAACTGGGAGACCAAGGAATTACACTTTCCAGAGAAACAGATGAGTCCAAAAGTTTCAGCTTGCTCTGTTCCTAAAGGAACCATGTCAGTCCCTGAACTACCAGCTGTATACCAGGACTATGTGGATTTATGTGACAAGAAGAACGCTGACCAGCTTCCTCCTCACCGTCCATATGATTGTCCAATTGAATTATTGCCTGGAGCAGAGATACCTTTTGGTAAGATCTACCCCCTGGCGGGGCCCGAGCTAAAGGCTTTAAAGGATTACATAGACGAAAATCTAGCCAAGGGCTTCATACGCCTCTCTTCATCTCCTGCAGGTGCACCCATCTTCTTTGTAAAGAAGAAAGATGGATCTCTGAGACCATGCGTAGACTATAGGGAACTCAATAAGGTTACTATTAGAAACCGTTATCCATTGCCTTTAATCCCTGAGTTATTGGAGAGAGTGCGACATGCCAAAATTTTCTCTAAACTAGATCTTCGTGGGGCCTATAACTTAGTCCGTATTAGACCTGGGGATGAATGGAAGACTGCATTCAGGTCACGCTATGGACACTTTGAATATCTAGTTATGCCTTTTGGTCTGAGTACCGCCCCAGCCACTTTCCAACACTTGGTGAATGACATCTTCAGGGATCTCCTAGATACATTCGTGGTAATTTATTTGGATGATATTCTAATTTTTTCTAACTCCACAGAGGAACATCATGGACATGTGAGAATGGTCTTGGAACGTCTAAGACAAAATCATCTTTACATCAAACTTGAAAAGTGTGAATTCCATAAGACCGAAATTCAATTTCTGGGGTATGTACTGTCTACACAAGGAATTAGTATGGATGGAAGCAAAACCCAAGCCATCAAGGATTGGCCAAGTCCTAGAAATGTGAAGGAGGTACAGCGCTTCATCGGGTTTGCCAACTTCTATAGACGTTTCATTAGAAATTTCTCTCAGGTAGTGTCACCTATCACCCAACTTACCCGGAAAGAGTCTAGGTTCTCCTGGACTCCCCAAAGCCCAGGAAGCATTTTCCCGTCTAAAAGATAAATTTACCACTGCACCTATCCTAGTACATCCCAACCCCGAGCTTGCCTTCATAATAGAGGTGGATGCTTCAGACTGTGCCGTTGGAGCTATACTCTCTCAGAGAACAGGTGAGAAGAATGTCTTGCATCCCTGTGCCTTCTTTTCCCAGCAGTTGTCTTCGGCTGAGAGGAACTACGATGTGGGCAATAGAGAGTTGTTGGCCATTATTGCCGCCTTCAAAGAATGGAGACACCTTCTTCAGGGAGCTGCACAGCAAATAGTCGTCCTGACAGACCATCGTAACCTTGAGTTTATCAGGTCGGCTAAGTGCCTGACTCCTCGCCAGGCTCGCTGGAATCTTTTCTTAAACCAATTTAATTTTATCATTTCTTATAGACCAGGATCGCGCAATGGAAAGGCTGATGCACTCTCTAGGATTTACTCAGCAGAGACACGTCCAATTACTCCTCCTAAGACTATTCTTCCTGACTCTAGATTCCTAGGAGTAATTCATAATCAAGACCTACTTAAGAACATCAAGGAAGCATACCATGCGGATTCCTTTTTGGCACAACCCCCAAGGGACGTAAGTCTTGTCTTTAAGAATGGTGTGTGGATTCAGGGACAACGCCTGTATATTCCTGAAACAGTCAGATTGAGAGTATTGCAACTCATTCACGATTCCAAGATAGCTGGGCATAGAGGAATTCTAAAGACACAGGAATTTCTTTCTCGTTTCTTTTGGTGGCCCACTTGCAGGAAGAATGTTTTAAACTATGTCACTTCATGTGAAGTTTGTGCAAGATGCAAAACACCTCGCTCCTCACCAACTGGTCTGTTACAACCTCTTCCCACCCCGTCCCGCCCGTGGGGATCCATTTCTATGGACTTCATTGTGGAGTTACCAACCTCTCAAGGGAAGAACACCATTCTAGTGGTGGTTGACCGTCTAACAAAGGCAGCTCATTTTATTCCTTGTGTCGGCTTACCCACTGCAAAACAGACATCAGATCTGATGATTAAAGATGTGTTTCGCTTACATGGAGTACCGGATGAGGTTATTTCGGATCGAGGGGTGCAATTCACTTCTAGGTTTTGGCAAAATTTCTGTGCAGCATTGGACATTAAAGTAAACCTTTCTTCTGCTTTTCATCCCCAGACTAATGGACAGACCGAACGAACCAATCAAACCCTGGAGCAGTATCTCCGCTGCTTTATCTGCCACCTACAGGATGATTGGGTGGATCTACTTCCATTAGCTGAGTTCTCGTATAACAATTCTCAGAGTGCCTCCACTAAGCAGTCTCCTTTTTACTCTAATCTAGGTTATCATCCTAACATTTTACCACGATTTCCCATAGAAACGCCTTTACCAGCAGTGGCTGAAAGAATCACGTCTTTACAGAAGAATATGGATCTTCTAAAGGAGAATCTGGAATCGGCTCAGGAAAGGTACAAGAAAGCAGCAGATAAATTTCGTAAACCTGCACCAGCTTTCAAGGTAGGAGACTTGGTCTGGCTGTCAACCAGAAATCTTAAGTTAAGGATTCCATCGTCTAAGCTGGGACATAAGTACATTGGACCCTATAAAATCAGTAAAATTATAAGTGCCGTTGCTTGTCGTCTTCAACTGCCCAGAACTATGAGAATCCACCCTGTCTTTCATGTATCCCTACTAAAGGCTGCGACACCCAATACGTTTCCTGGACGTTCTTCTCCTTGCCCTGACCCAGTGCTAGTCGATGGTCAGGAAGAATTTGTGGTGGAAAGGATTTTAGATTCCAGGTTGTATAGAAATCAGTTACAATATCTGATTAAATGGCAGGGCTACCCAGTGGAGGACAACTCATGGGAACCAGTCAATAACGTTAATGCTCCTCGCTTGCTCCGTCAGTTTCATCAGAGGTACCCACACAAGCCTGGTCTGAGGTCATCCGGAGGTTGTCCCTAAGGGGGGAGTAATGTAAGGTTCTGTGTACATGTTCCTGAAACTCAGTTTGTTCGTCAGCCATTTTACTTTCTGTCTTGCTGCAGCTATCTTGCCCTCAGTCAAAATGGAGTTTCCAGCTTGCATGTTCCCGCCCTGATTCTCTCCTTTTGCTTCTTAAGCAGCCACAGCTGAGCAATCAGTGCTTCAGAATCTAGCCTGCAGTGAACCTGTGACCTGACCCCTGAAGCCTTGGACCTTGTACTCCAGCTATTCCTACTGAGGAACTCTGAAGCACTTGTGGACTCTGAACCCTGCTCTTTGAAAGACCCACGTTTGCATGGACTTACGGTAACAGAGAAGAAGATCCTGAACCTGTTGTGGAGAGTGATTGCTGAGCTTAGATTACTCTGGCCTGCTGTGTCTCCTGCTTCTGTGTCTGCAAACTGTGTGACTATTTTTGCCAACTTGTATGAAGTAATACAAGACTTTCTATATCAAACCTGTGTCTCATGTATTTTCATCGCACCCAAGCACAAGACGCTATATGAACTGTACTACATACATTACACTACAAGATACAGAACAAGAGACAGAAGAACAATAAGCAGAAGATCAAAAAGCAGAAGAACATGAAGTATAAGACCAAAATGAAGAGCAAAATATATGCTCTAAATTCTAAGCAGAAGAAGACTAAGCAGTGTATGGGGGTGAGTCCGTACCTCCTCGTGGTGCCCCTGGAAAATGCCTGCTGCTGCAGGCTAAACTGAACACGGACAAATACTGTTGTAATTTAAATCTTTTGTGACAGCAAGAACGGAAGGATGAAAAATTCATACTTTTACAGATTACAAGTACAGGAATCTCTGTCACAAATAAGAATATGATGAAGAAGATGAAGAGGAAGAAGATGAAGAATTTGAATATGAAGAAGATTAATAGTTTAATAATAACAATATGAGTAATGTAAACAAAAACATGAATAGCAAGAAGTTTAAGAGGAAGATTAAGAAGGTGAAGATGAAGAATAATTTGATGAGAAAGATGATGCTGCTGAAGATTATGAAGGAGAAGTGTGGCACTGGCAAAAGTTAAAAAGGTGAAGAGCATGGAAGTTGTGAAACATACATATTTGTCAAAATAGAAAAAAGGTTAACAACATTGTCAATTTGTTCGTCAATCCAAACGTATTTCCAAAAAAATATATATTAATGCTATTCCAATGCATTGGGTTAAACATGTATGCCTTTATTGTCTCCTCAACCTCCCCCAATACATTCTACATTACTCTTTGTTGTTTTCCTTCATGTACAATTAACCAACAAGGCAAGAATGGGGTTTTTTTTTATGTCAATATTTGGTTCCCATAGACTTACATTGGACTTCCGGTATCGGTATCGGGTATCGCCGATATTTTAGTGATATCGGCGATACCATTCCGATCCGATATTTTTAGATATCGAGCAGTATCGCTCAACACTAATCACCAGCCCTCAGCCACCCCAGAAATAAAGCAAGCATTAGATGCACCAATTCTGGCACTTAGCCTAAGCTCTTCCCCCTTTCACTGGTACATAAGCAAGCAGGCTAACATTTTGGGGTTGATGTCAGCTTTGTCTATAAGACACCCCATTACTAACTCTGTAGAGAAAAGTAATAAACACACAGATACAGAAAAGTCCTTTAATTGTACAAATCACTCCCCAAAGTGAATGCCAACATGTAGCATAGGCAACTGTATAGGTATATTAATGACAATATACTCCTATGCCTTATCTTATGAGTTATCTATTTGATTTACATACAGTAAAAAGATATGGCAATTATTTATCTACTAGAAATAGGCCCGATGTTATTGCATCGGGAGAGCGGTGAAATGAACATCTGTGTATCCTTAGTGGTGCTAACACCGCCGGGATATCGGCAATACTGCTAACACCTGATAGATTGGCAACTTGGCGGCGGGCGACCAATCACATCAGCTGCTAGCGGTATTCAAATCTGGCGCCAATACCGCTAGCAGCTGATTGGTCTCCAACCTTGGCGGGGGATTCAAATCCCGCGCGGCAACGCTCATTGGCTGAGCTGCCGGCGGCTGAGCCAATGAGCGGTGCGGGATTCAATGTATGGTTATAAGGAAAAAAACCCAAAATAGCAAACCATAGGATACTGACTTGTAATGTAACTGAGAATTACTGGAGAACAAAAAATTCAAAAAAAGTATCTCAAAAAATATATCAAATTTATTTGTATACAAAAAATACATATATCAATAAAATTACAGCATTGTGCATATATATTGAATAGTTGTATATATAACTCAGGATGAGATGATACACCCAATAATAAGGACCCTGTGGATGCCTGCTCAATGCAATATCATATGTACAAAGCGCAATGTATTAGCGTCATAGAAACATAATTAGGTCCTCAGAGGGCTTCCATCATTATATGAACTGACTATATTGTATTGCTCATAGCGCTGTTGTAACAATAGACAAGAAAAAGTGCATTTAAATAAACAGATCATGGTAAAATTTACCCATTTTAGTAGCAGGTTGTGATATCCACAGGTGTCCAGGATTCAATGTATGTTGTATGTTATATGCATGTTCTGTATGTTATGTATTGTATGTTATATGTATGTTCTGCATGTTATGTGTTGTATGTTATGTGTATGTTCTGTATGTTGTGTTGTATGTTATATGTATGTTTTGTATGTTGTGTTGTATGTTATATGCATGTTCTGTATGTTATGTGTAATACTGGTATTATCTGTACCTTGTTTTCCAGCGTTACTTTGCATGACTTTGCTTTCACCCTTTTGCTCCTTTCCCCCTAACCAGCTGGGATACTGTTGTCTGTTACCTGTATGGCTGCTGCTCAGTTCCCAGCTCTGCTGCGTAGCCGTACATGCGTGAGTGTCTCCACTGCACTGCATGACCACCCGCATGTGCGGTCCCTGGCTACCGCTGTGGAAGCTACCCGTAGGTTGCAAGGTCCTCTGCAGTGGTGCATGACTTACTACGTGTGTTTAGGCTGCAGCCATTGCCAGGTGTCCTTACTGTGCTGATTTGTGTCTGGCTTTGCATAGGGTGCGCGGGCCATACCTTACTTGCTTTTATGAGGAATGGGTGTGCACTAGAATTGCTTCTCCAGCCTATCGCTGTGAGGCAGCTCATATATAAAGTTCCCCTGCCCTGTGGGGCATTGCCAGAGCTTTGCATTGAGTTCCTGAACCTAGCCATGTGTGTTTGTGTGTTCAGCTCCAGCTCTGAGTGCGATCAGCTCTGGGAGAGCTGATACCCTTTGTCCTGTCTTGTGTTTCCACCAGCTCTGGGGGCAGAATACCCAGATCGCCCTTCCTGGAGGCTGCATATCCAGGCCTGTTCCTGTTGTGTCTTGTTTCCTGAATTCCTGATCCTGGATCTGTTCCTGTACCTGAATGTCTGAACTGTGTCTTGTGTTTCTGCCAGCTCTGGGGGCAGAATACTCAGATCGCCCTTCCTGGAGGCTGCATATCCAGGCCTGTTCCTGTTGTGTTTTGTTTCCTAAATCCCTGATCCTGGATCGGTTCCTGTACCTGATTGTCTGAACTGTGACTGCTGTGTTATGTTCCTGAACCCTGTGCCAGTGACTGTGATTCTTTGCTATATAACCTGAGTTCATCTTGGAAGAAGGAGTCCTGTGTGTATGCTGCGTTTCTGTTACTCTGTGCTCAACTTGTTATTTGGTGCAATCACCGGCCGGCTCCAGTTCAATCTGGCGGGGCTTGCACCAGACCGCTTGAGTTCCTTTTCAGGTCTCTGCCAAATGTCCGATGCCTGATGACCACGGCCTGATGTCCGATGCCTGATGACCACGGCCTGATGTTCAATGCCTGATGACCACGGCCTGATGTCCAATGCCTGATGACCACGGCCTGATGTCCGATGTCCGATGACCACTTCCAGATGTCCGGATCCTATCCTTCCCTGCCTGATGTCCGGAGCCTGCCGATCGTTGCCAGATGTCCGGAGACTGCGATCATTGCCAGATGTCCGGAGTCTGATGCCAGTGTCCCGATGCTCTGCCTGTGTTCCTGATGTCCAGTCCGTGTTCCTGAGATCCAGTCCGTGTTCTGGTGTCCGTGTTCCTGAGTTCCAGTCCATGTTCCTGATGTCCTGTCCATGTTCCTGAGTCCGTGTTCCTGAGTCCGTGTTCCTGAGTCCGTGTTCCTGAGTCCGTGTTCCTGAGTTCTAGTCCGTGTTCCGATGTCCTGCCGGTTCCCCCGTGTTCTACACTGTGATGACATCTGTCCTGGGTCGGTGTCTGATGTTCTCCTGCTGAACTTTGCTACACCTGAGGCCTGAGAGAGAGGCCGCCCTAGCATGCTCGTGCCAGATAACCCTGGACTGCATCAACCCGTGATGACCCCGCCATCATCTGACGTTCATCCTGGGCCGGTGTCTGATGATCTCCTGCTGTGCCTGTGCTACGCCTGAGGCCTGAGAGAGATGCTGTCCTAGTATGCCCGTGCCAGATAATCCTGGACTGCATCAATCCGTGATGACCCCGCCATCGTCTGAAGTCTGTCTGAGGTCGGTGTCTGATGTTCTCCTGCTGAGCCTGTGCTACGCCTGAGGCCTGAGAGAGAGGCAGTTCTAGTATGCCCGTGCCAGATAACCCTGGACTGCATCTACCCGAGATGTCCTCCTGCACTCGTCTGTAACACTGAAACCTGTACCCTTCGCTGATGTGTGGAATTGGGAGTCCGGCATTATGTTCTGTTTATGTACTGTGTTTGTCTTCAAGTAAACTTTGTGCTTCTTCATACCTGAAGTTGTGCGGTGTTGTCAAGTCCTGCAGGTCGCCATCTTGCCCACATGCTCAGCTGCCACGGATCCTGGTCACTGCCTTCCCCTAGTTCGGGCAGGCCTGGGTCCCCCTCTGTGGTCCAGTGGGTCCACATTCTCTTACCATCTGGGACGCATGCCTCACGTCATCGTGGTCTGGCGGCGTGGGCGCATTGGCTAGTTAGGCAAGCTATGCCATGTCCCGACGCCCCGCAGCCATGGGAGGCGTTACATTATGTGCTGTATGTTCTGTATGTTATGTGTTGTATGTTATATGTATGTTCTGTATGTTATGTGTTGTATGTTATGTGTATGTTCTGCATGTTATGTGTTGTATGTTATATGTATGTTCTGTATGTTATGTGTTGTATGTTATATGTATGTTCTGTATGTTACATGTTATATGTATTGTGAGACAGTGAGAGTATGTGTGTTGAATGGGGTGTACATTTCACCTAGATACTTTGCTGACTGGTATAAGGGAAATGTATGGCTTTGTAAACCTAGTGGTAGAGAACGGTCACTACACCTTACATTCAGTACACACTTGCAGCTCAGGCCTGAAACCACTCAGCTGTTAATTAGGAGACCAGAAGTAGGTGTCTGCGAACACAGACAGAGAGCTCGCTTAGTCTGGACAAGGAGTCCAGGCACAAGAAGGAGTCTCCAGGAGTATGAGCTGTCTCAGTCTGGGTGCTCGATGTACCCCGGACACAGGAGTAGTCTCTGTGAGAATCCATGCGGATCGCTGCTGAATAGGAGGGGAGCTCTCTCAAGTCTGGACGTTGGATATGCCTTCAGACACAAGGAGGAGACTCTGTGAAACTCCATGCTGGTAAATGCTGAACATATGTGTTGTTTTGGGGACAGGCTGTTAGAGTCTGGTCCCGGATAGAGAGGGAAATCTATCTAAGTGTAGTAAGTGGCTGGACAAGCCCAGGGCTTATGTTTATGATTTGGTTTTGCTTATGTTCTGTTTGCTGTGGACTTTAATAAAACTGGTTGCGGCCAGCTTTTGCCAGAACTGCTGTCTGTGAATGAACTGTTTCCGTGCCACTCCGTCTACCCGGACGGCGATCCCAGAGCTATATCCCCTGAAAAGCTTACAGTATGTTCTGTATGTTATGTGTTGTATGTTATGTGTATGTTCTGTATGTTATGAGTTATATGTTATGTGTATGGTCTGTATTTTATGTGTTGTATGTTATGTGTATGTTATATGTGTATGTAATGTATGTTTGTTTTTTTTTTACATTCAACACATTAGCCGGATGATGAGACTACTACTGTCCCATCATTGGCTAATGTGTCACTATCAGTGTAGCAAGCATAGCTGGATGGGACTTGTAGTCCCATCGGACGATGCCTGCATACACACACACACAGCCCTGCAGACCCCTGCACATACACACATACCAAATCCGCGCGGCACTGCTCAGCCAATGGCGGGGATTTGAATCCCACGCAACTCATTGGCTGAGCTGCCACCGGCTCAGCCAATGAGCGGCACGGGATTCGGCACCGCTCAGCCAATGGCGGGAGATTTGAATCACAGGACGAAGAGGGAGCAGCATGGAGAGCAGAGAATAGAGAGGGGACAGGGTAAAGGGGCACATAGTGGAGACAGGGCACAATATGGAGAGGGAACAGCATGGCGGGGGATTTGAAACCCACGCGGCACCGCTCATCGGTTCAGCCGGCGAGCAGCTCAGCCATTGAGAGGTGCACGCGCGGCTTTGGCGGGGGATTTGAATCCTGCACGGCACCGCTCATCGGCTCAGCCAATGAGCGGTGCACGCGTGGTTTTGGCGGGGATATGAATCCCGGCCGCCATATCGGAATACCCATAACTTGAGTATTCCAATATGGCGGTCGGAGTACTTCCGGTCGCGGTGCATTGTGGAAGCGACACAAGCGCTGGAAATGTGCGACAGAGTTTATTGGTAATTATATATTAGATGTTAGATTATCCATTTGGCTTCAAATAATCTATATGTACAAAATACTTACCTCAGTTTGTATACTTTGGGTGACACATTTTATCTGTTTATTTTATTGCTTTTCATATTTAAAGGGAATCTGTCACCCTAAATTGGCGGGATATTTAAATGATGGCAGTCAGGTCAGATGGGCTGTGTTTTGGGTACTTGCCTTAACATGTTGTTTGCCGCTGTCTCCATTATTTCTGGGAATTGTAGTCGTTGCCCTCCATATAACGCGCCTGCGCATTGCAATCTTGAATTGCGCACGCGCAGTATGCTTTGCCCGCAGATTGCAATGCGCAGGCGCTTTATATGGAGGGCAACGACTACAATTCCCAGAAATAATGGAGACAGCGGCGAACAACATGTTAAGGCAAGTACCCAAATCACCGCCCATCTGACCTGACTGCCATCATTTAAATATCCCGCCAATTTAGGGTGACAGATTCCCTTTAATAAAGTTATATTTTACATATATTTATTTCTAAGTGCATTTTTTTTCTGTAGGCTTACAGAGCATAATCAGATAGAACCAATCCACACTATAGAAAATCTATCACACTTCAACAAAAGTTTGTGAACTGTAGTTCTGAGGTGATGTCACAGAGATGGAAGGCTTTGGAACACTTTTAAATAATCTTCATGTCCAAATTGAAAATTTGTCTACTTGTCAAATGTGTAGTCAACATACTTGGTGCTATTATTCTAAACAACTATTTTGATGACATTTTCTACAAATTACTTTCCTCGCTGATTCTGGCACTGGTCCTATCAGATAGTATTGGAAGTGACATATCTGTGTCTTATGAGGTCACTCTTACAGAGAATAGTAGAAAATGAACTCGGCACTCAACTTTAGTATAGTGAGAATAAAGATTTTTATTCACAGTAGTAACACGAAACGTTTCGGTCCTATATCATGGACCTTCATCAGTCAAAGATACTACTGGGAAGGGGGTTGATCCACATAGGGAAGAAAGAAAGGGCTGGATATAGCCTGTATTGGTGGGGTGAGATGAGGAAGAGGACAATGCCTCTATTGCACTAGTAACCTGTTGTGAAGGAGTCCGGTAGTGAGGATAGGTCTCTGCATTGGACGCGGTGTCCACCTTCCCAGTAGTATCTGTGACTGATGAAGGTCCATGATATAGGACCGAAACGTTTCGTGTTACTACTGTGAATAAAAATCTTTATTCTCACTATACTAAAGTTGAGTGCCGAGTTCATTTTCTATTAGATACGGTTTGGGAACCTACTCTGGCACCTTCTTGGTTGTGCACACGGTTATTTTTTCATACTCTTACAGAGAAGTCATGGAATGTGGCAGTCTATTTAGAAATATGTAATTGGGGCTACAGTACAGAGAAATGGTAGTATGATGTCTCAAAACCAATGATGTCTAGAGATAAGTGAATTTGTTTAAGTAGAATTGAATTTGCCTTCAATTTAAAAAAAAAAATCGTATTCTCAGAATCTTAATTTTGCGCAATTTGCTGAATCATAAAGGGCTGGTAAAATTATTAAATAATGAATACTTTTCTAGCTGTTCACCAGTTCAGCTCCCACAAAGTCCACTGTCTTGTACTCTAATAGTTTTAACGTTCCCCCATTACACTCATCCTCTCCAGCCTGCTTAAAGGGAATCTGTCACCCCATTTTAGCCATATCAGCTAAAGATATGGCTGAATAGTGCGTCCCATAAGCAAGCTATCGGTATGTTGCTTATATCCAGATACCCCCGTTTTGATGCCAAAATACCTTAGTAAAGTTGGGATTCTTTTCTGTAAATGAGAGCTGTCAGGTCCTCGTCAGTGCAAAGTAGTCGCTCTCCACAAGGAGAAACCTTACCCCTTAGACCCTAGTCCAGAGCCTCTCATCTAGCCAAATCAGATCTCTCCTACTTTGCACTGATGAGGACCAATACTCCGAAACACCGTGTCTGCAAATGGAGATACTGATTTGGCTTTTATCCTAAGTCATATTACAAGACTCGTTAAAGGGTTGATTGTGACTTGTAGGATCGCTACATCCAATAGGTGGTGCTATAGAGTACTAGTCCTCTTTTTTTGAAGAGGCAATTTGCATATAAAATTTCCCAGAGGAGCATTGCACGGCGAATAAGCCTCCTTACCTCGACACGCCAGAGCTGGTATGTCACTCTCCACAAGGAGAAACCTTACCCTTAGACCTCAGTCCAGAGCCTCTCATCTAGCCAAATCAGATCTCTCCTGCTTTGCACTGACGAGGACCAATAGTCAGAAACACCGTGTCTGCAAATGGAGATACTGATTTGGCTTTTATCCTAAGTCATATTACAAGACTCGTTAAAGGGTTGATTGTGACTTGTAGGATCGCTACTTCCAATAGGTGGTGCTATAGAGTACAAGTCCTCTTTTTTTGAAGAGGCAATTTGCATACAACTTTACAAAGGTATTTTGGCATCAAAACGGGGTATCTGGATATAAGCAACATACTGATAGGTTGCTTATGGGACGCACTATTCAGCCATATCTTTAGCTGATATGGCTAAAATGGGGTGACAGATTCCCTTTAACTCTGCACTGGGTTTGCCGGTAGCCATGTCTTTGCGGCTAACCTTGTGATATCATGATGTGTAACCCCTGAGATGCTAACTAGACCTCATGCAATGCATATCATAACTTTGATGACATTGCGTGCATTAGCATGGTAAGCAGTCATATATGAGGCCTACTCAGATTCAAGATGGCCAACAATGATGTGATCAGTGAGAGGTCATAAAAAGTAGAGAAGACCTGACAGTGGGTTGCAAAGCTAGAGGGACAGGAGAGCAGTGAGGAGAGTATGTTGTATTATTTTAGCTCAACTTAAAGTTGTACAACAGTTTTGCAGCCATTGATGTTTTTACTCCAGTCCCGGAAAAATTAGCCAAAGTGAGCAAAGCATGGGCAGGATGGGGTAAGGTAAAGATTGCCTAACACAGGTGAAGAGCACGCCAGTGATATGGCCCTCCTAGTTCATTAAGTGGGTTGAGTTTACAAATTATTTATTTGCATCTTTTTCATGCATATCCATCATTAAAACTGGAGTACAAAAGGCCTGTCTTAATGAATTGGGCCAATAGAATATGAAAAATTAATTTCTTTTACATATATTATTATTAGAGGTTGAAACTAAAATAGCAAGAAGCATATAACATAAAGACTATGGTCAGGAGTCACTGTTAACTTTTTTGTCCTTTTTGTCCAGAAATAAATGGAACTTTGCTTCCTTTATTAAACTACGGTATTTGTTTCTAATTATATTCAGCATAAATTGCTAATTATCATTTGAGTATTTTTATATGGTCCATGCTGATTTTTCAGTTTTTAATCGTATTATTTCTTGAGGGGGGGGGGGTGACTCTATTAATGATTTTTCTTTATTTACAGAATTTATATTATAGATAATGCACAATTACTATCATTATTACATTTTCCTGTGCCATTTTCAATTTCCAAACTGATGTTAAGCTTTCTGAGTGGAATGTTCATCATATGTATATAACTATTATCTACTGTTTATGACAATATCTCCTACCTATTATCTCCTAAGCACCACTGTGACCAACTGCGCAAATTTCTATGTAATACCCCTAATAACAACAGCACGGGAGGCACCAAGCAATCATCATAATAAGACGGAACTGAAAACTTACATAGCAACTCAAAAGTGCTTTCCAGGATTAGGAAAATATGGCTGCTTTCTTTTAACCCTTTCACTCCCCAAGCCTGTTTTCACCTCAACGACCAGATCAAATTTTACAATTTTGACCACTGTCATTTTATGTAGTAATAACTCTGAAACGCGTCAAGGAATCCCACTGATTCTGAGACTGTTTTCATCAATGAATCTCGTTTCAGGGGCTGGGATGTGCACAATGACAGTAGAAAGGGATTTAGGATGCCAACATATTTAAATTTCGTGCCACCACGACTTTGGATGTATCCATACTTCCAGGTCGGCAACTATTTAGTGACTTTGGACGTATGGTTTCGTCATAGCGATTTTGAGCGCACAGGTGCTGTGCGCACGATCGTCGCTGGGTGTTCACTGATTCTGACAGCTGTCACCCGGCACTCACTGCCAGGAGTAGTTCTCACACCGCTCCTGGAGGTTTAACACACTAAATATCATTGATGACACTTGTTTCAGGCATGGGGCAGAGTCTGCGGCAGTGCCTGCAACCTCTGTCCCAATGATGTTTTGTTTGTTTCCCATCATGCACTGGGATTCTCAATCAAAGCAGCAGTAAAAAAGAAGAAAACAGCTATGTTTTTTCATACTTGGCTAAGGCTAAGTTCACACGTTGCGGAATTGCCGCGGAAATTTCCGCGGCAATCCCGCACTTCTCCCGCAGGAAATACGCACGTTTTTTGTGTGCTGATTCCCGCCAGAATAATAGCGTTTTGCAAGCGTAATTAGCTTGCAGAATGCTAGCGTTTTCCTAGCGATCTGTAGCATCGCTTGGAAAACTGATTGACAGGTTGGTCACACGAGTCAAACATAGTGTTTGACAAGTGTGACCAACTTTTTACTATTGATGCCGCCTATGTCGCATCAATAGTAAAAAGATCTAATGTAAAAATAATAAATAATGATATTCTCACCTTCCGGCGGCCCCCGCAGCCTTCCCGCCTTCAGCGACGCTCCCGGCAACTCCGGTCCCAGGAGTGCTTTGCGGCAAATCACACCGATGACGTACATCTCGCGAGACCGCTATGCCATCTGGGTGATTCTCGCAAAGGACTCTTGGGACCGGAAGTTGCCGGGAGCGTCGCTGAAGGCGGGAAGGCTGCGGGGGCCGCGGGAAGGCTGCGGGGGCCGCCGGAAGGTGAGAATATCATTATTTTTTATTTTAATTATTGTTTTACCAGGGATATGGTACCCAGGGCCTGGAGGAGAGTCTCCTCTCCTCCAGACCCTGGGTACCACCGCACATGAACCGCTTACATTCCGCAAAATTAATGAACATGTTGCTATTTTTTCCGCAAAGCGTTTTTTTCACGGAAAAAAACGCAACATGTGGCCAAAACATGCGGAATCAATTAACATGTATAGGATGCTTAATGCTTGCGTTTTTATCGCATTTTTACCGCGGAAAACCGCGGAAAAAACCGCGAAAAAAACGCAATTATTCCTGATCGTGTGCACTTAGCCTAATCCCTTCAAGATTAAAAAAAAAAAATGGCCATGAATATCAACTTGTGTGCTTGTTGTTCCAGAGGAAGGCCAAACTCAATTCTCTTGGCCACTTGACTATCTTGCAACCTGGCAGGTGAAAAGTTTTCCTACATATTCAGCTGTAACTATTGTAGGGGTTGCGGTCGTATCCTGGAGTATACCACAATAATGCTGGAATTGCGGTAAGTTACTTTCCGTATTTGTACCTACGTAACGACATACTTTTTAAGGGTTAAAGAATTTTATTTAACAAAAGAGAATTGAAACTAAGAGATAACTATAAAAAATAACAAAAAAGGTTAATTTTTTGCATAACTCTTTTACTAGTTTTACTAATTTAACAAGTGTATTCTCCACAACAATACTGATGTCTGACGCCACACGTTCTTTACCCACCAATGAAGCATTCTTCATTATTCTTTTTTATGGGGATAATAATGTTTAAGAGAAAAAACAATAATAATTTGAAAAACATTATACACACGTTTTATTTTTTGCATTCCTGTTTTAACATTCCAATTTAGCAAGCATTGCAACATTTTTATGGCATGCTTATATCTACTGGCCTTATTACGCTAAATTGAGACATTTACATGTGCAGGTCTGTTTTGGCACATCTGTGTAAATAGTCAAACTGGAGATCTATATTACAGGCAGGCTGGTGTTGCATTAGACTTTTTGGCCGTTGCATGCATCCTATGTAGCATTATTGGTTGACTACATATTTTTCCAGGGTTGTTTGTAATCATTTTTTTTTACAAATGTGTATAAAATGTGTGTTAAACAAATATGTGCCACTGGCAGCAACATGAATGGTAGTGAGACAGAAAAAAAATACAATAGCCAAAAAGGTAGGAGCCTCTAGCAGCAATAACTGGATGGCTGGCAGCTAATATCTCAGCAATAGTAGTTCCATAAGCAGGTCTTTCTTGTTTCCTTGATCTATGGCAAGAGTTTCAATGAGAGGAAGCAGTATGCTTAATGAAATATATGTCTCATTACTCACCTCAGTCACAGCTTGATGATGTAGCCTCTGTCAGCGACAACATCAGATGGAGCCAGTGTTCTGCTCATTCCACCTCCTCGGCCATCATAATGTTTACAGGGTGAGTGCGTTTAAAGGGAACATTACCCAATCATGCCCTGCCTTTGATGTTTGTTAGGATATACCCAGCAGTTTGGTTATGTATTTATAAATGGGGATGTGACTAATTTGTCTTTAACTCTGGTTGATATATGTTCTGCTTTTAAGAAATGCAGTATGTAATACAAATTGATATTTTAGGGTTTATGTGATAAATTTTGGATTCAATGATTTGACTATAATTATTGTGAATTGTTCAGGATAAGAATATACTCTTCACTAGAGTTGAGCAAAACAGGTCGGTCAGATTAAAAAAACACCGACTTTCGCCAAAGTCGGGTTTCGCCGAGCGAAACCCGACCATAGCATGAGGTCGGCCATGCGATTGGTGACCTGAGCGCCAAAGTCGGTTTTCCCATAATGCTTGAAGGGCTTTTTCTCAGCCAATGAGCAAGGACGCACACTGTGGGCAACGCGATGACGTGGGCAGCGGCCACCACCATCTTAGAGAAGGGCATTGCAGTCATTGGCATGCTTTGTGTGGCGTCACAGTGCCTATAAAAGACCTCACCGCCGACCGCCATTTTACTTCTGCCGATCTTAGCGTAGGGAGAGGTTGCTGCCGCTGGTTCTCAGTAGGGAGAGCGTTAGGCAGGGAAAAAAAACTAATTCTGTGCTTGTGCTGATAGCGATTAGCTGTACAGTTAGCGTGCAGTGACAGGGGAGGATTTTGTTGTGTGCAGCAGCACTTGTTCTTAGGCTGCCTGCCAGTGACACGGGAGGAATTGCTTGTGTGCAGCAGCATAGCTGATTATTAGGCTGCCTGCCAGTGACAGGGGAGGAATTTCTTGTGTGCAGCAGCAGAGTTGATTATTAGGCTGCCTGCTAGCTGTATTGCTGTGTGTACACTGCTGTGCAGAGTGCTTTTTAACACAGCACCTGCACAGCACTAATACTTTTATTCTTTTTTTCTGCACAGTTACCGAGCGTTCATTTTTTCCCACACCGTATAGAGCTGTACGCTACTCACACTACCGTGTACCGGCTGGTATCATGGACAAATACATGCTAACTATGTGTGTGTGACTCCGGAAATATATATGGAGATTTCAATTTTCCCAAAAACCGTATACAACTGGTATCTTCTGATACAGTACCGTTTTTCTGCCTTGTATATTATGGTCAAATCCATACTGAGAGAGCGTCTGTGTTTGACTACGGAAATATATACGGAGATTTAAATTTTCCCCTAAACCGTATACAGCTGGTATCTTCTGATACAGTACTGTTTTTCTCCCTTCTGTATTACGGTCAAATCCATACTGAGAGAGCATCTGTGTGTTACTCCTCAAATATATACGGAGATTAAAAATTACCCCAACACTGTATACAGCTGTACCCTACTGATATAGTACACTTTTTATGCTTTTCATATTCTGGTCTACTCCATACTGAGCCTGTGAGCATCTGTGTGTTACTCCTGAAATACTGTTACTCCTGAACAATGGTCTGACGCCTCTCACACAGCCAAACCAGATCTCCGCTTTGCACTGACGAGGTGCAAAGTGTCCTGGATACCTTGAGTGCTGTCTCTTGGCCTTCCGGCATCGCCACTTCGGTGGCTTAAGCCGGTTGCTGCTTTAGGGAGATAGCCAGGAGGATTCAGGGAGAAGATCCTTGGAGTTGTGGACGATGGGAGTCCGACTTCAATTCTCTGGGACCGGTGATAGCCGGGTCAAAAATGGATTCCGGATTGAAATCGCTGAAGATAAGAAGTTGCATTTTTCCCTGGGATATTTGGTCAACATGGTGTTTTATGACATCCTGAAGATTCGGAAGTCCGATATAATATGCCTGCAGGAGTTCAGAGGGAAGGCAGGTATGTGCTGGTGCTATCTTCTATGGCGGCTTGCCAGAATTTGTTTACTGCCCTGAAAAATGGAGTTGCAAATCCTTTGCTGGAAGGACTTACCTTTACTGTGCTATACTCTAAGGGGGATATCCCACTTGTGGTTTTCATGCACAACCCTTTTGTTTCCCTGGAGGACATTACTTTATTTTTGAAAAGACATTGCATTTATGTTCAGTACTCCCACAGGGTCCTGAATGGAGAAGGGCTCTGGACCGGGAAGTACACATTTTTTGTGAGATTTGGGATGGATCCCCAAGGCCCGGGAGGCATGCATTACCCCCTCTTAATTTTTCAATTGGGAAAAATAGTGTTTTTTTGTTTTTTCCAGATGCCCCGCTGTATTGCAGGAGGTGTAAAAATTTCGGGCATACCCAGGATAGTTGCAAGGACATGCCAACTTGTAGGAATTGCAATGGTTCCGGCCATATGGCAAAAGACTGCACAAATCCTGTTATGTGTAATGCTTGTGGTGAGGAGGGCCATAAGTATCGGGATTGTAAGGCCAGGATCAGTCCTAGGTCTTACGCTGAGGTCACAGGTGGGGCAGCTGCGCCCCCTGCTGCTGTTGTTGACATTCCACAGGTTACAGACCCGGATCTTATTGAGGAACCTGAAATCATGGATGCACATGAGGAGGCCCTGCCCGAAACGGAGACTCCCAGCCCAGAGGTGGCAGGTTTGGAACTTGCTGAGGTTGAATGTGAGCTCCCTCATCAGTCTGATGTCTGTGGGGAGGGGGAGTTGGAGGGTTCTCTTGGTAATACCCCCAGTATATCTTGGTTAGCTACTGAGGAGGCGTTGACCAGTTGTGGAGATCAAGGTGACTTCACTCTTGCAAGGCCCTCTGAGGAGGAGGAGGAGCCTGGAACTTCCTGTAAAAAGCCCAGAACGGATGGGCGGACGCCGGTGAAGATTGTTTAAGTCCGGTGAGTGAACGTAGTTACCCTCAGAATGTCTTCTCTCCTGACACCAATGTTTTTTTAGGCATTCCCGCAGACGTAAACAGATTCGGGGAGTTGCAGTTCCAGATGGAAGACGAAAACGGCTGAAGAAGAAGTGGCCTGTTTGTCGTCATGTAAATAACACCATCATGTTATGGCTCCCCAAGCTGGTTGGGGCATTGCGTCCCTGAATGTCAGACAAATTAGATCTAAATCCAGGAGGGCAGTCGTCCTAGATTATATTAAACAGATGAATGCTCACATCTTTTGTCTTCAGGAATGTGGGATTGAGGACGCTCCAAGCGATAAGGACTGGCCTTACGGTCAGCATGTATGGTCTGGCTCATGTGTTAATAGGAATGATGGTGTAGGGATATTAATGGGTAACAGGGAGATTAGTTTAGATAGCTACACGGTGGTAGAGGTGGGTAGATGTATAATTGCACATGTTAGCTATAGGGGGTGGCGGGCTAGAATTATTAATGTGTACTGTCCATCAGGAAAGGATGGGAAAAAGGAGCGTCTGGCTCTTTTGGAAAAATTAAGTTTGTTTCTTCCAGGCAAAATGCCTACAGTTTTAGTTGGAGACTTTAATTGCATCACAGAAGGGAATTGTGACATAACTGGTAAAAAGTTATCCAATCTTATTTCTGATTTTTCCCTTCTAGATGCTGTTGCTCTGAAATTTGGCATCCCACCACCGCCAACATACCATGCTGATAGGGGTGGTATTGCATCCAGAATAGATAAAATGTTGTTTTCCAAAAATATGTTGTGTATGAATTTTGAACAAAATGCTGTACCTTTTTCTGATCATGAGTGTTTGAGAGGTGTGTTTAGTGCGATTGATGACCGTGTGTATGGTGGTGGGGTTTGGAAGCTGAACGTTAGGTTGTTAGAAGATGAGGATGTGATGAATGAATTAAAAATAAAGTATAAAGAGTGGAGAGTATGTAAGAGGAATTTTGCGTGTGTGCTGGAATGGTGGGACTGGGTTAAGGTGTGTTGCAAAAAATTCTTTAAAAAAATGGGGCTATAAAAAAGCTGCTATTTATCGGGAAAGATTTAATGATTTAAACAGGCGTATAGACTGGTTAAGGAAGTGTGGAGAAAGTGGGATGGATGTGTCTGATGAGCTGGCTGAGACAAAGAGTGAACTAAAGCGTGTTATGGATGCGAAAGGAAAGGAAATCATCTATCGCACCAAAATAGAACATCTTGAGAAAGATGAAAAGTGCACAAGGTTCTTTTTTAAGAAAATGAATGGGAGAAAGGTTGATATGGATAAAGTCCTGGATAGGAACGGTTTGTGTGTGTCAGGTGAGAATGTGATAAAGGAGGTGAATAGGTTCTACAGCAAGTTATATGATAAAAAATGGATTGACTCTGGTCTTGTTTCAGAAGTGCTGAATGGGTTAGAAAACAAGTTGGGTAGTGAAGAATGTGATATTTTGAATGAGGATGTGATTATGGATGAAGTAGAAAACGTGATGAAGAGTGCTAAAAAGAATAAGACACCAGGGAAAGACGGATTGCCGGTAGAATTCTATGTGAAAGCGTGGGATTTCCTGGGTGCTGATTTGACTGAGATATGTAAGTACATGTGGGAGAATGGTAAGTTGTGTGAATCAATGAAGGAGGGGGTGGTTGTGCTTGTGTATAAGAAAGGTGAGAGAAAGTGTTTAGAGAATTGGAGACCTATAACGCTGCTGAATGCAGATTACAAAATCTATAGCAAATTGTTGGCGAATCGTATGCGTGAGGTGATTGGTAATGTTGTGGATGAGGATCAGGTGTGTGCGGTGCCTGGGAGAAGTATGAGTGATAACTTATTGTTATTAAGGGATTTGATTGGGGACTGCATGGGAAGGAAACAGAAGTGTATGGTTCTGACAATTGATTTTGAGAAAGCGTTTGATAGGGTCTCGCATGTGTTTTTGTTTAAAGTTCTGGAGAGAATGGGATTTCCTAAAAATTTGTGAATGGGTTAATGTCTTTGTATGATTGTGTGTCAAGTGAGTTTCTTGTTAATGGATGGTTGAGTGAGAAAGTGAATATTATGTCTGGTGTAAGGCAGGGGTGTCCCATGTCCCCTGTCTTATTTGTATGTGTGATTGAACCTTTGTTGTGCTTGGTGAGACGTGATAAAGTGGTGCGAGGTTTGTTGGTACCGGGGAGTGGTGGAAAGCATGTGAAAGTTCTTGGATATATGGATGATGTTGTGGTTGTGAGTGAAAGTGTTGCGTCTATGAGTAGAGTTAAGTTGCTTTTGGAGTTTTTCTGTGGTGCGTCTGGTTTTAGAGTGAATTGGAATAATGTAGTTTTAAATGTTTTGGGGATGATGGGGTTAAAATGGAGGGGGTTAAATGTGAGGAGGGTGCTCTCAAAGTGCTGGGAGTATTATTTAATAAGGAGCTGGAAGGTAAGGAGAGCTGGGGGAGTGTGGATTGCGCATAGAGCGTAAGTTAAATTTTTGGCGACTGAGAGACTTGACCTTGAGTGGTAAGATTTTGGTCATAAAAGCGGTGATTCTTCCGATTCTGCTTTTTATTGCAACAGTTTTTCCACCGTCTAATAGGAAAATAAAAAGAGTGGAAAAGTTAGTTTTTACTTTTTTCTGGAGTAGTAAAATAGAAAAACTTAAGAGAGAAAGTCTTTTTAAGGCATGTCACCATGGTGGCATGGCCTTTCCAAACATTGAGATTTTTCTGGGGCTTCAGTATATCAAAACGGTAGTTATTTTGTTGAATAAAGGAAATAAAGGAGCTTATATGGCAAGATATTCTGCTGGTTGGATGTTGTATGGCTTGTGTTGGAGAAAGAGGGATGCTAGAGTGCCTGTTGCTTTCAAGTGTCCGGTCTGGTATGAGGTGATTGAAAAGTTTGTGAGGAAGCATGATTTACTGAGTGTGCCGATGAATGATTTTAGAATGGCTAAGAAGGTGATGAAAATAATACATAAGAATGATGTGGAGAGTAATATTGTGGGTTTGAGAGGGAATGAAGTCTCGGTTGCATGGAAGAGTTTGGGAACGCATGGGATGTCTAATAGACAAAGGGATATTGTATGGATGTCCTTGCACAATATTTTGCCTGTGCGACAGGTTCAGAAGAGACGAGGTCTGACCAGAACGGAAGTGTGCCCGAGAGAAGGTTGTGGTGGATGTGAGACTGTGTGGCATACTATGTGGGACTGTGATTACGCGTACAGTGTGTGGAAGTGTGTAGGTGGGTTGTGTAAGGAAGTTAGCGGGGGTGAGTTTTATTGACTGGCGTGTTGCAATGTTTGGAATTGGTGCATGTGGTCGTGTGAAAAATAGAATCCTATGGTTAATTATGACTTGTGTGATGCAGAGTTTGTGGGATGTGAGGAATTTAGGAATTTTCAAAGAGAAGCATTTATCTGTGAATAAGTGTGTCGGGCTGATCCTTTCTAGATTATACTTGATTTATAAATTAGACAGTGAAGGCGGTGGTGGTTCTGATGCAGAGGGCGTTTGGAAATTTAAAAAATAGGCCCAGCACCTGTATGCAAATATCATAGTGAGATTAGTTTAGTGATTGTTTTTGATTGATGTTGATTATGGAATCTGGTCTTTGTGTGTATACTTTATTGCTTTAAAATTGGTTCTATGCTGAATTAAATTATGAACCATGATGATGATGATGTTGAAACAACGACGTTTAAGTTGATGAGCTTCTATTGATGTTGTTTATAACTAACCTGAATGGTTTTAAAAAAAAAAAGAAAGTGGTGCTTCTTGGCTATTTCTGGCCTTCGATGCACTTCGGTGGCTTAAGCCGGTTGCTGCTTTAGGGAGATAGCCAGGAGGATTCAGGGAGAAGATCCTTGGAGTTGTGGACGATGGGAGTCCGACTTCAATTCTCTGGGACCGGTGATAGCCGGGTCAAAAATGGATTCCGGATTGAAATCGCTGAAGATAAGAAGTTGCATTTTTCCCTGGGATATTTGGTCAACATGGTGTTTTATGACATCCTGAAGATTCGGAAGTCCGATATAATATGCCTGCAGGAGTTCAGGAGGGAAGGCAGGTATGTGCTGGTGCTATCTTCTATGGCGGCTTGCCAGAATTTGTTTACTGCCCTGAAAAATGGAGTTGCAAATCCTTTGCTGGAAGGACTTACCTTTACTGTGTTATACTCTAAGGGGGATATCCCACTTGTGGTTTTCATGCACAACCCTTTTGTTTCCCTGGAGGACATTACTTTATTTTTGAAAAGACATTGCATTTATGTTCAGTACTCCCACAGGGTCCTGAATGGAGAAGGGCTCTGGACCGGGAAGTACAAATTTTTTGTGAGATTTGGGATGGATCCCAAGGCCCGGGAGGCATCCATTACCCCCCTCTTAATTTTTCAATTGGGAAAAAATAGTGTTTTTTTGTTTTTTCCAGATGCCCCACTGTATTGCAGGAGGTGAAAAAATTTCGGGCATACCCAGGATAGTTGCAAGGACATGCCAACTTGTAGGAATTGCAATGGTTCCGGCCATATGGCAAAAGACTGCACAAATCCTGTTATGTGTAATGCTTGTGGTGAGGAGGGCCATAAGTATCGGGATTGTAAGGCCAGGATCAGTCCTAGGTCTTACGCTGAGGTCACAGGTGGGGCAGCTGCGCCCCTGCTGCTGTTGTTGACATTCCACAGGTTACAGACCCGGATCTTATTGAGGAACCTGAAATCATGGATGCACATGAGGAGGCCCTGCCCGAAACGGAGATCTCCCAGCCCAGAGGTGGCAGGTTTGGAACTTGCTGAGGTTGAATGTGAGCTCCCTCATCAGTCTGATGTCTGTGGGGAGGGGGAGTTGGAGGGTTCTCTTGTAATACCCCAGTATATCTTGGTTAGCTACTGAGGAGGAGTTGACCAGTTGTGGAGATCAAGGTGACTTCACTCTTGCAAGGCCCTCTGAGGAGGAGGAGGCCTGGAACTTCCTGTAAAAAGCCCAGAACGGATTGGGCGGACGCCGGTGAAGATTGTTTAAGTCCGGTGAGTGAACGTAGTTACCCTCAGAATGTCTTCTCTCCTGACACCAATGTTTTTTTAGGCATTCCCGCAGACGTAAACAGATTCGGGGAGTTGCAGTTCCAGATGGAAGACGAAAACGGCTGAAGAAGAAGTGGCCTGTTTGTCGTCATGTAAATAACACCATCATGTTATGGCTCCCAAGCTGGTTGGGGCATTGCGTCCCTGAATGTCAGACAAATTAGATCTAAATCCAGGAGGGCAGTCGTCCTAGATTATATTAAACAGATGAATGCTCACATCTTTTGTCTTCAGGAATGTGGGATTGAGGACGCTCCAAGCGATAAGGACTGGCCTTACGGTCAGCATGTATGGTCTGGCTCATGTGTTAATAGGAATGATGGTGTAGGGATATTAATGGGTAACAGGGAGATTAGTTTAGATAGCTACACGGTGGTAGAGGTGGGTAGATGTATAATTGCACATGTTAGCTATAGGGGGTGGCGGGCTAGAATTATTAATGTGTACTGTCCATCAGGAAAGGATGGGAAAAAGGAGCGTCTGGCTCTTTTGGAAAAATTAAGTTTGTTTCTTCCAGGCAAAATGCCTACAGTTTTAGTTGGAGACTTTAATTGCATCACAGAAGGGAATTGTGACATAACTGGTAAAAAGTTATCCAATCTTATTTCTGATTTTTCCCTTCTAGATGCTGCTGCTCTGAAATTTGGCATCCCACCACCGCCAACATACCATGCTGATAGGGGTGGTATTGCATCCAGAATAGATAAAATGTTGTTTTCCAAAAATATGTTGTGTATGAATTTTGAACAAAATGCTGTACCTTTTTCTGATCATGAGTGTTTGAGAGGTGTGTTTAGTGCGATTGATGACCGTGTGTATGGTGGTGGGGTTTGGAAGCTGAACGTTAGGTTGTTAGAAGATGAGGATGTGATGAATGAATTAAAAATAAAGTATAAAGAGTGGAGAGTATGTAAGAGGAATTTTGCGAGTGTGCTGGAATGGTGGGACTGGGTTAAGGTGTGTTGCAAAAAATTCTTCAAAAAATGGGGCTATAAAAAAGCTGCTATTTATCGGGAAAGATTTAATGATTTAAACAGGCGTATAGACTGGTTAAGGAAGTGTGGAGAAAGTGGGATGGATGTGTCTGATGAGCTGGCTGAGACAAAGAGTGAATTAAAGCGTGTTATGGATGAAAAGGGAAGGAAATCATCTATCGCACCAAAATAGAACATCTTGAGAAAGATGAAAAGTGCACAAGGTTCTTTTTTAAGAAAATGAATGGGAGAAAGGTTGATATGGATAAAGTCCTGGATAGGAACGGTTTGTGTGTGTCAGGTGAGAATGTGATAAAGGAGGTGAATAGGTTCTACAGCAAGTTATATGATAAAAAATGGATTGACTCTGGTCTTGTTTCAGAAGTGCTGAATGGGTTAGAAAGCAAGTTGGGTAGTGAAGAATGTGATATTTTGAATGAGGAAGTGATTATGGATGAAGTAGAAAACGTGATGAAGAGTGCTAAAAAGAATAAGACACCAGGGAAAGACGGATTGCCGGTAGAATTCTATGTGAAAGCGTGGGATTTCTGGGTGCTGATTTGACTGAGATATGTAAGTACATGTGGGAGAATGGTAAGTTGTGTGAATCAATGAAGAGGGGGTGGTTGTGCTTGTGTATAAGAAAGGTGAGAGAAAGTGTTTAGAGAATTGGAGACCTATAACGCTGCTGAATGCAGATTACAAAATCTATAGCAAATTGTTGGCGAATCGTATGCGTGAGGTGATTGGTAATGTTGTGGATGAGGATCAAGTGTGTGCTGTGCCTGGGAGGAGTATGAGTGATAACTTATTGTTATTAAGGGATTTGATTGGGGACTGCATGGGAAGGAAACAGAAGTGTATGGTTCTGACAATTGATTTTGAGAAAGCGTTTGATAGGGTCTCGCATGTGTTTTTGTTTAAAGTTCTGGAGAGAATGGGATTTCCTAAAAAATTTGTGAATGGGATAATGTCTTTGTATGATTGTGTGTCAAGCGAGTTTCTTGTTAATGGATGGTTGAGTGAGAAAGTGAATATTATGTCTGGTGTAAGGCAGGGGTGTCCCATGTCCCCTGTCTTATTTGTATGTGTAATAGAACCTTTGTTGTGCTTGGTGAGACGTGATAAAGTGGTGCGAGGTTTGTTGGTACCTGGGAGTGGTGGAAAGCATGTGAAAGTTCTTGGATATATGGATGATGTTGTGGTTGTGAGTGAAAGTGTTGCGTCTATGAGTAGAGTTAAGTTGCTTTTGGAGTTTTTCTGTGGTGCGTCTGGCTTTAGAGTAAATTGGAATAAATGTAGCTTTAAATGTTTTGGGGATGATAGGGTTAAAATGGAGGGGGTTAAATGTGAGGAGGGTGCTCTCAAAGTGCTGGGAGTATTATTTAATAAGGAGCTGGAAGGTAAGGAGAGCTGGGAGGAGTGTGGATTGCGCATAGAGCGTAAGTTAAATTTTGGCGACTGAGAGACTTGACCTTGAGTGGTAAGATTTTGGTCATAAAAGCGGTGATTCTTCCGATTTTGCTTTTTATTGCAACAGTTTTTCCACCGTCTAATAGGAAAATAAAAAGAGTGGAAAAGTTAGTTTTTACTTTTTTCTGGAGTAGTAAAATAGAAAAACTTAAGAGAGAAAGTCTTTTTAAGGCATGTCACCGTGGTGGCATGGCCTTCCAAACATTGAGATTTTCTGGGGCTTCAGTATATCAAAACGGTAGTTATTTTGTTGAATAAAGGAAATAAGGGAGCATATATGGCAAGATATTCTGCTGGTTGGATGTTGTATGGCTTGTGTTGGAGAAAGAGGGATGCTAGAGTGCCTGTTGCTTTCAAGTGTCCGGTCTGGTATGAGGTGATTGAAAAGTTTGTGAGGAAGCATGATTTTACTGAGTGTGCCGATGAATGATTTTAGAATGGCTAAGAAGGTGATGAAAATAATACATAAGAATGATGTGGAGAGTAATATTGTGGGTTTGAGAGGGAATGAAGTCTCGGTTGCATGGAAGAGTTTGGGAACGCATGGGATGTCTAATAGACAAAGGGATATTGTATGGATGTCCTTGCACAATATTTTGCCTGTGCGACAGGTTCAGAAGAGACGAGGTCTGACCAGAACGGAAGTGTGCCCGAGAGAAGGTTGTGGTGGATGTGAGACTGTGTGGCATACGATGTGGACTGTGATTACGAGTACAGTGTGTGGAAGTGTGTAGGTGGGTTGTGTAAGGAGTTAGCGGGTGTGAGTTTTATTGACTGGCGTGTTGCAATGTTTGGAATTGGTGCATGTGGTGGTGTGAAAAATAGAATCCTATGGTTAATTATGACTTGTGTGATGCAGAGTTTGTGGGATGTGAGGAATTTAGGTATTTTCAAAGAGAAGCATTTATCTGTGAATAAGTGTGTCGGGCTGATCCTTTCTAGATTATACTTGATTTATAAATTAGACAGTGAAGGCGGTGGTGGTTCTGATGCAGAGGGCGTTTGGAAATTTAAAAAATGGCAGCACCTGATCAAATATCAGTGAATTTTAGTGATGTTTATTGATGTTTATGACGTCTTTTGTGTATACCTTTGGTTTGTTATGCTGAATTAAATATGAACCATGATGATGAGAGTTGAAACAACGACGTTTAAGTTGATGAGCTTCTATTGAGTTGTTTATAACTAACCTGAATGGTTTTAAAAAAAAAAAAAAAAAAAAAAAAGAAACACAGTGTCTGCAAATTGAGATTCTGGTTTGGCTATTATCCTAGGTCATGTGATAAGGCTCGTTAAAGGGTCGACATTGACTTATAGGATTGCTACCTTCCAAAAGGTGGCACTAGAGTTCTAGCTCTCTTCCACTCTGAAGAGACAATTTGCTTAATTAGCATATTTCCCAGAGGAGCATTGCGGCTTTAAGTCTCCTCATCTCGGCATGCTTAGCATGTTGATCTCCGCAAGGAGTGACGATATTTCTTGGACAATGGTCTGACGCCTCTCACACAGCCAAACCAGATCTCCGCTTTGCACTGACGAGGTGCAAAGTGTCCTGGATACCTTGAGTGCTGTCTCTTGGCCTTCCGGCATCGCCACTTCGGTGGCTTAAGCCGGTTGCTGCTTTAGGGAGATAGCCAGGAGGATTCAGGGAGAAGATCCTTGGAGTTGTGGACGATGGGAGTCCGACTTCAATTCTCTGGGACCGGTGATAGCCGGGTCAAAAATGGATTCCGGATTGAAATCGCTGAAGATAAGAAGTTGCATTTTTCCCTGGGATATTTGGTCAACATGGTGTTTTATGACATCCTGAAGATTCGGAAGTCCGATATAATATGCCTGCAGGAGTTCAGGAGGGAAGGCAGGTATGTGCTGGTGCTATCTTCTATGGCGGCTTGCCAGAATTTGTTTACTGCCCTGAAAAATGGAGTTGCAAATCCTTTGCTGGAAGGACTTACCTTTACTGTGCTATACTCTAAGGGGGATATCCCACTTGTGGTTTTCATGCACAACCCTTTTGTTTCCCTGGAGGACATTACTTTATTTTTGAAAAGACATTGCATTTATGTTCAGTACTCCCACAGGGTCCTGAATGGAGAAGGGCTCTGGACCGGGAAGTACAAATTTTTTGTGAGATTTGGGATGGATCCCCAAGGCCCGGGAGGCATCCATTACCCCCCTCTTAATTTTTCAATTGGGAAAAATAGTGGTTTTTTGTTTTTTCCAGATGCCCCACTGTATTGCAGGAGGTGTAAAAATTTCGGGCATACCCAGGATAGTTGCAAGGACATGCCAACTTGTAGGAATTGCAATGGTTCCGGCCATATGGCAAAAGACTGCACAAATCCTGTTATGTGTAATGCTTGTGGTGAGGAAGGCCATAAGTATCGGGATTGTAAGGCCAGGATCAGTCCTAGGTCTTACGCTGAGGTCACAGGTGGGGCAGCTGCGCCCCCTGCTGCTGTTGTTGACATTCCACAGGTTACAGACCCGGATCTTATTGAGGAACCTGAAATCATGGATGCACATGAGGAGGCCCTGCCCGAAACGGAGACTCCCAGCCAGAGGTGGCAGGTTTGGAACTTGCTGAGGTTGAATGTGAGCTCCCTCATCAGTCTGATGTCTGTGGGGAGGGGGAGTTGGAGGGTTCTCTTGGTAATACCCCAGTATATCTTGGTTAGCTACTGAGGAGGAGTTGACCAGTTGTGGAGATCAAGGTGACTTCACTCTTGCAAGGCCCTCTGAGGAGGAGGAGGAGCCTGGAACTTCCTGTAAAAAGCCCAGAACGGATTGGGCGGACGCCGGTGAAGATTGTTTAAGTCCGGTGAGTGAACGTAGTTACCCTCAGAATGTCTTCTCTCCTGACACCAATGTTTTTTTAGGCATTCCCGCAGACGTAAACAGATTCGGGGAGTTGCAGTTCCAGATGGAAGACGAAAACGGCTGAAGAAGAAGTGGCCTGTTTGTCGTCATGTAAATAACACCATCATGTTATGGCTCCCCAAGCTGGTTGGGGCATTGCGTCCCTGAATGTCAGACAAATTAGATCTAAATCCAGGAGGGCAGTCGTCCTAGATTATATTAAACAGATGAATGCTCACATCTTTTGTCTTCAGGAATGTGGGATTGAGGACGCTCCAAGCGATAAGGACTGGCCTTACGGTCAGCATGTATGGTCTGGCTCATGTGTTAATAGGAATGATGGTGTAGGGATATTAATGGGTAACAGGGAGATTAGTTTAGATAGCTACACGGTGGTAGAGGTGGGTAGATGTATAATTGCACATGTTAGCTATAGGGGGTGGCGGGCTAGAATTATTAATGTGTACTGTCCATCAGGAAAGGATGGGAAAAAGGAGCGTCTGGCTCTTTTGGAAAAATTAAGTTTGTTTCTTCCAGGCAAAATGCCTACAGTTTTAGTTGGAGACTTTAATTGCATCACAGAAGGGAATTGTGACATAACTGGTAAAAAGTTATCCAATCTTATTTCTGATTTTTCCCTTCTAGATGCTGCTGCTCTGAAATTTGGCATCCCACCACCGCCAACATACCATGCTGATAGGGGTGGTATTGCATCCAGAATAGATAAAATGTTGTTTTCCAAAAATATGTTGTGTATGAATTTTGAACAAAATGCTGTACCTTTTTCTGATCATGAGTGTTTGAGAGGTGTGTTTAGTGCGATTGATGACCGTGTGTATGGTGGTGGGGTTTGGAAGCTGAACGTTAGGTTGTTAGAAGATGAGGATGTGATGAATGAATTAAAAATAAAGTATAAAGAGTGGAGAGTATGTAAGAGGAATTTTGCGTGTGTGCTGGAATGGTGGGACTGGGTTAAGGTGTGTTGCGAAAAATTCTTCAAAAAATGGGGCTATAAAAAAGCTGCTATTTATCGGGAAAGATTTAATGATTTAAACAGGCGTATAGACTGGTTAAGGAAGTGTGGAGAAAGTGGGATGGATGTGTCTGATGAGCTGGCTGAGACAAAGAGTGAACTAAAGCGTGTTATGGATGCGAAAGGAAAGGAAATCATCTATCGCACCAAAATAGAACATCTTGAGAAAGATGAAAAGTGCACAAGGTTCTTTTTTAAGAAAATGAATGGGAGAAAGGTTGATATGGATAAAGTCCTGGATAGGAACGGTTTGTGTGTGTCAGGTGAGAATGTGATAAAGGAGGTGAATAGGTTCTACAGCAAGTTATATGATAAAAAATGGATTGACTCTGGTCTTGTTTCAGAAGTGCTGAATGGGTTAGAAAACAAGTTGGGTAGTGAAGAATGTGATATTTTGAATGAGGATGTGATTATGGATGAAGTAGAAAACGTGATGAAGAGTGCTAAAAAGAATAAGACACCAGGGAAAGATGGATTGCCGGTAGAATTCTATGTGAAAGCGTGGGATTTCCTGGGTGCTGATTTGACTGAGATATGTAAGTACATGTGGGAGAATGGTAAGTTGTGTGAATCAATGAAAGAGGGGGTGGTTGTGCTTGTGTATAAGAAAGGTGAGAGAAAGTGTTTAGAGAATTGGAGACCTATAACGCTGCTGAATGCAGATTACAAAATCTATAGCAAATTGTTGGCGAATCGTATGCGTGAGGTGATTGGTAATGTTGTGGATGAGGATCAGGTGTGTGCTGTGCCTGGGAGAAGTATGAGTGATAACTTATTGTTATTAAGGGATTTGATTGGGGACTGCATGGGAAGGAAACAGAAGTGTATGGTTCTGACAATTGATTTTGAGAAAGCGTTTGATAGGGTCTCGCATGTGTTTTTGTTTAAAGTTCTGGAGAGAATGGGATTTCCTAAAAAATTTGTGAATGGGTTAATGTCTTTGTATGATTGTGTGTCAAGTGAGTTTCTTGTTAATGGATGGTTGAGTGAGAAAGTGAATATTATGTCTGGTGTAAGGCAGGGGTGTCCCATGTCCCCTGTCTTATTTGTATGTGTGATTGAACCTTTGTTGTGCTTGGTGAGACGTGATAAAGTGGTGCGAGGTTTGTTGGTACCGGGGAGTGGTGGAAAGCATGTGAAAGTTCTTGGATATATGGATGATGTTGTGGTTGTGAGTGAAAGTGTTGCGTCTATGAGTAGAGTTAAGTTGCTTTTGGAATTTTTCTGTGGTGCGTCTGGTTTTAGAGTGAATTGGAATAAATGTAGTTTTAAATGTTTTGGGGATGATGGGGTTAAAATGGAGGGGGTTAAATGTGAGGAGGGTGCTCTCAAAGTGCTGGGAGTATTATTTAATAAGGACTTGGAAGGTAAGGAGAGCTGGGAGGAGTGTGGATTGCGCATAGAGCGTAAGTTAAATTTTTGGCGACTGAGAGACTTGACCTTGAGTGGTAAGATTTTGGTCATAAAAGCGGTGATTCTTCCGATTCTGCTTTTTATTGCAACAGTTTTTCCACCGTCTAATAGGAAAATAAAAAGAGTGGAAAAGTTAGTTTTTACTTTTTTCTGGATAGTAAAATAGAAAAACTTAAGAGAGAAAGTCTTTTTAAGGCATGTCACCATGGTGGCATGGCCTTTCCAAACATTGAGATTTTTCTGGGGCTTCAGTATATCAAAACGGTAGTTATTTTGTTGAATAAAGGAAATAAGGGAGCGTATATGGCAAATTATTCTGCTGGTTGGATGTTGTATGGCTTGTGTTGGAGAAAGAGGGATGCTAGAGTGCCTGTTGCTTTCAAGTGTCCGGTCTGGTATGAGGTGATTGAAAAGTTTGTGAGGAAGCATGATTTACTGAGTGTGCCGATGAATGATTTTAGAATGGCTAAGAAGGTGATGAAAATAATACATAAGAATGATGTGGAGAGTAATATTGTGGGTTTGAGAGGGAATGAAGTCTCGGTTGCATGGAAGAGTTTGGGAACGCATGGGATGTCTAATAGACAAAGGGATATTGTATGGATGTCCTTGCACAATATTTTGCCTGTGCGACAGGTTCAGAAGAGACGAGGTCTGACCAGAACGGAAATGTGCCGAGAGAAGGTTGTGGTGGATGTGAGACTGTGTGGCATACTATGTGGGACTGTGATTACGCGTACAGTGTGTGGAAGTGTGTAGGTGGGTTGTGTAAGGAATTAGCGGGGGTGAGTTTTATTGACTGGCGTGTTGCAATGTTTGGAATTGGTACATGTGGTCGTGTGAAAAATAGAATCCTATGGTTAATTATGACTTGTGTGATGCAGAGTTTGTGGGATGTGAGGAATTTAGGTATTTTCAAAGAGAAGCATTTATCTGTGAATAAGTGTGTCGGGCTGATCCTTTCTAGATTATACTTGATTTATAAATTAGACAGTGAAGGCGGTGGTGGTTCTGATGCAGAGGGCGTTTGGAAATTTAAAAAATGGCAGCACCTGATCAAATATCAGTGAATTTTAGTGATGTTTATTGATGTTTATGACGTCTTTTGTGTATACCTTTGGTTTGTTATGCTGAATTAAATATGAACCATGATGATGAGAGTTGAAACAACGACGTTTAAGTTGCTGAGCTTATATTGAGTTGTTTATAACTAACCTGAATGGTTTTAAAAAAAAAAAAAAAAACACAGTGTCTGCAAATTGAGATTCTGGTTTGGCTATTATCCTAGGTCATGTGATAAGGCTCGTTAAAGGGTCGACATTGACTTATAGGATTGCTACCTTCCAAAAGGTGGCACTAGAGTTCTAGCTCTCTTCCTCTCTGAAGAGACAATTTGCATAATTACTCCTGAAATATATACGGAGATTTAAAATTACCCCAACACTGTATATAGCTGTACGCTACTGATACAGTACACTTTTTCTGCTTATCATATTCTGGTGTAATCCATACTGAGCCTGTCAGAGTCTGTGTCTGTTACTCCGCAAATATATAAGGAGATTAAAATTTTTCACCTTCACCATATACAGCTGTACGCTTCTGATACAGTACCATATATCTGCTGGTATTTTGTGTACATTTTCACAAACATGAGGAAGTATGGTGGAAGAGGCCATGAACGTGGGTGTGGGGGGCCACCTGGTACTGATGGTGTTGGTGGTGGTGCATCTGCTGGTAGTGCCAAAAGCACAATAGCACCTAAGGCAAGAGGTGTTGAGCCTGCGTCATCGTCTGGCTCCAGAAGGTCTGGAAGGCTCCCTTTTCTGGGAGTACGCAAACTACTTTTAAAGTCAGAGCATCAGGAACAGGTTTTGGCTTACATTGCCAAAACAGCCTCCAGCTCTATTGCCTCCTCTTCTGAAGTTTTCAAAAACTCCAAGCACTGAGTTGTCAGTGCAGGCTTCTGGTTAGGAACAACCCCTTTCCTTGTGTCCTTCACTCCCCACCAAAAGTGAAGGATGCGGCAGGCCACACTTCAGATTACTCCATGGAGCTCTTTTCACATACCATGCCTGGGTTATCAAGTCAAATCCTGAATTCCCCAGTCCAAGATGAATCTAACATGGAGTGCACTGATGCACAGCCACTGCTATATGATTCTGCTGGTGCATTCAACCAGAGCACTACATTGCCTTCGAAGTCTACTGAGCCAGAATGTGACCCTGATGAAACTCAGGTGCCCCCGTTATGATTTGGTAGCTGAGGAGAGCAAGCAAAAAAGGAAATACACCAGAGGGGTTGGAATCTATGGGATTGCAGTACCCTGACTAACCACCACAACTAAAGGCAGCCGTGGAGCGTACCTACGTTGGTCCTAGACGCCTCGTCACAGCCTGAGAAGATAACTACACCTAAAGACAGAAAGAGGAAAACTATCTGCCCTGGAGCAGATCCCCAAAGAACATAGAAAGCCCCCAAACATGTAATGGTGGTTAGACAAGAGGAAATACTGACACAGACAGAAAATAGTATGAGCAAACGTTGGGGCCCAAACTTCCTAAATAGAAAAGGATAGGAAGGACACTTACTGCAACCCCAAAAAACCCTGAAAAGTATCAACTCTACTAATTACAAAAACACCTGAGATCACACGACCTCTACCACCTAAATTAGTTCTCTGGTGTAACAAAAACTAAACAGCAGCCACTGAAAAAACTGGAAAAGGCAAATGAACAAACAACAGTGGCTGAACTAAAATGAAAGGAGCACAAGCCCCCGGAGGGGACCCGGCAGACCCCCACAGAAGTGCAGGACAAAATGCAAAAAGCAAGCACAAAAACAAAAAGAAGAAAATGTCTTATCTGTTAGCAGAAGATGCAGGCACGAAACAGCAGGCTACAAAGTGAATAGGAATAAAAGATGAGACCAGAACAATTGATCACTGGCAACCCTGATGGGAGGGAACCTCCCTTATATAAGACCAGTCAGTAACACCTGATCGCCAATCTTCACAATCTTCATTGGATAGTTCAGTACTGTTTGTAACCACCAGAGGGAGCTTCTGCTCAGAATTCATTTCTAGCACATTCACAACAGTACCCCCCCTTGAGGAGGGGTCACCGAACCCTCATTTGAGCAACCAGGTCGGTCAGGATGAGCTCTGTGATTCGCACGGATGAGTCTCCTGGCATGGATGTCCGAATCAAACACCCAAGAATTGTCCTCCTGACCATAACCTCTCCACTTAACCAAATACTGGAGTTTCCATCTAGAAAAACGAGAATTCAATATTTTCTCAACCACATACTCCAGATTGCCCTCAACCAAAACAGGGTCAGAAGGCATAGCCATAGGAACCACTGGCTCGACAAACCTCTTCAATAAGGACTTGTGGAACACGTTATGGATCTTAAATGTCCCTGGAAGAAGTAAACGAAAGGAAACAGGATTAAGAATCTCCATGATCTTATAAGGTCCAATGAACCTAGGCTTAAACTAAGGAGATGCAACTCTCATAGGGATATTTCCTGAGGACAAACCAGACCAAGTCCCCCACTTCAAACCGAGGACCATCAGTCCTATGCCGGTTGGCAAACCGCTGGGCCCTCTCCTGAGAGAGGGACAATATCTCCACTACCTGGTCCCAAATCTGCTGCATACGCTCCACAACAGAGTCAACACATGGACAGACAGAAGCCTCCGTCTGTCCTGAAGAAAATCGAGGGTGAAACCCAAAATTGCAGAAAAATGGAGACATCAAAGTGGCAGAGCTAGCCCTATTATTAAGAGCAAACTCAGCCAAAGGCAAAAAAGAGACCCGTCATCCTGATCAGCAGACACAAAGCATCTCAGATAAGTCTCCAATGTCTGGTTTGTTCTCTCAGTTTGTCCATTGGTCTGAGGATGAAAAGCCGAGGAGAAAGACAATTGAACACCAAGTTTAGAACAAAAAGTCCTCCAAAATCTGGAAACAAACTGGACTCCTCTGTCAGACAAAATGTTCTCATGAATGCCGTGTAACTGAACCACGTGCTGAAGGAACAACGGCACCAATTCAGAGGAGGAAGGCAACTTAGGTAATGGCACAAGATGTATCATTTTGGAAAACCTATCACAAATCACCCAGATAACGGTCATTCTCTGAGAAACAGGGAGGTCGGAAATTAAATCCATTGAGATATGGGTCCATGGTCTCTTGGGCACAGGCAATGGTATCAACAAACCACTAGAGCGAGAGCAAGGCTTGGAGCGAGAACAAGTCCCGCAGGACTGCACAAATTCCCTGACGTCACGAGACAAAGTAGGCCACCAAAAGGACCGACTAACCAAGTCTCTGGTACTAGAATTTATGTCTAGTTAGTTACTCGCAATAAAATGAGGACCCTTGACGTTGGGTTGCGAGCTTATCTGCTTTGGCCAAAATAGTAACTAATACCTCATCCGATGCATTTATCATATGAATCATTTTTTGCACTTTTTATCATCTTTTGCAGGGTGCACCCGGGCTCTTTTTGATGGCTTGGTTTTTTGTGTTGTGCACATTCAGTGCTGACCAGCCCGCCTTCCATCATAGGCGTTTAAAATAGGCTGTTATCCAGACACTGTGCATGACATTCATGTTTTAAGCAACTTGTATCTGTGTTTTTTTTTCCCACTAAGCAGTTAACACCTTCATCATCACTGTTTTTGTGATAGGGTGGCTGCCTTTATCAGTGGTAAGCACCTGTTGCTTCTCCAGCCTTTATCCATGGGAGCCTGCTGCATCCTGCTAGTGCATTTGGTCATTTGATCAGACTGGGTATGATTGTTTTTCATGATTTGCTTTTGCCAAGTCTCTGGTACCAAAAATTCCGGGATGACCGGCCAACGCGGAACAATGAATCTCAGACATCACACTCTTTTTCCATCGGTCTGGGACAAACAATTTCCCAATAGGG